>CM055117.1:430757497-431349820 GCA_029206835.1 Rana muscosa
TGATTCGATTAGCCAAGATAGAAGAGATGGAGGAATTGATATATACAGTGGGGCAAAAAAGTATTTAGTCAGCCACCAATTGTGCAAGTTATCCCACTTAAAAAGATGAGAGAGGCCTGTAATTGTCATCATAGGTATACCTCCACTATGAGAGACAAAATGTGGAAACAAATCCAGACAATCGCATTGTCTGATTTGGAAATAATTTGTTTTGCAAATTATGGTGGAAAATAAGTATTTGGTCAATATCAAAAGTTCATCTCAATACTTTGTTATATATCCTTTGTTGGCAATGTCAGAGGTCAAACGTTTGCTGTAAGTCTTCACAAGGTTGTCACACACCGTTGCTGGTATGTTGGCCCATTCCTCCATGCAGATCTCCTCTAGAGCAGTGATGTTTTGGGGCTGTCGCTGGGCAACACGGACTTTCAACTCCCTCCAAAGTTTTTCTATGGGGTTGAGATCTGGAGACTGGCTAGACCACTCCAGGACCTTGAAATGCTTCTTACAAAGCCACTCCTTCGTTGCCCGGGCGGTGTGTTTGGGATCATTGTCATGCTGAAAGACCCAGCCACGTTTCATCTTCAGTGCCCTTGCTGATGGGAGGAGGTTTGCACTCAAAATCTCACAATACATGGCCCCATTCATTCTTTCATGTACATGGATCAGTCGTCCTGTTCCCTTTGCAGAGAAACCGCCCCAAAGCATGATGTTGTCACCCCCATGCTTCACAGTAGGTATGGTGTTCTTTGGTTGCAACTCAGCATTCTCTCTCCTCCAAACACGATGAGTTGTGTTTCTACCAAAAAAGTTCAACTTTGGTTTCATCTGACCATATGACATTCTCCCAATCCTCTTCTGGATCATCCAAATGCTCTCTAGCAAACCTCAAACGGGCCCGGACATGTACTGGCTTAAGCAGGGTTACACGTCTGGCACTGCAGGATCTGAGTCCCTGGTGGCGTAGTGTGTTACTGATGGTAGCCTTTGTTACGTTGGTCCCAGCTCTCTGCAGGTCATTCACTAGGTCCCCCCATGTGGTTCTGGGATTTTTGCTCACTGTTCTTGTGATCATTTTGACCCCACGGGGTGAGATCTTGCGTGGAGCCCCAGATCGAGGGAGATTATCAGTGGTCTTGTATGTCTTCCATTTTCTAATTATTGCTCCCACAGTTGATTTCTTCACACCAAGCTGCTTGCCTATTGCAGATTCAGTCTTCCCAGCCTGGTGCAGGTCTACAATTTTGTTTCTGGTGTCCTTTGACAGCTCTTTGGTCTTCACCATAGTGGAGTTTGGAGTGTGACTGTTTGAGGTTGTGGACAGGTGTCTTTTATACTGATAACAAGTTCAAACAGGTGCCATTAATACAGGTAATGAGTGGAGGACAGAGGAGCCTCTTAAAGAATATACAGGTATGTGAGAGCCAGAAATCTTGCTTGTTTGTAGGTGACCAAACACTTATTTTCCACCATAATTTGCAAAACAAAATCTTTCCAAATCAGACAATGTGATTGTCTGAATTTGTTTCCACATTTTGTCTCTCATAGTTGAGGTATACCTATGATGACAATTACAGGCCTCTCATCTTTTTAAGTGGGAGAACTTGCACAATTGGTGGCTGACTAAATACTTTTTTGCCCCACTGTACCTCCCAGGAACGCTTACAGAAGTTTACAAAGACCTGGGCCTGCTGGACCTATTTCAAAACGTTGGTCTGTTATAAATCCTACTTTCCCTCTCAATTCCTGATAGCTCAGATACCCAAGAATGACTTTCCCGCCTCCCGCACCTTAAACTAAATAGGGGGGTATGGCTGAGGAGCGGCCCCCACTCACTTTCTTTCTTTCTTCCCTTCTCTCCTGCTCCTTCCTCCCCTCCCCCTAGCCTCTTCTCCTCACACCAATCATTTTTCTTTTTCACCTCTTTCCTTCCCACCCCCCAATTACTCACACAACAGCATAGTCACTCATTTTGACTAGACACCCTACCATAAACACCCAGATTTCCTCGGACAATTCTGAAATCAAGTTAACTTCCCGATTTTTATCATTATCGCGATTAGGCCTGTTGACAATGACCTATGTGATATTGCATACAGTTATGATATCGCTTGATACACTATGGGTGTCCCCACTTAAGAAATTAATATGCTGGTTGTTCATATAGAGTTCATATGATGCTACGCCTTATCTGATTGCAAAAGTTCCCAGCTGTTATTAGACATGTGCACACTGAAATATTTCGTTTTGGAATTTCGTTTTTGTCCGAAAAATAAATTTATTTAGTTACTCCCGAAATTCATTTTTATTTATTTTGTTTTTCGTTAGAAATTGCATTCGTCCGAAAATCTGAATTAAGGTCGAATCTGTCATTGAAGGCTTATGGTGTCTGTCGAATGTTCAAAGAAGATTCGACGGAGCAGTGAAACTGTACGACGCTGCAATCATACATTTCCGGTCGAATGTTCCGCCCACAAGCTATAGAAGAATTCTAATGTTGTATGACTAGTAATAATTATATTTATTCATTACTATTACTAGTCAACCAACATTAGAATTCTTCTATAGCCTATGGGCGGATGCATTTGACCGGAAATGTATGATTGCAGCGTCGTACAGTTTTGCTGCACCGTCGAATCTTCTAACTTTCGATGCTTTGTCGAATCTTCGTCATTCTAGCTATTTTACTGCTCCTCTTCTTTGGTTACAATCAGCCAATAACATTCATCATCAACTTTTTTATTTTACTTCCCCCACCCAATTCCAGCAGTGATCTTTTCTCTCTATGTCGAATCTTTTCTCTCTATAATAACAAATCTTTTCTCTCCAATGTCGAATCTTTTCTCTCCAATGTCGAATCTTTTCTCTCCAATGTCGAATCTTTTCTCTCCAATGTCGAATCTTTTCTCTCCAATGTCGAATCTTTTCTCTCCAATGTCGAATCTTTTCTCTCCAATGTCGAATCTTTTCTCTCCAATGTCGAATCTTTTCTCTCCAATGTCGAATCTTTTCTCTCCAATGTCGAATCTTTTCTCTCCAATGTCGAATCTTTTCTCTCCTATGTCGAATCTTTTCTCTCCTATGTCGAATCTTTTCTCTCCTATGTCGAATCTTTTCTCTCCTATGTCGAATCTTTTCTCTCCTATGTCGAATCTTTTCTCTCCTATGTCAAATCTTTTCTCTCCTATCTCAAATCTTTTCTCTCCTATCTCAAATCTTTTCTCTCCTATCTCAAATCTTTTCTCTCCTATCTCAAATCTTTTCTCTCCTATCTCAAATCTTTTCTCTCCTATGTCGAATATTTTCTCTCTTATGTCGAATCTTTTCTCTCTATAATGTCGAATCTTTTCTCTCCTATGTAGAATAATCTTGGACTAATAGAGTTAAGGTTAGGCACATTCGACCACAGGTTCAATAGACACAGATTGTTATTGTCAGCGTCACGTCGAATCTCCTATCTATATCGAACTGTTGTAGCAGCGAAAACGAAAATAAAGCATTTGTTTATGTCGGATCTTTCGGTTTTCAGATTCTGTGCTTTCGTTTTCGTTTGTTAAAACGATAACGAAAATAGCTGAAATTCGGACGAAAATGCATTCGGACAAAAACGAATGCACATGTCTAGCTGTTATACTTTCCATGACTCTTGCTGTATTACCCTTATCTATATTACCAATGTTTATACACGTCATGGATTCACTCTTCTTTTGTATACTATGTCAAACATACTGTAACCATACCTTTTATGTTTTCTTAATAAATATATTTTTTGTGGGGAAAAAATAAAAACCTTAGGCTCACATGCCCAACAAAAAAATTGGGCCCTAGGTTTGTGGGGCCCTTTTCCAGTAAAAAGAAGGATCAACGAGGTGTCTTACGAGCTGGAACTGCCGCCGGATTCATTCCAGGAACACCCCGTTTTTCACATTTCTTTATTAAAACCTGCTGTCCACAACTCTTTTCCAGGACGAATTATGGGTCCTCCCGAGCCAGTAGTGATCAATGGAGAGGAAGAATTCAAAGTGGAAGCAATCATGGATTGTAGAAAGAGAAATAATCGGGTTCAATTCCTTATCAAATGGAAGAGAACTCATGGGAGCCTGAGGTTAATATTCCTGTCAAGAGACTGTTCCAATCCTTCAAACGATCCCACCCTGAGAAATTGGCCCAGTTGAGCATCTGGAGGCTGCCTCTTGGGGGGGGGGGCAATGTCAGGAAAGGCTGGCTGGGAACAGTAGTTCTACACCTGTCTGTGTGCGCTTACGGGCGCCTATGCGCATGCGGTTTCCAGCGCCCGGCGGGCTATTTAAACTCAGTTGTTTCTCCAAAGCTCTGCTGTCTGATCTACAGCGTTCCTGTGCTTTACCTGATTGTCTGAACCTGATTCTGTGATTACCTGGCTTTCTCTGTTACTGCCTCTGCTATCCGCCTGCATCTGACCCTGGCTTGTCCATGACCTTGCACCTGCCTTATCCTCTGATCCATCCGTGCCTGCCTGTTATTGACCCGGCTTGTCCAGTGACTTGACAGTGGCTTGTTCCTGTCTCCTGCACCTGTTCCTCTACCATCTGTCTGTGTTTGGCCCGGCTTGCCTGACCTTCCTGTGCATCAATCCTTTGAGCTACCTACCTGTCTCCAGCAAGTGTCTCCTGTTACAAGTCTGCTCCTGTTTCCTGCCAAGTCTGCTGATCCAGCTACAGTGTCTTCTGGAACCTCTGGACTTGCCCACCAGCTGTTGATCCTGCCAGGCACTCGTGCTACCTTGCACTCCCATGCCTCCTGTTCTCTCTATCAGGGGCCGCATGTCAGGGGCATAAGAGAGGCCTCCCTCTGCATACCGGGCTCATCCACCAGGTACGTGACAAAAGGGCGGTGGAAAATGAGCAGTTTTTGGTCAGAATTGATGGGGACATTGAAGGAGTGTAATTATCTGTGATGAAATTGATGGGCATAAACACTGGTAGAATGCCTCTAGGGGTGGTCTGGGACTCCCTTAACCAGTTCCCGACCGGCTCACGCAGATATACTGCGGCACAATGGCTCTCCTGGGCAAAATCTCGTACGGGGATGTCCTTCCCTTTTTTGGCCACCAGAGGGCGTGCGATCAGAGGAGAGGAGACATGTCATTTGTTCCTAGTAAGTAGGAACAGCGATATGTCTCCCCTCCTACTCAGTCCTATCCCCATACAGTTATAACACCCATGTAACCCCTTGATCACCCCCTTGTTTTAACCCCTTCACTACCAGTGAAATTTGCCCAGTAATCAGTGCATTTTTATATCACTGATCACTGTATAAATGCCAATGGTCTCAAAAATGTGTCAAAAATGTCCGATCTGTCCGTCACAATACCACTAAAAATCGCAGATTGCCGCCATTACTAGTAAAAAAAAAAAATTTATAAAAAATGCCATCAATCTTTCCCATAGTTTGTAGACACTATAACTTTTACGCAAACCAATAAATATACGCTTATATACCAAAATTATGTAGAAAAATATATATTGGTCTAAACTGATGAAGAAATTTGTTTATTTTTTTTAATTAGGGGATATTATAGCAAAAAGTTTTAAATATTGTTTTTTTTTTCAAATTTGCCGGTATTTTTTTGTTTATAGCGCAAAAAATTAAAACCGCATAGGTTATCAAATACCACCAAAAGAAAGCTCTATTTGTGGGAAAAAAAGGACGCAAGTTTTGTTTGGGTACAGCATTGCATGACCACGCAATTGTCAGTTAAAGCGACGCAGTGCCAAAGTGTAAAAAGTGCTCTGGTCAGGAAGGGGGTAAAATTTTCCGAGGCTGAAGTGGTTAAAACTGAAGTAAACCCATCCATAAAACTGTTTAATTTCCGGAACGTGCCAGAAATGTAACACTCCTATTGGTTGTGCTCCCAACCAAACTGTCAAACCATCCAATGGCTGGTGTCATAACTGATCACATGTGCAGCATCATGGCAGTTATAAATTAAACAGAGGCAAAGATGGCAGCTTCCTTGGCTGAAAATGATAGGGGGTTTTACTTACACTTTAAAGCCTCTCAGGAGGTATATTGATACAACTGGTGGGAAAAATAAAGAGGCAGACTAGGGAAAAGGAGACACTTTTTATGAACAGGGTCAGGGAGGCAGAAAGACAGTATATAGATGGACCATCTTCTGAGGCGCTCCTCGATTGGGTAAATAAGCAACAGGAATATAAACAAATGCGGTTGACAAAAGCAAAGAATAAGCATTTTTTTTTTCAGAAGCAACATCTCTATGAGGGGGGAGAGAGCGTGGGGCACTTATTTGCCCTTCTGGCAAGGGCAAATTCACTTACTGCAGCTATATGTGAAATTAAGACATAATGGAGGAGTTACTGCATATACAACCAAAATTGTAGATATTTTTTAAATGGATTATGAAGGACTGTATAGTAACCAACATAAAGTAGAGGAGGAGATGTGGGAATTCTATAGAGACTTGAAGATTCCATGCCTTTCTAGACAGAGAAGTATTTGATGCCCCAATGGAAGAACTCCAGCAGGCTGTGTTGGCACTGACAAACGAGTCTCCAGGGCCTGATGGTTTGCCGGTGGAGGTATATAAGAAATAAGGTGAGATACTGCTTCCGGAGCTGTTAAAAGTGTTAGGCTACCTGTGTCAATGATGGAGTCCATAATTATAGTTTTGCCAAAAGAAGGAAAGGACCCACTTAACCCATCCTCCTATAAACCAATATTTCTATTGGATACCGATGTTAAGATTCTGGTGAGGGTATTGGCTGCTAGGTGAAAAATAAATAATCCAAAACGTATACACCCTGATCAGTCAGCGTATATACCCATCAGGTCAACCAGTACAAATATAAAGGTGGGTTTACTTAAATCTACAGGTCCAGACGTAACATAGGGTCAAGAGCTATAGTATCCTTGGATGCAGCCAAGGCTTTTTGACGGCCTTGAATGGCATTGTTTGTGGCAGATCTTGGCTGCTTTTAAGTTTGGTCCTGGTTTTGTCAGTTGAGTGAGGATGTTATACAGGGAACCTACGGCGAAAGTGAAAATAAATAATGAATGCTCGAGGATGTTTTCATTGGCCCGGGGAACGAGGCAGGGGTGCCCTTTATCCCCCCTGCTCTTTGCTCTGGCAGTGGAACCATCGGACCTTAGTAGAGGAAGAAATATCACTATACGCTGATGACGTATTATTGTTTTAGGGAGACACTCAATCTTCCCTGATTGCAGTGATAAATATAATCACAGATTTTGGGCACTTCTCCGGTTTAACAATAAACTTGGACAAAATCTGTACTTTTACCTGTGGATCCCCTGGAAACTCATTTGCCAGTGGAGGTTCCATGGGGGGAAATTGTTAATACAATTAAATACCTGGGGATATATATAACCTCAAACCCTAAACAATATATTATGGATAATATGGCTCCATTGATATGAATTTGGTGTCGGTTATCCTTATCAGTAGGGATGAGCTTCGAGTTCGAGTCAAACCCATGTTCGACTCGATCGGCTGTTCGATTGTTCCCCGAATTTTGAACATTATGGGCCGTTCATGCCAAATTCGAGTGGCGCGTCACGGCCCATAATACACTGCGGCATCGCAATGCATTGCTGGCTGATGATTGGCCAAGCATGCACTATGACCCGCATTCTTTGGCCAATCACAGTGCACAAAAAACAGAGCCATAATTGGCCAAAGACTTATGTCTCAGGGGGTTTAGTACACGCCCCACACTATATAAGGCCACCTCCGTGGCGGCCTTGTGTACTGTGTTGTGATGGTTAAAGACAGATAGAGAGAGAGAGAGAGAGAGATCAGTGTCATTTATTTTGAGTTAGATAGAGCAGGCAGGCGAGTCAGTTAGCTTCAGTTACAGTGTGTAGAGGATATATATGCATCCTAGGTGTTGTGTATATATATTTATACACTGTATTCAGTTTAGCTAGATACATTCCTGTTATTCTCTATACTGTGACAGGCAGGCAGGTGATTGTGCTAGCTGCAGCAGTGTTTCACTTAGTGTGCTGCGTGCTTTGCATAGCGTTCACATAAAGCTTACCTGAATACAATTGCTGGTGTTCTCATAAAAATACAGGCAGTGAGACAGGGACCTCCAATATTTTGTTTTATTGTTCTTTGCACAGTGTGCACCTAATTCTTACCTTAACCACTTGCGGCCCGGCCTCTAGCAGACTGACGGCGGCAAAGTGGTTTCAATATCCTCTATGTAAATTATACTGCGCTGTCCATTAGGTGAGACATAAACCACTGAATTAGTGAATCGATCTCTCCATAAATTGTTGCTGCAACTTATGTGAGACACACACAAAAAATAAATAAAAATAATAAAGCTGCGCAAATAATGAAAATTGGTATATGAGCACCACCTGTAAACCAAAAGAAAAAAATAAATATTGAATAAAATTAATATACTCAGACTAAGTCTTAATTGCCAATGTGACAAATAGAACTGATGAAAGTCCCGACTGTCAGACACCTACATCACATTCAGCAAGAGTCCTGTATAGTGAAAGAATTAATATTGAATAGTAACTGTGTAAATTCAAACAGTCCTGATAGCCAAAACTGCAACGAAGTGTGGATAAGAATCTTCTCGTTCAGCTAATTGGTGACTTCAAACGCACAACACCCAATGAAAAGTGCCAAACACTTGATAGATATAGATTCCACCACCATCAGTTCTCACTGCCGCTTACCAGAACTAGTGATCTCCGCAGAGATCGAT
The DNA here is from genome assembly GCA_029206835.1 of Rana muscosa. NCBI lineage: Eukaryota > Metazoa > Chordata > Amphibia > Anura > Ranidae > Rana > Rana muscosa. The sequence goes on from CM055117.1 coordinate 430,766,245, forward strand.
ACAAACAGATGGCTATTCCCCAGCCAGGGTCTCTAGATAATTTCAGCTTATCTCCCGAGATTCACGCCACTCCTCTCCACATATCGCGATGTTAGAATGCAAATGGAAAGAAAGCCACCATAGCGTGAAACCGATAAAACAATTTATTATAAAAAGTAATGCACTTACATGAATCGCAAGTAATTAAGGCGTGTAGTATATTTAGCCGGCCGGCTAAGACTGCCCGTTCCTTCCGGGACTCGTTGGTATGTCGGTGACGTCAGCACGCCGCTCCTCCCTACGCCGTTTCGTCACAGATGACGTCGTCCAGGGGCACGGGCGGCGTGCTGACTCACCGCCATAAATACTCATGAATACAATAGGAACGCCCAGATCTGATCATTCAGCGCTCCTGACAAATGAATCGCCATGTTGACTATTGGCAAAAATGCCCATACAGCAACAAAGTCGTAAGGCCATAATCCATATTGCCAGCTAAAATGTAAACAATCCCAATCATAGGACAAAAATTCCGCTGATTGGAACATGGGGTTGAAAGAAGGAACTTTAGTCTGTAAATTGTATGTGGGCTGGCTGGTGGTGCCGCGCACAGCACAACCATAACTGACCATATTACAACTTCCAACATCAACCCCATATATAAACAACATATATCGCCAACTCATATATGTTACCTTTATTAGAAATACAAGTTGGTTCATATTATAATCCAACTCAAATTGACAACATTAAAATATAATTAAAAAATAATATTAGAAGATGAAGCAGCCCTCTAGCGGTCAAACTCCACCATTAACATGGAAATAGACCCAGACAGGATGCTCTACATAATAGCACTTCCAAAAAATGTTAAAAATGAAAATGCTTATTTATATATATTTGCATCGTGCAGCTAGGTGATAGAACACACATCAAAGGACATAAGATGTATGGCTACCACCCCCCAAAACCAATGCAAAAATAAGAAGAAAAGGAAAAAACAAAAACAAAAAACAAAAAACAAAAATTAATTGTTCATTGGACCAATAAATATTCGTTAGGTTGAATAATAGCTTCTCACATTTTATGAGTACTCTCTGATATTAGTAACTCACAATGTGTGATGTCATATCATCATACGGGGTCAAAAAGATGTATCCCATTATAAACATCTAGATGTATCCATTCAAAGATATTAACATTTCGATGCATCATAGAAACAAAAACTAATAGTTTCCGTTCGTATGATGAGTATAATGGTTGTGTTATGTAGCTAGTAGACAATCACCACTAAATGATCAGATCTAGCTCACAGATCTCTAACAAAAAGAAATTATGAGAACCATAAACTCATGTCCTATGCGTTATCTATAAATGCGTTCACATCTATATCGATGTTAAGGCCATAAGGGGTGTAGCTACGAACCCTATATATCCAAGACATTTCCATCCTCGATATCTCTCTCACTAGGGAACCTCCCCTCCAATGTGGACTGTACCTATCTATACCCAAAAATAGTGTTCCAGCTGGATTACGTTGGTGATGCAAATCATAATGTCTTGAAACCGAGTGATCCTTAAATCCACTCTTAATGTTTGATGTGCTCACCGAGACGCACCTGCATAGATCTTTTTGTTCTACCTATGTATTGCATGCCACATGGGCATTCCAACAGGTAGACCATACCCGTGGAGCTACAAGTCACAAAGGCCTTGATTTTATGTTCCCTAGAGGTGCTAGTTGATTTGAACGACATTTGTTTTCTTTGATTTAGTTTTATTCAGTGTACATACCTGGCACCTACGACACTGGTGGTAGCCAGAAATGTTCTGAAAAACTTTTTTTGGGGGTGGGTCAACCACATTTGGCGCTATTTTATCCCTTAGTGAAGGGACACCCCTAAATATAACTTGTGGAGTGGCTGGCAAGAATGAGTTGATAATTAGATCACTTCTCAAAATATGCCAGTGTTTACGTAAAATCTTCTTCACTAAATAATGTTGGGTAGAATAGGTAGTGATTAATGGTATCAGTGGTCCCTCACGTTTAGTTTTAGAATTTGTATCCAACAAAACAGATCTTTCTATTTTTTCAACTTCTTTTAAAGTTGTTTCCAAAGAGTTTGCATCATAACCTTTATCCATCAGTCTTTTCTTCAAAGTGTTACCTTGAAGAACATAGTCAGATACATCCGAACAGTTCCGTCTTATTCTCAAAAACTGACTCTTGGGTACTGATTTTAACTATGATTCCTTGTGGCAAGTCCCCAAAGGAATGTAGGAGTTGCGATCCGTCTGTTTAAAGTATGTAATTGTTTTGAAGCCAGTTCCCTCCTTTCTGATTGTAAGATCAAGGAAGTGTATCCTATCCTGACTGGCCTCATAGACGAAACGTATACCTCTATCGTTAGCATTAATTTTCACAAAAAATTCTTCCAATTGGGGGGCCATCCCCTCCCATAGGAGGAGGACGTCATCAATATATCTTGCCCAAAATGTAAGGCAAGGATTTCGATCTTTATAGATGACGTCCTCCTCCCATTTGGCCATGAACAGGTTGGCCAAACTGGGGGCATATTTGGCCCCCATGGCAACACCCCTTTTCTGTTTATAGAAATTCTGGCTAAACCAGAAATTATGGTTAGCAGCAAATTCCAATAATTCCATCACAAACATATCCCCCCAGTTTGGCCAACCTGTTCATGGCCAAATGGGAGGAGGACGTCATCTATAAAGATCGAAATCCTTGCCTTACATTTTGGGCAAGATATATTGATGACGTCCTCCTCCTATGGGAGGGGACGGCCCCCCAATTGGAAGAATTTGTGAAAATTAATGCTAACGATAGAGGTATACGTTTCGTCTATGAGGCCAGTCAGGATAGGATACACTTCCTTGATCTTACAATCAGAAAGGAGGGAACTGGCTTCAAAACAATTACATACTTTAAACAGATGGATCGCAACTCCTACATTCCTTTGGGGAGTTGCCACAAGGAATCTTGGTTAAAATCAGTACCCAAGAGTCAGTTTTTGAGAATAAGACGGAACTGTTCGGATGTATCTGACTATGTTCTTCAAGGTAACACTTTGAAGAAAAGACTGATGGATAAAGGTTATGATGCAAACTCTTTGGAAACAACTTTAAAAGAAGTTGAAAAAATAGAAAGATCTGTTTTGTTGGATACAAATTCTAAAACTAAACGTGAGGGACCACTGATACCATTAATCACTACCTATTCTACCCAACATTATTTAGTGAAGAAGATTTTACGTAAACACTGGCATATTTTGAGAAGTGATCTAATTATCAACTCATTCTTGCCAGCCACTCCACAAGTTATATTTAGGGGTGTCCCTTCACTAAGGGATAAAATAGCGCCAAATGTGGTTGACCCACCCCCAAAAAAAGTTTTTCAGAACATTTCTGGCTACCACCAGTGTCGTAGGTGCCAGGTATGTACACTGAATAAAACTAAATCAAAGAAAACAAATGTCGTTCAAATCAACTAGCACCTCTAGGGAACATAAAATCAAGGCCTTTGTGACTTGTAGCTCCACGGGTATGGTCTACCTGTTGGAATGCCCATGTGGCATGCAATACATAGGTAGAACAAAAAGATCTATGCAGGTGCGTCTCGGTGAGCACATCAAACATTAAGAGTGGATTTAAGGATCACTCGGTTTCAAGACATTATGATTTGCATCACCAACGTAATCCAGCTGGAACACTATTTTTGGGTATAGATAGGTACAGTCCACATTGGAGGGGAGGTTCCCTAGTGAGAGAGATATCGAGGATGGAAATGTCTTGGATATATAGGGTTCGTAGCTACACCCCTTATGGCCTTAACATCGATATAGATGTGAACGCATTTATAGATAACGCATAGGACATGAGTTTATGGTTCTCATAATTTCTTTGTTTTTGTTATAGAGATCTGTGAACTAGATCTGATCATTTAGTGGTGATTGTCTACTAGCTACATAACACAACCATTATACTCATATGAACGGAAACTATTAGTTTTTGTTTCTATGATGCATCGAAATGTTAATATCTTTGAATAGATACATCTAGATGTTTATAATGGGATACATCTTTTTGACCCCGTATGATGATATGACATCACACATTGTGAGTTACTAATATCACAGAGAGTACTCATAAAATGTGAGAAGCTATTATTCAACCTAACGAATAATTATTGGTCCAATGACCAATTAATTTTTGTTTTTTCCTTTTCTTCTTATTTTTGCATTGGTTTTGGGGGGTGGTAGCCATACATCTTATGTCCTTTGATGTGTGTTCTATCACCTAGCTGCACGATGCAAATATATAAATAAGCATTTTCATTTTAAAAAATTTTTGGAAGTGCTATTATGTAGAGCATCCTGTCTGGGTCTATTTCCATGTTAATGGTGGAGTTTGACCGCTAGAGGGCTGCTTCATCTTCTAATATTATTTTTTAATTATATTTTAATGTTGTCAATTTGAGTTGGATTATAACAACATGAACCAACTTGTATTTCTAATAAAGGTAACATATATGAGTTGGCGATATATATTGTTTATATATGGGGTTGATGTTGGAAGTTGTGATATGGTCAGTTATGGTTGTGCTGTGCGCGGCACCACCAGCCAGCCCGCATACCATTTACAGACTAAAGTTCCTTCTTTCAACCCCATGTTCCAATCAGCGGAATTTTTGTCCTATGATTGGGATTGTTTACATTTTAGCTGGCAATATGGATTATGGCCTTACGACTTTGTTGCTGTATGGGCATTTTTGCCAATAGTCAACATGGCGATTCATTTGTCAGGAGCGCTGAATGATCAGATCTGGGCGTTCCTATTGTATTCATGAGTATTTATGGCGGTGAGTCAGCACGCCGCCCGTGCCCCTGGACGACGTCATCTGTGACGAAACGGCGTAGGGAGGAGCAGCGTGCTGACGTCACCGACATACCAACGAGTCCCGGAAGGAACGGGCAGTCTTAGCCGGCCAGCTAAATATACTACACACCTTAATTACTTGCGATTCATGTAAGTGCATTACTTTTTATAATAAATTGTTTTATCGGTTTCACGCTATGGTGGCTTTCTTTCCATTTGCATTCTAACATCGCGATATGTGGAGAGGAGTGGCGTGAAATTCGGGAGATAAGCTGAAATTATCTAGAGACCCTGGCTGGGGAATAGCCATCTGTTTGTATCGATCTCTGCGGAGATCACTAGTTCTGGTAAGCGGCAGTGAGAACTGATGGTGGTGGAATCTATATCTATCAAGTGTTTGGCACTTTTCATTGGGTGTTGTGCGTTTGAAGTCACCAATTAGCTGAACGAGAAGATTCTTATCCACACTTCGTTGCAGTTTTGGCTATCAGGACTGTTTGAATTTACACAGTTACTATTCAATATTAATTCTTTCACTATACAGGACTCTTGCTGAATGTGATGTAGGTGTGATTGACAGTCGGGACGTTCATCAGTTCTATTTGTCACATTGGCAATTAAAACTTAGTCTGAGTATATTAATTTTATTCAATATTTATTTTTTTCTTTTGGTTTAAAGGTGGTGCTCATATACCAATTTTCATTATTTGCGCAGCTTTATTATTTTTATTATGGTTTCAATATCCTGACTGGACATCATATGACGTCCAGCAGGATATTGAGCCGCTGCGCACCCCCGCAATCACGGCTGATCACGATGTAAACAGGAAAAGCCGGTCATCGGCTTTTCCTCACTCGCGTCTGTCAGACGCGAGTAGAGGAGAGCCGATCGGCTGCTCCTCTGACAGAGATGCCACCAGACCACCAGGGATGCCCAGCTTAAGGTATGCCACCCTAGACCACCAGGGATGCAAATTAGAAATGGCAAATGGATGCCAATAAGTGCCCACAATGGATGCCAATCAGTGCCCACAATGGGAACTACTGATTGGCAGGCATGATTGTTTGGCACTGATTGGCATCCATTAGTACAACACATTACAGTACCACCTATCAGTGCCCATCCATGCCACCTATCAGTGCCCATCCATGCCCATCCGTGCCACCTATCAGTGCCCAACCATGCCGCCTATCAGTGCCCATCTGTGTTGCCTATCCGTGCCGCTTCATGCCGCCTATCTGTGCCCATCCATACCGCCTATCTGTGCCCATCCGTACCGCCTACCAGTGCCCATCCGTGCCGCCTACCAGTGCCCATCCGTGCCGCCTACCAGTGCCCATCCGTGCTGCCTCATCGGTGCCCATCCGTGCTGCCTCATCGGTGCCCATCCGTGCTGCCTCCTGTATTTTGTTTTAGTGTTCTTTGCACAGTGTGCACCTAATTCTTACCTTAATACAACTGCTGTGGTTCTCATAAAAATACACGCAGTGAGGCAGGGACCTCCTGTATTTTGTTTTAGTGTTCTTTGCACAGTGTGCACCCAATTCTTACCTTAACCACTTAAGCCCCGGACCATTTGGTAGCTAAAGGACCAGAGGTGAATTCAGAATTTTGCACTGCGCTGCTTTAACTGTAAATTGTGCGGACATGCAATGTTGTACCCAAACGAAATTTGCGTCCTTTTCTTCCCACAAATAGAGCTTTATTTTAATGGTATTTGATTGCCTCTGCGATTTTAATTTTTTGCGATAAACGGAAAAAGACCGAAAATTTAGAAAAAAAAAATGATATTTTCTACTTTGTTATAAGAAAAATTGAATAAACTCAATTTTAGTCATACATTTAGGCCAAAACGTATTCAGCCACATGTCTTTAGTAAAAAAAATGTCAAGTGTATATTTATTGGTTTGCGCAAAAGTTATAGCGTTTACAAACTAGGGTACATTTTCTGGAATTTACACAGCTTTAAATTTATGACTGCCTATCTCATTTCTTGAGGTGCTAAAATGGCAGGGCAGTACAAAACCACCCCAAATGACCCCATTTTGGAAAGTAGACACCCCAAGGAAATTGCTGAGAGGCATGTTGAGCCCATTGAATATATTTTTTTTTTTTGTCCCAAGTGATTGAATAATGACAAAAAAAATTACAAAAAGTTGTCACTAAATGATATATTGCTCACACATGCCATGGTTATATGTGGAATTGCACCCCAAAATATATTTTGCTGCTTCTCCTGAGTACGGGGATACCACATGTGTGGGACTTTTTAGGAGCCTAGCCGCGTACGGGACCCCGAAAACCAATCACCGCCTTCAGGATTTCTAGGCACAAATTTTTGATTTGACTCCTCACTACCTATCACAGTTTCGAAGGCCATAAAATGCCAAAATAGCACAAACCCCCCCAAATGACCCCATTTTGGAAAGTAGACACCCCAAGCTGTTTGCTGAGAGGCATGGTGAGTATTTTACAGCTCTCATTTGTTTTTGAAAATGAAGAGAGAATTTTTTTTTTTTTTTTTTCAATTTTCAAAACTTTGTGACAAAAAGCGAGATCTGCAAAATACTCACAATACCTCTCAGCAAATAGCTTGGGGTGTCTACTTTCCAAAATGGGGTCATTTGGGGGGGGGTGTTTGTGCCATCTGGGCATTCCATGGCCTCCGAAACTGTGATAGGCAGTGAGAAGTGAAATCAAAAATTTACACCCTTAGAAAGCCTGAAGGCGGTGATTGGTTTTTGGGGTCCCGTACGCGGCTAGGCTCCCAAAAAGTCACACATGTGGTATCCCCGTACTCAGGAGAAGCAACAGAATGTATTTTGGGGTGTAATTCCACATATGCCCATGGCATGTTTGAGCAATATATCATTTAGTGACAACTTTGTGCAAAAAAAAAAAAAAAATTGTATTTTTTCCGCAACTTGTGTCAACATATAAAATATTCCATGGACTCGACATGCCTCTCAGTATATAGCTTGGGGTGTCTACTTTCCAAAATGGGGTCATTTGGGGGGGTTTTGAACTGTTCTGGCATTTTATACACAACATTAGGAAGCTTACATCCACTCTTCTAACCACTTGAAGACAAAGCCCTTTGACACTTTTTGTTTACATGAAAACATATTTTTTTTTGCAGGAAAATTATGTTGAACCCCCAAACATTATATATATTTTTAAAGCAAAGGCCCTACAGAATAAAATGGTGGGTGTTGCATTTTTTTTTTCTACACAGTATTTGCGCAGCGATTTTTCAAACGCATTTTTTGGGGAAAAAACACTTTTTTTTTTATTTTAATGCACTAAAACACACTATATTGCCCAAATGTTTGATGAAATAAAAAAGATGATCTTAGGCCGAGTACATAGATACCAAACACGACATGCTTTAAAATTTCGCACAAACGCACATTGGCGACAAACTACATACATTTTTAAAAGCCTTTACAGGTTACCCCGTTAGATTTATAGAGGAGGTCTACTGCTAAAATTGCCCTCGATCTGACCTTCGCGGTGATACCTCACATGCATGGTGCAATTGCTGTTTACATATGACGCCAGACCGACGCTTGCGTTCGCCATTGGGCAAGAGCAGGGCAGGACAGGGGTGTTTTTTTTTTTAATTTTTTTATTATTAATTTTGCTTTTTTTATTTTATTTTTAAATTGTTCCTTCCATATATTTTTTTTTTTTTTATAATTTTTATTGTTATCTCAGGGAATGTAAATATCCCCTATGATAGCAATAGGTAGTGACAGGTACTCTTTTTTTGAAAAAACTGGGGTCTAGACCCTAGATCTTTCCTCTGCCCTCAAAGCATCTGACCACACCAAGATCGGTGTGATAAAATGCTTTCCCAATTTCCCAATGGCGCTTTTTATATCCGGGGGGGGGGGCATTCCCTCCCACTGCTTGTAAAAGCAGTCCAGAGGCTAATTAGCCACTAGGATTGCTTTTACATGAAAGCCGGCCACTGGCTGAAAAGAATGATACCAAGATGATACCTAAACCCGCAGGCATCAATCTGGTATAACCAAAGTCCAGCAACATACCAGTACGTTGCTGGTCCTTGTTGGACATGTATTGTAATCTTTTTTTTTCATGCAGCCAGGTGGCTGAACGAAAAATGAGATTGATCGGTGGGTATGCCCACCATTAGAATACCGCCCTTCATCCACCCACTTCTAATGATGGGCATACATGCACCATTTATATATGCCGAAGCATGGGGGCATCCTCCCGCAAAAAAGTTATGCTGCACACACATGGTCGGACTTTTCCACGGGCAAGCCTCCGTCGGAATTTCGACCGTATGTACGCGGCATTAGGAGCAAAATCACTCCTCCGCCCCTGCTGCCCCAATGCTTCAGCATATTTGCTTTTTGTTTTTTTAACTGTGGCGGTGAAATCACCTCCTACAGCACTGGAGTCGCAGGGATCAGGCCTGTCTCTGCGAACGCTGCAGTTATGTGTGTTGTGTTTTGTAAGTGACAGTGATCGATCGATACTGCACTTGGGTGGCCTGGGCTGGACGGAGGGGCAAAACGCAGGTGCTAGCAGGTATCTGGGCTGATCCCGCTAACACTGCGTTTTTGGGAACCCTAAACTGCTGGGGACGCTAGTATAGATCTGATCAGATATTGATCTGTTCAGATACTATACCACTAAGGGAGGTGTATGCTTCACGCGTGGGTGTTAGCGTTACTGGCACTAACCTGACGCTGCCTGGGGTGTGACGCAGACCCTCTCTGACGCTAAAACCTAATTGATATCACCCGCCGGGCGATCAGGGGGTTAAACCTTTATTGGGTTATATACGGCGGGTGCCCTGACACTATAAAAAGCAAACTAACCAGCGTCACCCGTAACACTTATATGATGATCACTGGTGAAAGAGTTAACTAGGGCCAATTAGGGGGTTAAAACCTTTATTAGATAATATATGGGGGTACTTGAAGCTATAAAAACCTGCGGCGAACCTAAAAAAAAAAAAATACTGGCTACTGATCTGCATCACCGACGCTCAGACATCGATCAGAAAAATGATCGCTTAGCGACGGCGGTGCTAGGGGGTGAAAGGGTTATCTGGGGGGTGATCAAGGGGTTAAACCTTTATTAGGGGGGTTAGGGGGCTACACTGGACCTAAAACTAAATGTAGTGACACTTTTACAGTCACAAATGTCACTGATTGCAGTGATCAGTAAATAAATGGTCACTGCAATCAGTGACACTGTGACTGGGGGCTGGGGGGTGATCTGGGGGGGCCTGGGGGGCGATTTATGTGCCTGTGTGTGCTGGTGCATGTATGCCCATCATTAGAAGTGGGTGGATGAAGGGCGGTATTCTAATGGTGGGCATACCCACCGATCAATCTCTTTTTTCGTTCAGCCACCTGGCTGCATGAAAAAAAAAGATTACAATACATGTCCAACAAGGACCAGCAACGTACTGGTGTAGTGTTTGTGCACTAACCTTGATGTCTTCTCTTGTACAGCGCTCGGTATATGTGAGCGCCGCACAGGAGATGACATCACTTCCTCCTGCTTTCTCTGTCTGTGTGTACATTCCACAGACAGAGGGGGCATTTCTATTCGCCGGGAGCGATCGCGGGGGTGTGGCCGGAATCGAACGGCCGTCCCCTCATGTCGGATCGCTCCCCAACGAATTCCGACCGCTCACTGTACAGAAGGGGGGTCCGATCGGACCCCCCAACTGTACAAAGGCAATCACGTATGCTCTACGTGATTGTGCCTGTCGGTGCCATTGTGCCGACGTATATATACAGTGAGTGGTCGTTAAGTGGTTAATACAATTGCTGGTGTTCTCATAAAAATACAGGCAGTGAGGCAGGGACCTCCTGTATTTTGTTTTAGTGCTCTTTGCACAGTGTGCACCTAAATCTTACCTGAATACAAATACAAATACCCAAAGGGGCTGGTAATGGGCTGGGGGGGGGGGGGAGTCCCCAGGCCATTTTTTCAATGATTTTCATCCATATTGCCGGGACCAGACATTACATTAAAGCCGCAAGCAGTTTTAAATTACTTTTTTTCTTTTAGAAATGTAATTTTGTGCAGGGACAGTTCTAAACACGGGAAACATGTGCCACTTCACAGGCATACTTTAGACACCCCCCAGGTACGATATTTAAAGGAATATTTCACTTTTTTTTCACTTTAAGCATCATTAAAATCACTGCTCCCGGAAAAACGTCAGTTTTTAAAACCTTTTTTTGCATTGCTACATGTCTCCTGGGGCAGGACCTGGTCCCCAAACCTTTTTTAGGACAATAACTTGAATATTAGCCGTTATAATTAGCACTTTTGATTTTGAATGTTCGCGTCCATTGTATTTAATAGGGTTCTAAAGTTTGCGCGAACTTTCGGTCCGTTCGCAGGTTCTGGTGCGAACCGAACCGGGGGGGGTGTTCGGCTCATCCTACTTATTAGTATGTAAATTAATAAAAATTAAGTTACTCTTATGTAACCTAATAAAAATGATCAGGACGCCACAGCTTTTGTATATACTACACAATTCGCCAGTTTGCATTTTCAAACAATGGTTTCAGAAAATAGATATATCATCTTTAGAGGGTTAGGCCCCTTTCAAACTTTGCAGTCCAAAGTCGCATGACAAGTCATACCCCATGATTTCCAAAGAGTACTGTTCATATCTGTGCGACTTCAATTCGCAGCAACTTCAAAGTAGTTGCCACGGGCACCTGGTTTTCAGTATCAATTCCTAACTGTGAGTAACATTGTCAACTATATTGTCCCAATCAGGGACCAGAGGCTGACTAGCAACACGGCAGATGAGTGTGATCCACATCATAGCTCCTTTTGCTTCCACCCACTATCTCCCAACATTTGGAGGCTCACAGTCATCCCCACTGAACCACCAGATCTCTCACTGTACTCACCCTGCGAAACCATGCTGTACATAGTTACAAACTATCCACCAGGGATGAGCTGAACACCCCCCTGTTCGGTTCGCACCAGAACCTGCGAACAGACAAAATGTTTGTGTAAACTTTAGAACCCTATTAAATACAATGGACTCGAACGTTCGAAATCTAAAGTGTTAATTATAAAGGCCAATATGCAAGTTATTGTCCTAAAAAGTGTTTGGGGACCCGGGTCCTGCCCCAGGGGACATGTATCAATGCAAAAATAAGTTTTAAAAACGGCCGTTTTTTCGGGAGCAGTGATTTTAAGAATGCTTAAAATGAAAAAATAAAAGTGAAATATTCCTTTAAATTTTGTACCTGGGGGGTGTGTATGATATGCATGTGAAGTGGCGCATGTTTCCCGTGCTTAGAACTGTCCCTGCAAAAAATGTCATTTTTGAAAGAAAAAAATGCATTTAAAACTGACTCGCGGCTATTAATGAATTGTCGGCTCCCGGCAATACATACAAAAGTCATTGATAAAAAAAAAAAAAAGCGTGGGGGTTCCCCAGAATTCAATTACCAGGCCCTTCAGATCTGGCATGGATTTTAAGGGGAACTCCACCCCAAATTTAAAAAAAAATGGCGTGGAGTCCCCCTAAAAATCCATACCAGACCCCTTATCCGAGCACGCAACCTGGCCGGCTGCAGGGGAAAAGGGGGGGACGAGAGAGCGGCCCCCCCTCCCTCCTGAACCGTACCAAGCCACATGCCCTCAACATGGGGAGGATGTCCCCATGTTGATGGGGACAAGGGCCTCATCCCCACAACCCTTGCCCGGTGGTTGTGGGGGTCTGCGGGCGGGGGGCTTATCGGAATCTGGAAGACCCCTTTAACAAAGGGGACCCCCAGATCCCGGCCCCCCCTATGTGAATTGGTAAGGGGTACATTGTACCCCGAACCATTTCACGAAGAAAGTGTAATTTTTTTTTAAAAAAAAACACACAAACACCTTGAAAAAGTCCTTTATTTAAAAAAAAAAAAAAAAAAAAAAAAAAAAAAACATTCCAGCGGTGAAATCCAGTGTCCCGCGGCGATCCCGATGTCCAGCGCTGTCCTTCATTGGTTGTGCCTGAGCGGACCTGATGGGGAACTCCCTCTCAGTATTTTAAATGTATAGACCCGCCCCTTCTAAAGTTCCCCAGATGCGGAACATGAGAAGGGGCGGGTCTATACATGTATTACCAAAGTGAGAGCAGTTCCCCATCAGGTCCGCCCCCTCGGTATGTCGGACCCGCCTACGTCATTGGCTTGAGCGGGGAACTTCCTTCACTATGTAAATTTAAATTACACAGTGAAGGAACTTCTCTCACTGTGGTAATACATGTATAGACCCGCCCCTTCTCATGTTCCGCATCTGGTCTGCTGAGCGGACCTGATGGGGAACTTTAGAAGGGGCGGGTCTATACATTTAAAATACTGAGAGGGAGTTCCCCATCAGGTCCGCTCAGGCACAACCAATGAAGGACAGCGCTGGACATCGGGATCGCCGCGGGACACTGGATTTTACCGCTGTTTTTTTTTTTTTTTTTTTTAAATAAAGGACTTTTTCAAGGTGTTTGTGTGTTTTTTTTAAACATTTTTTTACGCTTTCTTCGTGAAATGGTAGGGGTACAATGTACCCCTTACCAATTCACATAGGGGGGGCCGGGATCTGGGGGTCCCCTTTGTTAAAGGGGTCTTCCAGATTCCGATAAGCCCCCTGCCCGCAGACCCCCACAACCACCGGGCAAGGGTTGTGGGGATGAGGCCCTTGTCCCCATCAACATGGGGACATCCTCCCCATGTTGAGGGCATGTGGCTTGGTACGGTTCAGGAGGGAGGGGGGGCCGCTCTCTCGTCCCCCCCTTTTCCCCTGCGGCCGGCTAGGTTGCGTGCTCGGATAAGGGGTCTGGTATGGATTTTTAGGGGGACTCCACGCCATTTTTTTTTTAAATTTGGGGTGGAGTTCCCCTTAAAATCCATGCCAGATCTGAAGGGCCTGGAATGGATATTTGGGGGAACCCCACATCAATTTTTTTTTGAATTTGCGGCGGGGTTCCCCTTAATATCCATTCCAGACCTGAAGGGCCTGGTAATTGAATTCTGGGGAACCCCCACGCTTTTTTTTTTTTTTTTTTATCAATGACTTTTGTATGTATTGCCGGGAGCCGACAATTCATTAATAGCCGCGAGTCAGTTTTAAAAGACTTTTTTTCTTTCAAAAATGAAATTTTTTGCAGGGACAGTTCTCAGCACGGGAAACATGCGCCACTTCACATGCATATCATACACCCCCCCCCCCCCAGGTACGAAATTTAAAGGAATATTTCACTTTTATTGTTTCATTTTAAGCATTCTTAAAATCACTGCTCCCGAAAAAACGGCCGTTTTTAAAACTTCTTTTTGCATTGATACATGTCCCCTGGGGCAGGACCCGGGTCCCCAAACACTTTTTAGGACAATAACTTGCATATAAGCCTTTATAATTAGCACTTTAGATTTCTCCCATAGATTTTTCGAATTTGCCGCGAACACCCCAATTTGTTCGCTGTTCGGCGAACGGGCGAACAGGCAATGTTCGAGTCGAACATGAGTTCAACTCGAACTCGAAGCTCATCCCTACTATCAACACACTGCACTTTTTGCGCGATCCTCCTACAAGGGAACACATACTCTTTGGAACAATATGATAGCGCTGACTATTTAAAAGTTTTAGCCTTTGGACATTTCTCCCTTCTCTAAAAGAGAGAAAATTACAGTGCAAATGAATGTTTGTTTATGTATCTGCCTGTAGTCTATGCTATGAAGACTCCCTGGGCATCTCAGACTGATCAGTGAGGACAGATGTCCATAGTGTGTATGTACTAGCCCACAGGTGTCAAACACAAGGCCCGCTTGCCGATTCCGGCCCTCCTGGCCATATTATGTGGCCCTAGCACCTCTTCTGCAGCTGCCGGAGAGCTCCAGCCCTCCTCTGGTCCTCTTCCAGACCCTTACTTTCTGCTTTCAAGCAATGCATCCAGCTTATTCCCAGCAGCAGCATAAGGTAAGGGGGGGTGCACTGTGATGTAAGGGAGAATGGGAGACTCAACTTCTGATGGTGGGGTGGCACTTGACATCTAATGTAAGGGGAGGGGGATGTGCTGGACATCTAATCTTACAGATACAACCGGCCCATTTGAGGGCATTCATAATGCTGATGCGGCACACAATGAAATTGAGTTTGACACCCAGGTAGAATCTAGGCTAACACTAAGGTTTCCTGCTGTCTCATGACCCCCAACACTGACCAATCTCAGATATCCATTTGAGAGCAGACGTCTCTAGGCTAACACTGAGATTTCATGCTATCTCATTAGAACTGAACCCCCACACACTTATCTATATCTATTTACAGTATTGCCTGCACTTTATTATAATTCACGATTGTGGTCTGCATGTGAACCTGGGTGTGTGCTTTTTACGGCAACGTTGTCTTATGTTTTAACCTGTATTGCGCAGTCCGCATTACTGTATCTGTCCAATTTTGATATATAATAAAAGTTCATAATTAAAGGTAAAACCGCTGTTCGCCTTATTCCCCTCCTCCCTGTTAAACTCCTCGGGGAAGATCCCCACTTTGTATCTTCATAATCCTTCGTGTTCAGGAGTTGATGGAATAGGCGCCACCTAAATCGGTGAGTCAGCATACCTATTAGTGCTGACCAACGCATTGGTCCAGCACTCCTGATCCTATGGTACTCAATCTGGTGTTTTATTATTTGTTATAACTTCAAAGTAGTCCCTGCACTACTTTGGTGCGACTTGAGGTCCATAGACCTCAAGATTACACAGACATTGCTTCAATTTGCGTGACTCAGCTCATACAAGTGTGAAAAGGACCTTAATCTGGAAGATAAGGCAGGCCAGAATACGGCTGTGGGTATTACCACTACCAAAAGATAAGGGAGGGTTGGATGTCCCACACCCCTGGAGCTATTTATTTTAGCAGCACAGCTACAACACATGCAATCTCTCTATGGGAGGGGATGTTAATGGGAAAAATATGTTATTGGGTACAAGTCACAATACACTAGTAGAGGCTTTAGAATCTGAATCCCTAATATTAAATTTCCTACGTTCTTGTTGGTTAAAAAAACAACTATAGAAAACAGTGAAGGCGATGTTGGGCCATCAGGGTTATACAGAATTTTCACCATTGTGGGACAATAGACATCTACAGGAACTTCATAACAGAGAAAAGCAGGGAATGGGGAAGGTTTGGTCTAGTTTACCTGACTCAACTGTATAAAGGAATGTTTTTTTTTTGTTTTTTTTAAATCAAGATTTTTATTGAAAGTTTTTTTCATTACCAACAACATGGAGTAGACAACTCAACGTACAAACATACAAACAACAGTATCTGTCGAGTGAGCTAGAATACATTGTTTGGTAACTATATACCTATATGCGAGGTAAACAACAGTATCATTACATGTATTATTATCTTAATGCCAGTTATTCGGCTACTCTAGCCACTTGCCGATCGCCGCACGAGTATTTACGTAGACAGAATGGCACGGCTGTGCAAATGGGCTTATATATACTTTTTTACATATACATCCCCTTTAATTTGCCGCCATGTGGTAGCGCGCTGCCGGCGCTTTTGCGACCCTTTAGCAAGCTCCGTGACCGTGCCCGCGGGACCCGCAGACTCGATGTCCGCCGGTGTCCCGCGATCGGGTTATTATGGCTTTATGAATTTGACCTTGTAGTCCGAATTTAGTCAGGACTGACTAAAGGTAACCCCAATGTACCCTATCAAACACTTTTTCAGCTTCTAGCGATAGGGATATGGAAGGCGTTTTTGTGGTTTCTACATGGTGGATAGCATTTATTACACGTAGCTTCTGATGCTTGGCGACCTTTAGTAAATCCTGATTGGTCCTTGGGGATAAGGGAAGGCAATATGTCCTCTAGTCTTTTAGCTATGAGTTTTGCATATATTTTTAAATCTATGTTGAGCAGGGATATAGGTCGGAAATTTTTTGGCGAGGAAGGTTCCTTGCCAAGTTTTGGTAGGGTCACTACTAAAGCACTAAGCATTTCAGTGGAGAAGGACGAAGAATGGGCAGATGAATTGTAGGTCTGACACAGTGTGGGGGCTAGAGTACCTTGAAATTTTTTGTAGTATTCCCCAGTGAAGCCATATGGTCCTGGGGATTTAGACTTGGAAAGGGTATGGATCACTTGCAACACTTCAGGAATAGTGAAGGGGGCATTTAGAGGTTCTAGTTGTTGGTGTTATAGAAGGAAGATTAACATGTTCCAAGAAGGCTAAAATATCCTCCTGGGAGGGTTGGTGCGTACTATTGTCCTCCTTAATTTTGTAGAGGTCTTTGTAGTATGTGCTAAATGCATTGGCTGTGGAATTGGGTTTAAGTAATTCTTCGTTAGTGTGAGGGTGGTATAGGAATGGGATTTTGGTCTTTGACCTGTGGCCTTTGACTCACATCGACATTGCTTTACCTGCTTTGTTCCCTGTTGCGTATGTAGTAGCTTTAAATTTTTTATACGTTTTTTCATATGCCTCCAGAAGTAGAGAGCGTAATTCATGACATAGCGAAAATATTTTAGATTGGAGGAAAGGGGAAGGGTTGGATTTGTTTGAAGCCTCAGTGGTTGTTATGTCAGGAGTAAATTCAGCTAACCTCTGAATTCTCTTTTTCTTTTCTCTAGCTCCTAATTGTATAAACACGCCTCTCATAATGCCTTATAAGCATTCCACACCACCAGCGGGTCAGATACGGATGCTGAGTTAATTGAGAAGAATTCATGTAGATGTTGTTGGAGTAGTGTGGAGTAGCAAGGGGTGTTGAGTGTCAGGTCTGCCAGGAAACTACATCCGTCCCTCCGCTTTCCTGACCGGTAGTCTTGTTATCCCGGTGTCAGGTGGAGGGACGGCTGAGATCTCCCACAGACAGGAAATAAGGAACCACAAAGGAAGGTGCAGATAGCCTAACCACAACCCCCAGCAACAACTCACGGTTAGTAGGCAGAAGACAGGATCCCAGGAGGGAAAAGGACAATCCAGGTAACGTAGTCAGAACAAGCCAGGGAGGGTCGGCAGCAAGGTTAACCAGGTTCAAGGGATAATCCAGGAATCGTAGTCAAGACGAGCCAAGTAGATAACCAAAAAGCAA
This sequence comes from Rana muscosa, assembly GCA_029206835.1. Classification (NCBI taxonomy): domain Eukaryota; kingdom Metazoa; phylum Chordata; class Amphibia; order Anura; family Ranidae; genus Rana; species Rana muscosa. The sequence continues at coordinate 430,784,232 of CM055117.1, forward strand.
GCGCATCCATAAACAGGAACCTATCCTAAGGCACGGACAGGAAGGGGAAGTGGGAATATATAGGGACACTAATGAGAAGACTGCTGACAGCTGGTCCCAGGGTGGAGCAAACATCCCCACTAGTGAAAAAGAACATAACTACGATGCTAACATAAAACCAGTTCACTGGTGGCTCAGGACATAGGAAAACAGTCTATGAACACCAGGCCCTGGGATCAAATCTCAGACACGGCGTGACATTGAGGAGATGGTTATTAGCTCTCCAAAGATACAAATTAGGTTGAGAGGATTTGGCGGCTATAGTGATGCTAATAGGAGCATGATCTGACCAGGTGGCGCTGTGGATGTGGGAGGCCGATTTGTTTTTAACAGATAAAAGGTTACTTCAAAACATATCTATTCGTGAGTAGGTGTTGTTACACGGCGATAGGTAGGTAAAGTCCCGTTCACTCACATGACAACATCTCCACACATCAAACAATTCATTAGAAGCAATAAATTTGTCAAGGGGGGATGCATATCTTTTAGAACTTTCAGTCGTGTCCATGACATTGTTGGGGACCAGATTGAAGTCCCCACATACCAGCAGGCGGCCCTGTTGGACTTTTTTCGCTGCGCATAGTCCTTTTGAGGAAATGCATTTGCCGCGTATTTGGGGCATAGATGGAGACCAAAGTATAGGGTACATTGTTGGTAGTGCATATCAGGAAAATAAAGCAACCTTCTGGATCTGTAATGCAGTTATGTAGTTGAAAGGAAAGAGGGTTCCTTATAGCTATTAAAATGCCTCTTTGTTTCTCAGAGAAGCGTGCCTGGAAGATATGCGGAAACTGCTTGTGTTGGCACTGGGAGATGTATCTTGAGCAAAATGTGTCCCTTGGATGCAAAGGACATCGCAGTTAAATGGTAAAGCTGATCTCCACATGGATGCTTGTTTTGCTGGATGGTTCAGGCCCTGTGCATTCAGGGATAGTATGCTGAAGCACATAATACTTACGGTTAAAGTAGCCCCCGGTTGATGGAGAAAGAAAGATTCAGCATTCAGACTTTCTGAGTGGTACTGCAAAAGTGTTAGTTCATCAAGGGTCTATTAAAAAAGGTATAAAGCAAGGTAAGTATCTCACTGTAAATACTGGTTCACCATGTTATGTTGCAAAAAGGTAGGTACTGATAAAACAAAAACAAAAACGATAAACGACAGAAACAAAGACAAATTAAAATACACAGCTCAAAATAAAACAGATAAACACATCAGCAGTGTGCAACTCTCAAGAGATGCTGACTGAACTAGGGGGTAAGTTCAAAACTGAAAGGATGAGCATGAAGCTGGACCGGACTTATAGCTGTTGCTTATCAATTACCGGGCAGGGAGTTCTCATTTGTATTTAGCCTTGCTGTACCACCGGTTCTGCCCAAAATGAAAGGGGTTGGGTTTTCCTCACGGATCAGGGAGGTGTTGCGGGGGTTCTGGGATGATACCCCATGATTGAAGCAGTTTCATACCACCTTCAATGGTAGATATGGTATGGCGGGTTCCATTGTAGGTGGCCAGTATAGTGGCCGGGTGGCGCCACTTTTATGTGATCTTATGGTTAGATAGGGCTTTTGTTACCGTCTTTAGTTTTCATCTCATTTGCAAGGTGAATTGCGACAGATCCGTGAACAGTTGTATATCCGAGTACGGTGCTGGAAGCGTGTATACTTCTCTTGCTTTCGAGAGGATTTGTTCCTTGGCCTGATAGAAGTAGATCCGCAGGATGACATGCTTGGGGACCGTCTCTTCTAGGTGGCGCGGTTTGGGGATCCTGTGGATACGATCAATGGTGAGTTCTATCGGGGACAATTCCGGTAGTATGGTGGAAAACATGGTGCTAGCAAGTCCATGGGTGGAACAGAATCAGGGTCGCCTCTGATTTTAATGTTATTGCGGCGAGAGCGGTCCTCGAGGTCTGCCAGCTTTGCCTTGATCCACATAGCCTCATCTTTTTGCTCTGTGTAGGCATCAACCAAGTCATTTACCGTTACAGTACATTCCTTCATTTTGTCCTCCATATACTGCACTCTGCCATACATATGCTTCTTTTCCAGAGAAAACTTGTGGATCAGGGGAGGATAGGTTTGACATGAGGGAGGATTGCTGTGACATTATCATATCCTTCATTGTGGAGTCTAGTACCGGTTGCCCTGATGTGGGGAATGCGGCTATGGATGATTACAGTGAGGACATTGCATTAACATCGTGCAGGCCTGTACTCACTGTGTCTGCGGCCTGGTGAGAGGGATCCATCCTCATCCTCAATTTCGCAGGGCTTTGGGAGACCGGAGAGGAGTCGTGGGGAGAAGAGGGTGCCAATCCGTCTCTTCTTTCCCATGGATGCCCATCCGGGAGTTCTGTATATGCCTCTGATGGTCTCATCTCGACTCCGGCGGTGCCATCTTGGCTTAATTCCAGTGCCCGGCCCGGCAGGAAGAAGACGGCCGTGAGTTTTTTTGGGCCCCGTTCCTGGCCCCGTTTGCGGGACATATGAGCGGTAGGTGCCGCAGGAGTGTGGCGGTAGCCTGAGTGGTTAGATGGGGCCATTGTCCTGCCCGTTAGCTGAGATTGCCCGTTCGGCTGTGGAGAGCAGCCATTCTCTTGCACGCGCAAGCCACGTCCCCCTAAAGAAATGGTTCTTAAAGTGGTTGTAAAGGCAGAAGTTGTTTTTTATCTTTATGCATTAGGATAAAATATCTTCTGTGTGCAGCAGCCCCTCAGTCCCAGAGCCCCATTTCTATCCAGCGATGTGCACGGAACTCTCCCTCCTAACTGGCTGAGACACAACAGTGGTGGCATTGTCTCCCGCTACTGTCAAAGTCAGTTAGTCAATCAGGAGAGAGAGGGGGCAGAGCCGAACTGTGGCTCCGTGTCTGAATGGACACATGGGGCTGCAGCTCAGCTCGGGTGCCCCTATAGAAAGCTGGCTTGCTGTGGGGGGCACTTGACAGGAGGAAGGGGCCAGGAGAACCAGCGAGGGACCCAAGAAGAGGAGGATCCGGGCCACTCTGTGCAAAACTGCTGCACAAAGCAGGTAAGTATAGGTTAGTATTACTCCCAGAAGGAATATGATATTCCAAGTCAGTCCTTTTATACATATTTGAAAAATAGGCATGCCCTGAGTTTACAATTTAAAGAAAGGTTACTAGAGTGCAGCAATGTGGCTACTCTTAGTAAAGGGGGTTAGTCTAAAGCCTGGTACACGCAATTGAATTCCCTCACTCCCCTTGATGATTCAAAGATCACTATATTTAATACTGTGCCATCAGCAGGTAACCTTCACATTCCACCTATCCACTAATTGCTCTACAATCCACACTCCATCCTCACACACACACACCCATACCTCATCACTTCACTTACCTCGTATATCTTTTGGATATATGGTATTTCCCTCATTCATACAAACACTTTTCACTCCATTTGCAGTCCCTCACTTTGACGTTTCCAATTTCTTTTCATTTTAGAATTGATTTTACACCAAATTTTTGCTGCATCCCTTATCCTGGCTGCCGTGCCTACCCTTAGCACTTTGGTCCATGTGGAAACGGTTTATACCCTGCCTCAACCCCGGGTGAGATGGCTTGTCTGAATCACTTTTAAATCTGCCGCCGGATCTGGACTTAACTCACGGGCTGCTCTGTGAGTAATTCCATCATATGGCCCCCACTGTCAATCTCCCATTGTAATTTTCAATCCCCATTTACCAATTAATTACCTATTTATTTTCCCAATTTTTAGTTTATATAATTATACATCATACCCCTGATGATTGGTAGAAGCCAAGAAACGCGTCGGGTTCTCAACTCATGATGTCCAGTCCATTTTTTTCTGTATTATCTGGTTGCTAGTCTATGATGTTCAGCTTAGCCTCTGTCTTTCTAATCACGAATTTTATTATATTTATTTGCTTTTGTGTCCTGATCTTGTAACTCCTGTATTTATGTGTATACTGAGTGTTTCAACTATGTCCTTTGAATATTAGCTGAACATTTAATACCATGATTATCCTGTAAATCATGTATGATTGCCTATAATTTATTATGGTATACAAATGAATGTTTTTGCTTTTTCATAATATGGACAGCCCCTAGGGGTATATGGCATATAATTAAATATACATTTTAAATAATGTTCTCTTTCCCTTTTTATTTCACAACGACATGCTTCATTTAAAGTCCCACATTCCCCCCCCCCCCTACTTTATACGTTTATACAGGGATGGAAGCATGCCCTTGTTTTCCTTGAGTGCGTCGGGTCATTTTCTATTTTTGTGTTTTAAATGTAATGTTTATACCACTTTCTTATCATTGAGCTATATGGTAAATACAACTCATTGACCACACTGTGAGAAGGTAAAAAGGAGGACATGGTGAGCGGCTCAATACTTATATCTAATAGCAAAGCCCATTCCTTCTATTAGTGATCTTGGGTTAGATAGTAATATTTCCTAGGGTGAGGTTTCCTAGGGTGAGCAGTCTTTTTTGGCAGGGAGACCAGTGGTATCTTGGTAAAACAGTGCTGTATGTATTCATGTTATTTACAAGATATAAACAGGAACTGTACATTTCTCCAATTATATATGTAGCGTGGTGGTCAATTTAGGGGGAGTCTGAGTGGTAATTAGGCTCAGACACCTTAATTTGTTAGGGGTTATGGACCATTTTTGTCCTCAGGGGATAATGCTGGTGATGAGTTCCCTGTGGCCTGCGGGTGGCGCTGCCATACTGGGCCAGGGTTGAACCGCGCGCGTAGTGCTGTGCCTTTTGTGTCCCCTCTCGGAAGCCGTACAGTGGAGCGGGGAACCTGCTGTGCATGCCGGGAGAGGATATAAAAGGGGCAGACATCTCCTGATCGGGGTCCACGCCCAGGCACCTTCAGCCTGGGAGTGAGTGAGGTTCATCTCAGGGTGCCCTAGGCCCGGAGGCCGTGTTCCTGTTCCATCTCAGGCATCTTTGGCCTGGGATGAGGTACTACCCTGCCATCCTGTTCGCCTGGGTATGAAGACAAGAGGGTACGGGCTGGTAGTGTGGTGTGCCTTTCTCCCCCCTGCAAGGAGCCAAGTTAAATGCAGGCTGGGGGAAAGGTGGGTGCGCTGCATATAAAACAGAACCAACAATGTCTCAGCACTAACTACACGTTTAGGCCTCATTTACACTTGCAGTACGGGGACGGCAAGAACATGTGGCTGACCCACATTTTGATAGCCCTCCCAACTGCTCCCCTTTAAACTGCAAAGACTGTAAACAAGGAAGTTCACATGCTGAGTGGCACAGAAAAATTGTATCTGCTGTTGCGCTCTCCTAAAAGGGGGCTGTGTTGCTACTGTCCCACAATCGCGTATAATGAATGTGATTGTGGTGTGGTGCTTGCACAGTTTAAACAGGAGGTGATAAGGCAACAGAATACCTCTGCCTTGCCTTTCAAACTCACTCTGAAGAGTAATCCACTACAGGTTGTGCTTCAATCCACTACAGGTTGTCCTTTAGGTCCCTTTCACACTAGCGGACCATATGTCCGCTTTTTCATCCATCCGTTTACGGATGAAAAAAGGGACATACATTGGTCCCTATGAGATCGCGGGTGTCAGCAGATGAACATCCGCTGACACCCGATCTCCTCCGTGTCTGCAGAGCGGATCGGATGAACACGGACAGACGGTCTGTGTTCATCCGATCCCCCCCATAGGGGAGAGCGCAGATCTGACAGGGCGGTCCCTGCACAGTGTGCGGGGACCGGCCTGTCATCCTCCGGCTCAGCGGATCCGTCCTGTGTAAAAGGGGCCTTAACAGTCCTAATGCCGCGTACACGCGATCATTTTTCCCGTCAGGAAAAATTACATTTTTTCCTTTGGACGAGAAAAACGATCGTCTGTGGGCTTTTTGCTGTTTTTCCCGACGGGAAAAACGGCATTAATCACGACGAGTAAAATTTGAATTAGGGAAACACTGCCGCAAAGCCTACACACGGTGGTTTTTCTTGCCAAGAGAAAAAATGACGGGAAAAACGGCCGTGTGTGGAGAAACAAGCCGTTCCCTCGTTTTTTCCTGTCGTGATTCACGGCGGTGTTTTCACCGCCGTGAATCACGATCGTGTGTACGCGGCATTACTCGCCCACTGCTTTCAACACCTTTTCCTGGTGCCTCCATGGCAGCATACCTGTGATAGAGCTCCGCCTCGACTCCTCCTTCAGGACTAGTGAATAGCATAAATTAAAGGGATAGTCCCTCCCCCAACATTCTCCTTTTTTTCCTCATACCTTCTTGTGCTGGTGAAGAGTAGCAGTATGTCCATACCTCTGCAGTCGGCAGCGTCCGCCGGGTTTAGCCTTTCCCACGCGCAGTCCCTGTTCTTGGGCCGCTCACAGCGCTGATAAGACTGGGAACCACTCTGCGGATCTGTTGGGGTCATTTCGCAGAGTTTCCTCACAGGAACGCAGTCTGCTATTGTACACATAATGAATGCAGTAGGAGTCGCAAAAGGATCAGCTCCATCTTCCCAGGCTGGTGGTTTCCATTTTTATTACAGGCATTTGTTCTCTCCTTTCTTTTCCTCTCTCTTCCCCTCCCCTCCCCTTTCCTTTGCTTGTTAGGTTCCTTTAAAATGATTGTTGTCTTAATTTTGTTGATGTTCCTTTAAAACTGTGCAGCTGGATAGGGCAGGTGCCTCTCTGTGCAACAACATTAATGTGCTTATTTTCGGGTTCGGGGGGGGCTACAGGTGCATCCCACCAGGTAGGAGAGTGTCACGGCGCGGCGACCTCGCATCTGCGCATGCGCGATTCGGGATCGATACAGAGCCATAGTTTCTCGGCTCTCTGTACTGGGCGACGCCGAATCTTCTGCGCATGCGTGGTCGCTTGGTTCAATGGCGGCCATCTTGGATTCTGGAAAAAAGGCTAGGCTAGATTTGCCCTTTTTTCCCAGAATCAATTCCCAATGGTGGTTTATGGGATTAGCCCACCCACATTGAGCCTATTTAGGTTCATATTCAGGGCTGGCTGTCAGAGTCTCCTCAGCTGTGCCCTGCTAGGTTTTTCTGATGCTGCTCTGTGTTAGGTACCTTTTATTTTCTCAAAAAAAAAAAAAAAAAAAATTTGCCAATAAATGTTTGTTTAAAAAAAAAAAAGTGACGCCAAAAACTCCTGGTTCTTTTCCCTTTTACTATATTTCCGCAGCTGATCCTTGTGCCCAACCCTGCAATGAGTCATTCATCTCGCAGCAAAGATCCTCACACTTCTATTAGGTATGTGACCAACTATATGTGAGTATAAAAAAAAGAAAAAAAAAAAAAAGTGCGCTTACTGATCTAACGTGAGTTCCTTACATCGTAGCCCTGCCCAGGCGTAGGTCCCATTCTTCACGTCAGATCAGAGAGGTCAAGATCCAGAGGACGCGATTGGTCCCCCTCTCCTAGGACCTATAGAAAGAAGAAATGGACATGTGGGGCTACACCGCTACCAGACAGAGTGGTCTGTAAGGACTGTTTTACGGACTATGCGTCCAACCGCGAGCTAGAAAATCAGCACGCTGTATATCTGCTCAAGCAAACAATGAAGGACTCCTTCTCTGAGCTTTTGGCTTCGGTCCCCGCTCAACCACTTCAGCAGACATCCCAGGTTCAGGATACAGAACCTAATCTCCCTGGTCCGTCAGCAGTCAGTACACCTCTGCCGCCATCAGGCCGACCAGCTAGAGATTCACCACCTGAAGACTCTTCAGGGGACTCTTCAGAGGAGTCAGAACCTTCTGGCTTCAGTCTCTCCTTGGTAAAGCCATTCATCCAGGCAGTCAAAACTGCAATCGCCTGGAAAGACGCAGAAGAGCCTCCCCAAGAGTCTACGAGCTACTTCCCATTCCTCAAAAGCAAGCAGGTTCTTTTCCTGTTGATGGGCGAGATTAGTCAAGTCATTCAGAATGAATGGTCAAAGACTGATAAAAAAACTTTCATTGGGCCGGTTCAATAAACTATACCCCTTACCAGAGTCGGGAACGCAGTCACTAAACTCCATGCCAGTGGTAGACGCGTCGGTGGTGCGACTCGCAAAAAATATAACTTTGCCAATGGAGGATTCCGCTTCCTTCAAAGACCCTCTAGACAGGCGAATCGACCTGGAGCTGAAGAGGAGCTACTTAGCCGTGGGAGCAGCTTGTAAGCCAGCTATCGCCCTCACATCAGTATCAAATGCCATAAGATCTTGGACAGATAATATTGAGACGGCTTTGCGTCAGGATGTCCCCATGGAGGATATAATTAAGGCCTTGGAAGAACTTAGATTGTCGGCTGACTTTGTCGGGGTAGCGGCCATTGACACAATCAGGTGCTCGGCAAGATCCATGTTGTATTCAGTGATGACGAAGAGGGCCTTTTGGCTGAAACCCTGAACGGCTGACTTATCCTCCAAACAAAATTTGTGCAAAATCCCATTTGATGGGAAAGCACTATTCAGAGACAAAATGGATAAAGATATCTCCAGGCTGTCAGGAAGGACGTCTGGTATGCTTCCACAGGACAGAAGGATGCGAAGATTCAGAGGTGATTCTTCTAGGTTCCGCCAGTCAAACCCAAGGGATTTTAGGCAGTCAAGACAGCCCAAAGACAACAAAAGACCTTGGAAAGGTACTCAGGGATCCTTTTTTGAACAGGAGGATGAAAGCCCTTCCGGCTCCACAGAAGCAGAAGCAGTCTTTTGGACGCCAGAGTAACCCAGGCTCTCCCGGTGGGAGCCAGGCTAAAGTTTTTTGTCCCAGTCTGGGCCACCCGCTGCCACGACCCCTGGGTTCTGTCAACAATTCAATGGGGGCACTTTTGTAATTTCTCTCACCCCCCACCTCGAAATTCTTTCAAAGGAACAGAGATTCCATCCTCTCCACTGAAGGCTCAAGCTCTAAAAAACTTCCTAATGTCACTCCAGCTTCAGGGGGCGGCTGTTCCGGTTCCCTTGGCAGAGTGCTTCCCAGGCTGGACCACCCACCCTATTCTGGTCCCAAAGAGGACAGGTGGCAGGAGGCCTGTGATAGACCTAAAGAGGCTCAACCGGTATATCCGCCCTGAAAGCTTCAAAAGGGAGTCCCTGCAGACGATTATTCAGGCAGTCCAGCCAACAGATTGGATGATTTTGGTCGATCCACAGGATGCGTACCTACATGTTCCAATTCTACCTGCATTTCAAAAATATCTGAGATTTGCAGTGGGACGGACCCACCTACAGTTTCATGCCCTGCCTTTCGGTCTGTGCACCTCTCCCAGGGTGTTCACCAAGATACTAATATCTGCTTTGGTTCCCCTGCGGGATATATCACTACTTGGACGATATCCTCCTCCTAGCAAGCAATCCAGATCAGTTGGTACGTCACTGGGAAATTCTTCTACAGACCCTAAAAGAGCTAGGGTGAATTCAGACAAGAGTCAACTAACGCCAACACAGCAGATGATCTAAATGGGCGCAATGCTCGACACTCAGGAGGGGACAGTGCCATTACCACCGCCGAAGGCAAGGATTGTCATTCAGAGAATGATCAAAGTCATCCGGAGACCGTATCTGACGGCTTTACAATGCCTGAGCCTCATTGGCGCAATGTCTTCCTGTATACCCATGGTTCCTTGGGCCCATTGGCACTTGAGGTATTTTCAGACTGGTTTCTTGGCGCAGTGGAAGAAACAACGACTATCTCAGACAATCCTGCTGACGGGAAAAATGCACAGGAGTCTTCACTGGTGGACCTCTCCAAGCCTCGTCACCTGGGCTCCCTTCTTTGGATCACAATTGCGTCCAATGCAAGCGGGCAGGGCTGGAGAGCCCATTGCGGGGAAACCATAATACAGGGGAGATGGTCATGTTCCACCCAGGGAGTGGTATCCAACATCTTGGAGATGAGGGCAGCCTTCTTGGCACTGACCTCTTTGGCATACCAAATCAGAGGTCAGAGAATACTTCTACGCCTAGACAACAGGGCAGCTGTCGCTTATCTGCAGAGGCAGGGAGGCACTCGCAGCAGGTCACTACTCAAGGAGGTAGAGCCGATCATGCTCTGGGCAGAGAAGAACCTCCTGGACCTCAGAGCGATGTATCTGCTGGGCAGGTTGAACACGGAAGCAGACACGTTATTCAGAAACTTCCTGGACAACGAGTGGGCTCTCCACCCCCACATCTTCCTTCAGATTGCCAACATATGGGATCCCCCTCAGGTAGACCCGTTCGCCTCCCCGAAGAACGCCAAGCTGGACAGATTCTTCTCTCGGCTGCCGCATCCACAAGCCGAGGCAATGGATGCCCTGTCATGCCCCTGAGGTTCACCACGGCATATGCCTTTCCTCTGAGGCCATTAATATTCAAATTCCTCCTGAGGCTCCTCAGGGAGTCAGTCCAGGTGGTGGCAGTACTTCCGTATTGGCTGAAGAGACCCTGGTTTCCTCTAGCCATGCGCCTCAGTGTGGGCTCTCCAATCAAGATCCCTCCTTTCCCTCAACTTCTGTCGCAGGGCAGTCTAGTTCATCCAAACCCGCAGAAGTTGAATCTTCAAATCTGGAGGTTGAGAGGAGAAGGTTCGAGTCCCTAGGGTGTTCCCCAGGAGTCATAGCAACCCTTCTAAAAGCTAGGAAGCCTGCAACTAATGCCATATATTTAAGAATATGGGACAAGCTCTTGTCAGTTGCTTCCGGAAATGGATTTGATCCAATATTTCCCTCTACATCTCATGTTCTAGGATTCCTTCAGACAGGACTTGATCTGGGACTTGGTCTGAGCTCCCTCAAAGTGCAGGTAGCAGCAATCTCTTCTGCAACAAATAAGAGATGGGCGGAGGATCCTTTAGTAGTCACTTTCCTCAGAGGTGTATTGAAGATTCGCCCTCCTGTCAGACGATCATTTCCTATGTGGGATCTGTCCCTGGTCCTTGAAGTTCTATCTGACCATCCCTTTGCTCCAGTGGAACAAGTGACAATATGGAACCTGACACTAAAGACAGCGTTTCTGCTAGCCATTACATCTGGCAGAAGGATCTCGGAACTTCATAGGGATAGGTGACGACCACATCTCCTTCTTCCCCGACAGAGTGGAACTTCGCCCCCTTTGGGGGTTCACACCAAAGGTCGCTACTCCAAGCCACCTGTTGGAACCCTGGGCGCCAACAGTGTTTAAAGACACGGATTCAGAGTCTTATCATGAGCTGGACGTATCCAGAGTGCTCAGGGCCTACCTAGAAGCCACCGGCCCCTTCAGAAATTCTGAGAGACTTTTCATTGTACCGTTCAGTAGATACAGGGGCAAAGAAGCTTCCATCAGAACTCTGGCATCTTGGGTTGTAAAGCTAATCCAGAAGGCCTACAGGGTGAAGAATATGGAGCCTCCATCCTGAGTGAATGCTCATTCTACAAGGGCAGTCTCAGCCTCCTGGGCAGCAAGGGCTAATGTTTCGTTGGAGACGGTGTGCAGGGCCACCACCTGGTCTTCTCACCATACGTTCCTCAGACACTACCATATTGATCCAGGAGCGCTCACGACTGTTGAGTTCGGAAGAAGGGCAGTTCAGGCTGCTATGTCCTCTTCTAATTAAACATTTATTGTTAAGCATTATCCCACCCGTGTCAGCTAGTTATTTATCACAGGTATGCTGCCATGGAGGCACCAGGAAAACGGAAAATTGTATCATACTTACCAATAATTTTCCTTTCCTGGTGCCTATCCATGGCAGCATACGCTCCCACCCTCGGTATTCTATATTACGGAGAATGTTGGGGGAGGGACTATCCCTTTAATTTATGCTATTCACTAGTCCTGAAGGAGGAGTCGAGGCGGAGCTCTATCACAGGTATGCTGCCATGGATAGGCACCAGGAAAGGAAAATTACTGGTAAGTATGATACAATTTTCCGTTTTTAAGCTCTAACTGACTTGGCCTGTCTGTTACAGACTGGTAGTGTGTCTCACCTGATGTTAAATTGCCCTACAGGGAGAGATGTAAACCTGGAGTGGACTAGAGGCTCGGCAAGGTATATTAAAGCAGCCAAGGAGATGTATAAATTCTGAACTGGACCTCCTCAGGCTGCCTTTGAGACTCTCGGCTAATATATATATATTAGCAGAAACAGTATAGATTAGTATTTTATATATATAGCCAACGTTTATTGGTGGGCTGCATCCCCCAAATGTTGGCTGTCTATGAAAATAAGTCACACCAACTGATATATATATATATATATATATATATACACACACACACACATACATATATATACACACACACACACTATATTTATTATCAAGCAGGCAATATGTGCACTTAGTGGGACTTGTAACAGAAGGAATTTCCAATGTGGTATTTATTATCATCATCAACATTTTGGTGATATTATACATACTGGATTGTACCCAGGCCAATATCCCCATACCCTTTTGTAGTGGCCCACTTTAACTCAAACTGGGACATTTAATTTTACAGCTATAAAAAAGGGATGCTAGCATGGCAGTACTAAATGCAGTAGTAAGTGGCAAGTGTGCAGCACACATGTCATGGGCCGGTCCAGAGGTCGTTAATCAAGATGGAAGACAACAGTGTTAGTGCAAGCATGGAACAGCGTGTGGTGATGACGTTTCTTGGGAATGAAGGCATAAAGCCTGCGGATATTTACAGAAGACTTCAAGCACAGTACAGTGATGAGACACTAAAGCCCCGTACACACGGTCTGACTTTTTGCCAACAAACTTCATTTTGAGCAAGTTTGCCAAAAAATCCGACCGTGTGTACGCTCCATCGGACAAACTTTTTTGGTTTTCATCGGACAAAAGTTCGGTCTGCAAACGGACAAACTTTTGGCCAACAAAAGTCAGATGGAGCAAAGTCCGACCGTGTGTACAGAAAACCATCGGACTTTTGTCCGATGGACAAAACAAATAATGTTAAAATCAACCAACAATAGCAGAAGTTGACCAAAGGGTGGCGGTAAAGAGCAGAAAAACCACATGATGTTGGAAAAAGTTTGCAGAAAAGTTTGCAGAAAAGTCCTGTGGTGTGTATGCTATGGGTGTTCCCGGCCAACTCCGTTCAGACAAAAATCCACGGAAAAGTCTGATGGAAGTCCGACCGTGTGTACGGGGCTTTAAGTCGCAGTAAAACATTTGAATGGTGTAAGCGTTTCAAAGATGGCAGTATGTCTGTCAGTGATTCTTCCGGCCATGGTGGTTCTCAGCCCACAGCAGTCATTCCTGTGAACATTCAGCGCACGGAATGCCTGACCCTTGATAATCGACACATAACCTCTTGTGAAATCGCAAAAGAGAAATCTTTCCGATGACAAAGTAAAGCAGGCTGTCCTAGGACGGTTCAGGCATACTGACAAATCTTTCTATGTCAAAGCTTTCCAGACATTAGTTAAATGCTGGAATAAGTGTATAAATGTAGAAGGGGAGAATGTATAAAAATAAAGGCAGTTTCAACTCCTTGAAATTTCTTTTATTATATCAACTCAAAAGTCGCAGTTTGACTTGAACACCCCTCATATATGTATATATATTGCCCACTACAATGTCACAGTCAGACTATAAGTCGCTGATTCTTGTACCATCTGACAGTTCACAATCTGTAAACAGATCTGGGGGTGTCATTAACTTTCTATTGACACCCACAGCAGTTCGTAGGGGGGGAGTGTGAACTGCCTGAGAGTGACATGCGATTCGGAACCCCGCACGGGTATCGCGCCGGTTCCCACATCACATATGTGTGAACCCAGCCTAAATGGCAATCCCCTTTGCAATATGTGACACATTTCTCCTAAGCCCAGTTTCACACTGGGCTGCGGGAGTGAAGACGTGCGAGTTCAGGTGAACTCGCACAATTTCACTCCCACCTGTCAGTCCCGATTTCGGCTGTGATTACAGAGACATCTGTGTAGGTTTCTGCAAATTGCAAAAAGTGGTACAGAAACTACTTTTTGAAATCGGTGCAGCACTGCAGATGCCATTGCCGGCAAATGCTGCCAATTTGACATCTCCACACTCCTGTGTGGAGTGTTAGATGTGTTTTAGCAGATTTAGATTCACTAACAAATTGAAGCCACACTCCAACTCACACTGTTTATCAGTTACAGAAACAGTTTTTTTTTTTCCCTTTTGGGATAACGTTTTTACATGTATAAATAAAAGTTGAACATTGTAAGTACCCCTGTAAATGATTTCTATGAACTCTCTAACTGCTACATCTGCAAGAGAGTTTGTTCTTTTTAAAAACGATTGCCAGAATCACAAGGTGAAAATAAAGGAAAGAAAAATGAATAAGCTGCAATTTAAGAAATGTTTGCTTTTAGGTTCAATAAGGCTTTACGTTTCCATGTGAAGTCATTGTTAGAACATGTGAATGTCTCCTTAGGCAGGCCATACACGGTGAAAATTTTTCTGCAACCATAGGTTGCAGGAAAAATGTTTGCATGATTCCCCTATCAACACAGACAGTGTTAGAGCCCTTTCACACTAGCGCCTGTACAGCGCCTGAAAAAACCCTCATCTTCAATGCCAGTGTGAAAGCTCGAGTGCTTTCACACTGGGGAGCTGCGCTGGCAGGACATGCAAAAAAATCCTGCAAGCAGCATCTTTGAGGCGCTTTAGGAGTGGTGTATACATCGCTCCTAAAGCACCCCTGCCCATTGAAATCAATTGACAGCGCCTGCAAAGTGCCTCGGCAGCGGCGATTTGCGGGCACTTTCAACCCTTTATTCGGCCGCTAGAGGGGCTGCCGCTAAAACTAGTGGCGCTTTACCACCCACGCCCAGGCGCTGCCAGTGTGAAAGGGCTCTTAATATGGGAATTCCTCCTGCTGGGCCATTGTTCTCTCCTGGTGGGGGAAGCCATCATGCCGGTAGAAGACCGTGATTATCCCTATCAGCTATAGAAGCCACTAGCAATAATTGCAAGAGAATCCGGCAGGCTGGTTGTACCCGAGTTGATTGATCAACTTGGTACATTCATCCTGCCCATTAATGCTTCAAATCTTAGCCGGTTCCTGCGGAACCGACTGAGATTTGAACCTGGTATGGCCAGCGTTACAGTTCAATCTAGTTCTTGTTGTTTTTTGTTTGTTTGTGGTGTATGGATGGGAAAGTGTTATTGTTCATTAAACACTTCAATTGTATTGCCCTTACAAAAGTAAGTCACTTATTCATTACTTACCTTTATTTAGTTAAGCTGCAGGCGGCTACCAGAAACCTACAGACATTTATGTATAAGATGGTTGTGTGTACAAGCATATCCTTTATGGCCCATTCACACTGGTGTGTTGTAAAACATGATATTTGTTTTTTTTGAAAATGCGTTATGCATTAAACACAATGCACTAAAAATTTTATATGCATTTTAAATGCATTTTCATTTCTGGTCACCTGAGAAAAAATTGACACGACTCAAAAAACTAATTTAAAATGCACTGCAGTGCTTTTTTGGACATTTACTATTAACTATAATGAATAATGCGTTTTTCAAACAGGGCATCAAAGATGCAGCAGGCAGGAGTGCAGCAGTGCACTTTAAAAAAAATGCAGCACAGAGGTGTGGACTGATAGAATTTTAGGAACTATTTTTCACTGGAAAGATGCATTTTAGCTCAGCAAAAGCAAACATCTATATGTATTTTATATTTTCTGTCCCTCATTTTTTACAAAACTCGCCCACAGGCAGAGTTGGTCTAACAGAAGAGACCCTAGAAGTCTCTTCTGTCATAAATCTCCCCCCCGCCTGTCAGCAGGTAATGTGATCTGAGCCACACATGCGCAGCTCAGACCACATTTACGGCCTGCTGTGTGCCGCTGCAATGTGACTCCCATGTGCAAGTGCAGGTGTGACGTCGCCCCAGCACAGCCAATCAGGCAGCTGAAGCTCGCAAACCCAAAAGAAATACCGGGCAAAGACATGAGCTGCCTGCCGGGGACAAGTGAGAGCATACCTCCCAACATTCAAAAATTCCACTGCGGGACATTAAGTAAAATTTTTCTTTGCCTGTCACGAAAGTTGTTTGGCCGGGGGAGGGGATGTCGTCTTACCTTCTCCTCTCCTCCCGTGCTGCCTCCACTGGATCCTCTCTTGATGTGCAGGAAAACGACCTCTATCGCGGGACAACGGTGTCTATGCGTGAAAAACCCACAAAATCTGTGCGGGTTGGGAGGTATGGTGAGATCACAGCGCTCGCTGTAAGTCTGTCATAATGTACTAGTATGCAGTTTTCACACTTGTACATTAGGGCTTAAACCTGCCGGGGGAACCATTTGTTAAAAAAGCATTATAGACTTCTTTACTACCACTTTAACAAGCACTTTGGAATATAAAATAACATGGTATGTTTTAAAAAAAATTGGGGAAATATGCACAATTTTTTGGGGGGGAAATTGTAAATATAAACATCTAATCCGGTCTTTTATCTAATTATATATGTTTTGAATGAATAATGTATTGCTTTCATATCCTCCTTTCACTATGCACAATTGCAAGGCAATTTTTTTGCTGTGTCTTTAGCCAAAGCACACTCACACCCTCACCCTCAATAGCTGGTCTTTATTAGAGGCACAAATTAATTCAGGTGTGGTATATTCTGAGTGTTAAGCTAGATATACAATATACAACTTTTGTTTCATTAAGATTTACCTTCAACTATGTCGTGCAAGAGCCTGCCTGATTGCATACAAACGGAAAGTGTTTAGATTTACCAAAACCATATAATATGTGGTCAAACCTAAAGGGAAAAAAGCTAAAGAAAATTGTATAGTGTGTATCCAGCTTTAGGCCAGATTCACATATCTCCGGCTGCGGTTCCCAGCATGGGGTTCGGTGCATCCCTGTTCACCATTTCAGGTACGAATTTGCGCCTGAATTCGCACCTAAAAACTGGACTCCAAGATGAACAGGACCCTTCTGCAATGCAGACCATGGCCGCCCCGGACCTGTGTGAACCGGCTCCATTGGTAGCAGGTCACACTCACCTGTCATGCGAATTGGATGCAGAGAAATCTGCATCCAATTCGGATATGTGAACCCAGCCTTAAAGTGGTTGTAAACCCACTTATGCAACTTGCACCTACATGTAAGCCTAGATTAAGGCTTACCTGTACGTGCTTGCAATATCTCCTAAACCTACACAGTTTAGGAGATATTTTCCAAAAAAGAATGCACCGTTGTCTACAGCGCATGCGCGCCATAGACAAGGTCGCTGCCGCACTGTCAACACCGGTTTTTATCAATGGATAATGACGGCTTTGACGGTTCCCGCACGCATGTGCGGTGACGTCATCACCGCTCCGGCCAATCAGAGCGCCGGAGCGGCGATAACCGGAAGTGACCTTCCGGAGCGATGTCTGCGGCCGGAGGGGGAGACGAGGACGGCTTCGATCTAAGGTAAGTATTACATAATGAGCTAGTATGCTAGTCATACTAGCTCATTATGCCTTTCACTTGCAGGTTATTATTTTTATTTATAATTATAATTGGGTTTACAACCACCTTAAGGAAAAGTAGCCATCCCTCCATGCTATATGTAATCCATCTACCATGTAAAGATTAAGTTCACTTAAAAAAATAAAAAAAATAAATGCACATTTTTTTTTGCAGGTAAAACAATATGCATTTATTATTTTTTGTTAAAAGAGCCTGTAAAGCATTGCACCAGCAATCAGCAGATCGCTGGTGCCATGCAGGTCTCCTGCAGTGCAGAGCTGCCAGTGTATCTGTGTGCCTGTAGTGTAGCAGATACACTGACAGGAAGACTCAATGAACTACCACACCGCTCCACATCGCCGTGGTAGTTCATTAGGAACTACAAGCCGTCAGCCACAAAAGGGATGTTGGGGCTTGTAGTTTATTTTCACACACACACACACACACACACACACAACTGATTTAAAAAAGTGACAGCTAGTATGGGGAACTTCCCCCCCATACTACTGTCACAGGGAGTGCAAGGATTGGGCAATGGCTGCAGAATTGTGGACATGTAACATGTTCTCAAAGGTGAACTTATTCTTGAGACTGGGTTCACACTTGTGCGGTGCGAATTCCAGCTCTCTTATCTCTGCAAAGAGATAAGAGAGCTGTTCAGCAGATCATCTCTGTTTTAGCTGCGAATTTGGTGACCTGGGAGAGGGGAGGGGGAGGGGGAAAGTGTAGTGAGGAGAAGGAGAGAAATCCTGTTGAGAACTGAACACATCTGCAAATCAGATGCGTGCCCATAGAAGATAATGGGCCTGAATTCGCACCGCAATGCCTAGAAAACGCACACGTTTTTTGGGCAATGTGCAGTGCGAATGCATCGCACATATGTGAACCAGCCTCATTAAAATCAATGTATTTTATAATGATATGCGAATTGGATGCGGTGTAAGCCGCAACCAATTCGCATAGGTGTGAACAGGGCCTTAAAGACACATAATATTTATTCAAAATTGTTGATTAGCGAATCAGTACACTTTATTCATGGCGATGTACGGTAGCAGCCTGATGTGGAACTGTACAACAGTGTGGCACATGATTCAGTACGGTTTGCTGCAATAAAATGCAGCATGGCTCCAGGCTTCATTGTAGTGTGTAGGGATGAGCTTCGAGTTCAAGTCAAACGCATGTTCGACTCAAACATTGCCTGTTCGCCCGTTCGCCGAACAGCAAACAATTTGTGGTGTTCGCGGCAAATTCGAAAAGTCTATGGGAGAAATCTAAAGTGCTAATTATAAAGGCTTATATGCAAGTTATTGTCATAAAAAGTGTTTGAGGACCCGGGTCCTGCCCCAGGGGACATGTATCAATGCAAAAAAAAGTTTTAAAAACGGCCGTTTTTTGGGAGCAGTGATTTTAATAATGCTTAAAGTGAAACAATAAAAGTGAAATATTCCTTTAAATTTCGTACCTAGGGGGTGTGTAACATATGCCTGTAAAGTCGCGCTTTTTTCCCGTGCTTAGAACAGTCCCTGCACAAAATTTCATTTCTGAAGGAAAAAAAAGTAATTAAACTCACTCGCGGCTATAATGAATTGTCGGCTCCCGGCAATACATAGAAAAGTCATGGATAAAAAAAAAAGTGTGGGGGTCCCCCCAAATTCAATTGCCAGGCCCTTCAGGTCTGGTATAGATATTAAGGGGAACCATGCCGCAAATTAAAAAGAAAATGCGTGTGGTTCCCCCAAATATCCATACCAGGCACGCAACCTGGCAGGCCGCAGGGAACGAGAGAGCGCCCCCCCTCCTGAACCGCACCAGGCCACATGCCCTCAACATGGGGAGGATGTCCCCATGTTGATGGGGGACAAGGGCCTCATCCCCACAACCCTTGCCCGGTGGTTGTGGGGATCTGCGGGCAGGGGGCTTATCGGAATCTGGAAGACCCCTTTGACAAAGGGGACCCCCAGATCCCGCCCCCCCATGTGAATTGGTAAGGGGTACATTGTACCCCTACCATTTCACGAAGAAAGTGTAAAAAAAAAAAAAAACACCTTGGAAAAGTCATTTATTAAAAATTAAAAAAAACATTCCAGCGATGAAATCCAGTGTCCCGCGGCGATCCGATGTCCAGCGCTGTCCTTCATTGGCTGAGCCTGAGCGGACCTGATGGGGAACTTCCTCCACAGTCTATTAAATGTATAGACCCGCCCCTTCTAAAGTTCCCCATCAGGTCCGCTCAGCCAATGACTAGGTGTAAGGCTAAGCGGACCAGATACAGAACATGAGAAGGAGTGGGTTTATTCATGTATTACACAGTGGAGGAAGTTCCCTATCAGGTCCGCTCAGGCTCAGCCAATGAAGGACAGCGCTGGACATCGGATCGCCGCGTGACGTAGGCGGGGTCTGACATACGAGGGGGCGGACCTGATGGGGAACTTCCTCCACTGTGTAATACATGAATAGACCCACCCCTTCTCACGTTCCACATCAGGTCCTCAGCCTTACACCTAGTCATTGGCTGAGCGGAGCTGATGGGGAACTTTAGAAGGGGCGGGTCTATACATTTAATAGACGGCAGAGGAAGTTCCCCATCAGGTCCGCTCAGGCTCAGCCAATGACGGACAGCGCTGGATAGCGGATCACTGCGGGACACTGGATTTCATCGCTGGAATATTGTTTTTTTTTTTTTTTTTTTTTTAATAAAGGACTTTTCCAAGGTGTTTGTGTGTTTTTTTTTTTTTTTTAAATTTACACTTTCTTCGTGAAATGGTAAGGGTACAATGTACCCCTTACCAATTCACATAGGGGGGGCGGGATCTGGGGGTCCCCTTTGTTAAAGGGGTCTTCTAGATTCCAATAAGCCCCCCCGCCCGTAGTCCCCCACAACCACCGGGCAAGGGTTGTGGGGATGAGGCCCTTGTCCCCATCAACATGGGGACATCCTTCCCATGTTGAGGGCATGTGGCCTGGTATGGTTCAGGAGGGGGGGGTGCTCTCTCGCCCCCCCCCTCTTTTCCTGCGGCCTGCCAGGTTGCATGCTCGGATAAGGGTCTGGTATGGATTTTTGGGGGTACTCCACGCCATTTTTTTAAAAATTTGGGGTGGAGTTCCCCTTAAAATCCATGCCAGACCTGAAGGGCTTGTTTTTTAATTTGCGGCGGGGTTAATATCTATACCAGACCTAAAGGGCCTGGTAATTGAATATGGGGGGACCCCCACGCTTTTTTTAAATTTTTTTATCAATGACTTTTCTATGTATTGCCGGGAGCCGACAATTCATTATAGCCACGAGTGAGTTTTAAATGACTTTTTTTCCTTCAGAAGTGACATTTTGTGCAGAGACAGTTCTAAGCACGGGAAACAAGCGCGACTTTACATGCATATTATACACACCCCCCAGGTACGAAATTTAAAGGAATATTTCACTTTTATTGTTTCACTTTAAGCATTATTAAAATCACTGCTCCCAAAAAAATAGCAATTTTTAAAACAGTTTGTTTACATTGATACATGTCCCCTGGGGGCAGGACCCGGGTCCCCAAACACTTTATGACAATGACTTGCATATAAGCCTTTATAATTAGCACTTTAGATTTCTCCCATAGACTTTTCGAATTTGCCGCGAACGCCCCAAATTGTTCGCTGTTCAGTGAACGGGTGAACAGGCAATGTTCAACTCGAACTCGAAGCTCATCCCTACTAGAAAGCATGAAGCCACTTGCATCCTAGTAATCAAAGATTTTAGTGAAGTACACAGTAGTAATACCAGAGGTTTTCTTTGGTAGACAAGTGAGAATCATAATTAGTTCCCCTGTCTAACAAACTGTGAACACTGAAAGTTTGCACATATCCTGTGTAGCAGAGAACGTGAACCCTGAATCTAATAATTCCTCCCCTCAAACCCCACATAAACCATGTACCCATTGACCAGGCAAGGTACCCTCCCAATGCTGAGGGCATGCACAGTGCCTTGAAAAAATATTTATACCCCTTGAAATTTTCCACATTTGTCACGTTACAACCAAAAATGTAAATGTATTATATTAGGATTTTATGTGATAGACCAGTGATGGCAAGCCTTGGCACCCAAGATGTTTTGGAACTACATTTTCCATGATGCTCGCGCAATCTGCGGTGTAGTTGAGCATCATGGGAAATATAGTTCCAAAACATCTGGGGTGCCAATGTTCACCATCACTGTGATGGACCAACACAAAGTGCCACATAATTGTGAAGTGGAAGGAAAATAATAAATGGCCTTCAAACTTTAAGAAATTAAATATCTGAAAAGTGTGGCGTGCATTTGTATTCAGCCCCCATTACTCTGATACCCCTAACTAAAATTTAGTGAAACCAATTGCCTTCAGAAGTCACCCAATTAGTAAAAAGAGTTCACCCGTGTGTAATTTAGTCTCAGTATAAATACTGCTGTTCTGTGAAGCCCTCAGAGGTTTGTTAGAGAACCATAGTAAACAAACAGCATCATGAAGGCCAAGGAACATGCCAGACAGGTCAGGGATAAAGTTGTGAAGAAGTTTAAAGCAGGGTTAGGTTATAAACAAATATCCCAAACTTTGAACATCTCATAGGAGCACTGTTTAATCCATCATCTGAAAATGGAAAGAGTATGGCACAACTGCAAACCTACCAAGACATGGCCATCCACCTAAACTGACAGGCCGGGCAAGGAGACCATTAATCAGAGAAGCAGCCAAGAGGTCCATGGTAACTCTGGAGGATCTGCAGAGATCCACAGCTCAGATGGCAGAATTTATCCACAGGAAAACAATTAATCGTGCACTCCAAAAATCTGGACTTTATGGATGAGTGGCAAGAAGAAAGCCATTGTTGAAAGAAAGCCATAGGAAGTCCCATTTTCAGTTTGCGAGAAGCCATGTGGGGGACACAGCAAACATGTGGAAGAAGGTGCTTTGGTCAGATGAGACCAAAATTAAATTTTTTGGCCTAAAAGCAAAATGCTATGTGTGGCGGAAAACAAATACTGCATATCACCCTGAACACACCATCCCCACCATGAAACATGGTGGTGGCAGCATCATGTTGTGGGGATGCTTTTCTTCAGCAGGGACAGGGAAGCTGGTCAGAGTTGATAGGAAGATGGAAGGAGCCAAATACAGGTCAATTTTAGAAGAAAACCTGTTTGAGCCTGCATAGACTTGAGACTGGGGCGGAGGTTAACCTTCCAGCAGGACAACAACCCCAAACATACCACCAGAGATACAATGGAATGTTTTAGATAAAACCATATGTTAGAATGGCCCAGTCAAAGTCCAGACCTAAATCCAATTGAGAATATGTGGCAAGACTTGAAAATTGTTGTTCAAAAATACTCCCCCCTCCAATCTGACAGAGTTTGAGCTTTTCACAAAGAGGAATGGGCAAAAATCACTCTAGATGTGGAAAGCTGGTAGAGACATCCCAAAAAGACTTGCAGATGTAATTGCAGAAAAAGGTGGCTCTACAAAGTATTGACTCAGGGGGGGCGGATACAAATGCACGCCACACTTTTCAGATATATTTTGGTAAAAAAAAATAATTGAAAAATCATTTATCATTTTCCTTCCACATCATGGTTATGTGCCACTTTGTGTTGGTCTATCACTTAAAATCCCAATAAACTATATTTATGTTTTTGGTTGTAACATGACAAAATGTGGACAATTTCAAGGGGTCTGAAAACTTTTTCAAGGCACAGTAGTCTAGTAAGCTTAAAGAGTTGAATGCCCACTACTCATCTATGCATGGGCATGGCCAGTATTAGGAGAAGGTTCTAGCATGGATTTTTGCATTTTATGGTTTGTATGAGGTCCTTCCTAAAAATCCATACCAGACCACTATCTGGTATATGTCCCAGTAATGCCAGATATGCCTCCAGAAAAAAAAAATATATAAATGCTTTGCGGGGTACTCCTTAATCAATGGCAGAACCCTTTCTTGGATAAGGGTATGGCATAGACTTTAAGGGGACTCCATGCCAAAAAATGATGTAGGGTCCAAAAAATTATGTTAGGCCCTTATCCTAGATACAGATCTGGTAAAAGTCCAGTAATGTAAATCCAACATTAATCACATTGGTGATGTAGACCCATTGTCAATCACAATAAAGAGTGCCCAATGATCTTTAACATTTAGGTAATGTTAAAAAAACCTGTTTAATTAAATGAAATTTATGATTATTCTATTTTCCTCACTTGGAAAACTTTGGTAATTCTATACATACTAAAGTAAAGAAGAAATGTCACTTCTATTTTCAACGTGTCTAAACATCAGTAGGATTTCTAGGAATCTTGTGTCACAAAGCAGGAAATCAAATCCTATCCTCTAAACACATTTTGAATCCCACAATGCAACTTTTTTATAGTCATTAGCATCAATAGATCATTTTACATGCTATCTAATGTCTTTTTCATTAGATAAGCATAACAGCATTATTCACTACTCTGTCTTGCTACATCAAATCCCCAATGACCAGGGAAAAAAATAAACTTTCCTTCTGCAAGAATTGTGGTGCCATAGTTTATATAAATATCACTGTTTATTTACATAGTTGTTAGTTTACATTTCAGTATTACAAATGCTGCTAAAATATTGGTCCATTTCTGAAGCCTCGTACACACGACCGAGTTTCTCGGCAAGAACCAGCAAGAAACTTGCTGGCAGAGATTTCTTGGCAAGTAAATCGGTCGTGTGTACGCGGCTATCATGTTTCTCGTCAAGAAAAACTACAAGAATCTCGACGAGAAAAATAGAGAACCTGCTCTTTTTTTTCCTCGCTGAGATTCTTGTCAGCAGGTTTCTCGACAAGAAAAGTGTGTGTGTGTGTGTGTGCACTTACCTGTCCTCCGGGAAGCCCGCGCATGCTCGAAATGACTGACGCATACGCGGTAGCTCCCTAGGCATAGGTAGGGTGTAGCAAGATGGCGGCGACGGCATTGAATGTGACGAGCGCACGCTCGTCGTAGTCGATTACGTCACCGCGTTCGCTCCATTCAAAGAACCGCGGGTTCTTTGAAAGGAGCGTGTGTACACTCGGCCGGGACAAGTTTTTTGTCCAAGAATCTCATCAAGAAAAACAACGTGTTTTTTCTTGACAAGATTCTCGGCCGTGTGTACGAGGCTTCAGACATCTCTCACAAATGAAATACATGCTATTGTCCTAAACTACAGAAATAAAAAGTGCACATGTATCTGCACTATTTAGCCCATTTACTACAATAGCTGTAACTAACTATCACAAAGCACAGCATTAGTGGCATGTAAACAAAGCAACCTTAGGCCACAATAGCAGTCATGAGTTTGTGTAAATGTGTGGTCCAGGGTGCTGGCTCTTTTGTATAAGGCACAAGGTATAATTAATTTATATATATATATATATATATATATATATATATATAATATATGTGTCCTCTCGCGGCAGTAGTACAGCGGGGCGGGGAACCTGCTGTGCATGCTGGGAGAGACTTCTTCCGCTCGGGGCAGACATCTTCCGCTCGGGGTCCACTCCCAGGCACCTTCAGCCTGGGGGTGCATGATGGTGGTCTCCGGGTGCCCTAGGCCCGGGGACGGAGTTGCGGTTCCACCCCAGACACCTTTGGTCTGGGGTGAGGTACTCTCTGGAGGCCTGGGGCCCAGTACCTTCGACTGGGTCCCGCAAGGGATCGAGGGCTCCTAGGGTGTCCCCCGGTGTGGACACCCGAATCTGGGATGAGTAGGCCAGGGAGGTGACCCTTCCGAAGACCCAGTGCAGCATTTGCTGGTGACGGCGGGGCCTCTGGTAACTGTCCGGATGGATGTCCTCTCTCTGACAGGGGCCATTGCTCATAGAAGGTAATCCACATTCTCATGGTCTGTGGCAGGGACCCATCGTGAATCAGGTCAGTGGCAGAGACCCAACAACCAGGTCTGTGGCAGAGACCCCCTCACGGTCGGTGGCAGTGACTGTGCGCCAAGCCTGTTCGCGCTATAACGGAACAGGAGAAAACCCAAGTTCAAGTTTGTGCCTGGACCTCTTCCCCACTTTGTTCTGAACTGTTCTGTGTCTAACCAGTCACTCTTAAATGACTATTTATTGCTCTGAAGAATAAATAAGTGTTGGACTTTCAGTGGTGTGGAACTTGACTTTCTGGGAGCTAAAGGGTCCTACCTCCACCTGCATGGAGGGTGGGAATCATCCTCAAGGGAAGTTTTGGCTCTGGACAGGGACACAGGCACGAAGGTAAATGGTTATAGCTCACACCTCTGTACACAATAGGATAGAAGCTGGTGGTGCGCCACTCTCTCCTCCCTGATCCCCTAGACGAGAGCCATTGACCGATAAGAGAAAGAGGGAGTAAGAGGTGAGGTCGCGCTATATTATATATATATATATATATATATATAATAAAGTGATTGTAAAGTCTTGTTTTTTTTTTTTTTTTTTAAATAACAAACATCTTATACTTACCTCCTCTGTGCAGTTGGTTTTGCACAGAGCAGCCTGAAACCTCCTTTTCTCGTGTCCCTCTTTACTGCTCCTGGCCCCTCCCTCCTATTGAGTGCCTCCACAGACAGCAACTTCCTATGGGGGCACCCAAACCGAGTCACAGCTCCATGTGTCCATTCAGATACAGAGCCCCGGCCTGGCCCGCCTCTTCTCTTCCCTGTTTGGCTGACTGACTTTGACAGTTGTTGGAACCAAAGGCACCGCTACTGTGTCTCAGGCAATCAGGAAGTGTGTCGTGGACAGCTTAGACATTCATGGACATCGCTGGAGAGAGATGGGGCTCAGGTAAGTAATTAGGGGAGTGCTGGGGGGGCTGCTACACACAAAAGGTTTTTTATCCTAATGCATAGAATGCATTAGGATAAAAAAAAAAAACTTCTGCCTTTACAGCTCCTTTAAAACCCCCAGCCCACACACTATACATATAGTAAACAACAAACACATGCTGGGTATCTGCCATAATTAGAAAAATAATTATTGACCCATAAAGGCTTTTAAAGTGTAGCCTATAGCCAGTGTTGGGTATCATAGTTTATTGTGTCGTGAGCATATGCAATTTTTACTCTTGACATATTTGGTATTTATTTACTTGTCTGTTTCATCTTTTATATTTTAAACAAAATAATATTTTATTGTGTTGTGCACTAAACTTTATTAAGAATTCGAAAATTGTGGAGGCAATATGGACTTTCATGGTACAGTATAGACTTACACAATAGGGTTACAAAAATATAGATTTATTATACAAAAACAATCATTAAAACCATGAATAAGTAGATACTAGACACCAGATGCTACTAAATATAGAGCACTCACTTCTGACGCAATCTGTGAGAAATAGGTATCAAACAAGTTCCGCCATAGTGATCACGGAGACAATTCTTCCAGTTGCAAACTCAACATGTGTTGCGGTTACCTGCTTCCTCAGGAGTATACTTTGTCAGAGAAAGATCTACAAAAGAAACACAGATAAGCCAAAATAAACAGTAATTGTAATCAGATAACAGACACAAAACGAGTCACCAACCTTCATGGTGCAACGTCATGTGTCTGTACACTGAAATTAGCATAAAGAAGAAAAGCATAGTGTAACGGGAAGGCCCGGGGAACTCAGAATCGCTTAGAAAGTATGCGATACCCTTGCTTCAGCTCCCCCAATGCCTCTTATGTGTCAACCACCCTGTGTCTCTATTAGGGACACAGGGTGAATGAAAACCCCAATATGGTCTATGATAGCCATATTCAATGCTGCACATACATTGTATCTAGATTGGATGTGTACTGTGAGAGGGGGGGGGGTTGTGTAATCATTGCTGTGAGGAGTTAAGGTGATTTGCATTCTATTGTCTATTATGAATTAAGTCTGCTACTGTGACGATGTGGATTGGAGCTGGTCGACCGTCTGGCTGCATATTATGGGATGTTGAAGTGTCTTCTGTGAGGAGGGGGGGGAATCACCCCTCCTGCTAAGACTGTTTACTGAAGGAGAAGTTTGAACACACCTGACCTGTATCACCATTGTCATTGGACAGTTTAACCTGCCCTGTGCCCCCAAGGATGGGAGGGAAGGGTTTTGAAGAGAAATGTGTTACCATGTGTTTTGAAAATAAAGAAATTCCCTGTTTTGGAACTTGAAATACAGAGCGTTGTCTCGTATCTCTGAAAGGATTAATCCTATGGGAAGTGGTCGCCTGGCTGTGGAGGATCGACAGGGAAGTTGTGTCCAGGAGAGGGAAGGGATCTAAATGGCGTTAACCCCTTTCATATAGGGGGGGTGCCGTTACATTGGTTGGCAGCAGCGGGATTTTCCCTCCAGTTCCTGGGACACTCCAAACCACCACAGTGAATGACCAGCTATGCAGCCGAAGGAGGGTGATACAGGACCCTGGTCAGTTGAAGATTTGTTTCAGCAACGAGTGCCACAGCGGTTGGCATTATATGGTGCTGACCCATCAGAGACCGCCATACAGGAAGCCATTAGAGACATCGAGCGGCAGGATGAGCGGCAACATGAGCAGAGAATGGCGGAAATACGGCAATCGGAGACAACACCTAAAAAAGCAGCACCAACTGAAAGGAGAGGAGAGATACAGATACCAGCCAACATGGAAAAGGAATTCAGAAGGAGGTTGCGAGAGATGCAGATACAGCATAGAGGACCAGTATCAGAGGAAGTCCTGCTGGGATGGTCTGATTCCATCCGCTGCGAACTCTGGAAGAAAGTGCTAGCTCTCGAGCAGCAACACCAAGGAAAAGTTCTCCCCTCCATCCATGTAAGGTACTGGTCGCAGTATGAAGTACGAATGCTGTTATTGGGGGAACAACCGAAGCAGGAGTGGACAGCTGAGTTAAGCAGGCTGATCCGGGCAGAAATGCGGTTGGACGAGAGCTACAGAGCCCTCCGGTGGTATGTAGCCCAAGAGTGCCCATGGTCAGCGGATGACAGCCCCACGGAAGGCTTTGACTATGATGGCCTGGGATTGTTGTATTGGAGACTGTCCAGTGACCCTGACTTTGGGAGTGATCAGGAGTGGCGTTTGGAGGAAATAATGGAGCACAGAGAGCAAAGACTGAATGTCTCGGAAGGGCACAGGAAAATTGAGTTTCTGGCCGTTCAGGAATGGGAGCTGGAGATTGCCTACAGACAGCTGCTAGACTCGGCTCAGCAGCAGGGTGGGGCTCCCTTTGCCTGGGACTATCAGGAAATACCAGTTGACAACTATGAAATCCTGGCTGAAGAATCAGCAGTGGAAAATCTGAAGATTGCCATCCCTAAAGCCAAAGTGAATGATACAGAGTTCCAGGGAGCTAGCCTGGCTGAAGAATCGGCAGTGGAAAATCTGAAGATTGCCATCCCTAAAGCTGAAGTGGATGATATGGAGTTCCAGGGAGCTAGGGCAGTTGGCTCATCTTCCCAGCTACAGATTACAGAAGGTATGGACTTAAGGGACTGTTCAGAGGATGTTATGGATTATGCATCGCCTGCCCAAGTACTGGCAGCAGGACAGAGTACTGCAGACCCCTGCTCTACACCCGTGGCAGTTTTGGAGGCCCGAGATGAGAAGGTGATGGTTCCTCTTTCCCAGGGGATTTCAGAGATGCAGGGGGGAGAAGCAGCCCTTTTCCCTCCCCAACAGTTAGCCAGAGCAGATGGGGTGGAGTCCCCAGCAGAAGTGCTGGCAACAGGGCAGAGTGCTAGCAACCTCTACCCAGCACCGGAAACAACTGTGGAGTTTCAGGGAGCCGGGGCAGTTGGCCCATCTCTCCAGCAACAAGCTGAGGTGGTAAAGCTTTTACCCCCAGCTGAATCACTGGCAGCAGGCCAGAATGCTACTGGCCGCTGCACACAACTGCCACTTGAGCGGATATCGGTGGATGGGACTACGGTCTCCACTCACAGCAACCCAGCGGAAGAGCTGGCAACAGAGCAGAGTGCCGCGGGCCTCTGCTCTCAACTAACAGAAGAGGGAGTTCCTGTGGTACTGGATGGGACTTCGGTCCTCACTGACACAACCTCAGAAAATGGTGTGACACTGGGACAGGAGGATGTCAGCCTTGCTTTGCAAGCACTGGGGGATTTTCACCTACCACAAGTGGATGGGACTTCGGTCTCCACTTGTGTACCTCGGGGATGCTGGGCAGTCGGCCCGGATCCCCAGCGGCATGAAAGACTGAGCCCAGTCACCCTGTCTTCTCCCCAGCGGCGGGTATGTTCTCTGAGAGAGGCAGAGGTTGGCTGGGTAAGTGATGCTCTGTTTGGAGAAATTTATTTGGGGTACTGTGTGGATACCGGCATTAGAAGAAAGGGACCTATGGACTAACTTTGGAGTCAACCCGTCTGGGGTCCCCTCCTCTGTTAGTCTCCTGCCGAAAGGGGAGAGATGTAACGGGAAGGCCCGGGGAACTCAGAATCGCTTATAAAGTATGAGATACCCTTGCTTCAGCTCCCCCAATGCCTCTTATGTGTCAACCACCCTGTGTCTCTATTAGGGGCACAGGGTGAATGAAAACCCCAATATGGTCTATGATAGCCATATTCAATGCTGCACATACATTGTATCTAGATTGGATGTGTACTGTGAGGGGGGGGGGGGGTTGTGTAATCATTGCTGTGAGGAGTTAAGGTGATTTGCATTCTATTGTCTATTATGAATTAAGTCTGCTACTGTGACGATGTAGATTGGAGCTGGTCGACCGTCTGGCT
This sequence comes from Rana muscosa, assembly GCA_029206835.1. NCBI lineage: Eukaryota > Metazoa > Chordata > Amphibia > Anura > Ranidae > Rana > Rana muscosa. The sequence goes on from CM055117.1 coordinate 430,814,376, forward strand.
GCATATTATGGGATGTTGAAGTGTCTTTGAGGAGGGGGGGGAATGACCCCTCCTGCTAAGACTGTTTACTGAAGGAGAAGTTTGAACACACCTGACCTGTATCACCATTGTCATTGGACAGTTTAACCTGCCCTGTGCCCCCAAGGATGGGAGGGAAGGGTTTTGAAGAGAAATGTGTTACCATGTGTTTTGAAAATAAAGAAATTCCCTGTTTTGGAACTTGAAATACAGAGCGTTGTCTCGTATCTCTGGAAGGATTAATCCTATGGGAAGTGGTCGCCTGGCTGTGGAGGATTGACAGGGAAGTTGTGTCCAGGAGAGGGAAGGGATCTAAACGGCGTTAACCCCTTTCATATTGGGGGGGGGTGCCGTTACACATAGTATCACCCCCAGTGTTCAGGATAAGGCCCAATAGGAATGTACTTGTAAAAGCCAAATGAACTCACCCAAATAGTCAGCACCAAGACGCTTGAACGTCACAAGGCCTGTAAAGGCAATTTCCCGGGCGAGTGCAGGAACCAGGCAAAATAAGAATGCGTAAAGCACTGTTTCAAAAGAAAGCAATTTTAAATATACAGTGGGTATGGAAAGTATTCAGACCCCCTTAAATTTTTCACTCTGTTACAGTATATTGCAGCCATTTGCTAAAATCGTGAAAAAAAAAACTAAGAGGTGGGACTTTAAATGAGGTGCAGGGCATAAAGCCGAGCACTTCCATCCCTGATAATCCGATAGGAAAAGAGCACAGGTGGGACTTTATATGAGGCATGCATCTCAGGAGGTTGCACAATAGCAATGAATGTGGCAGGTATATAATATAGTAGAACTAAGCACATAACCTGAAAGCATTGCAAAACAACAATTGGCAGTCAGTTATTTAATCATATATGTAGCGGAGCCTCACTCTCCTATTCCCCTATTGTTAATGGCTTGTGTCTAGGGGTACATGGGAGAGGAGAGTGCAGGAACACTACGCCAAGCTCTCCCCTCGTGTGTATAGGAGGGTTGAGCAAAGTTAATTGATTTACCTCCGGGTCTGTCCACTGCATACGAAGCCTCAGTAGTTCCATGGAGATGTGTCTGCCAATAATAGAGCCCCACACCAATCGAAAGTCCAACACTCCTTTATTTCTTGTACAATAGGGTGAACACAATCAGTTGAACTTCCAAAAACAGACAAACATGGGGGTGTGGGAACGAGTAGGCCCAGGCACAACTGAACTCTCCTATCCCTTTGCTAGCGAATAGGCCTGGCGCAGGTCTCTGCCACCGACCGTGAGTTTTGGTCGCTGCCGCCAACCGGATGAACTGTTGAGGCCCCTGCCACAGGCCTAATAGCAGGTCTCTGCCACCGACCTGATTGGAATAGTTGGACCGCTGCCACCGGTCATTGAACGTGGACTGAACTTCCTCTCTGAACTTGGCCCCTGTTTGGGAAAGATATCCCTCCGGGCGGTCTCCAGAGGTTCACCCGGCACTGGCAATCTGCTGCACCAGGTCTTCGGGTGAGTCCCTCCTCCGGTCCCTTACGCCTCTGGATTCGGGTGCCCCACTCCCGGGGCCCCTAGGATGATCCCTCCCTCGCGGGACCCAGCGGAAGGTACTGGGCCCCAGGCCTCCGGCTGAGTACCTCACCCCAGACTGAAGGTGTCTGGGATGGAACACGAACTCCAAGTGTCCAGGCCTAGGCCGCCTGGACACCGACCCCAACAACAGCCCTCAGGCTGAAGGTGCCCGGGACTCTCACCTCGTGGCGAAGATGTCCGCCCCCCTTATACCCTCTCCCAGGATGCACGGCGGGTTCCCCGCCCCGTCGTACAACCGCTGCGAGAGGCCACAAAGGGTACGGCACTGCAGCGATGGTTCAACCCCGGCCCAAAAATAACAGCGCCACCTGCTGGGCCGCAGGGAACTATACATCACTGGTGTCTTCACCAGAACGTAAAAGTATATCCCCGCTACATATATAAAAAAGCAATTGTAACACACAACACCTGATATAGTGGTCAAATATTGAATATAGCATGAATCATAACAATTAATCGTAACATAGTAAAATGGCATGGTAAGTTCATATTTAATGATAAAAAAGGCCAATTCATTGGAACGTGTCTCCATAGTAGATAAATATAACCTTGATAGGTTGATACAATTCAATTGGTATAGCTAGCTACACCAACAACCACTCACCCATGGAGGCCACATGTGGAGGATTGCAGCTCTTTACTGGAATTCCATCAGTATGGTGGGGTTGGTACACCTCAGCTCCCTAGGGCTGCTACCTCTCCGGCCACCCCTCTGCCCTCTACGCCTATGCCTACAGCCATAGATCCACCTGTGAATCTGGTGTTCATAGGGCGGAGATAAAGATCTTTCACACAATCCTATCAGGGTAATCAATAATCAAGAAAGATTTCTTTAAGTATGAGCAATCTAAAGGCAAAAAACAGTAAACAGATTTTTTAATAATGATACACACCTATAAAATATCTTTGCAAAGATATAAGGTCAGGCAGGGAGTATGAATTATCCAGGAGGGCAATATATTTCAATATGGATGATAATAGTCCAAAAAAAATAATGGATGTTCTATTTAGGATAGACAGAAACATACATAAAGAAGCAAAGATGGTTAAAAGCATCTATGCTCAATACTCAATACAACAGAATTATCCGATGTAAAGTGACAACAAACACTCACCTATTTAAAAGATCTGTATTTCTTGGTATTGGGGTCACAAATAGATGATACACCAACAACAAAAAAAAAGGGCCCAAAATTCAATGGATATAGGTATAAGACAGCACACAAAGTTTCCAAGCATAGAACAAGTCCAGAAAAATAACTAAGTTGGAAAATATACCCATAAAGCAGGTTAGTATATAAACACTATATCAACAGTTGAAATAGTGATAACACATACCCATCAAGCCACTCCAGAAGACATCTTCACCGCCATGTAAACTGCCACAGGGAAAGTTTGTGGAGACCAGCTCCCATTATATACAACCAGATACACCTGATTCCTATCCGAATGGCAATTACAACACTACCGATGAAAACAGTCCAATGGACTTTTCTCATCGGACAAACCGATCGTATATGGGCCCCATCGGTCTTTTTTCCATCGGTGAGAAAAAATAGAACATGTTTTCAATTTATCCGATGGGAAAAAAAACAATAACAAATTCCGATCGTCTGTGTGGAACTCCATCGGACAAAAACTCACGCATGCTCAGAATCAAGTTGATGCATGCTCAGAAGCACTGGACTTAATTTTTCTCGGCTTGTCGGAGTGTTTTACGTCACGGCGTTTAGGACGGCCTGATTTTTGACTGATGGTGTGTAGGCAAGACTGATGGAAGTCAGCTTCATCGGATTTCCGATGGAAAAATCCATCGGATTAGAATTCATAGGAAATCCGATCGTGTGTACAGGGCTTTGGTGTCAGAAACACATAATAAAAACCGTTCGCCCATCCTAACAAGAAATGGCATCCATGGGCGCCATCTAGTGGACAAACCGAAAGGTGCCAAGAAAGGACGGGAGATCACACACTCGCCCAGGACAATTAGACAAACAGAATCAAGGGCCAGCAATGGGAGAATATCACTCATATTCCAGCCTGGGTACTCATCCACCACTGATAGGTGCCAATGAAGAAAGGGGGGCAAATAATCCCATGCACTAAACTTTATTTAAAGTGTTACTAAACCCACAACAGTAAACTCAGTCTGTATATGCAATACAGCATGCTTGTTATACTCACTGCATCCTCTGCATTGTGTAAAAAAACTGAAAACTGTTTGATCCTGTCTTGTCTTATCCTCCCCTTCTTTTATTAACCCCAATCATCTGCTCATAGAACTGAGGCAAAGGAGGCAAAGGACAGTCAAAGGAGAATAAAAACTCCTCCTACAAGCTTTAACCAGTGCTTGGCTTGACACTGATAGAATTCACAAGACTGCTATATACTGCTGATTAGGGATGAGCTCGGTGTTCGAGTCGAACGCATGTTCGACTCGAACATCGGCTGTTCGGCGAAACCAGAACTTTGTGGGCCGTTCGCGCCAAATTCGTGTGACGCAAACGGCCCACAATACACTGCGCCATCACAGTGCATTGCCGGCGCTGTGATTGGCCAAGCATGCACCGTGACCCCGCATGCTTGGCCAATCACAGCGCCGGCAGCGAGGAGAGCCATAATTGGCCACAGGCAGGATGCCTGTGGCCAATTATAGCTCAGGGGGTTTAGTACACGCCCCACACTATAAAAGGCCACCAGCGCGGCGGCCTTGTGTAGTGTGTTGGCGTGCAGGGACAGAGAAGGCTAGGCAGGGAAAGTGTCTTTGATATTTTTTCATTAACCTTGTGCATTTACAGTGTGTTGGTATACAGGGACAGAGAAGAATAGGCATGGACAGTGTCAGTGATATTCTTTCATTAACCTTGTGCATTTACAGTGTGTTGGTATACAGGGACAGAGAAGGATAGGCAGGGGACAGTGTCAGTGTCATTTTTGCTAAACCTCCTGCACAGTATACACCTGAAGCTACCCCTTATTGCTGTGTTTTCCTGTTGTGTAACACAGGCAGGCAACTGCAGCAGTTACAGTGGGTGTAGTGTGCCTCCTGCACAGTATATGCCTGAAGCTACCCCTTATTGCTGTGTTTTCCTGTTGTGTAACACAGGCAGGCATCTGCAGCAGTTACAGTGGGTGTAGTGTGCCTCCTGCACAGTATACACCTGAAGCTACACCTTATTGTTCGTGGTTTTTTTCTTTTTTGTTACACTAACAGGCATCTGCAGCAGTTACAGTGGGCGTAGTGTGCCTCCTGCACAGTATACACCTGAAGCTACCCCTTATTGCTGTGTTTTCCTGTTGTGTAACACAGGCAGACATCTGCAGCAGTTACAGTGGGTGTAGTGTGCCTCCTGCACAGTATACACCTGAAGCTACCCCTTATTGCTCGTGTTTTTTTTTTCTTTTGTGTTACACCAACAGGCATCTGCAGCAGTTACAGTGGGCGTAGTGTGCCTCCTGCACAGTATACACCTGAAGCTACCCCTTATTGCTGGTTTTCCCATCTCCCTGCAGGCCATTAGAATGTCTGGAAGGCCAACAAGGAAAGGCAGACCGTCACTAGCCAATAAAAGAGGGCAAGCAGGCTCTGTGTCTGGGGGCAACAGTGCTGGTCGTGGACGCGGTGCATTGTCATCAGCATGTGGACATGGGACACGCTTGTCCTTATTTTCGGCAGCTGGACGTGTTGAGCCGCATCATGCCGAAGACTTGGTAGAGTGGATGACAAAGCCCTCCTCATCCTCCTCATCCTCTCTCACCCAGGCTCAGGGTACTGGCAAAGTAGCTGCCAAAGCGGCCTTTTCCCTCGGCTCAATGGCATCAGTCACTCCTTCCCTAGCCCCACCATATCCTCCTTAGGTGTCCCCCGAACTGTTTGACCACAGTGTTGGGTACATGCTCCAGGAGGATACCCAGCGTTTTGAAGGCTCCGATGATGGAACCCAGCTGGAGGAAGGCAGTAACGTGAGCCCAGAGAGAGGGGGTAGTAACGTGAGCCCAGAGAGAGGGGGTGCCCAACAAGGACAGCTATCTGGCAGTCATGTTCCCCCAGCTGCAGCATACTGACAGATTTGCTCCAGTGATGAGGAGGGAGGGGATGATGAGGTCACCGACTCCACGTGGGTGCCTGATAGGAGAGAGGAGGAGGAGGAGGAGGCGGCACATCTCCAATGAGGCAGGATGCCCTCCAGGGGCCAGCTTGAGGGCAGCACACCGACTGCATCACACCGCAGAGCTCCGCATGTGCAGGGCGCTGCTGTCTCTGCGCGTTATTCCAAAAGTTCTTTGATGTGGGCCTTTTTTCAGACGTGTGCAGCAGATCGCACCTTTGAAATTTGCAACATATGTCTAAAGCGTATCTCGCGTGGCCAAAACATCAGCCGCTTGGGCACCACGTGCTTGACCAGACATATGTCGACCTGCCATGCAGTTCGTTGGCAAGCGTACCTAAAAGACCCACACCAAAGAACAAAGTGGACCTCTCCTTGCTCCTCATCAGCTGGGATCTCCAACCCCACTATACCTTCAGGCTTCTCTGAAACCAGCCATCCACATGCCCAGCGGTTGAATGCTAGCCTGGCTAAATTGCTAGCACTTCAAATGCTGCCTTTTCAGTTGGTAGACTCTGCCCCCTTCCGTGAGTTTGTGGAATGTGCGGTTCCTCAGTGGCAGGTTCCCAAACGCCACTTTATCTCACGGAAGGCGATTCCGGCTCTCTACCGGCATGTGGAAGGCAATGTCTTGGCCTCGATGGACAGGGCGGTCAGTGGTAAGGTGCATATTACCACTGACTCATGGTCCAGCAGGCATGAACAGGGACGTTACCTAACTTTCACGGCGCATTGGCTGACTCTGCTGGCAGCTGGGAAGGATGCAGGGCAAGGTGCAGTAGTGTTGGAGGTTGTTCCACCACCACGCCTCCAAAATGCTACTACTGGTTGTGACACACCTCTCTCCTCCACTCCCTCCTCTTCTTCTTCCTCCATGGCCTCTTCCTGTGCATTGTCCTCGGAACCAGTGGTGCTCCGTAGGCGTTCAAGGGGCTACGCAAGTACGCAGGCAAAAAGATGCCATGCCGTGCTTGCGCTGGTGTGTTTGGGGGACAGGAGCCACACTGGGGCAGAGGTTCTGTCAGCTCTGCAGGGACAGGCCGAGAGGTGGTTGACACCACGCCAGCTTAAGCCAGGAATGGTGGTTTGCGACAATGGCACCAACCTCCTCTCCGCCCTCCGACAGGGACAACTGACCCATGTGCCCTGTGTGGCTCACGTCCTTAACCTGGTGGTGAAGCAGTTCTTGGGCAGGTACCCAGGCTTACAGGATGTCCTGAGACAGGCCAGGAAAGTCTGTGTGCATTTCCGCCAATCATATAATGCCAGTGCTCGGCTGGCTGAGCTGCAAAAGGAGTTGAACCTGCCCAAGAACCGCCTTATATGTGACATGCCCACCAGGTGGAACTCAACGTTGGCCATGCTGCAGCGGCTGCACACGCAGCAGAGGGCCATCAATGAGTACCTGTGCGACTACGGCACCAGGACAGGGTCAGGGGAGCTCGTTTTTTTTTCACCACGCCAGTGCTTCATGATCAGGGATGCATGCACTGTCCTGGCACCATTTGAGGAGGCCACGAGGATGGTGAGCAGTGACAGTGCATGCATCAGTGACACTGTACCTCTTGTCCACCTGTTGGAGCATACGCTGCGTGGAATAATGGACAGGGCACTTGAGGCAGAACAGAGGCAGGAAGAGGAGGACTTCCTTGCCTCTCAAGGCCCCCTTTATCCTGACAGTGTTCCTTCTTGTCCACCCATCACACAGGAAGAGGAGGAGGAGGATTGTGTCAGCATGGAGGTGGAGCCTGGCACTCAGCATCAGCAGCAGCAGTCTTTTAGGGATGATTTACAGTCCCAAGAATCCCGTGGACTTGTACGTGGCTGGGAGGAGGTGGCTGCGGATCATGTCGTCCTTAGTGACCCAGAGGACTCCGGACCGAATGCCTCAGCTAACCTATGTTGCATTGCCTCCCTGATCCTGCAAAGCCTGCAGAAGGATCCTCATATTCTTCGGATCAAGGAGAGGGACCATTACTGGCTGGCCACTCTCCTTGATCCACGGTACAAGGGTAAGGTTGCGGACCTTATCTTGCCGTCGCAGAGGGAGCAGAGGATGAGACATCTCCGGGAGGCCTTGCAGAAAGGTCTGTGCAACACATTCCCAGAGACTGGGAGGTTACAAACTCCTGGTCCTGGACAATGAGTTGCTGAGGCTTCCGTCAGTCAGAGAAGGAGTGGTGGAGAAGGTGGCTGTCTGACCGATGCGTTCAGACAATTTTTTAGTCTGCAGCTCCAAGGTATGATCGGTTCCAGCAACCATCGCCAGCGTCTGATTTACATGGTCCAGGAATACCTAGGGGCAAGGTCAGACTTGGACACCTTTCCCACCGAAAATCTTCTGGCTTACTGGGTCTTGAGGATGGATCACTGGCCAGAGCTTGCACAGTATGCAATTGAGCTACTGTCCTGTCCTGCATCCAGCGTTCTTTCGGAACGCACATTCAGTGCTGCTGGAGGCTTTCTTACCGATCACAGGGTGTGCCTGTCCACCGACTCGGTTGATCGATTGATATTCATAAAGATGAATCAGTCTTGGATCACCACCAGCTACCAAGCTCCTGAAGCTGATGTAACCGAATATTTTTTTTTTAAATGTCACATCCTTCAAGACTGCCTATGCTGATGCTGAGTGACTGTTCTGTTATGTTGACTGACTATCCTCTTCCTCCTCAATGATCCTGCTGATAGCTTGGAAGAACATTTTTGGTTCTGGGTGCCGCCACCAGTGGCTAAGGCCCAATCTTTCAGCACCTGTTTAACAGGGGCATGTAATTACAATATTTGATGCAATGCTTTGCAGCAGGGCTCATTACTGCACTCCAACTAGAGTATCTGGGAGAGGTTGCAGTGTCGTGGCACCAGCACCAGTGCCTAAGGCCCAATTTTTTAGCCCCTGTTTAACAGGGGCGTGTATTTACAATTTTTTATGCAATGCTTTGCAGCAGGGCTCTTTGCTGCGCTTCAAGTACAGTATCTGTGAGGGGTTGCAGTGTTTTGGCACCAGTGCCTAAGGCCCAATTTTTCTGCCCCTGTTTAACAGGAGCATGTAATTACAATTCTTGGTCTAATACTTTGCAACAGGGCTCATTGCTGTGCTCTAAGTACAGTTTCTGTGAGGGGTTGCAGTGTTGTGGCACCGGCACCAGTGCCTAATGCCCAATTTGTCTGCCCCTGTTCAACAGGGGCATATAATAACAATTCTTGATCTAATATTTCACAGCTGGGCCCATTCCTGCGCCCACCAAGAGTAACTGTGAGGACTTACAGTCTTGTGGCACCAGCACCACCGCCACCACCAAAGGCCCAATTTTTCAGCCCCTGTTCAACAGGGGCATGCAATTACAATTCTTGATCTAATAATTCACAGCAGGGCCCATTCATGCGCCCACCAAGAGTAACTGCGAGGGCTTACAGTGTTGTGGCACCAGCACCACCACCAAAGGCCCAATTTGTCCTACCACTGTTCAACAATGGCATGTAATTACAATTCCTAATATAATAGTTGACAGCAGGGCGTTCCAGCGCCTACCAAGAGTAACTGTGAGGGCTTACAGTGTTGTGGCAAAACCAACACCTAAGGGGCAAATTTCTGCAGAGTATATACGCAAGGCCCCTTCTTTCAAACATCCAACTTACAAACGACTCCTACTTGCAAACAGAAGGAGACAACAGGAAGTGAAAGGAAATCTACCCCTAGGAAGGGAAATTCTCTCCTGTAAGAGTTAATATCGGAAAAAGGTGTCTCCTCTCTACTGATGATTTATCACCAATCCTTGTTTCAGTAAAAACCCCAAATTTTCCAAAAACATTTGTCATTGGGACGGAAAGTGAGGTGAAATGTTCTGAACAGGTGCACAGACAGGAAAACAAATGTTACAGGGGTGTTAACCCTTCCCTATGTACTCCAAAAAGCTTAAAAATAGATTTTTGGGCTAGAGCTACACTTAAAAAATGTACATGTTCCAAATTAAAAACAGATTCTACTTAAGAACAAACCTACAGTCCGTGTCTTGTTTTCACCGCCTGTATACTGCTGTTCAGAGTATATAGGGTCTTTTTTTATTTTGGGTGCGGGGTTCCCCTTAATATCCATACAAGACCCAAATGGGCTGGTAATGGGCTGGGGTAGGGGTGGGTGATGGGGTAGCCATGCAATTTTTCTCAATGATTTTCATCCATATTTCCGGGACCATATATTACATTAAACCGCAAGCAGTTTTAAATGGCTTTTTTTCCTTTAGAAATTTCATTTTGTGCAGGGACAGTTCTAAACACGGGAAACACGTGCCACTTCACAGGCATACTTTAGACACCCCCCAGGTACGATATTTAAAGGAATATTTCACTTTTTTTTTTTTCACTTTATGCATCATTAAAATCACTGCTCCCGAAAAATTTACAGTTTTTAAAACTTCTTTTTGCATTGATACATGTCCCCTGGGGCAGGACCCGGGTCCCCAAACCCTTTTTAGGACAATAACATGCATATTAGCCGTTATAATTAGCACTTTACATTTTGAACGTTTGCGTCCATTGTATTTAATAGGGTTCTAAAGTTTGTGTAAGCATCTACTTTGATGTGAAACGCGTCAGCCATCCATCCCTGCATGTCAGTTTTCTGTTTTGCCTGTTTTTGGATTTTTTGAATTTATGGATTCATTTTGGATTTTATTTTGAAATTTTGGAAATAAATCGTTTATACAAAGTGCGGCAGTCCAGGGCTCCTTTCTTTTCCGTTCTAAATTTTGCGCAAACTTTCGGTCCGTTCGCAGGTTCAGGTGCGAACCGAACCGGGGGGGGTGTTCGGCTCATCCCTAGTGGTCATGTACCCCTAGGTTCAAGATTAGTGAAGTTAAAGAAGAACGACTAAAGGTTGGGACTTTAAATGAAGCACGCAGGTGTAGGTAATTTAATTTATTGGAAATCGATGAAATTTTGCGTGACGGTAATCATGAGAACAAAGAAACCAATAATTCATTCAGTGGATATACATACAGCAATAACAATTGGCCACACAATGATAAAATTTCACAAATCACATGGTACAGGTGATCATAGGGTAAAACATATAGTGGGCATAAAAACATGGCATATAGTAGCTCTATGCATTTCGTGGATTCATCCACTCTTCAGGAGCATGCGCATGGAAAACTGAAAGCTGTTGTATCATGGTAACCACCTCAGCTCCCACCAGCGACACCCCCAGGGGGTTTTCTCATTCATATGGTACCATGCTACTGCTTAGACACAGACAATGTAAGTACTGTTGAGAGTGGTTTTTGGGGGTCTATCCTAGGCAATATTATCCCTAATTACCCATTTTTAATTTTAATTTTTCCGTGACAGGGTCAGACCTTACAGATATTTCTATTACCATTATACAACAGCTTTCAGTTTTCCATGCGCATGCTCCTAAAGAGTGGATGAATTATTGGTTTCTTTGTTCTCATGATTACCCTAATGCAACCTTTCATCGATTTCCAATAAATGTAATTACCTACACCTATCTGCTTCATTTAAAGCCCCAGCCTTTAGTCGTTCTTCTTTAATCTAGATAGGGATGGAGGCAACCGACCTTACCCGGTCACCGCCTCTTTTAAAGTCCCAAGTTTCTCCTTCCCCCATTTCCCCCATTTTCAACTTGGTGAAGTTAACTTTATAGTACGACAAAGAACTGAATGTGATTAACACTTGATGAACAAAGGGGAGGGATATTTATGTTTTAGTTAGAGAAATAATTTATGTCATCGGTAAAAAGGTTGATAACATAGGACCTATTGTGTAAACAAAAACCCAAAATGTGTGGGTGTGACCGAATGGCTTCGTCCAGGGGTCCAATCATTAGGTTAAAAAATGCTGGGGAAAGGGGACAGCCTGCCTAGTTCCATTGGAGATTTGAAAGGACTTTGAGAGAAGACCGATGTAAATACAAGGCTGAGAGAGCTGTCAAGATAGGGCCCTGAAAGCCAAATAGGCAGAGCACTTAAGTCATATATGACCAATGCACCCCGTCAAACACCATCTCTGCGTCTATTGAAAGGAGTAGGGAAGGCATCCTGCTAGTTTCTAGGGATGAGCTTCGAGTTCGAGTCAAACTCATGTTCGACTCAAACATCTCCTGTTCGCCCATTCGCTGAGCAGCGAACAATTTGGGGTGTTCGCGGCAAATTCGAAAAGCCGCGGAACACCCTGTAAAATCTATGGGAGAAATCTAAAGTGCTAATTTTAAAGGCTTATATGCAAGTTATTGTCATAAAAAGTGTTTGGGGACCCGGGTCCTACCCCAGGGGAAATGTATCAATGCAAAAAAAGTTTTTGCAGTTTTTTTCGGGAGCAGTGATTTTAATAATGCTTAAAGTGAAACAATAAAATTTAAATATTCCTTTACATTTCGTACCTAGGTGGTGTGTATAGTATGCCTGTAAAGCAGCGCTTGTTTCCTGTTTAGAACTGTCCCTGCACAAAGTGTCATTTCTGAAGGAAAAAAAGTCATTTAAAAGCACTCACGGCTATAATGAATTGTCAGCTCCCAGCAATACAGAGAATAGTCATTGAAAGTCATTGATAAAAGAAAAAAAAATGCGTGGGGGTCCCCCCAAATTCAATTACCAGGTCCTTCAGGTCTGGTGTGGATATTAAGGGGAACCCTGCATCAAATTTAAAAAAAAAATGGCGTGGAGTTCCCCCCCAAATATCCATACCAGACCCTTTATCCAAGCATGCAACCTGGCAGGCCACAGGAAAAGAGGGGGGATGAGAGAGCGCCCCCCTCCTTAACTGTACCAGGCCACATGCCCTCAACATGGGGAGGATGCTTTGGGGTCTGGACCCCAAAGCACCATGTCCCCATGTTGATGGGGACAAGGCCCTCATCCCCACAACCCTTGCCTGGTGATTGTGGGGGTCTGCGGGGGGGCTTATCGGAATCTGGAAGACCCCTTTAACAAAGGGGACCCCCAGATCCCGGCCCCCCCTATGTGAATTGGTAAGGGGTACATTGTACCCCTACCATTTCACAAAGAAAGTGTATTTTTTTTTAAAAAAACACACAGACAGTTGGGAAATTGGGAAAAATAAAAAACCCATTCCAGCGATGTAATCCAGTCTGTCCAGCGTTGTTCTCTATGTCCCACAGTGATCTGATGTCCAGTGCTGCAGTCTCCTCCAGTCTCCATTCCACACGAAAACCCCCATGATGTACGAGGGGGCGGGGTCACCCGTCACATCATAGGGTAAGCCCCAGCCGCCTACGTAATTGGCTATTCCCCCTCGTACGTCAGACCCTGCCTACGTCATTGGCTATTCCCCGGAAAGCGGGGAAATCTGGGCTTTCCCAGTGACGTGCGAGTGACCACGCTCCCCTCTGATGCAACAGGAAACGTTACATCAGAGGGGGGCCGGGTAACTCGCACGTCACTGGGAAAGCCTGGGTTTCCCCGCTTGCCAGGGAATAGCCAATGACGTAGGCCGGGGCCGGCATACGAGGGGGTGGGGTCACCCTTCAGATCATAGGGTAAGCCATGTCTTTCCCTGCTTGCCGGGGGAATAGCCAATGACGTAGGCGGGGTCCGATAAGCCCCCCGCCCGCAGACCCCCACATCCACCGGGCAAGGGTTGTGGGGATGAGGCCCTTGTCCCCATCAACATGTGGACATGGTGCTTTGAGGGGTCACAGACCCCCAAAGCATCCTCCCCATGTTGAGGGCATGTGGCCTGGTACTGTTCAGGAGGGGGGGCGCTCTCTCGCCCCCCCTCTTTTCCTGCAGGCTGCCAGGTTGCGTGATCGGATAAAGGGTCTGGTATGGATTTTTGGAGGGAATTCCTTGCCATTTTTTTTTTTTTATATTTGACGCAGGGTTCCCCTTAATATCCATACCAGACCTGAAGGGCCTGGTAATTGAATTTGGGGGAACCCCCACGCATTTTTATTTTTTTTTATCAATGACTTTTCTCTGTATTGCCGGGAGCCGACAATTAATTATAGCTGCGAGTGAGTTTTAAATGACTTTTTTTCCTTCAGAAATTACACTTTGTGCAGGGACAGTTCTAAACACGGGAAACAGGCGCTGCTTTACAGGCATACTATACACACCCCCCAGGTACGAAAATTAAAGGAATATTTTACTTTTATTGTTCCACTTTAACCACTTAACGACCGCCCACTGTAAAAATACGTCGGCAGAATGGCACCGACAGGCAGAATCACGTATATCTACGTGACTGTCTTTGTATAGTTGGGGGGTCCGATCGGACCCCCCTTCTATACAGTGAGCGGCCGTTATTCGTTTGGGAGCAATCAGGGATGAGGGGACGGCCGTTCGATTCCGGCCACCCCCTCTCGATCGCTCCCGGCGAATGAGAGAGCTTCCCTGCCTGTGTAATGTTTACACAGGCAGAGGAAGTGATGTCATCTCTCCTGCGGCGCTCACATATGCCGAGCGCCGTACAGGAGAAGATGCAGGTTAGTGCACAAAACGCTACACTGACACCAGGACACATAGGCACATAAATCGCCCCCCAGCCCCCCCAGACACCCCAGATCACCCCCAGCCCCCAGTCACAGTGTCACTGATTGCAGTGACCATTTATTTACTGATCACTGCAATTAGTGACATTTGTGACTGTAAAAGTGTCACTACAGTTTAGTTTTAGGTCCAGTGTAGCCCTCTAACCCCCCCTAATAAAGGTTTAACCCCCTGATCGCCCCCCAGATAACCCTTTCACCCCCTAGCACCGCCGTCGCTAAGCGATCATTTTTCTGATCGCTGTCTTAGCGTCGGTGATGCCGATCGGTAACCAGTTTTTTTTAGGTTCGCCGCAGGTTTTTATAGCATCGGGTACCCCCATATATTACCTAATAAAGGTTTAACCCCCTTGATCGCCCCCCAGATAACCCTTTCACCCCTATCACCACTGTCGCTAAGCGATCGTTTTTCTGATCGCTGTCTTAGTGTCGGTGATGCCGATCGGTAGCCAGTAAATTTTTTTAGGTTCGCCGCAGGTTTTATAGCGTCAGGTACCCCCATATATTATCTAATAAAGGTTTAACCCCCTTGATCGCCCCCCAGGTAACCCTTTCACCCCCTATCACCACTGTCGCTAAGCAATCGTTTTTCTGATCGCTGTCTTAGTGTCGGTGATGCCGATAGGTAGCCAGTAATTTTTTTTTAGGTTCGCCGTCAGGTTTTTATATAGCGTCAGGTACCCCCATATATTACCTAATAACGGTTTTAACCCCCTAATTGCCCCTAGTTAACCCTTTCACCAGTAATCACCATATAAGTGTTACGGGTGACGCTGGTTAGTTAGTTTGCTTTTTATAGTGTCAGGGCACCAGCCGTATATAACCCAATAAAGGTTTAACCCCCTGATCGCCCGGCAGGTGATATCAATTAGGTTTTAGTGTCAGAGAGGGTCTGCGTCACACCCCAGGCAGTGTCGGGTTAGTGCCAGTAACGCTAACACCCACGCGTGAAGCATACACCCCCCTTAGTGGTATAGTATCTGAACAGATCAATATCTGATCTGATCAGATCTATACTAGCGTCCCCAGCAGTTTAGGGTTCCCAAAAATGCAGTGTTAGCGGGATCAGCCCAGATACCTGCTAGCACCTGCGTTTTGCCCCTCCGTCCAGCCCAGGCCACCCAAGTGCAGTATCGATCGATCACTGTCACTTGCAAAACACAACACACATAACTGCAGCGTTCGCAGAGACAGGCCTGATCCCTGCGACTCCAGTGCTGTAGGAGGTAATTTCACCACCACAGTTAAAAAAAAAAAGCATATATGCCGAAGCATTGGGGCAGCAGGGGCGGAGGAGCGGAGGAGCGATTTTGCTCCTAATGCCGCGTACATACGGTCGAAATTCCGACGGAGGCTTGCCCGTGGAAAAGTCTGACCATGTGTACGCGGCATAACTTTTGCGGGAAGATGCCCAATGCTTCGGCATATATAAATGGTGCATGTATGCCCATCATTAGAAGTGGGTGGATGAAGGGCGGTATTCTAATGGTGGGCATACCCGCCGATCAATCTTTTTTTTTCGTTCAGCCAACAGGCTGCATGAAAAAAAAGATTACAATACATGTCCAACAAGGACCAGCAACGTACTGGTATGTTGCTGGACTTTGAATGTTTATACCAGAATGATGCCTGCGGGTTTAGGTATCATCTTGGTATCATTCTTTTCAGCCAGCGGCCGGCTTTCATGTAAAAGCAATCCTAGTGGTTAATTAGCCTCTGGACTGCTTTTACAAGCAGTGGGAGGGAATGTCCCCCCCCCGGATATAAAAAGCGCCATTGGGAAATTGGGAAAGCATTTTATCACACCGATCTTGGTGTGGTCAGATGCTTTGAGGGCAGAGGAAAGATCTAGGGTCCAATAGACCTCAGTTCAAAAAAAAAAAAAGAGTACCTATCACTACCTATTGCTATCATAGGGGATATTTACATTCCCTGAGATAACAATAAAAATGATAAAAAATAAATAAATATGGAAGCAACAGTTTAAAAATTAAATAAAAAAGCAAAATTAATAATAAAAAAAAAAAAAAAAAAAGCACCCCTGTCCTGCCCTGCTCTTGCCCAATGGCGAACGCAAGCGTCAGTCTGGCTTCATATGTAAACAGCAATTGCACCATGCATGTGAGGTATCACCGCAAAGGTCAGATCGAGGGCAGTAATTTTTGCAGTAGACCTCCTCTATAAATCTAACGGCGTAACCTGTAAAGGCTTTTAAATGCTTTTAAAAATGTATGTAGTTTGTCACCAATGCGCGTTTGTGCGAAATTTTAAAGCTTGTTGTGTTTGGTATCTATGTACTCGGCCTAAGATTATCTTTTTTATTTCATCAAACATTTGGGCAATATAGTGTGTTTTAGTGCATTAAAATTAAAAAAAGTGTATTTTTTCCCCAAAAAATGTGTTGGAAAAATCGCTGCGCAAATACTGTGTAGAAAAATAAAATGCAACACCCACCATTTTAATCTGTAGGGCCTTTGCTTTAAAAATATATATAATGTTTGGGGGTTCAACATAATTTTCTTGCAAAAAAAAAAATGTTTTCATGTAAACAAAAAGTGTCAAAAAGGGCTTTGTCTTCAAGTGGTTAGAAGAGTGGATGTAAGCTTCCTAATGTTGTGTATAAAATGCCAGAACAGTTCAAATCCCCCCCAAATGACCCCATTTTGGAAAGTAGACACCCCAAGCTATATACTGAGAGGCATGTCGAGTCCATGGAATATTTTATATGTTGACACAAGTTGCGGAAAAAAGACAATTTTTTATTTTTTTTTGCACAAAGTTGTCACTAAATTATATATTGCTCAAACATGTCATGGGCATATGTGGAATTACACCCCAAAATACATTCTGTTGCTTCTCCTGAGTACGGGGATACCACATGTGTGAGACTTTTTGGGAGCCTAGCCGCGTACGGGACCCCAAAACCAAGCACCGCCTTCAGGCTTTCTAAGGGTGTAAATTTTTGATTTCACTTCTCACTGCCTATCACAGTTTCGGAGGCCGTGGAATGCCCAGATGGCACAAAACCCCCCCAAATGACCCCATTTTGGAAGGTAGACACCCCAAGCTATTTGCTATTTGCTGATACCACACATGTGGTATCCCCGTACTCAGGAGAAGCAACAGAATGTATTTTGGGGTGTAATTCCACATATAACCATGGCATGTGTGAGCAATATATCATTTAGTGACAACTTTTTGTAATTTTTTTTTAGTCATTATTCAATCACTTGAGACAAAAAAAAAAAAAATATTCAATGGGCTCAACATGCCTCTCAGCAATTTCCTTGGGGTGTCTACTTTCCAAAATTGGGTCATTTGGGGGGGTTTTGTACTGCCCTGCCATTTTAGCACCTCAAGAAATGAGATAGGCAGTCATAAATTAAAAGCTGTGTAAATTCCAGAAAATGTACCCTAGTTTGTAGACGCTATAACTTTTGCGCAAACCAATAAATATACGCTTATTGACATTTTTTTTACTAAAGACATGTGGCTGAATACATTTTGGCCTAAATGTATGACTAAAATTGAGTTTATTCGATTTTTCTTATAACAAAAAGTAGAAAATATAATTTTTTTTCAACATTTTCAGTCTTTTTCCGTTTATATCGCAAAAAATAAAAATCGCAGAGGCAATCAAATACCATTAAAAGAAAGCTCTATTTGTGGGAATTAAAGGACGCAAATTTTGTTTCGGTACAACATTGCATGTCTGCACAATTTACAGTTAAAGCAGCGTAGTGCAAAATTCTGAAAACAGCTCTGGTCCTTTAGCTACAAAATGGTCGGGGGATTAAGTGGTTAAGCATTATTAAAATCACTGCTCCCGAAAAAACGTTTTTAAAACTTTTATTTGCATTGATACATGTCCCGTGGGGCAGGACCCGGGTCCCCAAACACTTTTTATGACAATAACTTGCATATAAGCCTTTAAAATTAGCACTTTAGATTTTTCATGTTCGAGTCACATACAGTAGACTTTAACAGTGTTCGGATGTTCAAACAAATGTATTGCCTGTTCGCAAGCTCTGGTGCGAACCGAACTGGGGGGTGTTCGGCTCATCCCTACTAGTTTCAGCATGGTGTAGGATATTCAATAAATGCCGTGTAGCATCCGATGCCTGTCTACCCTGCATGAACCCCATCTTGTCAGGCTTAACCAGAGATGGAAGAACATTGGACAGACAGCTAGCCAGCATGTTGGCATACAGTTGTATATCTGAATTCACCAAGGAGATGGGACGGAAGTTAGCTGGTGTATCTGGAGTTGTGTGGGGCTTGGGGAGGGTCACAATATGGGCACCAAGCATCTCTGATGGAAAGAAGCTTTGGTGGAGGCTTCACAAAAAAGTTACGGGGAAAGAATACTTTTAAAGGACTTAAAGTATTCATTGGTAAACTTGTTGGGTCCAGGTGATTTACCGTTAGGCAGGGAAGCTATAGCTTTTTCAGTTTCTGCTGTCCTGAATGGGGAGTTTAAATGGGCAAGTTATGATTCAGAGCGTGTTTGAAGTTTTATGCTGGAAAGGAAAGAGTTTATGGCTGTTTCTGAAGGCTGGGGGATGGACTGGTCTTCTTTCAGATTAAACAAGGAGCCATAGTAGTTTACAAAGGTGTCAGCTATTTGTTGGGGATTAATAAGTTTAACTTTGGTAAAAAGGTGGTAAAGAAATTGAATTCTGAATTTGGCTTTCTGCGATTCAATCTTGTTGGCCAGGAGTTTCCTTGCTTTGTTATTATGGGCATAGAAATTGAGCTTTAAAGGACGCAGGAATCTGTCATGTTGCTGAACTATTAGGCCTTTGAGGTCTGAGCGAAGCTTTGTCAGGAATGAAGCTACTGTATATACTCGAGTATAAGCCGAGTTTTTCAGCACATTTATTTGTGCTGAAAATGCCCCCCTCGGCTTATACTGGAGCCTGTGTCCCTCTTCACTTTGTGCGCCTGATCCTGTCCAGCCGTAGGCCTCCTGGACATGCAGCCCCACTCTTCGTCTACAAGTGTGCAAAGTTTGGTGTCCGGGAACCTACGGCCAGGGAGCACCCATTTTTCAAAGCCGGGCACCCCTTCAATAGGCTCCCATGTTAAACGGTAATTTCTCTGGTGAATTTGGGGATCCGGTACCGGCCGGACCTAAGTTCCCTGGACCCAAAACTTGGCACACATATAGCCCCACTCTTCATCTACAAGTGTGCAAATTTTTATTGTTCAGGGGAACTAAGGCCCGGGGAGCACCGATTTTTCAAAGCCAGGCACCCCTTCCATAGACTCCCATGATAAATGTCAGTCTAGTCACACAGCGCAGGAGATCAGGTAGGGAGATTGGGCACAGTGAGGCATGAGCACAGGCACAGTGAGGCATGGGCACAGTGAGGCATGGACACAGTGAGGCATGGGCACAGTGAGGCACAGTGAGGCATGGACACAGTGAGGCACAGTTAGGCATGCACATGGACACAGTGAGGCAAAGTGAGGCACAGTGAGGCATGCAGATGGACACCCTAGGCTTATACTCGAGTCAATACGTTTTCCCATTTTTTTGTGGTAAAATTAGGTGCCTCGGTGTAACGCCGAGTGCTCCGGGTGTCCCATCCAGCCCGGAGCACTCACGGCGTCGTCCCCTCTGCGGCGCTCCGGCCAGCCCCCCTGGCCGTGGGCGCTGCTCCGCTCTCCTCTCCACTTACCTTCCTCTTCCTGCTTCCTCCCAGCGCGCGCGGCCCCGCTGTGTTCTAGGGCGCGCGCGCGCCGGTCTTCTAAAATTTAAAGGGCCAGTGCACCATTGATTGGTGCCCGGTCCAATTACGGTTCCACTACCCAAAACCTATTTAAACCCACTTCCCCTTCCTGTCCTTGCCGGATCTTGTTGTCCTAGTACCTTGTGGAAGTATTTTGAGTTTACCTTGCCTGTGTACCTGACCTTCTGCCTTTGTCTCTGACCACGAACCATTACCGCCTGCCCTGACCTTTGCTACGTCTGACCTTGCCTCTGCCTAGTCCTTTTGTACCGCACCAGCCTCAGCCGCCAGAGAGGTGGAGTCGCTACTGGGGGACACGACCTGGTTGCTACCGCCGCAGCAAGTCCATCCTGCCTTGCGGCGGGCTCTGGTGAAAACCGGTAGCTGCTTAGAACCGGTCCCTCGGTGCGATTCGTACCATCCCCTCTCTGGTACAGTGGATCCACCTCCTGCCTCCTCTATAGTCGCCTGCCCGGCCCGTGACAGTAGATCCGGCCAATGGATGCCGCTGAGGTGCCGCTGCCCAATCTCGCTGATCTCACTACCGTGGTTGCCCAGCAGTCGCAATTGATTGCCCAACAAGGACAGCAGCTGGCGCAGTTGACCGCCATGGTCCAGCAGCGTCTGCCGCGACAAGCTCCAGCATCTCCTCCTCTCCGAGCAGCCGCGTCTAGTTCAAAGATCCGCTTGTCTCTTCCGGAGAAATTTGACGGGGATTCTAAGATGTGCCAGGGATTCTTGTCTTAATGTGCCCTGCATCTTGAAATGATGTCGGACCAGTTTTCCACAGAACGCTCTAAGGTGGCATTTGTGGTCTGTCTGTTGTCTGGGAAGGCCTTGGCCTGGGCCACGCCACTCTGGGACCGCAATGACCCTGCTACGGCCACCGTTCAGTCCTTCTTTGCTGAGGTTCGTAGCGTTTTTGAGGAACCAGCCCGAGCATCATCCGCTGAAACCGCCCTGCTTAACCCGGTCCAAGGAAACTCCTCTGTGGGCGAATATGCCATACAGTTCCGCACACTGGCCTCAGAGCTAGCCTGGAATAATGAGGCTCTCTGCGCAACCTTCAAGAAAGGCTTATCCAGCCACATCAAGGACTCTCTGGCCGCACGAGACATACCCTCCACCCTGACAGAGCTTATCCACTTAGCTACCCGCATTGACATCCGCTACGTTGAAAGACGCCAAGAGCTTCGCCTGGAGAAAGATCTTGTTCGTACCAGGCGTTATCCGCGCCTGGCTCCTCTCTTCCTGAATCCTACGCATCCTGATACCATGCCTCCTGTCGAGGAGGCCATGCAAGTCGACCGATCTCGTCTGACCCTGCAAGAAAGGTCTCACCGTAGGAATGAGAACTTATGCCTCTATTGTGCGAGCTCTGAACATTTCCTAAATGACTGCCCTATTCGTCCTCCACGTCTGGGAAACGCTCGCACCTAGTGAGCGTGGGAGAGGCGTTACTAGGTGTGAATTCTTCCTCTCCACGTCTGACTATTCCTGTGCGGATCTCTCCTTCTGCCGGCTCCCCCTTCTCTGCGGTGGCCTTCCTGGACTCCGGTTCTGCAGGAAACTTTATTGAAGCCTCCTTCATCAACAGGTTCAACATTCCTGTTATCCGTCTCATCAGACCCTTCTTCATTTCCTCCGTAAATGGAGAGAATCTGGATTGTACCGTGCGTTACCGCACCGAACCCCTGCTCATGTCCGTTGGGGTCCTTCACCAAGAAAAGATTGAATTCTTTGTTTTGCCGAACTGTACTTCTGACATCCTTCTTGGCCTACCCTGGCTCCAGCGTCATTCTCCTACCCTCGACTGGACCACGGGGGACATCAAATCCTGGGGCTATTCCTGCCACAAGCATTGTCTTAAGTCTATACCCACCAGTCGAATTCCCATTTCTACTCCTTTGCCTGGCCTTCCCAAGGCCTATCAGGACTTTTCCGATGTTTTTTGCAAAAAACAGGCAGAGGTCTTACCTCCACATAGACCCTACGACTGCCCCATTGACTTGCTCCCAGGTACTACACCACCCCGTGGCAGAATTTACCCTCTCTCCTCTCCCGAAACCAAGGCCATGTCCGATTACATACAGGAGAACCTCAAGAGAGGGTTTATTAGGAAATCATCCTCTCCAGCCGGAGCGGGGTTCTTCTTCGTTACCAAGAAGGATGGTTCACTACGCCCTTGCATAGACTATCGTGGTCTTAATAAGATCACTGTTAAAAATCGCTACCCTCTGCCTCTCATCTCGGAGCTCTTTGACCGTCATCGCGGAGCAAAGGTTTTTTCAAAATTAGACCTCAGGGGCGCTTCTAACCTCATCAGAATCCGTAAAGGAGATGAATGGAAAACCGCATTTAACACCAGAGACGGCCACTTCGAATATCTCGTCATGCCTTTTGGACTTTGCAACGCCCCTGCAGTCTTTCAGGATTTTGTCAATGAAATCTTTCGGGACATACTGTATACCTGTGTGGTTGTCTATCTTGACGACATCCTAATTTTCTCTACCAACCTTGAGGAACATCGGCTCCATGTCCGTCAAGTACTCCAGCGCCTCCGTGTAAATCATCTTTACGCTAAATTTGAAAAATGCCTTTTTGAGTGTAGCAGCCTTCCTTTCCTAGGTTATCTGGTTTCAGGACAAGGTCTTCAAATGGATCCTGATAAGCTTTCCGCAGTCTTAGATTGGCCACGTCCCTCTGGACTCCGTGCTATCCAGCGCTTCCTTGGATTCGCCAACTACTATCGCCAGTTCATACCCCACTTCTCCACCATCGTTGCACCGATAGTGGCGCTGACTAAGAAAAACGCGAATCCAAGGTCCTGGCCACGTCAGGCGGAAGAAGCCTTTACTCACCTAAAAACCGCCTTCTCTTCGGCACCTGTTCTATCTCAACCAGACACCACTAAGCCGTTCTTCCTTGAAGTTGACGCCTCCTCGGTAGGAGCCGGAGCCGTTCTTCTTCAAAGAAATGCTAAAGGAGGAAACGTCACGTGTGTTTTTTTCTCTAAAACCTTCTCCCCTCCTGAAAAGAACTATTCCATAGGTGACCGTGAACTGTTGGCCATCAAGTTGGCATTAGAAGAGTGGAGACATCTCCTGGAAGGTTCTCTTCACCCCATCTCCATCTACACTGACCATAAGAATTTGTCCTACCTTCAGTCCGCTCAGCGCTTGAATCCTCGCCAGGCCAGGTGGTCATTGTTCTTTGCCCGGTTCAATTTTCAGATCCATTTTCGTCCCGCAGACAAGAATGTCAGGGCGGATGCCTTGTCCCGTTCCTCTGATGCCTCCGAAACCGGGAACCCCCCACAACACATCGTACCCCCTGAGTGCCTGATTTCCTCTGCTCCCGCGTCTCTGATGCCAGTCCCTCCAGGAAAAACTTTCGTTCATCCAGGCCTTCGTCTCCAGATACTTAGGTGGGGCCATTCCTCCCATCTAGCCGGCCATGCTGGGATCAAAAAATCCTTACAATTGTTGGCCAGACACTATTGGTGGCCTACCCAGGAAAGAGATATGACTGACTTTGTACGGCCCTGCACTATCTGTGCACGTGACAAAACTCCACGCCAGAAGCCTGCAGGTCTTCTCCTTCCTCTACCGGTGCCTGAACTACCATGGTCCCACATTGCCATGGATTTCATCACGGACCTTCCGTTGTCTCATGGTAACACTGTCATCTGGGTGGTCGTTGACCGCTTTTCGAAAATGGCTCATTTTGTCCCTCTTCCTTGTCTGCCTACTGCACCTCAGTTGGCGAAGTACTTTTTTCTTCAAATTTTCCGTCTCCATGGCCTTCCCTCACATATCGTCTCGGACAGAGGCGTTCAATTTATCTCAAAATTTTGGAGAGCTCTCTGTACTCAACTTAAGATTAAATTGAATTTTTCTTCCGCTTATCACCCGCAATCCAATGGACAGGTGGAGAGAGTTAACCAGGTCCTTGGTGACTACTTACGACATTTTGTCTCCGACCCGTCAAGACGATTGGGTCGACCTATTGCCCTGGGCGGAATTCTCATACAATTTCAAGAACTCTGAATCGTCCTCCAAATCACCTTTCTTTGTGGTCTACGGCCGCCACCCTTTGCCCCCCTCCCCATTCCCAATTCTTCTGGAGTTCCTGCCGTGGATGAATTAACCCGGGACTTTTCCTCTATCTGGAAAGAGACTCAAAACTCGCTATCACTGGCCTCTGCCCGCATTAAGAGACATGCAGATAAAAAGAGAAGAATTCCCCCTGTCTATCTCCCTGGTGACAAAGTGTGGCTCTCCTCCAAATATGTTCGGTTTCGGGTACCTAGCTACAAGCTGGGCCCTCGTTACCTCGGACCCTATAAAATCAAAAACCAAATCAATTCTGTCTCTTACAAACTCCATCTTCCTCCTTCTCTTCGCATCCCCAACTCTTTTCATGTGTCTCTTCTTAAACCCCTCATTCTTAACCGATTTTCCCCCAAGGTCACCGCTCCTGCTCCGGTCTCTGGTTCCTCCGATGTCTTTTCGGTGAAAGATATCCTCGCCTCCAAGGTCGTCCGAGGTAAAAAATTATTTTTTTTACATCAATAGTTTTTTATTAAAGAATTTTTGCACGTAACAGATAACAGAGGGAAAAAAGAAAAAGGAGAGTACAGGGAGAGATATACACTATAATTGATACACATTGGTGATAAGCATACATTTAGGGCTTTTAAACAGTTTATCAAAAGGTCTTGGGCCAAATAGCCCAGTATTCATCAAACTTCTTGCATGTTAGAGAATTGATTGATAAGAGACGTTCAAAGGTATAATTTCTATGAACAGCTGCCATGACTTCAGAAATGTTCACAGCTTTATTGGATTTCCAATTACGCAGTATCAACAGGCGTGTTTCTAGTAATATGTGCGTTACAACTGGCCTATAAAATTGCGGAAATTTGTCAATTTTTAGGTGCAATAGCGCCAATGCTGGGTCGGGCTGTGATAGTATTCCAGTTAAGGATGAGATCTTTTGGAAAACCTGGTTCCAAAGACTTCTTATACTAGGGCAATGCCAGAACATATGAAGTAAGTTACCTACGTGCCCGCACTCTCTCCAGCAGTTTGGTGACGTACCTGGAAAGTATGTGGCAAGTCGGAAGGGAGTGTAGTGCCATCTGTTTGCAATCTTGATCGTTAGTTCCCAATGTTTTACGCAGTGGGAGGATTTGTGAATTTCTATGAAGGCGCGGTGCCATTGTGCATCCGAGTAAGTGTAGCCCATATCAACCTCCCAGTTTTGCATTGCTGCTGTCTTATGGAATGTCATTCTGTCTTGCATTAGGTTATAGAAAAAGGAGATGCCCTTCGTATCCTGCTTTGCCTTGGAGTAGAATTGCCAGATTTTATTCGGCACCGTCACTAATGGAGGGGCATGATATTTCAAGAAGTGCGTAATTCTAAGGCATTTGAAAAAACCGGGCGAGGAGATACGATATTGTACCATGATTTGATCTATAGTCTTGAGTCTTGGGCCGTCATATAGGTCCGATATGTGGTGGATGCCCTTATTGGTCATGTCTGTGACGTCTAGCATTGGAATCTTGGACTCCAATAGAGTCAAGGGAAGGTTGAAGTCCATAGATTGTACGTCCCCATGGTATTTATCTAAAAGGAGTCTCCAGGCCCTCAATGAGGCCTGTATTGGAGGTGAAAGGGTAGTAATGTTCCAGGGGACCCACCTGTCTCCTATGAGTAGTTGGGTGAGATCCTTCGTTGGAGATAGGTTAGTTTCTATATCAACCCAGAGGGGTAAGTCGGATTTTTGAGTCCAGAATTTAATCTGGTCTAGGCGCACCGCCCATAGGTAGTCATAAATGTCTGCTAGGCCTGCCCCCCTGCTTTCTTGTGAGAAGTCAAGTTGTTCCTTGAGCACCTAGCTCTTTTCCCCTGCCATATGTACTTCCAGCTCATACTCGCGAGGCTGTTGAGGAAATGAATAGGAATATGTATCGGTAGGGTGCGGAACACATATAAGATTTGTGGTAGTATCAACATTTTATATGCGGATATTCTACCCATCCACGAAATTTCAGTTCTTGAAATATCCCTAAGCTGGGCTTCCAGTCTGGTCACCAGCGGAGTCATGTTAGACTTGGCGAGGGCGGATATCTTACTAGTGAGCGAAATGCCCAAATAGGTAATACTACCTGTGCTCCAGGTATACGGTAAGTTTTCTTGTAGGGATCGTTTCGTTTGGGACTGTACTCCTAGGTCTAGGATAAGGGATTTTGTGAAGTTGACCTTTATAATAGGAGACATTTCCAAATGCTGTCAAAAGTTTATGTGCCTCTTTTAAGGACTTTAGTGGGTTAGTCAGGAGCAGGATTACATCATCCGCAAAGAGATTAATGGTGTGCATATTAGAGCCAAACTGGAAGCCCGAGATCAAGGGTTGGGATCTGATTGCTTCAGCTAGTGGTTCTATCATCAAGTTAAAAATAGTTGGAGACAGGGGACAACCCTGTCTAGTCCCATTTGAGATATCAAAAGGCCTAGACAGGAGGCCTGCCGAGTAAACTTGGGCCGACGGGCAAGAGTAAAGGGATAAAATAGCTTTCAATATTGATCCTGTAAACCCAAACTTTTCTAGAACCATTTCCATGTAGGTCCAATGGACCCTGTCGAACGCCTTCTCTGCGTCAATAGAGAGTAGCAGAGAAGGAGTTCGAGTTCTTTCAGCATGATGTATCACATTGATGATTCTCCTAGTGGCGTCAGAGGTCTGTCTCCCCTTCACAAAGCCCATCTGGTCTTGTTTGATAATTAGTGGTATAATATGTGTAAGTCTCTTAGCCAGTAATTTTGCATAAATTTTGGTGTCAGTGTTCAGGAGTGAAATGGGTCTGAAGTTGGCAGGTGTGTTGGGTTCTTTTCCTGGTTTAGGTAATGTGACTATGTGTGCTTGTAGCATTTCTCGTGGAAGCGTCGCAGATTCAGTGGCTTTGGTGAAGACTGTGGCCATGTGGGGTGAGAGTATGTGTTTAAATGTTTTGAAGTATTCATTGGAAAAGCCATCCGGGCCTGGAGACTTCCCGTTCGGTAAAGAGTTAGTTATTTTTTCCACTTCCAGGGCTGTTATGGGACTGTTTAGGTCCTCTAGTTGTGTTTGGGAAAGGGATGGAAGTTTTAGTGTATTTAGGAATGTTTGTATTTTTTCCACTGTCGGTTGGGGTGTATTGGTGTCCCTATGGAGGTTGTAGAGTGAACTATAGTATTCGGCAAATTGATTGGCTATATCCTGGGGGTTAATAATTTTTTGTGAAGTGGAGGGGTGTCTCAAGTATTGTATTCTAGTTTTGGAGCGTATTGCTTTGAGTTTATTAGCTAAATATTTGCCTGCTCTGTCGGCGTTGGCATAGTGTGAGAGTTTCAGGCGTCTGAGATGTTTATCATATTGATGCGATAGGAGTTCTCTAAGTTTTTCTCTAAGGGTGTTCAACTTGCTAGTTAAGGGCACTGACGGTGACTTCTTATTCAGGGATTCTAGGTTGTGTATATCAGCAATAGTTGTGTTTATTAAGTGTGTTTGCTTTTTTTTTTCTCTAGCTCCAATTTGGATTAATATCCCTCTAATAAAGGCTTTGTGTGCATTCCACAGAGTATTCGGGTCAGCAACAGAGCCAACATTTTCTGCAAAGTAATTAGTTAAGTGTTGAGCTATAGATTTTTGGAGATGTGGTTCTTGAAGAATTCTAGCGTTACATCGCCAGGTGGGGGTGGAAGGGGAGACACCCTTTTCTGTAATAGACATAGATATAGCAGCATGGTCTGACCATGTAATATCATGTATGTTCGTTTTTTCAACGTTTTGGAGCAACCATTTGTTTGTCAGGAACATGTCTATGCGAGAATATGAGTTGTGCCTGTTCGAGAAAAAGGTATAGTCACGTTCATTAGCGTGGAGGCATCTCCACGCGTCAAATAGTTCCATCTTGTGTAACATGGGTTGTAGAGACAGGTGGTTTCGGGGTTTGCCAGAGGATGTATCCAGTAGTGGGTCTGACGTTATGTTAAAGTCTCCGCAAACCAGGAGGTTACCATATTTCATGTCTAGTGCTTTGGTAAGGATTTTCCTCAAAAAACGGAGTTGATGAGAATTAGGGGCGTACACTGATACAATCGTGTATGGTTTAGAGTTGATATCCCCCGTAAGGATTATGTATCTGCCTCCTTCATCAAGAACAGTATCCTTGGGTTGAAATGAAAGAGAGTTTTTGATGGCCACTAGGACTCCTCCTTTTTTGGTGTTAGGCACGCAAGCTACGTAGATGAAAGGATAGTCTTTGTGTGAGCATTTTGGAGCTTTGTCTCGTTGAAAATGAGTTTCCTGCACACAGAGAATGTCAGCTCCCTGCGTGCGTGCCTCTTTCCACATGGAGAAGCGTTTTGCTGGGTGATTCAGGCCCCGGGCGTTAATGGATAGTATTTTAATTGTCATTGTATTAGATGGGTGATAGTCTGTATGACAAAACCGTAAATACACTTACATGTCCAGAGTAGCGGAGACCGCTGTATTCCAGCCTGGCGATAGGGTGTCAGTAGGGTTTCGGTGACTCCAGTTACAGCTGTCAGTATACTTATAGTGTATCTGTGTATATCAAAAAGGGTAACAGGGAAAACAAAGAAAATAGTAACGTAGATAAGAAAGAGAAAACGTAGATATAACTGTTCTTCCATAAGAAATGGATCTGAAAACTGATCCTCGGGCAGCCGTAGCTGCTAGTGCAGAAGGTAGGGTGCAAAAGGGGTACCCCACAGTGGTACCTGTGCACCTGAGATAACCATGAGTTAGGTCTTTGACATTTATTGAGCTTCACCGGCTTTTTTCTTACCAGATTTCTTGTGGGACACTACCTGCCATTCATTCTGCATTGGTTGCAGACCCGCTGAATGATGAGGTTGAGGAGCTTGGACCGGGAGAATACCCCATTGGCGTAGAGCATTCAACCCTTCTTCTAGCTTAGATACTGAGACAGTAGCCCCATTGTGGGTGATGACAAGAGTGGCTGGGTATTTCCACTTGTGCGGTATGTTATGATTCCTCAGTGCTTTGGTTATAGTCGGCAGGTTGCGTCGGCGCTGCAGAGTGTGTCTAGACAGGTCAGGTAACATCCTGACGTTAGCGTATTGTGGCGGAACCTTCCCTGGGACACGTGTCGCCTGTAGTATACGGTCTTTGATATGGTAAAAATGTACCCTCATCAGCACATCCCTGGGAACATCATCAGGGAGGAACGAGGGTTTGGGGATCCTGTGGATTCTATCAATGAGGAGATCCTGTGCTGTTGCCTCTGGCAACAGCGTGGAAAACAAAGTCTGTGTATACTGGAGGAGCTGTGCAGGGGGAACATTTTCAGGGACCCCCCTCAATTTAAGGTTGTTCCGTCTGGATCTGTCCTCGAGATCTGCCATCTTGTCTTTGAGCCAAACTATATCCTCCCCCTGTGCTTTGTGGGCCTCCACCATCATGTTGTATGCAGAAGTGTGTTCTTCCACTTTTGCTTCTATTAGGTGAACCCTCTGTCCCATGGCCTGTACTTCTTTCTGGCATGCAATGATTCCACTGTATATATCTGACTGCAGGGAGGTTCTCAGGGAGAGGAGCATGTCTTTCAGCATGGTGTCAGACACGGGCCTGTCTGCAGTGGGGAAGTCCGATATGGGGTCCCCCCTCTGTTTACGCTGGTCTGAATGCGGCCCGCTTACCTCCATGCTGGGATCCGGCTGCGGCCTAGCTGGAGAGTCCCTCCGTGGTCTCGATTTGGCCGGGCTTCGCGTTGTGGGGCTAGATGTCCCAGAGGAAGATGCGCTGTGTGCAGTAGCCGAGAAGATGGCGTTGGATGGCGGGCCGCCGTCTGTGTAGTGCTCTCCTGGCTGCAATGTGTGTTGTAGGACTCGCGCGCCGCCGCCATCTTGCTGCATCCCCCTCGCCGCTGCTCCGAAGAAGCTGTCCAACTTCTGGGGCTGTAACGGCTTCTTACGATTTCTGGTCATCACCGGATCAGTCCTCGGATGTTCAGCGATCCGACAGTGGTGCACAGGGGTCTTGCTAACGCCGGCAGGCTCTGGTGGCTGTTAGTATCTCAGGCTGACACGCGGAGCTCCAGAGCTAAGCGTCCATCTTGGAGTCCGGTCGCCACGCCCCCCGTAAAAAATTATTTTTAATTGATTGGGAGAACTGTGGTCCTGAAGAGAGATCCTGGGAGCCTGAGACCAACATTTTAGACAAAGAGCTCATCCGTAGATTCTTGGGTTCCAAGAAAAGGGGGAGACCTAAGGGGGGGTACTGTAACGCCGAGTGCTCCGGGTGTCCCATCCAGCCCGGAGCACTCACGGCGTCGTCCCCTCTGCGGCGCTCCGGCCAGCCCCCCTGGCCGTGGGCGCTGCTCCGCTCTCCTCTCCACTTACCTTCCTCTTCCTGCTTCCTCCCGGCGCGCGCGGCCCCGCTGTGTTCTAGGGCGCGCGCGCCGGTCTTCTAAAATTTAAAGGGCCAGTGCACCATTGATTGGTGCCCGGTCCAATTACGGTTCCACTACCCAAAACCTATTTAAACCCACTTCCCCTTCCTGTCCTTGCCGGATCTTGTTGTCCTAGTACCTTGTGGAAGTATTTTGAGTTTACCTTGCCTGTGTACCTGACCTTCTGCCTTTGTCTCTGACCACGAACCTTTGCCGCCTGCCCTGACCTTTGCTACGTCTGACCTTGCCTCTGCCTAGTCCTTTTGTACCGCACCAGCCTCAGCCGCCAGAGAGGTGGAGTCGCTACTGGGGGACACGACCTGGTTGCTACCGCCGCAGCAAGTCCATCCTGCCTTGCGGCGGGCTCTGGTGAAAACCGGTAGCTGCTTAGAACCGGTCCCTCGGTGCGATTCGTACCATCCCCTCTCTGGTACAGTGGATCCACCTCCTGCCTCCTCTATAGTCGCCTGCCCGGCCCGTGACACTCGGCTTATATTCGGGTCAGCTTATACTTGAGTATATACGGTATATTATGAGCCAGAGAAGCTTTGTTTTGAGTTTCTAATTGATGAATATCATTCCGAAGTTTAGATAAAGTGGATTGAAATGCTTTCTTGATCTAGCCCCTAATTGAATAAGGATGACTCTCATATTGGCCTTGTGTGAGTTCCATAAGGTAGAAGCCGATATTTCTTGACTATCATTACAGGTAAAGTAATTTGTAAAGTGGGTGAGCACCTTATTTGTACGCGGAGATTGAATAATAGAGTTGTTACATCACTAAGTGATAATTGGAGAGCATGAACCCTTCTCTTCTAAGGTGATAGTGACCGCTGCATGGTCAGACCAGGTTATATCATGGATAGAGTTGAGCGGACACCTGGATGTTCGGGTTCGACGGGTTCGGCCGAACTTCGGAAAAAAGTTTGAGTTCGGGACCGAACTTGACCCGAACCCGAACCCCATTGAAGTCAATGGGGACCCGAACTTCTGAGGACTAAAAAGGCTCTAAAAAAGTAATGAAAAGGGTTAGAGGGCTGCAAATGGCAGCAAAATGTTGTTAAGAGCATGGGAAGTGCTCTGCAAACAAATGTGGATAGGGAAATAACTTAAAATATCATAAAAAAAAGAGCAGAAGAGGTACAGGAAGTCATTAAGAACCTCAGAAACTCAACGGCATGATGCCACACATATGGTGGGAATGCCCCAGAATACGCCCTTTCTGGAAAAAATTATTAAATTTAATGGATAAGCTAGTGGGAAAATAAAATACTTTGAAATAAAAATGTAGCGGGGTGCTAAATTTAAGGGAAGTGTTTGAGGGGTAAATAGCCTCAAACACCCTAATTCTGTAGGATTCATGGACCATTTTGTCCTCGGGGGACAGTATTGGTGTGCAGTTCCCTGCGGCCTACAGGTGGCGCTGCCATGGTAGGCTAGGGTTGAACCGCCGATACAGTGCTGTGCCTTTTGTGTCCCCTCTTGGCAGTAGTACAGCGGGGTGGGGAACCTGCTGTGCATGCCGGGAGAGGATATAAAAGGGGCAGACGCCTCCTGATCGGGGTCCGAGCCCCAGGCACCTTTGGCCTGGGGGCTGATGTCCAGTGGGGTCCACGCCCAGGTGCCTTCGGCCTGGGTGCACGTGTTCCTGTTCCATCTCGGGCACATTTAGCCCGGGGTGAGGTACTATCCTGGAGTTCCTGCTGCCCTGGGTATGGAGGCCTAGGGGCGGGAGTAAAGCCTGGGGTCCAGAGCCTTCGTCTGGAGTCCGCTAAGGGTCGAGGAGTCTTTGGGTGCCGCCTCGTGTAGGGGACCCTGTTCCAGGGAAGGGAGGAACCTTCCAATGGCCCGATGCTGACTCCCTGGAGAGATGTCTCCCCCTTGATATGGGCTAGTTCTTAGAAGGAGAAGCTCAAGGTCATCCTGACTGTATCGGAGGCCTTATTCACCCGGCCCGTGGCAGGGGCCTTATACACCCTGGTTTGTGGCAGAGACCAAAGTTCTCCAGGTCCGTGGCAGGGGCCTTGTACACCTGGTCTGTGGCATAGACCAACTTCACGGTCTGTGGCAGAGACCGTGCGCCTAAAACTGTTTGAGAAACCTAAGCAGTGAATTAAATGTGCTACGATTGTGCCTGGACCTCCTCCACACCTTAAGCTGTCCTGTTTCTTTGCTCTAACCTTTTATATCCAAGTACAGTTTATTTTGCCATGAGAGAATAAACTCAGAGTTGTAGTTTCAGCTGGTGTGGACATTGACTTTACTGGGAATTCAAGGACTTGCCTCTACCTACAGTAGAGGTGAGAATCATCCTCTGGAGGAGTTTTGACTCCGGCTGTGGACACGGCCCGTCAAGTACACCGCTCAACCTCTTTATACGGGAGGGTACGGGCTGGTAGTGCGGTGCGCCTTTCTCCCTCCTGCGAGGAGCCAACAACATAAAGGCAGGTAAGGGGGAAAGGATCTGTGCGCTACAAAGAAATTAAATAAAAATTATAATCTTGACCTAGGAGGACGAGGTCCATATGGAGTAGGAGATTGAGTTGGCGGTGGATGTGGCTGTGTAGGTGGAAGCGGCGGTGGAGGAGGACGAGGTAGCCAACACTG
This sequence comes from Rana muscosa, assembly GCA_029206835.1. Classification (NCBI taxonomy): domain Eukaryota; kingdom Metazoa; phylum Chordata; class Amphibia; order Anura; family Ranidae; genus Rana; species Rana muscosa. The sequence goes on from CM055117.1 coordinate 430,847,426, forward strand.
GTTTAAAAATAAAACAATGGCTGGGTAAAGCCAGTGATGTGTCGAATTCTGTCCCCCGTCGGATAGTGTCTGCCCTGTACTGCGCTTGCTCAGTACGTAGGACAAGGGGATCGCGAAAATCTCACAAGACGAACGGCGCCTGCGTGGTGAGTCCAGGTTCAAGCCACACCATCCGAGGTTCAAGCCGAGCCAAGCGAGGCCATCAAAGCGAGCCCGTGAGGGGCCCTGTTACTATGTGCTACCGTATGTCCACTTGGATGGTGGGGCTTGAACCTGCACTCACTGCGCAGGCGCCGTTCATCTTCGGAGATTTTGTGAATCTCCTTGTCCTCCGTACTGCGCAAGCGCTGCGCCTGGACAGTTTTTGTCAGAACACCGGTATACATTTCTATTGTGTACAAGGTACGGACAAGTACTGTGGGATCCATGCCTGGTTCATTTTAATGAACGTGAGCTTGTCCACATTGGCTCTGGACAGGCGGCTGCGCTTGTCTGTGATAACGCCCCCTGCCGTGCTAAATACACGTTCAGATAATACACTGGCTGCAGGGCAGGGCAGCACCTCCAAGGCGTAAAGGGCAAGCTCAGGCCATGTGCCCAATTTGGAGACCCAGAAGTTGAAGGGGGCAGACCCGTCATCCAGTACGTGTAGGCCTGTGGACACATACTGCTCAACCATGTTGGTGAAATGCTGCCTCCTGCTAAGACGTTCCATCTCAGCTGGTGGTGCTGGTTGTTGTGGCGTGCTGACAAAGCTTTTCCACATTTTGGCTATGCTAACCCTGCCTTCTGAGGTGCTGGCGGTGCCCCGGCTGCGTTGGCGACCTCTTCCTCCTCCTCTGCCTTTGCCTTGTGCTTCCACCGTACGCCCGCTGTCAGGTGGGAATGCCACCAGCAGCGCGTCTACCAGCGTGCGCTTGTACTCACGCATCTTACGATCCCGCTCCAGTGAGGGAATTAAGGACAGCATGTTGTCCTTGTAACGGGGATCCAGCAGGGTGGCCACCCAGTAATCAGCACCAGTTAAAATGTGGGCAACTCGGCGGTCGTTGCGGAAACACTGCAGCATGTAATCGCTCATGTGTGCCAGGCTGCCCAGAGGCAAAGAAAAGCTGTCCTCTGTGGGAGGTGTATCGTCTGTGTCCTCTGTATCCCCCCAGCCATGCACCAGTGATGGCCATGAGCTGGTCTGGGTGCCACCCTGCTGTGAACATGGTTCCTCCTCCTCCTCCATCTCCTCCTCCTCATTCTCCACCTCGTCATCCTCCAGAACTGTGCCCTTGCTGCCGGACAATTGTGTACCTGGCGTTTGTTGGTTCAGGAACCCACCCTCGTAGCCACTTGTGAAAGACTGCCCTGAAAGCCTTTGAAATGATCCTGCCTCCTCCTCCTCCTCCTGTGCCACATCTTCTTCCATCATCGCCTGAAGCGTTTTTTCAAGGAGGCATAGAACTGGGATAGCAACGCTGAGAACGGCGTCATTGGCACTGGCCATGTTGGTGGAGTACTCGAAACAGCGCAACAAGGCACACAGGTCTCGCATGGAGGCCCAGTTATTGGTGGTGAAGTGGTGCTGTTCCGCAGAGCGACTCACGCGTGATTGCTGCAGCTGAAACTCCACTATCGCCTGCTGCTGCTCGCACAGTCTGGCCAGCATGTGCAAGGTGGAGTTCCACCTTGTGGGCACGTCGCATATGAGGCGGTGAGCGAGAAGGCCGAAGTTACGCTGCAGCGCTGACAGGCGAGCAGCAGCAGGGTGAGAACGCCGAAAGTGCGTACAGACGGCCCGCACTTTCTGCAGCAGCTCTGGCATATTGGGGTCATTTTTCAGGAACCTCTGGACCACCAAGTTCAGCACATGCGCCAGGCAAGGGATGTGCGTAAAACCGGCTAGGCCCAGAGCTGCTACGAGATTTCGCCCATTATCGCACACCACCAGGCCGGGCTTGAGGCTCACTGCCACCAACCACTCATCAGTCTGTTGTTCCATGTCCCTCCACAACTCCTGCAAGGTGTGGGTTTTTTCCCCCAAACAGTAAAGTTTTAAAACTGCCTGCTGTCGTTTACCCCTGGCTCTGCTGAAGTTGGTGGTAAAGGTGTTACGCTGACCGGATGAGGAGGCGGTAGAGGATGAGGAAGCGGAGTAGGAGGAGTTAGCAACAGGAGGCAAACTGATGCGCCCTGCAATCCTCGGTGGTGGAAGGACATGCGCCAAACTGCTATTTGCCTCAGGCCCAGCCGCCACTGCATTTACCCAGTGTGCTGTTAAGGAGATATAACGTCCCTGACCGTGCTTACTGGTCCACGCATCCGTGGTTAGGTGGACCTTGCCACAGATGACGTTGCGCAGTGCACAACTGATTTTGTCCCCCACTAGGTTGTGCAGGGAAGGGATAGCTCGCCTGGCAAAGTAGTGGTGGCTGGGCACGATGTACTGTGGGACAGCCAATGCCATCAGGCTTTTAAAACTCGGCGTCTCCACGAGACGAAATGACAGCATTTCAAAGGCGAGGAATTTTGAAATGCTGGCATTCAGGGCCAGGGATCGCGGGTGGCTATGGGGGTACTTCCTCTTCTGCTCCAGTGTTTGGGAGATAGAGAGCTGAACACTTCCATGGGACATTGTGGAGATGGTTGGTGACCCAGGTGGTAGTGTTGCTGGCAGATGCTCTGTTTGTGGGTTGGCAGGTGCTACTGTCACTACAGAGGTGGATGAAGAGGCTGAGACTGCAGCAGAAGAGGAAGCAGGAGGAGCCAGAGACCTTTCTTTGTTTTGGAGGTGTCTACTCAACTGCAGCTCGTTCTTTGCACTTAGATGCCTGGTCATGCAGGTTGTGCTCAGGTTGAGAACGTTTATGCCTCGCTTCAGGCTCTGATTGCACAGCATGCAAACCACTTGTGTCTTGTCATCAGCACATTGTGTGAAGAACTGCCACGCTAGGGAACTCCTTGGACCTGACTTTGGTGTGCTCGGTCCCTTGCTGCGTTGGGCAGTAGCAGACGTACTGTCTAGGGGACGGACGCTCCGCTTTTGCACCCTGCTCCATCTTCTGCTGTGCTGGTGGCTCTGTGCGACCACCGCCTCTTCCTCCGAACTACACTGGTAACCTACATAACAATGATTCCATGTGAGGTTGAGGACATCATCGTCCTCCACATCATCTTCCACCCAGTCTTCACCCCTGCCCTCCTTGTCTGTCTGCACAATTACGAAAGCAGCAGCAGTTGGCACCTGTGTTTCGTCATCATCCGAGACGTGCTGCGATGGTCCTCCCATGTACTCATCATGAAACATAAGTGGTTGGGCATCGGTGCACTCAATCTCTTCCACTTCTGGGGCAGGGCTAGTTGGATGGCCCTGGGAAACCCTGCTAACAGAGTCATCGAAAAGCAGAAGAGACTGCTGCATGATTTGGGGCTCAGACTGCTTGGCTGATTTGCAAGGGGGTGAGGTGAAAGACTGATGGACATGGGCTTCAGGTGCCAACTCTGATCTTTCATCAGAAGAGTGGGTGGGAGACAATGTGAAGGAACCCGAGGCACTGTCAGCAACCCAATCTACTATCGCCTGTACTTGTCCTGGCCTCAACATTCGTACAGCCTCATTAGGCGCGACAAAATACCGCCGCAGGCTCGGTCGCCTACTCGCACCTGAGGAAGGTGTTTCACTTGTGCGTGTAGCTGGCACAGATCGACCACGTCCTCTCCCTGCAACAGGAGCTCCACCAGCAGCACCACGACCGGGGCCACTACGTCCCTTTGACGTTCTCCTCATATTTTCCAAATTTAGGATCTTTCCCTAAATGGGTGTTTTTTGAAGAACACAACACACCGACAGTACATAAACGCTGTATCTCACAGCTACAGAACTGCAGAAAATGCTATTCAAAAAAAATATTTTTGTCCTACAATTATTTTTTTAGGATAGCACAGTAGAAGAAAAATTATATAAATAATTTATTTCACACACCTCCAGATATGTAGAAAACACTGCAAAGTATTTTTTGTGGCCCTAAATTGGTGTTTTTGGAAGAGCACAACACACCCACAGTACGTAAACGCTGTATCTCACAGCTACAGAACTGCAGAAAATGCTATTCAATTTTATTTTATTTTTTTAGGATAGCACTGTGGAAGAAAAATATATAGAAATTGTTTAGTTCACACAGCTCCAGATATGCAGAAAACACTGCAAAATATAATTTTGTAAATCTAACACTAGTATATATGCAGAAAACACTGCAAAATATTTTTTGCCCTAAATGGGTCTTTTTGCAAGAGCACAATACACCCACAGTATGGAAACGGTGTATCTCACACCTACAGCAATACAGAAAATGCTATTAAAAGTTTTTGCCCTAAAATATTTTTTTTGGAATAGCACAATACAAGAAAAATATATAAATTTGTAAATCTAACACTAGCATATATGCAGAAAACACTGCAATTTTTATTTTTTTGCCCTAAATGGCTCTTTTTGCAAGAGCACAATACACCCACAGTATGGAAACGGTGTATCTCTCAAAGTAACATATGCAGTGCTGGTGCACTGAGCTTGCAGATAAAAGTTAGATTTTCTCTGACACTGGGCTCATGGCAGTGTAAAAAGACTGTCCACTGCAACACAAACAGGTAAACCTATGCAGATCGCTGAGTTATTCGATCTCTGAATCTGGACTCCTATATAAATGTCTCTCCCTAAAAGCACCATCAGGAACCTTCCCCTACATTGTCTCTCTATCTTTTCTCTCAGATTGCAGAATCAGGACTAACTCATGTATTTCAATCTCTCCCTAATAAGCAACAGCAGCCAGGATCCTCTCCCTATCCTGTCTAAAGCAGAGTAACGTGCTGTGCTGTGTGCCTCTAGCTTATATAGAAGCTGGGTCACATGCTGCACTGAGCTGGGTCACATGCTGCACTGGCCAATCACAGCCATGCCATTAGTAGGCATGGCTATGATGGCTTCTAAGGGCACACCAGCTAAACAAAAGGTGATTGGCTGCCCCCTGAAGCTTTTCTAAATGCGTTATTACATCGCCGAACACCGGACCCGAACCCGAACATACACGCAATTTTTCGGGTTCGGGTCCGGTGCCCAAAAACTCTGTTTGGTACAGACACAAACTTTACAGTTCGGGTTCGCTCAACCCTAATCATGGATTAATGAAGAGAAGGTTTGTTGCAATAGCCACTTGTCGTTTAGAAAAAGGTCTATACGGGAGTAAGAGTTTGTGCCTATATGAAAACAAAGTATAATCCCTATCATTGGTGTGTTGGCAACGCCACACATCATAAAACTCTTATTTGTAGAAAAGGTCATTTAGCAAAGCTGAGCAGCCTTTTCTCAAAGTGGTAGATTCAAGGAGACTATTCTGCACTAAATTTAAGTCACCACACATGACCAATTTGCCCTTTCGCACCTTTGAGATCTGTTTAAAAAGCCTGTGGAAAATCTCAGTTGGTGCGAGTTCAGAGCATACACAGAAACAAACGTGTAGGGCACATTGTTAATGGTACAAATCAAAATAGGAAATATACCCTCTGGATCAAGGATAGATTGGTGTAAGGCAAAGGAAACAGAGTCTCTTATGGAAACTAGGATTCCTCTTTTCTTCACAAGAGCAGTAGACAGGAATGGGTAAAGAGACAAAACTACAGGATACATTTTGGAGGTACCACATAAAGCAAAAAAAATGGTAAAATACACAAACGTTTATTATAAACTCTGTTAAAAGCCAATATCTGCATAAAAAACAGTTACATATTCTGTTGAATGCAAGAACAGAGAGATTTCCATCCAGCAGGGAAGCATTGGAACCCAAAAGAGACCTCCATGCATTTCAACTCGCTGAGTCTTCTTCACTTCTGCTCTGTACTGTTGCAGGCCAGCATGCAAGTCAGAATGCAAGGAGGCTCTTAAAGACATGTTACTGTCACTAAGAGTGCTATCAGAAATAGGCTGGCCACTTGTGGGGGAAGCAGCAATAGGATCTGAAATTGCAGTGTCCATGATGGAGTAAAATTGAGGATCACTCACCTCATGCAGTTCCTCCTCTCCATTAGCTGTCTGGTGGCCCCTCTTATGCCCCATACACACGATCGTTTTTCATGCCATTTTTTAAACCGACGTTTTTCTCGTCGTTTTTTTTCATGTTTCCTCTCAAGCCTGTCTTGCGTACACACAATCATTTTAAAAAACATTCAAGCAAAGCGCAGTGACGTACAACACGTACGACGGCACTATAAAGGGGAAGTTCCGTTCGGATGGTGCCACCCTTCATGTTAGTAAAGTTTGTTGAGCGACGATTCGCGCTTTTCAGCCTCCTGCTTTTCAGTCCGTTACAGCGTGACGAATGTGCTATCTCCATTACAAATGCTAGTTTTACCAGAACGTGCGCTCCCGTCTCATACTTGATTCTGAGCATGCGCGTTTTTTTTCACCTTGTCAAAGCATACACACCATCGTTTTTCACGTCATTAAAAAAAAACGACATGAAAAATGTAGTGAAAAAATAGAGCATGTTCGAAATTTTTAATGCCCGTTTTTCACGTCGTTAAAAATGCTCTGGAGCATACACACGATCGGTTTTAATGCCCATTTTTAAAAATGGCATTTTTAACGGCATGAAAAACGATCATGTGTATGGGACATTAGGCTTGGATTTGGCTGGGCTCCTGACAGAGGGTAAAGAGTGCTCAGAATTGTAGGGTGAAGTCCCAGATTGGGCCGGGGGAGAGCCGCTGCGAGCCGTGGACATAGGCATGAGAGGGCTTTCAGCAGCCATGGTTAGGCAGGAACTGCCACCATTTTGGTGGAGCCCTTTTGGTAGCAGTGGGAAGAATCCAGAGAGCTTCAGTAGCGGCGGGTGTTCTCTGTGTCTTTGGGGTGTATCTGCATGTACAGCAGGGTGTGAGAAAGGCGGCAGGTTATCTGGGTCCCTGAGAAGGCTCCTCAATCAGCGGCAGTCCCTCCCCAGCGGAGCTCCTTAATCAACGTGCCATTAAGAAGAGCAGTTGCCACCCCCTCCCCATTCACTTTTATGGCCAAATACCTTCAAAATGGGCACTTTTGATTTTTCCTGTTGGGCTCCCATAGACTTCAATAGGATTCGATGTTCAGGTTAAAACTTTTCCCCTGTTCGGGAGTTCTGCTGCAAACCGAACAGGAGGGGTTTTCGGTCCATTTATAATAGTAATTGGTGGTTTTATGTTTTTATTTATTTATTTTAATTAAGGTTTTGCTAAGCAAACATACAACAATGCTTTTGTGTGGCATTCATTTTCACCTAAGATATGTCACATGTGCTAGCAATAAGTACATTTTACACAAAGATGTTTGGACATGTTCAACCAAGGGCTCAGAGCTTCAGACTGGGTCCACACTGAAATCGGATGAGGCTCACAGCAAGGGTCCGGTGTGTCCATGTTCTCTGTTTCAGGAGCTGTGATTCCTTTAATGTGGGAGTAAACTTCCATGCATGACTTTTACCTATAGGTAAGCCTATAATAAGGCTTACCTATAGGTACAGTAAATACAGGGCTTTTTTTCAGCCGGAACTTGGCGGAACGGCGTTCCGACACCTATGGCTAGCCCGATCCTCTCCAACCTGTCACTAATCACCGAAGGTGGTAGAGGAAGTTTTTGAACTACTCCCTTCCTCTACCGGCTTCTGTGTGCTATTGTCAGGCATCCAGGGCATGTGCAGGTAAGGCATATGTTGGTGGATTCCCCTTGTCCCAACCCCACAAATGCTTGCATTTTGTTCTTTTTTTTGCTGTTCCTGTGTTGCTTCGGATAGCCGCTCCTGTCCCCGCCCCCCGCCTGTCTGACCTGTGTAGCAGAGAGCCGAGTGAAGCATTCCAGATCTCCACACTCTTTAGCTCTGTGCTCTTTGCTCCGTGGTAAGTTCCTCTGTGTTGGGGGAAAAAACGTCACACGCTGCACTTATAGCACAGATTTGCCAGCTGCACCCCTGTGAGGCTCTTTTGAAAAGGTGAAAGAGGGCAGTGGAGGAAAGGGGGGCATTTTCAGAGATGCATCTGTGGGTAGGTTAGAGGTGTAGTGCAGAAGTGACAGCTGGGGGAGTGGGGAGATTTGTGAAAAGGTAAGAGCTGTATGAACGGGAGGGAGGGGGTGGAGGGGGGGTTGTGTGAGAACTGTGAAAAATGAGGGAGGGGGATTTCTGAAGCGTGGAGGGGCGAATTTATAAAGAATGGAGGGAATTTCTGATGCATGGAGGGGGGAATTTGTGAATAATAGGGGAATTTATAAAGAATGGGGGAGAATTTGTGAAGTGTGGAGGGGGGAATTTATAAAGAATGGGGGGAATTTGTGAAGCACGGAGCGGGGAATTTGTGAAGAATGGGGGGAATTTGTGGAGGGAGGTTTTTATAAAGAATGGGGGGAATTTGTGAAGCGTGGAAATTTATAAAGAATGGGGGAATTTGTGAAGTGTGGAAGGGGAATTTGTGAAGAATGGGGGGAATTTGTGAAGCGTGGATGGGGGGAATTTATAAAGAATTGGGGGAATTTGTGAAGCATAGGGGGATTTATAAACAATGGGGGAATATTGTGAAGTGTGGGGGGGATTTATAAAGAGTGAGGGGAATTTGTGAAGCGTGTGGGGGGATTTATAAAGAATGGGGGGGGATTTATACAGAATGGGGGGAAATTTGTGAAGCGTGGAGGGGGGAATTTGTGAAGAAGGGGAGGGGAATTTGCAAAGAAGGGGGGAATTTGTGAAGTCTGGATAGGGAAATTTGTGAAGAATTTGGGGGGGGATTTGTGAAGAATGTGGGGGGATTTGTGAAGAGGGGAGAGCTGTAAAGGGGGATTTGTAAAGAGTAGGGGGATTTGTAAAGAGATGAGAACTGTGAAGGTGGGGGAGGGGATCTGTGGAGGTGAGAGCTGTAAAGAGCTGGTGGGAGGGGGGATTTATGAAAAGCGGTAAATATTGAGAGCTGGGGGCAGGTTGTACAGAGGTGAGTGCTGGGGGGGGGTTTGCAGGTGAGACCTTCGGAGGGAAATGGAGAAGGGTGTGGTTGTGCAGAGAAGCAACATACGGGAGGACTGGGGGGTGCAGAGTTGAATTGTTGACAGGGCATACAAAGGATAGTTATGGACAAGGGGGTGCTAAGGTGAACTTTGGACAGGTGTACAGAGATGTGCTGTGGGCAAGGGGAAGAGGAGGTGAGCTGTGGACAGAAGAAGAAGAGGTGAGCTGTGGACAGAAGAAGAAGAGGTGAGCTGTGGACAGAAGAAGAAGAGGTGAGCTGTAGACAAGAGGAAGAAGAGGTGAGCTGTGGACAGAGAGGAAGAAGAGGTGAGCTGTGGACAGAGAGGAAGAAGAGGTGAGCTGTGGACAGAAAGGAAGAAGAGGTAAGCTGTGGACAGAGAGGAAGTAGAGGTGAGCTGTGGACAGAGAGGAAGAAGAGGTGGGCTGTGGACAGAGGAAGAAGAGGTGAGCTGTGAACAAGGGGAAGAAGAGGTGAGCTGTTGACAATGGGAAGAAGAGGTGAGCTGTGGACAAGGTGAAGAAGAGGTGAGCTGTGAACAAGGGAAAGAAGAGGTGAGCTGTGAACAAGGGGAAGAAGAGGCGAGCTATGGACAAGGGGAAGAAGAGGTGAGCTGTGGACCAGGGAAAGAAGTGGTGAGCTGTGGACAAGGTGAAGAAGAGGTGAGCTGTGTACAAGGGGAAGAAGAGGTGAGCTGTGGGCAAGGGGAAGAAGAGGTGAGCTGTGGACAAGAGGAAGAAGAGGGGAGCTGTGGACAAGAGGAAGAAGAGGTGAGCTGTGGACAGAGGAAGAAGAGGTGAGCTGTGGACAGAGGAAGAAGAGGTGAGCTGTGGACAGAGGAAGAAGAGGTGAGCTGTGGACAGAGGAAGAAGAGGTGAGCCGTGAACAGAGAGGAAGAAGAGGTGAGCCGTGGACAGAGAGGAAGAAGAGGTGAGCCGTGGACAGAGAGGAAGAAGAGGTGAGCTGTGGACAGAGAGGAAGAAGAGGTGAGCTTTGGACAGAGAGGAAGAAGAGGTGAGCTGTGGACAGAGAGGAAGAAGAGGTGAGCTGTGGACAGAAAGGAAGAAGAGGTAAGCTGTGGACAGAGAGGAAGAAGAGGTGAGCTGTGAACAAGGGGAAGAAGAGGTGAGCTGTGTACAAGGGGAAGAAGAGGCGAGCTATGGACAAGGGGAAGAAGAGGTGAGCTGTGAGCAAGGGGAAGAAGAGGGGAGCTGTGGACAAGAGGAAGAAGAGGGGAGCTGTGGACAAGAGGAAGAAGAGGGGAGCTGTGGACATGAGGAAGAAGAGGTGAGCTGTGGACAGAGGAAGAAGAGGTGAGCTGTGGACAGAGGAAGAAGAGGTGAGCTGTGGACAGAGGAAGAAGAGGTGAGCTGTGGACAGAGAGGAAGAAGAGGTGAGCTGTGGACAGAGAGGAAGAAGAGGTGAGCTGTGGACAGAGAGGAAGGAGAGGTGAGCTGTGGACAGAAAGGAAGAAGAGGTAAGCTGTGGACAGAGAGGAAGTAGAGGTGAGCTGTGGACAGAGGAAGAAGAGGTGAGCTGTGAACAAGGGGAAGAAGAGGTGAGCTGTTGACAAGAGGAAGAGGAGGTGATATGTGAGCAAGGGTTGTGGAGGTGAGCTGTGAATGGGGAGGCACAGTAGTGTGGAATAGATGGTTACCTTGGGAAGGAATATGTAAATATTGTTACTTGTGCTGATTTGTTTCTGTGCCTTGTGTCATACGCACACCTCAGCACTGCACAGTATGCACTCCAGAGCCCTCTGTGTTATTTGCTCCTGTGTGCGGTACTCTGTGCCTCTTGCGCCTTGTGCACAGTACAGATTAATGTTGATTTACGTCTCTCCTTGGGGAACGGCGTGGTTGGGGGCAGAAAGTTGGCTGGGGAAAGTGAGTTCCTGTACCTATTCTCTGAGAAAAAAAGCCCTGAGTAAATATCTCCTAAACGTGCACTATTTAGAAGATATTTCCTTTGGATGTAGCAGGTGACATCACTGGCGCATGTGTTCTGAAGGAACAGAATACCGTGCCGTTCCTTCAGAGTCCTGTGCCATGAAACGCGGCTCTCACGCACATGAGCAGGAGTGACATCATCGCGGCTCTGGCCACTCACACAGCTGGAGTCTGCAAACCCGGAAGGAAGACCGGGTGAAGATGGAATTGCCTACAGAGAGGACAGCACATTATGGTTGTTTATCACCACTTTAATATGTGGGCATCATGGACAGATCCTGGGAAGCCAGTGACCACATTTCTGATGAACCTATTAGCAATTAGACATGGGCGCCGTCAAAAAATGTGTTTTGTTTCGTTCCGTTTCGTATTAAAAAAAAAACGTATTTCGTGATTCGTGTACGAAATTTAATTCAGATTCGTACTAAATACGAATTTCGTACGAATCGTAAATTTTAAACGTCGCGCATGTTTCCCGTGCTTAGAACTGTCTCTGCACAAAATGTAATTTTTGACGGAAAAAAAGTCATTTAAAACTCACTCGCGGCTATTAATGAATTGTCAGCTTTTATCAATACATAGAAAAGTCGTTGATAAAAAAATTAAAAAAAAGTGTGGTGTTCCCCCAAATTCAATTACCAGGCCCTTCAGGTCTGGAATGGATATTAAGGGGAACTCCGCCACAAATAAAAAAAAATGGCGTGCGGTTCCCCCTAAATATCCATACCAGGCCCTTCAGATCTGGCATGGATTTTAAGGGGAACTCCACCCCAAATTTTAAAAAAAATAGCGTGGAGTCCCCCCAAAAATCCATACCAGACCCTTATCCGAGCACGCAACCTGGCCGGCCACAGGAAAAGAGGGGGGGAGGAGAGAGCGCCCCCCCCCTCCTGAACCGTACCAGGCCACATGCCCTCAACATGGGGAGGATGTCCCCATATTGATGGGGACAAGGGCCTCATCCCCACAACCCTTGCCCGGTGGTTGTGGGGGTCTGCGGGCAGGGGGCTTATTGGAATCTGGAAGACCCCTTTAACAAAGGGGACCCCCAGATCCCGCCCCCCCCATGTGAATTGGTAAGGGGTACATTGTGTGTTTTTATTTATTTTTTTTTACACTTTCTTCATGAAATGGTAGGGGTACAAACACCTTGGAAAAGTCCTTTATTAAAAAAAAAAAAAAAAAAAAAAACATTCCAGCGATGAAATCCAGTGTCCCGCGGCGATCCCGATGTCCAGCGCTGTCCGTCATTGGTTGAGCCTGAGCGGACCTGATGGGGAACTTCCTCCGCAGTGTTTTAAATGTATAGACCCGCCCCTTCTAAAGTTCCCCATCAGGTCCGCTAAGCAGGCCAGATGCGGAACGTGAGAAGGGGCGGGTCTATTCATGTATTACACAGTGAAGGAAGTTCCTCATCAGGTCCGCTTTACGAGGGGGCGGACCTGATGGGAACTTCTTTCACTGTGTAATACATGAATAGACCCGCCCCTTCTCACGGTCCGCATCTGGTCCGCTTAGCGGACCTGATGGGGAACTTTAGAAGGGGCGGGTCTATACATTTAAAACACTGCGGAGGAAGTTCCCCATCAGGTCCGCTCAGGCTCAACCAATGACGGACAGCGCTGGACATTGGGATCGCCGCGGGACACTGGATTTCATCGCTGGAATGTTTTTTTTTTTTGTTTTTTTTTAATAAAGGACTTTTCCAAGGTGTTTGTGTGTTTTTTATTTAAAAAATGTTACACTTTCTTTGTGAAATGATAGGTAATGTACCCCTTACCAATTCACATAGGGGGGGGGGGCGGGATCTGGGGGTCCCCTTTGTTAAAGGGGTCTTCCAGATTCCGATAAGCCCCCTGCCCGCAGACCCCCACAACCACCGGGCAAGGGTTGTGTGGATGAGGCCCTTGTCATCCTCCCCATGTTGAGGGCATGTGGCCAGGTACGGTTCAGGAGGGGGGGGTGCTCTCTCGTCCCCCCTCTTTTCCTGCGGCCGGCCAGATTGCATGCTCGGATAAGGGTCTGGTATGGATTTTTGGGGGGACTCCACGGCATTTTTTTTTTTAATTTGGGATGGAGTTCCCCTTAAAATCCATGCCAGATCTGAAGGGCCTGGTATGGATATTTAGGGGGAACCGCACGCCATTTTTTTTTATTTGCGGCGGGGTTCCCCTTAATATCCATTCCAGACCTGAAGGGCCTGGTAATTGAATTTGGGGGAACCCCCACGCTTTTTTTTTTTATTTTTTATCAATGACTTTTCTATGTATTGATAAAAGCCGACAATTCATTAGCCGCGAGTGATGCCGCGTACACACGACCGCTTTTCTCGACGAGAAAAATGGGATTTTTTTTTTCGCCGAGAAAAACGATCGTCTGTGGGCTTCATGTCGTTTTTCTCGTCGAGAAAAACGGCATAAAAACCGATGAGAAAAATTAGAACATGTTCTAAATTTTCTCATCGTTTTTTCCAGCATTTTTTTCCGCTGCAGTTTTCCCATAGGGAAACACTGCCGCGGAGCCCACAGACGGTCGTTTTTCTCGTCAAGAGAAAAAATGATGGGAAAAACGACCGTGTGTAGGGAACCAAGCGGTTCCCTCGTTTTTCCTGTCATTATTCACGGCGGTTTTTTAACCGCCGTGAATAATGATCGTGTGTACGCGGCATGAGTTTTAAATGACTTTTTTTCCGTCAAAAATTACATTTTGTGCAGTGACAGTTCTAAGCACGGGAAACATGCGCGACTTTACATGCATATCATACACACCCCCCAGGTACGAAATTTAAAGGAATTTTTCACTTTTGGATCCGAAATTCGTAAACGAAATTTCGTATTTCGTACAGAATTTGTATGCATAAAAATTAGTATTTCGGATTCATACGAATGTACGAATTTCTGGAAATTCGTACGAATTTTAGATTCATGCGAAACTAATCGCACATGTCTATATAGCAATGCAGACAACCTGAATGTTCAGGGAGTGGTTCCCCTTCCTATTATGGTAGATGTGCTCTTTATCAGAGGGGGCAAAAAGGGCACACGAGTACAGTATATGACACCCAGGACATCCCAGCTACCACATAGAAATAATTTTTAAACTGATCCGACTCCTGACATGTGTGAGGCATGTGAATATATTTGGGGACAATTTGCATGAAATTTTCCCTGAAGGACCTTAGCAAGCAAACGTGATAAAGATGGCTGTGATACTCCAACCACTTCTCCAGCTACCATTTGATAGGAGGTTTTGCCAAAAAAGTGCAGGACAGCTAGCAACTTGGTGTGAGTATGGATGGAATGGCATGACTGCACAGTGTGGTGAATGCAAAAAGAATGCACATCCCCAAACAGCAGCATAATTAGTTCCTTAGACATACATAATTTAGTGAGCACTCCTGCTTCAGGGAAATGATCCAGCAGGGTGTGCTGCTTAAAGGAACGTGGATGCATGACAACCACTCTTCTTCTCCTCGCCCTCCTCAGAATGACCTGAAACTCAAAATTTGCCTCAAAAATCTCCATTAAGGATGTAGGGGGGGGGGGCAATGCAATGTTCAGATGCCAAATGTGAGTGTAGACTAGGGATGAGCTTCGTGTTCGAGTCGAACATACGTTCGACTCGAACATCGGCTGTTCGATCGTTCGACGAAGATTGAACGATTTGGGCCGTTCGCGCCAAATTCGAGTGACGCGAACGGCCCACAATGCACTACGCCATCGCAGTGTCATCCAGGCGCTGTGATTGGCCAAGCATGCACTGTGACCCCGCATGCTTGGCCAATCACAGCGCCGGCAGCGAGGAGAGCAATGATTGGCCACAGGCAGGATGCCTGTGGCCAATTATTGCTGAGGGTGTTTAGTACACGCCCCACACTATAAAAGGCCGCCAGCACGGCGGCCTAGTGTAGTGTGTTCCGGAGCAGGGATAGAGCAGCATAGGCAGGGACAGTGACTTTTATTTCTTTCTTGCTTAACCTGGATTCCTTTAGTTTAGGGAAAGAGAAGGATAGGTAGGGAGAGTGTCAGTGTGTTTTGTGCTTGTGCTATAGTGTGCTTAAAAAGAACATTTTTTCTAGGGACAGAAAACTGTAGGTAGGGAGAGTGTCAGTTTCTTTCACTGTGCAAGTCCTTGTTTCCAGGGACCTGGAAGGACAGTGAGTGAATTCTCCTTGTGCTATATTGTGCTTAAAAAAACATTTTTTTCTAGGGAAAGAAAACTGTAGGTAGGGAGAGTGTCAGTTTCTTTCACTGTGCAAGTCCTTGTTTCAAGGGACAGAGAAGGACACCTGAAGGTAGCCCTTATTGCTTTTTTCCCATCTCCCTGCAGGCCATCTATTAGAATGTCTGGAAGGCAAACAAGGAGAGGCAGACAGTCAGGAGGCAATAAAAGAGGGCAAGCAGTCTCTGTGTCTGGGGGCAACAGTGCTGGTCGTGGACGTGGTGCATTGTCATCAGCACATGGCCATGGGACACGCTTGTCCTTCTTTTCCGCAGCTGGACATGTTGAGCCACATCATGCCGAAGACTTGGTAGAGTGGATGACCAAGCCCTCCTCCTCCTCCTCATCCTCTCTCACCCAGGCTCAGGGTACTGGCAAAGCAGCTGCCAAAGCGTCCTCTTCCCTGGTATCAATGTCAGACTCATCATCAGTCACTCCTTCCCTAGACCCACCATGTCCTCCTCCTGAGGAGTCCCCCGAACTGTTTGAGCACAGTGTTGGGTACATGCTCCAGGAGGATGCCCAGCGTTTCGAAGGGTCTGATGATGAAACCCAGCTACAGGAAGGCAGTAGGGTGAGAGCAGACAGAGGGGATGCTCAAGAAGGACACCAATCTGGCAGTCATGTTCCAGCAGCTGCAGCATACTGCCAGATTGGCTCCAGTGATGAGGAGGGAGGGGATGATGAGGTCACTGACTCCACGTGGGTGCCTAATAGGAGAGAGGAGGAGGAGGATGAGGAGGAGGCACATCTCCAACGAGACAGGATGCCCTTTGGTGGCCAGCGTAAGGGCAGTACACCGACGGAATCACACCGCAGAGCTCCGCCTGTGCAGGGCGCTGCCTCTGCCCGTCATTCAAAAAGTTCCTTGGTGTGGGCCTTTTTTGAGGCTAGTGCATCAGATCGCACAGCTGCTGTTTGCAACATATGTCTCAAGCGTATATCGCGTGGCCAAAACATCAGCCGCTTGGGTACCACATGCCTGACCAGACATATGTTGACCTGCCATGCAGCTCGTTGGCAAGCCTACCTCAAAGACCCACACCAAAGAACAAAGCGGACCTCTCCTTGCACCGCATCAGCTGGGATTTCCAACCCCACTATAACTTCAGTCCTCTCTGAAACATGCACTGAGAGGAATGAAGGTGTAGAATTAGGTGTGTCACAGCCAAGTACTTGCGGCCACTCTGCTAGCAGTACACCGACGTCCGATTCTAGCAGGCAAATTTCCCTGCCCCAGCTGCTGGACCGTCGAAAGAAGTTCACTCCCAGCCATCCACATGCCCAGCGGTTGAATGCTAGCTTGGCTAAATTGCTAGCGCTTCAACTGCTGCCTTTTCAGTTGGTAGACTCGGCCCCCTTCCGTGAGTTTGTGCAATGTGCGGTTCCTCAGTGGCAGGTTCCCAAACGCCACTTTTTCTCACGGAAGGCTATTCCGGCTCTCTACCGGCATGTGGAAGGCAATGTCTTGGCCTCGCTGGACAGGGCGGTCAGCGGTAAGGTGCATATTACCGCTGACTCATGGTCCAGCAGGCATGGACAGGGACGTTACCTTTCTTTCACGGCCCATTGGGTCACTCTTTTGGCAGCTGGGAAGGATGCAGGACAAGGTGCAGTAGTGTTGGAGGTTGTCCCACCGCCACGCCTCCAAAATGCTACTACTGGTTGTGACACACCTCTCTCCTCCACCCCCTCCTCTTCTTCTTCCTCCATGGCCTCTTCCTGTGGTTTGTCCTATGAACCAGCGGTGCTCCGTAGCCGTTCACGGGGCTACGCAAGTACGCAGGCAAAAAGATGCCATGCCGTGCTTGCGCTGGTGTGTTTGGGGGACAGAAGCCACACTGGGGCAGAGGTCCTGTCTGCTCTGCAGGGCCAGGCCGAGAGGTGGTTGACGCCACGCCAGCTTAAGCCAGGAATGGTGGTTTGCGACAATGGCACCAACCTCCTCTCCGCCCTCCGA
The DNA here is from genome assembly GCA_029206835.1 of Rana muscosa. Taxonomy (NCBI): domain Eukaryota; kingdom Metazoa; phylum Chordata; class Amphibia; order Anura; family Ranidae; genus Rana; species Rana muscosa. The sequence goes on from CM055117.1 coordinate 430,864,574, forward strand.
CAGGGACAACTGACCCATGTGCCCTGTGTGGCTCACGTCCTTAACCTGGTGGTGCAGCGGTTCTTGGGCAGGTACCCGGGCTTACAGGATGTCCTGAGGCAGGCCAGGAAAGTCTGTGTGCATTTCCGCAGATCTTATAATGCCAGTGCTCGCCTGGCTGAGCTGCAAAAGGAGTTGAACCTGCCCAAGAACCGCCTTATATGTGACATGCCCACCAGGTGGAACTCAACGTTGGCCATGCTGCAGCGGCTGCACACGCAGCAGAGGGCCATCAATGAGTACCTGTGCGACTACGGCACCAGGACAGGGTCAGGGGAGCTTGGTTTTTTTTCTCCACGCCAGTGGGGCATGATCAGGGATGCATGCACTGTCCTGGCACCATTTGAGGAGGCCACGAGGATGGTGAGCAGTGACAGTGCATGCATCAGTGACACTGTACCTCTTGTCCACCTGTTGGAGCACACGCTGCGTGGAATAATGGACAGGGCACTTGAGGCAGAACAGAGGCAGGAAGAGGAGGACTTCCTTGCCTCTCAAGGCCCCCTTTACCCAGACAGTGTTCCTTCTGTCCCACCCATCGCACAGGAAGAGGAAGAGGAGGAGGAGGAGGAGGAGGATTGTGTCAGCATGGAGGTGGAGGCTGGCACTCAGCATCATCAGCAGCAGTCTTTTAGGGATGATTTACAGTCCCAAGAAACCAGTGGACTTGTACGTGGCTGGGAGGAGGTGACTGCGGATCATGTCGTCCTTAGTGACCCAGAGGACTCCGGAGCGAATGCCTCAGCAAACCTACGCTGCATGGCCTCCCTGATCCTGCAAAGTCTGCGGAAGGATCCTCGTATTCTTCGGATCAAGGAGAGGGACCATTACTGGCTGGCCACTCTCCTTGATCCACGGTACAAGGGTAAGGTTGCGGACCTTATGTTACCATCGCAGAGGGAGCAGAGGATGAGACAACTCCGGGAGGCCTTGCAGAAAGGTCTGTGCAACGCGTTCCCAGAGACTGGGAGGTTACAAACTCCTGGTCCAGGACAACGAGTTGCTGAGGCTTCGGCCAGTCAAAGAAGGAGCGGTGGGGAAGGTGGCCGTCTGACCGATGCGTTCAGACAATTCTTTAGTCCGCAGCCCCAAAGTATGATTGGTTCCAGCAACCATCGCCAGCGTCTGATAAACATGGTGCAGGAATATCTAGGGGCAAGGTCAGACTTGGACACCTTCCCCACCGAAAATCCTCTGGCTTACTGGGTCTTGAGGATGGATCACTGGCCAGAGCTTGCACAGTATGCAATTGAGCTACTGGCCTGTCCTGCATCCAGCGTTCTTTCGGAACGCACATTCAGTGCTGCTGGAGGATTTGTCACGGATCACAGGGTGCGCCTGTCCACCGACTCGGTTGATCGACTGACTTTCATCAAGATGAACCAGTCTTGGATCACCACCAGCTACCACACACCTGATGCTGATATAACAGACTAATTGATTTTAACATGTCACGTCCCTTCAAGACTGATGCTGATGCTGAGTGCCTGTGCTGTTATGTTGACTGGCTATCCTCCTCCTCCGAGTCCTCAATGATACGATTGATGATGATAGCTTGGAAGATCATTTTTGTTTATGGGTGCCGCCACCAGTGGCTAAGGCCCAATTTTTCAGCCCCTGTTTTACAGGGGCGTGTACTTACAATTTTTTTAGCAATAATTTGCCATAGGGCTCATTGCTGTGCTCCAAGTACAGTATCTGTGAGGGGTTGTAGTGTTGTGCCACCAGTGCCTAAGGCCCAATTTTTCAGCCCCTGTTTAACAGGGGCGTGTCATTACAATTTTTGAAGCAATACTTTGCAACAGGGCTCATTGCTGTGCTCCAAGTACAGTATCTGTGAGGGGTTGTAGTGTTGTGCCACCAGTGCCTAAGGCCCAATTTTTCAGCCCCTGTTCAACAGGGGCATGCAATTACAATTCTTGATGTAATAATTCACAGCAGGGCCCATTCCTGCACCCACCAAGAGTAAGTCTGAGGGCTTACAGTGTTGTGGCAACGCCACCACCACCACCACCACGAAAGGCCCAATTTTTCAGCCACTGTTCAAAAGGGGCATGTAATTACAATTCTTGATCTAATAATTCACAGCAGGGCCCATTCCTGCACCCACCAAGAGTAACTCTGAGGGCTTACAGTGTTGTGGCAACACCACCACCACCACCACCACCACGAAAAGCCCAATTTTTCAGCCCCTGTTCAACAGGGGCATGCAATTACAATTCTTGATCTAATAATTCACAGCAGGGCCCATTGCTGCACCCACCAAGAGTAACTGTCAGGGCTTACAGTGTTGTGGCACCAGCACCACCATCAAAGCCCCAATTTTTACTACCACTGTTCAACAATTATATGTAATTAAAATTCCTGATATAATAGTTGACAGCAGGGCGTTCCAGCACCAACCAAGAGTAACTGTGAGTGCTTACAGTGTTGTGCCAACACCAACAACTAAGGGGCCTATTTCTGCAGAGTATATACGGCAGGTCCCTACTTTCAAACATCCAACTTACAAACGACTCCTACTTGCAAACGAAAGAAGACAACAGGAAGTGAGAGGAAATCTACCCCTAGGAAGGAAAATTCTCTCCTGTAAGAATAAATATGGGAGAAAGGTGTCTCCTCTGTACTGATGCTTTATCAGCAATCCTTGTTTCAAGAAAAACACCACATTTCAAAAACAGTTGTCATTGGGACGGAAAGTGAGGTGAAATGTTCTGAACAGGGGCACAGACAGCAAAACAAATGTTACAGGGGTGATAACCCTTACCTATGTTTCCCAAAAAGTTTAAAAATAGATTTTTGGGCTGGAGCTACAGTTCAACAATGTACCTGTTCAAAATTACAAACACATTCTACATAAGAACAAACCTACAGTCCCTGTCTTGTATGCACCGCCTGTATACGGCTGTTCAGAGTATATAGGGCCTTTTTTATTTTATGTGCGGGGTTCCCCTTAATATCCATACAAGACCCAAAGGGGCTGGTAATGGGCTGGGGTAGGGGGGGGTCATGGGGTAGCTATGCCATTTTTCTTAAAGATTTTCATCCATATTACCGGGACCAGACATTACATTAAAGCCGCAAGAAGTTTTAAATGGCTTTTTTTTCCTTTAGAAGTGTCATTTTGTGCAGGGACAGTTCTAAACACGGGAAACACGTGGCACTTCACAGGCATACTTTAGACACCCCCCAGGTACGATATTTAAAGGAATATTTGACTTTTTTTTTTCACTTTATGCATCATTAAAATGACTGCTCCCGAAAAACGACCGTTTTTAAAACTTCTTTTTGCATTGATACATGTCCCCTGGTGCAGAACCCGGGTTCCCAAACCCTTTTTAGGACAATAACATGCATAATAGTTGTTATAATTAGCACTTTAGAATTCGAACGTTCGCATCCATTGTATTTAATAGGGTTCTAATGTTCGTACGAACTTTCGGTCCGTTCGCGGGTTCTGGTGCGAACCGAACCCGGGGGTGTTCGGCTCATCACTAGTGTAGACTAGCCGAATGCTCCTTAAATTGTGAATTGGCACCATTTTGTAAACATTTTCATGCCCTGCCCATTGAGGTGTGGCGACCAAAGTCATCACTTCCAATCATTACAGCATGCCTGGGCGACTACATAAAGCAAAAGCAAACTTGTTAAAAAATAAATAAATAAATCTTCCTGCAAGGCAATGTTATAATGTGCTAGTGTGCAGTGCATACTAGCACATTATGTAAACCTTACCTTAAAACAAAGTCCTCCAGTGGAGCACTGTCACCGATGACAGGGCTTCCATCTTCACCCAGTCTTCCATCCAGGTTCATGGGCTTTGGTCCTTTAAATGGACGAGCCACAATAACGTCACTAGTTATTGCTCATGGCACAGGGCTCTGAAGGAATGGCACAGGTATGCCGTTTCTTCAGAGTGCATGCGGCAGTTACGTCACTGGCGGCTTTACAAGTAAATATCTCCAAAAAGGTGCACGTTTAGGAGATATTTACTGTACCTATAGGTAAGCCTTAATATAGGCTTACTGTACCTATAGGTAAAAATCAACCAAGGGAGTTTACTCCCACATTAAATACCACATGCATTTATTTAATTATTTTCATCTGTGAATTGAGTTTAACGCCTTTTCATGCAGTACTTACCGAGCGGTTTCAGTGTTTTGCAGTAAGTACCACAAAACAGCATAGTGAATTCAGTTTCAGCATCGCATCTGCTTTAGTGAATGGAGTCCACTAACAGTAGAGTGCCATAGCATGAAATTAAAAAACAATAACAGGCTAGACATAAAAATCAGGGTCTGGCAGAAAGACAGGTACTTCTGTGGTGGGTTGGAATCCTCTGATCCAGTGCACAACAGGCAATATGTATTTTCAGAAGAAGATCTCCAGTTCTATTTTCAGTATTACTCTCAGGGCAGGTTTATTTTAAGAGGAAAAAAGTAAAACAGTGAAAAAATATATGTATTTACTTATATATAGGCTGGTACATACATTTTTATACTTTACGTGTATTCAGGCATTCTGATATCTATGATTAAGGCAAGGAAGAATAATTAAAATTACAAAATCATTCAACTAGTTTCTATCACTTTTTCTGTTACAATGCAATAAATGTAATAAAATGAAGCAATACTAAGAAAATATAACTGCCAAAGAAACCTCATTTAAGACAATTTTTTTTTATTAAAATCACATTTCATTCAGATCTCCCCTACTGCTTTCGCCAAATGATCCTTGTCAGAAAATGAGTAATAAATGGCTCCACAGGAGGCAATGTTGGACAGTAGAGAGAAACAAAACAAAGCGGGGAGCACAACAGCTTATAGCTAATTTTATTGAGTATTTTGTTGCTGCCAAGAATTTTTTATATGCTTTACTACTTCTAGTTATAATTTTCTAAGGGGACTTTTCAAAAGGACCTGGTTGATGTTAATCCCTTCATTGCTGGATTAATCTTGCTCAGTGTTAAAAGATTTTTTAGAAGAGCACTGTATGTGGGATTTACAGAAGAGCATTGTATGTGGGGGGAACCCCAGCAAATCTAAACAGCTGATTTAGTTTGAAGGATTGAGACTTTATGTTTGCATCAATATATTTATTTATTCATTTAAATATAAATGTATTTATTCATTTCATTATTGTAATTAATTAATAATAGAAGATAAGTAAAGTATATGCCTTAGATTTTTATTTTGTGTAATGAAGACTTAAAGCTGAACTGAAACTTTTTTTAACACTTTTGTGACCTGAGGTCATTGATGCTTAGATGCTCAGGCAAAATTTATCATCAGCATAACCTAGCACCTAACAATAACTATGTGACTAGTTTGCATAACTAAATAATTTTTATGTATATTTTTAGGCCTACATTGGGTTTTTATTTAGTACACTGTATATATATATGTGTGTGTTAGAGGGGGTGCATGCATGTGGCTGAACATGGCAAATGTGATAATTCAGCTTCACTCTATATTGGCAATTTGTACTAAGAGCAGCCAATGCAGAACACATATCACTGTGCTTTCCATCTGGACTGACTCATACAGTATACCACCTGGTCACATTCTTATGGCGAAAGGGAAACATATATTGGTTCCCAGCCAGCTGCATGACAAACAAAAAGCAGCTACACTGATCAGTAAAATGGCACTGACTACAAAGACATAGCAGCAGCTTCCAACAGAATGAAGCCTCGTACACACGACCGAGTTTCTCGGCAAGAACCAGCAAGAAACTTGCTGGCAGAGCTTTCTTGCCGAGTAAATCAGTCGTGTGTACGCGGCTATCATGTTTCTCGTCAAGAAAAACGTCAAGAATCTCAACGAGAAAAATAGAGAACCTGCTCTCTTTTTTCTCGTTGAGATTCTTGTCAGCATGTTTCTCAACGAGAAAAGTGTGTGTGTGTGTGTACATTTACCTGTCCTCCGGGAAGCCCGCACATGCTCGAAATGACTTTGACGCATGCGCGGTAGCTTCATAGGCATAGGTAGGGTGTAGCAAGATGGCGGTGACGGCATCGAATGTGACGAGCGCACGCTCGTCGTAGTCGATTACGTCACCGCGTTCGCTCCATTCAAAGAACCGCGGGTTCTTTGAATGGAGCGTCTGTACACTCGGCTGGGACAAGTTTCTTGTCCAAGAATCTCGTCAAGAAAAACAATGTGTTTTTTCTTGACGAGATTCTTGGTTGTGTGTACGAGGCTTGAGACTCAGGATTTGAAGCTGCCACACTCCCTGCTTATGGGTGAGCATAATATATCTCCTGCACATTCTACTGAAGGATTCCCTTGCAGAGACTCTTTATAGTCCTCCTCTTTCTTACTTAGACAAAGAATTGGGAGACAAAGTGGCACGTGAAGGCAGCATGGACATTAGTCCTCCATTACCACCTAATGCTCACACACACCCACCACTAGAATATTCCAAGAATCACAACCTTCTAGCCAGATTCTGTGTACTCTTGAAGCTGGGCCTTAAAAAGGCCAGCAAACAAATCATAACCAAACTGAAATGTGAATAATACCACAATTAGCAGAACAAATCAAAATACCAACTATATTCAGGATAAAAAACAATAATTGGTCAAAGCCCTTAATAAAATTGATGATTTAGAGAACATATCTTACCTTTATACTTTTCTGGTTCATGGAGTGTCTAAATCCTTTACTAATGCAGAGGTGGTAATAAAATAATTATTACATCTTATTCCTGACATCTCTCCTCCTTTACTGGAATTGGATTGGGTTCATAGAGCCCTCTCTGCTCTGTGCCCAAATTGTAACCCCAGTAGACATGTGCGATTAGTTTTGTTTGAATCGGAAATTCGTACAAATTTTTCGAAATTCGTACATTTGTACGAATCCGAATTACGAATTTTTTCGAATACGAATTCTGTATGAAATACGAAATTTTTAAAAATTTGTACTAAATTTCGTATCCAAATTATCCGAATCCAAACTACCAAATAAGACATGAAAATTCGACAGTGATAGGTAAATATTTTTTGGTCGAATGTGACTAACCTTAACTCTATTAGTCCAAGATTATTCTACATAGAGAGAAAAGATTCGACAGAGAGAGAAAAGATTTGACAATATAGAGAGAAAAGATTTGACATTATAGAGAGAAAAGATTGCTGCTGGAATTGGGTGGGGGAAGTACATTTCCGGTCGAATCATTCGTTCGTTCCGATTCGACATTATAGAGAGAAAAGATTCGACATTATAGAGAGAAAAGATTGCTGCTGGAATTGGGTGGGAGAAGTACATTTCCGGTCGAATCATTCGTTCGTTCCGATTCAACATTATAGAGAGAAAAGATTGCTGCTGGAATTGGGTGGGGGAAGTACATTTCCGGTCGAATCATTCGTTCGTTCCGGTCGAATCGTTCGTTATACGTGTCGTACAAAATTCGTATTTCGTACGAATCTGAATTGAATTCCGTACACGAACTACGAATTACGATTTTTTTTTAATACGAAACGGAACGGAACTAAACAAATTTTTTGACGGCTCCCATGTCTAAACCCCAGAGACATTATAGTCAAACCACATTTTTATAATAAAAACAAAAAATGCAGCGCCTAAAATATGTATGGTGGCCCAAACGTGAACGTAAATATGGACAACAACCAAACAGTAAGTGTATACGGCCTAAGAAGGCCTAGGATAAGTAAATCCAAATGTGTACCACACTAGTATATGCCTATACATGTGTATAAAAAACTTTTAAAGTATGTAATACAGTGAGCTGATACTTATAAAGTATGCAATACTGTGAGTAATACAGTGAACTAATAATAAAGTTCAATTAAGGTGACCAATGTGTAGACTGGGATCAGATGGAAGAAATGTATATAAATCTTCAATATATTGTCCTCATAAAAGAAATCCAAGAAAACTTCAGGAACGTGAAAAACATGTATTCGTATATCCGTAGCACCCGGGGACGTGACTCCAACACCAGGGATGGGGGGAAGAAATGGATACTTTTACCCCTATGCGTGGACACACACACCAGCGGTGGTGGGTCAAACAGACAAGAATGGTGAAATAGACTTCTCTGGATCCGTCCTCTCAAGGTGTCCGCAGATGAAGCAGGCGCAAGAAATCCAGTCCTTTCCCAAGTAATGATGTAGACCTCCAAGGCGTCAATGCATCAGAGATCATGTAAAAAATTGAACAGAAGAAGGCTCCACATAGCGCAGGATCAGATGGCAAAATAAAATCCTCATTTATTTCAGGAACAAAACACAAAACACACACGGTACAAAAAATGGATAAAATAAATAATCGTACAGGCTTCCATGCAGAGGCTTGCAAAAGGTGATCACAGAAGTAGCATCAAATAGTGGCGTAGCTATAAAGCAGGTTCACTATTTGATGCTACTTCTGTGATCACCTTTTGCAAGCCTCTGCATGGAAGCCTGTACGATTATTTATTTTATCCATTTTTTGTACCGTGTGTGTTTTGTTCCTGAAATAAATGAGGATTTTATTTTGCCATCTGATCCTGCGCTATGTGGAGCCTTCTTCTGTTCAATTTTTTACATGATCTCTGATGCATTCACGCCTTGGAGGTCTACATCATTACTTGGGAAAGGACTGGATTTCTTGCGCCTGCTTCATCTGCGGACACCTTGAGAGGACGGATCCAGAGAAGTCTATTTCACCATTCTTGTCTGTTTGACCCACCACCGCTGGTGTGTGTGTCCACGCATAGGGGTAAGAGTATCCATTTCTTCCCCCCATCCCTGGTGTTGGAGTCACGTCCCCAGGTGCTACGGATATACGAATACATGTTTTTCACGTTCCTGAAGTTTTCTTGGATTTCTTTTATGAGGACAATATATTGAAGATTTATATACATTTCTTCCATCTGATCCCAGTCTACACATTGGTCACCTTAATTGAACTTTATTATTAGTTCACTGTATTACTCACAGTATTGCATACTTTATAAGTATCAGCTCACTGTATTACATACTTTAAAAGTTTTTTATACACATGTATAGGCATATACTAGTGTGGTACACATTTGGATTTACTTATCCTAGGCCTTCTTAGGCCGTATACACTTACTGTTTGGTTGTTGTCCATATTTACGTTCACGTTTGGGCCACCATACATATTTTAGGCGCTGCATTTTTTGTTTTTATATATTTTTTGTGCAACATGTCTATTTGCTGATGCTGGCAGCCACGTTCTCACTTTGTTCATTTAGTAGCGCAACTTTTTTCTTTTATTTTTTGCACATTTTTATAATGTCAAGGAACAAATGTTTCCAAAGCAAGAACTAATACCAAGCTACAACTAGAAGAACATCCAACACAAACTTTTGCAAATATCTATCCAACCACAGTCCAAAAACTGAAGATCATTGAAACCTTTGCTCCGGACTATTTTCTACCTTTCAAGAAGCATTGATCTTATTACCCTTTACTTCAGATTCCTCTCAAGCCTCGTACACACGGCCGAGAATCTCGTCAAGAAAAAACACGTCGTTTTTCTTGACGAGATTCTTGGACAAGAAACTTGTCCCGGCCGAGTGTACACACGCTCCTTTCAAAGAACCCGCGGTTCTTTGAATGGAGCGAACGCGGTGACGTAATCGACTATGACGAGCGTGCGCTCGTCACATTCGATGCCGTCGCCGCCATCTTGCTACACCCTACCTATGCCTAGGAAGCTACCGCGCATGCGTCAAAGTCATTTCGAGCATGCGCGGGCTTCCCGGAGGACAGGTAAGTGTACACACACACACTTTTCTCGTCGAGAAACCTGCTGACAAGAATCTCGACGAGAAAAAAGAGAGCAGGTTCTCTATTTTTCTCATTGAGATTCTTGTCGGTTTTCTTGACGAGAAACATGATAGCCGCGTACACACGACTGATTTACTCGGCAAGAAAGCTCTGCCAGCAAGTTTCTTGCTGGTTCTTGCTGAGAAACTCGGTCGTGTGTACGAGGCTTCAGAAGCAAGAATGGACAGAGAATTAACAATCCACTTTCAACAATGTGGCATAACATCGGACTTTGTGACAGGCCTCCTTAGGGTCACTGTTATAGAGCATATGATCAACTGCAACTCCATTTTGTAATTTCCTCTCCATGTTAAAGTTCTTGTTTTTAAGGAATGCCTTATCTTACACTTCTTGTTTGAGTTAGTTTATTAAACTTTATACTTGAGCTAGAGTTTAATTAACCACTTGCCGACTGCCTCCTGTACTTATACATCGGCAGAATGGCACGTACAGGCACATCCATGTACCTGTACGTTGCCGTTTAACTGCCTGACGTGTGGTCGCGTGCACGCCGCCGCCGGAGCGTTCGCGACCCTGCTGCCTTCCCCGTGAGTCCCGCGGACTTGATCGCCGCGGGAATCCCCGCGATCGTCTCACGGAGGTATAGAGCAGGGAGATGCTTGTGTAAACAAGCATCTCCCCGCTCTGCCTAGTGACAATGACACGGATCTCGGCTCCGTGTACTCGGAGCGGAAATCGCTGTCATGTGAACAGAGCCCATCCCCCCTACAGTTAGACACACAATGCAGGGAACACTTAACCCCTACAGTGCCACCTAGTGGTTAACCCCTTCACTGCCAGTGTAATTTTTACAGTAATCAGTGCATTTTTATAGCACTGATCGCTGTAAAAATTACAATGGTCCCAAAAATGTGTCAAAAGTGTCCAAAGTTCGGGTCCCCATTGACTTCAATGAGGTTCAGGTTCGGGGTCAAGTTCGGTCCCGAACTCAAACTTTTTTCCGAAGTTCGGCCGAACCCGTCTAACCCGAATATCTAGGTGTCCGCTCAACTCTAGTCAAGAGCCCAGCATCGCCTAATCTCCAGCAACAAAAAATGAAAAAAGGGGGTAAAAGACAAAAAAAAATTTTGTTGAAAGAGGAGACATATTCCTTAGGAGTTGCTGCAATGACATCGTAACCGGGTTCGTAGGAATCACCTGGACTGAGCCAGGAGCACTTCACTTGGTAGCTTAGTACAATACATGTCTCTGTTAGCCAACGTCCAGTGCAAAGCATTTGAGAGCACATGCCAGCAGCAAAGGGGGGTCAGCTGACTCCCAGATATCAGGAAAACTGGCCTGCTTTGCAAAGAAGGTAGAGACAGTCAGTAACAAACTAATAGTACATACCCATCCAGGGAAGTGATAAATTCAAATGACATACCAGCAGAACTTTAGCCCAAGGGGGGTATGGTCTCCAGCTAGTCCGCGGCTTCCCTCACACTATATTTAATCCCCTTGGAGCGAAGCCCTGCTTTGACCGCATCAAACGAGCTATGGAGCTTTTGGGTCTCTATGGAGAAATCCGGGAATAACATAATGTGATTATTCTTGTAGATCAATTTGCCTGCCGTTCTAGCGGCTCTTAGCAAATCGTCACGATCCCTGAAGTTAAGGAGGCGCATAACAAAGGTATGAGGAGGGGGGCCTTGCAGGCCGGGTTGTGGTGGCATGTGGTGGGCCCTCTCCCCTGTGAAGTATGGGGATAATTGAGCTGCAGGGAGCAGGGAACAGAGCAATTCTTCTGCAAACACTGTGGTGTTCTTACCCTCTGCACCTTCCACCAGGCCGATGAGACAAATGTTAATCCGTCGACACCTGTTCTGAGTTTTCAGCCCTGTGTTCCAGCATCCTAACTCTGGATTGAAGGGATCGGATCGCTCCGGTGTTTTCTCCCACGGCATCCTCCACATGTCCTACCCGTACTTCAGACACAGTCAGCCGGGAATGGACCTTTTCCAGGTCTTGTTGGATAAGTCCAACGTCCAGCTGTACTGCCTAGGTTAGGGCAGCTTGGCAGGAGGCGACAGCCATCTGGCAGGTGGCGAAAGCCGCCATGACCTCCGGTATCCTTGGTGCAGAGTTGGCAGGTCCTTCCAGTGGGTCCGTTTGGGACACCATGTTAGCACGTGGTGCCCTCTCGCTGTACCTCCGAGGCTCCGGGCTGACTGCAGGAGGTATATCTCGGGGGGAATATAATTTTTTTTCCCCCTTTGCCACGACCGGATTGTCGAGAAGGCATTCAATGTCACTTGCCCTGATGATGAATGCTGATAAACCCGGCCAGGAGAATAACAGGATTATCTCAGCAGCAGAGCTCCGGAATACACATCCGTTCACTCCGCCATCTTGGACACGGCCCCCTTGGAAACAATAATTACTTCTCTTGTTAGCAGTTGTTTCATTTATCATTCTTCTTGCTTAAACTGGATTTTTCAGCCTACTATAAGTTGATCCTGTGTTCTGAAGAGTAAGCATTCATTATTTTGACTATTTTATTTGATTTAACTATTCTACTATTATCCCTTGGGCCTAGAGTCCAGCTTCAGCCCATATGGTTTGGGAGGTCTTTAAGACCCATATGAGGGGAATGGTCCATTCTGAGTTATCCTCTCAATTCCAACAACTGGAGGACAGTGAGACCAGGGCAGCGTAGGCTTTTTCTGAATCCCCAACTCCTGATCATTTCACTCAACTAGCTGATGTGAGAAGAGCATTGTCCTTACATCTTACTTCAGCTACTCATCTGAATGTTAATTCTTTGACTGGAAGGATCTTTGAGTCTGGGGATAAGAACAGCAAACTGCTGGCGAATGTAAAGAATGTATGCAGCTTTAGTGCAGGTTTACACTAAAAGTAAAGAGCAAATGTCCTTGCCCCCTTCTATGTGCCAGGCCCATATTGTCCTTATCCCCAAACCTGTCAAAGACAGGTCTCAGTGCGCCTCATATAGGCAAATTTATTTACTAAACTACGATCTTAAGATAATAACAAACATTTTAGCGACCAGACTATTGACCATGCTTCCATCCCTGATCAACATTGACCAAACTGGCTTTATGCCAGGAAAATGGACCAATCTCAATCAATGCAGAATTTTCACTCATCGACAACGGCTTTGTGCTCCTTTTTTGTGTTTTGTCTAGATGTGTTCCTGCCATCCAGAAGATCCATAGAGAGCAGCAGCACCCTTTGACTTGTCTAATTATCACCAATAGCTAGCTGGAGGGCTATACTAAACTGCTGATCAGCGCACCTGCTATTTTTTTTCTTTTGTGTGTATTTTTTTTAAATATCTGGATCAGATCTGTACTGGAGGCCAGTTGCAAATTTTGATTGCTTAAAACATCACCATGAGGGGGCGTGGCCGGCCGGAGATGAGAGTGGACGTGTGAGCTTTCAGCTCCTGAACCAGGGGACAGAATCCAGCGACATCGGCCGTACTAAAGCTACAATCTTCAGCCATCCTTGCTCTAGGCACACCGGAGCAGCTGCGGATCATGTCCAGAAAGAGATTTACGGACTACAAGCCGCAAAAACTAACGGAATTCGCCTACAAGCCGGCAGACCGCGATGCTGACATCCAAGATGGCGCCGGCCAGGCCGCGCCGCGGGACTCATACACGGATCTCCCGGACGAGATACCGGAGGACTCACCACATACAGGTACCTTCGGGGTATCCTCTCAGCCCCCGGAGAGTGATCCCCTCACCCGCAGCCCAGCAAAAGCTAGAATGCGGCTCGACACGCCGCCGCAGCGGCCGCTGCACTCACAAATTGAGGCCCAGGCTTTTAACCCACTCCTGTCTAACCAGGCCCTGCATACCTCCATGGCATCCTTCCCAACCTCAGGCCAACCAGTTATGGACACTACCCTGAAGGACATGCTTCTCTCACTGCAGACCTCCCTAATGACTGACCTCTCCTCTCTGTTTACTAAAATTACTACAGACATCCACTCCCTTGATGACAGGGTGACAAACGTTGAGAGAGGCCTAACTGATTGTACCTCCACTGTGAATGAGGTAATAGATGTTTGTGAAGGTATTAGAGAGGAGCAGTCATGGATGCGCGCCAAGATGGCGGATTTAGAGGACAGGTCTCGCAGGAACAATGTTAAGCTAAGAGGAATACCGGAAAGTGTTCTTCCTGCGGACCTGCCACGGTATGCCAAGGAGTTTATGCACATCATTATCCCTGAAGCATCCCCCCGAGATGTTATCATAGACAGGATCCACAGAATCGCCAAACCATCCCACCTAGCAGCCTCAGTACCCAGAGACGTCCTGATGAGAATTCACTTCTATCACATTAAGGAAAAGCTCCTGATGGGGGTTAAAGCTGAAACGCCTATACCAGCTCCCTTCACAGGAATCCAATTCTTTCCTGATCTCTCAAAGTATACACTCCAACTGAGACGTCATTTGAGCCCAGTCACCAAAGGTCTACAGAACCATAAGATTCAGTACAAATGGCGTTACCCAGCCACACTCCTCATCACGAAGAATGGTCAGTCACATACCGTCAGTGATCTTGACAAAGGAATGCGACTTCTCCACAACTGGGGAATCCTCCTGGAACCCCCCAAATCCACCCCCACACCCTGACGGGAGATCACCTACAAGCAGAAATCTGGACAACAACTTCAATTAAATGGCATCTGTTGAATACGCCACAATTGGCCAAACATCATTCTTGCAGTTCCCCTGGGTTATGTCTCAAAGAACCCCTGTTTTTGCAGCTCCTAGACATAAAAACTGTTTGTACCCCCAAACGGAGGCTTCCGAGGTGCGAGGCACCCCCTCTGAGAACCTTTCTAGTTCTACTTTCTGAACAATCTAAGCGAAACCTCTCGCTGTCAGCTTGCTCCTAGACTCTTTACTTTTTTGTTTTTGCTTGTTACTACCGCTTGAGTGCTTAACATATTGCTCTATCCACAGCATCCTAACCACCTTACTTCCAGGACCCTGGTCTGCCGCATCACTGCTACACCGTCTCGTAGGCAAGTAACCTTGACCTGGACTGAATCACCAAACCGTAAGTGCTACTACATCGCACCCGCTACCTCCTTGGCTACAAGATGCCGCTCACAATCCTATCACTGAACACTAATGGACTAAACTATCCAGCCAAACGTCACTCACTCTGGAAAACCGCCGCGGCTCTCCACAGTGACATTTTATGTTTACAAGAAACCCACCTGCTACTATCCAGTGAGTCCCTATGCTCCAATCGCCAGTTCCCGCATATATTCCACGCTTCACACTCTACTAAAACTAAGGGGGTCATGATAGTGATCAAAGACAGTGTGGACTTCCAACTACTAGATGTTGTAACAGACCCTGAAGGTCGCTATATAATACTTGCCTGCACTATGAATCGAGTTCAATACACTCTTGTTAATGTATATACCCCAAACTCACACCAGTTGCAATTCCTACGCAAACTACTTCACATGGCCAAACCTATTCAGAAAGGTCATCTGATTCTCTGTGGAGATTTCAACCTAGTCCCCGATGTGGTTGTAGACTCCACATCAGCTGCGAAAAGGCGAGACTCGCCTCTTAAAAAACTTATCGCCACCCACGACCTCTATGATGTGTGGCGATGTCAACTTGGATCTGAAAGAGACTTTACATTTTTCTCCTCCAGACACAACTCGTATTCGAGAATTGATTTGTTCCTGACAGATAAATGGATTTTACAAAAAATATGTGTGTCTGCGATCCACACCGCGACATGGTCGGACCACGCCCCAATATCAATTACTATAGATCACTTAACCCTGCAACGCAACACATTTCTCTGGCGAGCAAACAACTACATTATCCAGCATGATAATTATGCCCCAGAAATTTCGGCTCAAATTACCGACTTTTTCTCATTAAACAAGGGCTCGGTGCCCGACCCTGCCGTGGTGTGGAGCGCACATAAAGCTTTCATTAGAGGAACCCTAATTAAATTAAGCTCTTACCATAAAAAAAAGAGGACGCAACGTATAGACGACCTGACGGCTCAGATAGCGTCCCTAGAATTAAAGCTCAAGGCCGACCCTAGAGACCCACGAGCGAACAAATTGTTGTCCCTTAGACAGGAACTTAGAACCCTACTCCTCCACTCCTATGAATTTCTTCACAGGAAGCTTAAAGCCACTACTTACTCCACTTCTAACAAGGCGGGGAAAAGACTAGCGCAACGCCTTAAAGGTAGGCGCACCAAAACCAAAATTGCCCAACTCCGCCACCCTCATTCTAAACTCCTCCTGAGTAACCCACAAGACGTAGCCGACACCTTTAGCACCTATTACAGTGACCTATACAATCTGAGACAGGACCCGTGTACACCTCAACCCACCCAAGAAGGAATTGACCACTTTCTCTGTAAGCTCAATCTACCTACCTTGACTGAAGAGCAATTGACAAACCTCAATAGCCCGTTCACGGAACTAGAAATAAAAAATGCAATTGACTCCCTGCCAAATGGTAAAGTGCCAGGCCCGGACGGACTGACAGGCGAATATTATAAACAATTCTCCTTTCACATAACCCCCCTCCTTACTGAAGTTTTCAACCATGCTGCCTCCTCTTCCACCTTTCCGACTGAATATCTAAAATCACTGATTATAACGTTACCGAAACCAGGGAAGGAGCCGAATGTCCCCCAAAATTTTCGCCCAATATCCCTTCTTAACCTTGATCTCAAGATCTATGCCAAAACTATAGCAACAAGGTTACTCGAGATAATGCCAGCCCTCATACATAAGGCCCAGTCAGGCTTCACGAATGGCAGACAGGCATCAGATGCCGCTAGAAGAATGATCAATCTCATCCACCACGTGGAATCCACCGGAACGCCCTCTCTGCTCCTATCTTTGGATGCAGAGAAGGCGTTCGATAGGGTCCACTGGTCGTACCTAAAGACAGTCCTTCAAAAATTTGGATTTAAGGGCCATATACTACAAGCCATCATGGCACTTTACTTAAACCCCACGGCCCAAGTGTTTACAGAGGGAATGCTCTCCTGCCCATTCAATATCACTAATGGCACGCGACAAGGCTGTCCGTTATCCCCACTCATCTTTAACATGCTCATGGAGCCGCCGGTGGAGCATATCCGCTCACACCCCAATATTTCAGGACTTCAAATTGGACCCACATCTCATAAAATCAGCCTATTTGCTGATGATGTCATTCTTATCCTCACCAATCCGACTTCCTCCCTGGCAGAAGTACAAAAACTGTTAAACTGGTTCAGCTCGGTTTCCTATTACAAAGTTAACACAACCAAATCCTTCATATTAGATATTAATTTAGACGCCACGACGAGAAACTTGTTACAAGTACAATATCCATTTGCATTGGCAGATAAAGACATTTCGTATCTAGGCATCCAACTCCCGAGGTCACTGAACAACTTATACGCCTGTAATTTCATACCACTTCTACATAACATCCGTCTGTCCTCAGACCAATTAGCGAAACATGAACTTTCCTGGTCAGGGAGGCTTGCGGCCTTCAAAATGATATGCCTCCCTCAAATATTGTACTTCTTTAGGACCCTCCCCATTCCAATACCCAAAGCCTTTTTCAGATCCCTCCAGACGATATTCAACAAATATCTTTGGAAAGGCAAGCGACCCAGATGTGCTCATCTAAAGTTAATTAAACACAAAATGGCCGGAGGTATGGGCTCAGTAGAATTTGAGGACTATCACATGGCAGCCATTCTAGCCCAACTGCCCAGTTGGTTCCAATCCCCCATGACCTCAATGTGGGGACAAATAGAGAACCTTTCAATTGCACGCCCCAATTTAAAGACCTGGCTTCTAAGCACACCTAGGCACCCAAATACCAGCATGTCTCTCCCCTACCATGAAGGCTACAGTAAGTGCCTGGAAAAAAATGATCACTTCCCTGGGCTATAACCCCACCACACCACAATTTAAAATCCCTTTAGAATCCCTTCATCACTTGACCCCAGACCTACTGATCTCTAGATGGATCCTCAATGGGATCCACTGCTTACAAAACTTAATACAGGGTAACCACGTTAAATCCTTCTCCCAACTACAGGCCGAATATGGTCTACCTGCCTCAGAACACTTCACATTCTTGCGCATCCACCACTGCTTGATTAATATAACCCTACCCCTATATAGAATCCACCCTAAGACCTGGGAATACCTTACTAACCCTGCCTCCAAAACAAAGGGCATCTCACATTTCTACAACAACCTTCACCAAAAGTCCATTTTTTCCAAAATGAAACCGCACCATCGATGGGATACTGATCTTACACATACCTTCACAGTCGCACAATGGCAACGGGCACTTCACTCCGTCTACGCGGCCACCAAATGCTCAACACTCTGGGAACTCACTCAGAAAATCTCACTACACTGGTACCTCACGCCAGCCAAATTAGCGACTTTCAGTCCTCAAATCCCTAACAAGTGCTGGAGATGCAAAGCGACCACAGGAGACATGCTCCACATTTTCTGGACATGTTCCAAGATACAAAAATACTGGGACGATATTTTTAATCTTATATCAAACGTGATTAAAATCAATATACCTCCATCACCCGCACTTGCCATTCTCAACCTAACCATAGACGACATACCTAAACCCCTTAGACACGTAACAACTCACATACTCCTGGCAGCCAGGCTCAACTTAACGAGACAATGGAAATCCGACAATACTCCAACCATAGAACAAGTTATCAACTTAGTAACCCTACACTTTAGCTATGAAATGATAACAAACGCCAGTAATGGTCGGGCTGTTAAAACCCGAACACTCTGGCAGACTTGGACCGATTGGACTGATGCTGTGACAGTCACCTAATCCGATTGTTACAATATTTCATATAGCCTGACCGAGCAATATCCTTGAAGTACACTTCTGATATCTACTAACCGTCTCTTCTTTTACTTCCAGCTTTGTTAACATGTTCAAGCAAATTTATGAAACACTGCCAACAAGCAGTGGGTGTTACCCTACAGTGCTCGCACTGTACTGAATGGACCTTCTCCACTTCGGTGGCACTAAAGATCCCATATGGGGTGCCACCGGAGAGGGGAGATCCAAGTGTCCTTATGTATACTCATATAGTTATACACCTCCTGTTTGGAATGTCTGCAACTTGTCAGTGAATATATGTTCATCTGTTAATTATCTATCACATCGTCGTTGCACGACGTACAATGTTAATTGTACACTGTACTTTTATGCAAATTAATAAAATATTTGAAAGAAAAAAACATCACCATGGTCTGCCTAACTGGTATCTGTTCAGATTTTTGCATGCTTTCAATTTGAGCACCACCAAGTTGCTTTTTATACCATGGTTCTTGAAGGTCTGCTCAGAGATGAGTCTATGGTCAAACCTCTGTCTACCATCTATTAAGAGCTATTACCCTTAATCCATATGGGGCTTGAATCCCTCAAGACCAAATGGTTAGTTGACTTCCCTGAGCTAGACACAGAAGATTGGGAGATGTGGGAATGCTCGTTTTTTTAATTGGTGTCCACCAAAGATAGATTAATCAAGTTAAAAAAAAATACTTAGTCTATTTCACCCCCATACACCTGCACAGGATGTATCTATCTATCCCAGGCTCCTTATGGAGGTGTTTTTCACCCTCAGCAGCAGGGATGAGCCGAACACCCCCCTGTTCGGTTCGCACCAGAACCTGCGAACAGACAAAATGTTCGTGTGAACTTTAGAACCCTATTAAATACAATGGACTCGAACGTTCGAAATCTAAAGTGCTAATTATAAAGGCTTATATGCAAGTTATTGTCCTAAAAAGTGTTTGGGGACCCGTGTCCTGCCCCAGGGGACATGTATCAATGCAAAAAGAAGTTTTAAAAACAGCCGTTTTTTCGGGAGCGGTGATTTTAATAATGCTTAAAATGAAAAAATAAAAGTGAAATATTCCTTTAAATTTCGTACCTGGGGGGTGTGTATGATATGCATGTAAAGTGGCGCATGTTTCCCGTGCTTAGAACTGTCCCTGCAAAAAATGTCATTTTTGAAGGAAAAAAAGTCCTTTAAAACTCACTCGCGGCTATAATGAATTGTCGGCTCCCGGCAATACATACAAAAGTCATTGATAAAAAAAAAAAAAAAAGCGTGGGGGTCCCCCAGAATTCAATTACCAGGCCCTGGATCAGGTCTGGAATGGATATTAAGGGGAACCCCGCCGAAATTTTTTTAAAAAATGGCGTGGGGTTCCCCCAAATATCCATACCAGGCCCTTCAGATCTGGCATGGATTTTAAGGGGAACTCCACCCCAAATTTAAAAAAAATGGCGTGGAGTCCCCCTAAAAATCCATACCAGACCCTTATCCGAGCACGTAACCTGGCCGGCCACAGGGGAAGAGGGGGGGACGAGAGAGAGGCCCCCCTCCCTCCTGAACCGTACCAGGCCACATGCCCTCAACATGGGGAGGATGTCCCCATGTTGATGGGGACAAGGGCCTCATCCCCACAACCCTTGCCCGGTGGTTGTGGGGGTCTGCGGGCGGGGGGCTTATCAGAATCTGGAAGACCCCTTTAACAAAGGGGACCCCCAGATCCCAGCCCCCCCCTATGTGAATTGGTAAGGGGTACATTGTACCCCTACCATTTCACAAAGAAAGCGTACATTTAAAGAAAAAAAAAACACACAAACACCTTGAAAAAGTCCTTTATTAAAAAAAACAAAAAAAAAAACATTCCAGCGATGAAATCCAGTGTCCCGCGGCGATCCGCTGTCCAGCGCCGTCCATCATTGGTTTTGCCTGAGCGGACCTGATGGGGAACTTCCTCCTCAGTGTTTTAAATGTATAGACCCGCCCCTTCTAAAGTTCCCCATCAGGTCCGCTCAGCGGAACATGAGAAGGGGTGGGTCTATACATGTATTACCAAACTGAGAGAAGTTCCCCATCAGGTCCGCCCCCTCGGTATGTCGGACCCGCCTACGTCATTGGCTTGAGCGGGGAACTTCCTTCACTGTGTAAATTTAAATTACACAGTGAAGGAAGTTCCCCGCTCAAGCCAATGACGTAGGCGGATCCGACATACCGAGGGGGCGGACCTGATGGGGAACTTCCTTCACTGTGTAATACATGTATAGAGTCTATAGCAGTGAAGGGGTTTATAGACTCTATACATGTATTACGCAGTGAAGGAAGTTCCCCATCAGGTCCGCCCCCTCGGTATGTCGGACCCCGCCTATGTCATTGGCCTGAGCGGGAAACTTCCTTCACTGTGTAAATTTAAATTACACAGTGAAGGAAGTTCCCCGCTCAAGCCAATGACGTAGGCGGATCCGACATACCGAGGGGGCGGACCTGATGGGGAACTTCCTTCACTGTGTAATACATGTATAGAGTCTATAGCAGTGAAGGGGTTTATAGACTCTATACATGTATTACGCAGTGAAGGAAGTTCCCCATCAGGTCCGCCCCCTCGGTATGTCGGACCCCGCCTATGTCATTGGCCTGAGCGGGAAACTTCCTTCACTGTGTAAATTTAAATTACACAGTGAAGGAAGTTCCCCGCTCAGGCCAATGACGTAGGTGGGTCCAACCTACCGAGGGGGCGGACCTGATGGGGAACTTCTCTCACTTTGGTAATACATGTATAGACCCGCCCCTTCTCATGTTCCGCATCTGGTCCGCTGAGCGGACCTGATGGGGAACTTTAGAAGGGGCGGGTCTATACATTTAAAACACTGAGGAGGAAGTTCCCCATCAGGTCCGCTCAGGCAAAACCAATGACGGACAGCGCTGGACATCAGGATCGCCGCGGGACACTGGATTTCATCGCTGGAATGTTTTTTTGTTTTTTTTAAATAAAGGACTTTTTCAAGGTGTTTGTGTGTTTTTTTTTTTACATTTTTTTACGCTTTCTTCGTGAAATGGTAGGGGTACAATGTACCCCTTACCAATTCACATAGGGGGGGCGGGATCTGGGGGGCCCCTTTGTTAAAGGGGTCTTCCAGATTCTGATTAAGCCCCCCGCCCGCAGACCCCCACAACCACCGGGCAAGGGTTGTGGGGATGAGGCCCTTGTCCCCATCAACATGGGGACATCCTCCCCATGTTGAGGGCATGTGGCCTGATATGGTTCAGGAGGGAGGGGGGCCACTCTCTTGTCCCCCCCTCTTCCCCTGCGGCCGGCCAGGTTACGTGCTCGGATAAGGGTCTGGTATGGATTTTTGGGGGGACTCCACGCCATTTTTTTTAAAATTTGGGGTGGAGTTCCCCTTAAAATCCATGCCAGATCTGAAGGGCCTGGTATGGATATTTGGGGGAACCCCACGCCATTTTTTTAAAAATTTGCGGAGGGGTTCCCCTTAATATCCATTCCAGACCTGAAGGGCCTGGTAATTGAATTCTGGGGGACCCCCACGCTTTTTTTTTTTTTTTTTTTATCAATGACTTTTGTATGTATTGCCGGGAGCCGACAATTCATTAATAGCCGCGAGTGAGTTTTAAATGACTTTTTTTCCTTCAAAAATGACACTTTGTGCAGGGACAGTTCTAAGTACGGGAAATATGCGCCACTTTACATGCATATCATACACACCCCCCAGGTACAAAATTTAAAGGAATATTTCACTTTTATTGTTTCACTTTAAGCATTATTAAAATCACTGCTCCCGAAAAAACGGCCGTTTTTAAAAAAAAAAATGCATTGATACATGTCCCCTGGGGCAGGACCCGGATCCCCAAACACTTTTTAGGACAATAACTTGCATATTAGGCTTTATAATTAGCACTTTAGATTTCTCCCATAGACTTTTTGGATTTGCCGCAAACACCTCAATTTGTTCGCTGTTCGGCGAACAGGCAATGTTCGAGTCGAACATGAGTTCGACTCGAACTTGAAGCTCATCCCTACTCAGCAGTTTTCATCCACATTTTCTGGCAATGTCCTCAGATTCAAATTTCTGGATGAATGGGATTTCATTTATTCTATCACTGCTATTCAGATTCCGTTAAAAGTAGAAGTGTATCTGCTAGGACTAGTTGACCATTTGGTTCCTCATTGGGCCTCAAGAACTCTTTTGGGTTTATTACTTTATTATGCATGTAATGCTGTTGTACTTAGGTGGAAATCTTCCTCAGTACCATTGATTGATTGATTTCTGGTACATTTGGTCAATTTAGCCTTACCACTCTACAAGGCCACTTACCTGTCTCGTGGTTGTGCCCAGAAGTTCCATAAAATTTGGGATATGTGGGTCGAATCCCCGTCCACTAATGCAGATTCTATTGCTGATGATTAATTCATGTACCAGCGTGTGGTAATCACGTCAGAGTTTTGATATTTCATGTCTATGATCTCTATGCTTGCTACCTAACTAGGTGAACATGCTTAGGATGATGCTGGTCTTATCATTGTCCTATGGTCCTAAGCCCTGAATGTATGTATGTATGTAATCCTAGTGATCTACTCCGCTCATGTGGTTCGAGTGTACTTTTTGTTTTTGTTATGGTTTTATTTTCTATTTCTTACAACCCTGGGTATGCCCAATAGGCTCTGTATTGTACCATATATTGAAACTTACAATAAAAAAAAAAAAAGACAAACTGTGATTAAGTAAAAAAAAATACTTACTTAATTTTCCAAAAAAATAGAGGCAAAAAATTACAACTTCCAAAAACTCACCATGCCTGGTTCTGAGTACCTTGGACTGTCTACTTTCCAAAAAGGGGTCATGTGGGGGGGTGTTTGTATTATGCTGGCATGTTAGGGCCTCAAGAGTTAGATAGGTATTCAGTATATCAGGGTTGGTAAATTTCAAATATATATCCCATAGATTCTAGACTCTATATCTTTCACACAGACTTAATATACACAGATTTTTTTTTTTTTTGCAATAGTTTTTTTTTATTGAGTTTTTCAGAAAGTGTAAGAAGACATTGGTACAGTCTGTTGTACATTTCAAGACTAAATTATTAAATCCATAGTACAATAAAAACTAACATAACGGTTAACAAGAAAAAAAGTTGAGAAAGTCCTTGTGAGTGTAGCCCATTCTCAAACATGTATGTGGAGGTGGGTCAGGGCCCCCTATCTCCAGACACCCCTAATGGGGACTAGCTGTGTCATGGAGAGAGGGGTATATCCCCCAACCCGTAACCTGCGTTCAACAAAAGTAGACGTGCGTGGACCTTAGCGATAGCAACCGTCTCATAACATGTAGGCCCTTTTAAAGACAGGGAGACTATGGATTTAAGTAGCAGAGAAGAGAAGAAGGAAAAGAAAAGAAAGTGAAGGAGAAGGGATCAGAGAAGAAAGGGGAGTCTAGTGACCAAATGAAGTTCGCTCCTGCCCTAGGGGCTGAGGCCATTTGATAGGGAGAGATGTAACTGCATATAATGGGCCCACGGTTCCCAGATTGCCTCAAATTTTTTATTAGTATCTAGCAATATGCTTATCATTTTTTCCTGATTCATGATCCAGGAGATTTTGAATTGCATTGAATGAGACATGGGGTTGTTTCCAGGCTCGAGCAATTTTTTTTATAGTACCAAGGAAGATAAACATAATAAGGCGCTGCTGCAGTTAGAGGCCCCTGTGATTGGGAAATTGAGAAGTGTTAATTGAGGAAACTGTGGTATGGGGATGCCCGTAATTTTCCGAAGTACTTGGAAAAGTTTGTTCCATATACCCCTTATCTTGGGGCAATCCCACCATATATGTAGCATTGAGGCTGCATGTCCGCAGTTTTGGAAGCACAGGGGAGAAGATCATGGGTAAACTTAGCTAATCTCAATGGGACAAGATACCATCTCAGTATAACTTTCAGGTTTGCTTCAACTAGCGCTGTATTCAATAACCCTTGGGAAGCTGAGAAGGTTGCCTTGTGCCAGTCAACTAAGCTCCAGGACAGTCCCAGATCTTTCTTCCATTGCAACATGTAGGGGGTCTTTGAATCTACCATAGTAAGTGCCCGGTAAATCACCAATATCCCCCCTTTGCTCCATGGCTTGTCCACACCAACATTCATAATCCGTGATAGTTAGTGGGTCAGGTTTTGTGGTCCATAATTTATGGATAAAGTGGGAGATTTGGTGGACACTGAACTTTTCAATGGTCTGTATCTCAAGTTTTCTCACACAGTGTGCAAATGTGGGGGGGCGTGATGGGTTAATGAAATGTCCAATCCTATATAGCCCCTTATCGAGCCACCATTGGAATGCTTTGATATCCATCCCTGGGGAAAAGAGAGGGTTGCGGAAGAGGTGAGAGAGTGGTCACCAGTGAGAGATTAAGTGAGGGGTGTGTTTGAGGGAGTCCCATGTTACTAGCGAGTGGGAAAGTGTAGGCACCATAATTGCAGGTCTCATTTTGGGGCGAACACCAAAGGAGGTAGTCTAGTGTGTAATGAGTTATTGCTTGCCTTTCCATGTGCACCCAATCCAGGTGTGCTGACTTGGAATAAATGGTTGAGAGTTGGGTCAATTGAGCGGCCTGGTGATACCAGACAAGATTCGGAAGACCTATGCCGCCCCAATGTCTTGAGTGGTATAGGGTCACCTTGGCAATTCGAAATCCTTTTGCACCGCAAAATGAATCAGAGGATTTTTGACTGGAATTTCCTAAGTTGGTCCTTACAGATCAGGACAGGGAGTGACCTGAAGAGATAAAGGATGCGTGGCAATAGAGTCATTTTTACAGAGTTTACTTTGCCTAACTAAAAGACACCTAATTTACCCCAATGTGAAAGGTCTTCCTCTAGTTTATGATACATTGGAGGGAAGTTAACATCATATAAGCAGTCTACCGAGGCTGCCAGATTGATCCCCAAGTAGGAATTGCATGAGTTGCTACATAAAAATTTGAACTTTTCTTTTAAGCGTGCTACAAGGTGTTCTGGTACATTTACATTCAGTGCCATAGATTTTGAGAAGTTCACGCTAAAGTTATCTAAAAGCTTGCAAATGTTAGGTAATGAGATTAAGGAATCAGTGACGAAGAGAAGGATTTCGTCTGCAAAGAGGGCGCACTTGTGAGTTTGCGGGCCGCACCATACCCCATGAATGTCTGGGTGATCTCTAATGGCAATGGCCAGCGTTTCAATGATAATAGCAAAGATCAGAGGGGACAGGGGAAATCCCTGCCGTGTTCCTTTATTGGGAAGGAGTCAGAATAATATCCCTGTGGGGGGGGCGCATGCTCGGCGTCGGACGTGATCGACGTCTGAAGCACTAGCTCCACTCCACTTGGGCTAAAAACGGCTTCCAGAGGGCCACAAATGCCTACAAACTCTTCAATTTTAACACCCCTTGAGCCGTATAACAGTGGTGCATGCCGTCGCCTAAGAAAAAAGCATGGGGCTCAGCTCAGAATTCGCTTACCCAGTACCTCCTCCATACAAGGGAACTGTATGACATGGCTCAAGATGGCGCCAATGATGGAGCACACTCTCCGGCTCTTGTCTCTACCCTACCATTGGCACCCAGCTTGTCCGAGGACCACAGCCGTGAGTACTCTGCTTCTCTCTCTAAGGCAGGTCTGGATGCCAGTCTGGAAGCCACGTATACCAAACTTGCAGAGAAGTTCTAGACTGAGCTCCACAAGACCTCACACACTCTGTCCCAAGAGATCGCGGCCCTGGGCACAAGGACTGACAGATTAGAGACGAAGCATGATGAGCTGGCCCTAGCCTACAGTGACCTCAGCCGTGAACATGACTCTCTAGCAACGGCCTTTTCTCAGATCCAGTCCCAGGTCGAGGACCTTGACAATAGAAACAGATGTAATAATCTGCACCTGCGTGGGATCCCTGAGTCTGAGACCGACTTAATCCCAACTGTTGGGATCCAGTTCAGTGCAGAGGGTTTCTCAACCAGGTTGAGATATACTTTGAGATACTGCCCCAGGCGTTTCCCACGGACAGAAGCAAAGTGGGTTTCGTGATATCTTTGCTTTCTGAAAGAGCCTTGGCCTGGCAAACCCTCTATGGGAGACGCAAAAACCTGTGGTCCTGAGTTACCCAGAATTTGTGACTTCCTTCAAAAGGGTATTTGATGTTCCCACACGCTCCGCCTCTGCTGCCAAGTGCCTCATGTCCATCAAACAGAGTACAAGGACAGTTGCTGATTACGCCATTGAATTCCATACTCTGGCAGCAGAGGTTGCTTGGAACAATGAGGCCCTCGTAGCTGCGTTTTCTCATGGTCTCTTAGATAACATTAAAGATGAGATAGCAGCCCGAGATATACCCACTGAGCTGGAGAAGTTGATCACATTTGCCATCCTCATTGACTCCAGACTCCGAGAAAGACCCTCTGTTAAGGAGCACTTGCAGGAAACCTCTTGTACGTTTGTCTTCGAGCTTTGCAGTCTCACCCTTGCCTCGCTCACCTCCCATGCCTCCAGGTACAGAGTCGGTCTGTGAAGATGAATCCATGCACTTGGGCTTCACGCGTCTCTCTGCGGATGAGAGAGCCCTTAGGAGGAGGGACAGATTGAGCCTTTATTGTGGCCAGGCCGGTCACTTTTTGAAGTCTTGTCTCACCCATCCTGGGAACGCCTTAACCTTGAGGTCCTGTCATGGACAGACCTTAGGTGGCGTTGTTTCGTCTCCAGTTGCCCAGAAGGATAAACCCCTGGTTTTGGTTGCCCTGTCTTGGGCTGAGTCATCCATCGAGATACAGGCTCTAATCGACTCCGGGGCTGCAGGCCTGTTTATTGATGCTGCCTTTGTGTCTATGCACTCAATTCCGCTGCAGCTGCGTGACACTCCACTTGCCATTGAGGCTCTTGACGGGAGACCTCTACAGCCTGCCAATGTGACTCATGAGACGGTTCCATTGTCCATGGCCATAGGGGCTCTTCACCATGAGATAGTCCAATTCCAAGTTATTTGCTAGCCTAAGTTTCCGCTGGTTATTGGTTATCCTTGGTTACAGAGGCACAACTCGTCTTTTGATTGGCTCCGTGCTGAGGTTCTGTCCTGGTCACCACAGTGCAGTGAGAGATGCTTCCAAAAGGTAGCCAAGGTCCTGGGCACCTCTTCACTCTCCTCCCTGCCGGAGGAGTATCGCGATTTTAGCGATGTCTTTGACGAAGGTCAAGCCAGTACGTTGCCTCCACACCGGTCGTATGATTGTGTAATTGACCTTCAACCTGGTGCCATACCCCCTCGTGGCCGGGTTTACCCTTTGTCGGTGTTGGAGGATAAAGCCATGGAGGAGTATGTTGCAGATGCACTTTCTCGAGGTTTCATCCGCAAATCCTCGTCTCCTGCTGGTGCTGGTTTCTTTTTTGTGAAGAAGAGTGGTGAACTGAGACCTTGTATTGATTATAGGGGTCTCAATCGTTTCACCATTAAGAATGCATATCCAATCCCATTGATTACAGAGGTATTTGACCGCCTCAAGGGAGCAACGGTTTTCACAAAGTTTGATTTGAGAGGGGCATACAATCTCGTGAGGATTAAGGAGGGCGACGAGTGGAAAACTGCCTTTAATACCAAAACAGGTCATTATGAATATCTTGTAATGCCTTTTGGCCTCTGTAATGCTCCGGCAGTCTTCTAGGAGTTTATTAACGATGTCCTCCGAGATTTGTTGCAGTTATGTGTGGTGGTTTATCTCGACGATATCCTCATATTTTCCAAGTCCCTGGAGACCTACCACACAGATGTCTGTCGAGTGCTTCAGAAACTAAGAGAGAACAATCTCTATTGTAAGCTGGAGAAGTGCGAGTTCCATCGTGAACAGGTTAAATTCCTGGGTTATGTAATTTCCACTGCTGGTTTTTCGATGGACCCAGAGAAACTTTCTGCAGTCCTACAGTGGCCTCGACCCGTGGGTTTACGTCATCTGCAGCATTTTCTTGGCTTTGCCAACTATAATCGGAAGTTTATTCGTAACTTCTCGTCTCTGGTCAAGCCCCTGACAGATATGACCAGAAAGGACGGTAACCCACAGACTTGGTCTCCAGAGTCCATTAAGGCTTTTGAGAGTCTTAAGACTACCTTTTGTTTCTGCTCCTGTGTTGGCACATCCTGATCCTATGTTGCCTTTTATCCTTGAAGTTGATGCTTCTGAGACTGGAGTTGGCGCCTTTCTGTCTCAACGTCCTAGCTCAGACAGCCCTATGCATCCCTGTGGCTACTTTTTCAAGAAACGTTCACCTGAGGAGTGCAATTATGATTTTGGTGACAGAGAGCTTTTGGCAATCATTTTAGCCCTGAAAGAATGGAGACATCTCCTCAAAGGTACCACTGTGCCAGTTCTCATTCTTACTGACCATAAGAATCTCACTTTCTTGTCTGAGGCTAAGCTCCTCTCTCCCAGAAGGGCACGATGGGCTCTTTTCTTGTCAAGTTTCAATTACATTGTCTCATTCTTAGAATCTTTCTAAGAATGTAAGGGCTGACGCCTTGTCAAGACAATTTTCCTCCACTTCCAAGATGGAGTCGGTTCCGGTTCCTGTGATTCCTCCTGATCGTATTCTGGCTACGGTTCGCACCAGTCTCACTTCTCCTTTGGGAGACAAAATTCTGGCTGCTCAGGTCGATGCTCCCCCTGAGAAACCTTGTGATCGTTGCTTTGTTCCCGAGAGTCTCCGCACTGTCGTGCTTCAGACTTGCCATTCTCCCAAGGCTGCTGGCCACCCTGGGAAGAATCAACTCTGTTTGGTCATTTCCCAACAATTCTGGTGGCCTAGTCTACATGCTGATATAGCCGCCTTTGTAGCTGCCTGTTCCGTGTGTGCTCAGAGTAAGAGTCCACGACATCTTCCAGTGGGCATCCTACAACCCATACCCAATGGTGAGAGGCCCTAGACCCACCTGTCTATGGATTTAATTTTGGAGTTACCCAACTCCCAGGGCAACACAGTTATCCTTATGGTGGTAGACCGGTTCTCGAAAATGTCTCACTGTATTCCACTTAAGAAGTTGCCTACGTCTAAGGAACTGGCTTCCATTTTTGTTTGGGAGATGTTTCGCTTACATGGCCTACCCAAGGTCATCGTCTCTGACAGGGGAAGCCAGTTTGTGTCCCGATTCTGGCGAGCCTTTTGTGCACAATTGGGAATTCAGCTTGCTTTCTCCTCTGCGTATCACCCGCAGTCTAATGGGGCCGCAGAACGAGCCAATCAGTCCTTGGAGGAATTCCTGCGTTGCTATATTTCTGACCATCACAACAACTGGTCAGACCTCTTACCATGGGTGGAGTTTGCTCACAATAGCGCTCTGAATTCTGCTTCCCGTTTGTCCCCGTTTATGGCGAATTATGGTTTCCAACCTTCCATGTTGCCTGACTCGTTTGTTCCTCAGAATATTCCTGCGCTAGAGGAGCATCTCCGTGGTCTTCGGTCCACTTGGGTACAAGTCCAGGAGGCTCTGCGACAGACTAACGAGAGGTACAGACTCCACGCTGACCGCAGACGCCTGCCTGCGCCTTCCTACCAGGTCAGTGACAGGGTCTGGCTGTCTTCTTGCGACCTCCGACTTTGTGTTCCTTCTCTGAAGTTCGCACCTCGGTTTATTGGGCCTTTCCGTATCCTTTGCAGGATAAACCCAGTGGCTTACGCTTTGGACCTTCCTTCCAGTATGCGTATCTCTAATGTGTTTCATGTCTCCTTATTGAAACCTTTGGTCTGCAACCGTTTTACCACCTCAGTGTCACGTCCTCACACTATACATGTTGAGAACCATGAGGAGTATGAAGTACAGTCCATTGTTGACTCCCGTAGGTTCCGTGGGCGCATACAGTACCTGGTGCATTGGAAGGGGTACGGTCCGGAAGAACGCTCTTGGGTCCCATCCTCGGACGTACATGCCCCTCTCCTCCTCCGTGATTTCCATAGATGTTTTCCCCTCAAGCCCAGTGGTCCTCCGAGGGGGAGGGGTCATTGAGGAGGGCGCACTGTCAGGGCTGAGTTCAGCCCTTCCTTCTCTGTGCTGGCAGCTCAGCTGTCAGCTAATTGCCAGCTTCCATTTCTCCACAGTGATCCACCTGTTGATGATCCGCTCGTCAGCTTTGCCTACTTAAGGACTTCCAGTTCATTTGATCTTCGCCTTCACCTGTGTTAACATCACAACAGACTTTCTCCTGCGTTGCTGGTGAAGACCTGCTTGACTGACGTCTCCGCTGGCTACAGATCCTGCTTGCTGAACTGCTACCTTTTATCGCTGGCTCTTGGACATTGGCTTGGCTGACTACTCGATCCGGTTACTGAACCCTGGCTATATTTTGACTACGCTTACTCTGTTTTATTTTTTATTTTTATTATTAAACAAGTGTGATTTAACTGTACTTCTGTCTCAGTCTGATTCATGGTTCCTGACAGTGACTCTGCTGCCTTCACGTATGACAGGATCCACAGGGCCCTCAGACCGAAACTTCCTGCAGACAAGACACCTAGGGACATAGTCCTTTGTATGAAAGATTTCCTGACTAAAGAGGAGATTCTGAGGGCTGCGAGGAATAAACAACGCATCGCTTTGGAAGAACATGTTGTCCAAATCTACCCTGATATCTCTCCTGCCACCCTGGATAGATGCAGAGGCTTGAAAGAGATAACCACTGCTCTCCAATCGGCTCACATACGTTTATAGATGGGGTTTCCCCTTCAAACTGGTAGTTCCCCACAACGGTACTACATAGTCGGCTACCACACTTCTAGAAGGGCAGGACATCCTAGTGAAATTGGGCCTCCTGGATGCCGAAGCGATACGCCACCCCCCTTCGACCCCCAGACCATCTCCTATCTGGCGCACACCTCCTCCTCGTCGTGACCAGAGAAGGATTCGTTATGACATCGGAGATAGAGGCATTGACTAACAGCATGGACCTGTTTTCTTCCCCACCTGGCTAAACCAAGACGATGTTCCAAATATACCTTTTTTTTAGCCCATAGACTTTGGAGTTCGTCCCCTGGAGCCGCTGCATGACCTCCCCTTGCAGCCGCCATTTCACTCAACTTGTTTGTTTACTTCTATGACTGCTGCCCATAGCAAGATCCGTCACCCCGGCTCCCTTCTCGGTCTTGGAGCTGAGTTGGCAATATGGCTGGGTACGAGACCCGGATGTCTCATATGGTTGTTCCTATTATCAAGTTGTATATCATTACCTGATCCAGTTCACTGTTCTATTTTTCTGCTTTTG
The DNA here is from genome assembly GCA_029206835.1 of Rana muscosa. Lineage (NCBI taxonomy): Eukaryota > Metazoa > Chordata > Amphibia > Anura > Ranidae > Rana > Rana muscosa. The sequence goes on from CM055117.1 coordinate 430,896,546, forward strand.
TTTTTTTGGCTGGACTTTTTCTTTTTGGTTAATTTTTCTTCTAGGTTAAGTATATCCTTCCACCTAACTCATATTTTTGGAGACAGTCTGTGTCATCATAGGGTAGGTCCCTTACAGTCTGTTCTTGCTTTTTTTCATGGTTCTCTGGTCGTTTATGTTATGCTTTTACGCTGCCTTCTATTGGATTATGGTGGCGCCTAGTAGATTACTTTTTCTAAGCTCTTTAACGATCATTAGTCAGTCGACTGTAGCTTATGCCATGTCCCCATGGTGATTAGCTGCATATCACACAATGTGAAGGGCTTCAACTCCCCAGTCAAACTTTTTGAAAACAAAATAATATCCCTGTAATCAAATTTGTGCCCTCGGGGTTCGAGAAGAGGGATCCTATCATATTCGTACAGGTTTGCCCAAATCCCCAGCGGTGAAATATTGGCATAAGGAATGACCAAGAAACTGAGTCAAACGCCTTCTGGAGGTCCAGGGAGAAAAAAGCCTGTTTGGGGATGCCCACCATTCCGTCCGAACCTCAGAAAGGATAGGACGTCAATCGCTCTATGAATTTGGTCAGGGCCTTGGCGCCCCAGTAGAAAGCCTACTTGGTGCAGGAGGCAATGTGGTCCGCTATGATTTTGGTTAGGATTTTGAGGTCGTTATTTATTAAAGATATAGGGCGGTAGTTAGAGATTAAGGTAGTGCCTTTACCCGGTTTGGGAATCATGGTAATAAAGGCAGAGTTTAGGGATATATCTGTCATGGTTATGCAGTAATGTTTGTGTCTCAGCCTACCTCTCCTCCATGTGTCCTGCTTTAGAGGCCAGCCACTCTCACCTGGCTGCTTAAGTATTCTCTCCTCTAACCATGGCTCAACCACAGGCCCTATCTGGGAACACTATATTAACCTGTGCACTGCAAGCCAGCCGTGCTGATCAACGTTATTTGTTAAGCTATTGTGTGTTTGGGTTCCTGCTTGCCGTGTGCTACGTCTGTCTCTGTTTTAACGATCTTGGCTTGTTCTCGACTATCCCTGTCTGGTTGTGACCTCGACCTTTGGCGTGTCCTTTGTTTATCCTTGTCTGCTAGTCACCCCGACCTTTGGCTTATCCCCTCACTATCTCTTGTATCCTGAGCTGCTGCTTCCCCTCTATCCTCTATAGCCTACTTAGAGCGTGAGCTGGGGGACTCTGGGGGCCGCGACCTGGATCCAGTTGCAGCCCAGTCCATCCTCATCACTAGAGACTCTGCTGAACACCTGCTGGATCTTAGACTCCGTGCCGTGGGGAATCTTAGGCTCTAGCTCCCTGTGGGATCCCTGTTAGTGCTCCAGTGGACCTGCCTTCCTTAACCACCCAGAGTTCACTCCGCAGCAGTCAGCCATAGGGTTCACTACCTTAGCGGTGAACTCCTGACCCCAACGGTGTGCATCTGTCACCTGGCTTCAGGTGACCTGACAGTTTGATCAGCCATGGACCTAGCTGATGTGCCGCTACCCAGCTGATGTGCCACTACCCGCAGATGATCCATTGCAGGGCATAGTCCGCAGACTTGAGACCCAAGAATCTAATCAGACCCAGGTGATGCGATTCCTTCAGTATTTGGCCTCCCATTATGAACAGGTTCAGGCCTCCTTAGGACCCCGGTTCAACAACCTCAACCGCTATCAGCGGCTGCACCTATTCTGGTCGCAGTCACAGCCACACATTCACTACAACTGCCAGCTCCGTCCCGTTTCTCTGGGGACTCCAAGGCTTGCAGGGGGTTCCTTAGCCAATGCACTATTCATTTTGAGCTCCAGCCCCAAAACTTTGTTTGATCGGAAAAAGGTAGATTAATATCATTTCCTTCCTCTCCGTGAAGCCTTAGCCTGGGCAGCCCCTCTGTGGGAACTGAATGATCCAGTGGTTTCTAGTCTGTCTGACTTCTTGAAACTTTTTTGGAATATCTTCGAAGAACTGGGTCGTGTCTCTTCAGCGGCCAGCGCCCTTTTACCTCTCCGCCAGGAGTCTGCTTCTGTGGGACAGTATGCTCTTAATTTCCGCATACTGACGGCTGAGTTGAGCTGGAACAACGAGGCCTTAGTCCCAACCTTTTTGCATGGCCTTTCTGATAGAGTGAAGGATGAATTAGCAGGAAGAACCATCCCCACGAATCTGGGCGAAGTTATCTCCTTGTGTAACCAGATCAATATTCACTTTCAGGAAAGGACCCTAGAAAAGAGACGCCAGCACTCCTTGGTTCTTAGTCAGCCTGAGCACCCCTCTTTGACCCGTGGAGCATCTCCTGCCAGCTGAGGAACCCATGCAGCTGGGTCAGACCAGGCTATTCCCCAAGGAACGTGCTAGGCGCAGAACTCTAGGCCTGTGTCTCTACTGTGGGGGCAAAGGTCATTTTTGCAACCTGGATCCAGTTGCAGCCCAGTCCATCCTCACCACTAGAGGCTCTGGCGAACACCTGCTGGATCTTAGACTCTGCGTCCTGGGGAATCTTAGGCTCTAGCTCCCTGTGGGATCCCTGTTAGTGCTCCGGTGGACCTGCCTTCCTTAACCACCCAGAGTTTCATCCCACACAACGGAGTATCTCTAATCTCCCATTTGGGTAGAAGAGCTGGAGTCCTGTACACCCGATGCAGTAAATAAAGGTGAGATAGCCTCTGTGATGCAGAAACGGACACTAAGGGTGCAGACGTTAGACATAGCTCCCAGGTGTCTCCATCAATGGGACCCAAGTCTCATTCCCAACCCCTTCTACAGGGAAGCTTACTAGCGTCATGTGTGGCGTTAAGCAGTCTCACATACACTCTTGATATCATGCCCTTTCTCTCGTCTATCAATAGTACATCATTCATCAGAGGGTGCGTTGTTGCCACCAGTATTGATAATCTGCTCTCACACTGAAGCGCATGGCGCAGTTGGAGATTTTAAAAAAATTGATGCCTGTGAAGGGAAAATTCTTCCCTGAGATCTGTGAAGGATTTTAGAACAGTACCATTGTATAACTGCGTGATGTAATGAATACCTGCTTCCTCCCAAGTGCGAAAGTCCCCCAGTTTGAGGAGCTCTTTAAAGTACTTGTTCCTATATATGGGAGTGAACGGACATACCCCCCTAATGTGTAAAAGAGACTGGATATATTTCCATAAGGTGTTTAGCAAGGCAACAGTGGGGAGATTATTCTGCAAATGTGTAAACCCTGAAGTGTGCTACTGCTGGAAGGCTAGAGACAGTAGGAACCAGTAATGATCGAATTGGGTCGGAATCATCCTCCGCTCCCCAATTACCTAGATGTTGCAGCTATAAAATAGTATCTGTCGTGTGGTACTGCCATGCCACCCTGGTGTTTAGCCAGTTGTAGGGAGCGCAGGCTAATGCGAGCTGGTTTGTTACCCCAGATCAGATCCCTAAACTGACTATCAATTTGGGTGAACCATCTGTGCTTTATCCATATGGGGGAGTTATAAAATATATAAAGGAGTTGGGAGGCCCAAACCATTTTGATTAAATTAACTCTACCAGTAACCGATAGAGGTAGTTTTTTTTTTTTTTATTGTTTATTTATGAAAAATTTTCAAGAAGCATTACAAGTATATTTCACATTCAGCAAGTATGAACATTGTACATTTTGCAAGTGCAAACATAAAGTTATATAACAAGGAAAGAAAACAAGTTGTTCGAGTGAACCATTAGACAGTGTAAGGGCCATATAGAGGGAAGATAGAGGGTTATTAATAGCATATCAAAGTATCATGTTAGCATAAAGGTAATCATTGATGGAAACTGGAGCTAAAATTTCCTGAAAAAACAAACAGTCAGTGAGGGACCCAGAAAGATCATTTCCCTATCTCGGTTCGAGGGTCTAGCATTCCGAATTATTATATTCCGATGTATCCCATTTTTCCCAAATTACCTCAAATTTTGGTAGTGCATCTATGACTGCCGTGATGTGCTCCATTTTACGAATATCAGTGACCGTAGAAAGGAATTGCGTAAAGGTAGGTGGAACCGTGGAACGCCAATGTTGTGGGATTACTCGTTTAGCTGCTAGTAAGATGAATGCCATTAGTTTGTTAATAGCTTTGGTGGTATTCCGAAGAGGTAGGCCTAATAGCAGGTGTATGGGTTGGAAAGGAATCTGGATCTCCAATATCTTTTCCAGCAAGGCATGAACTTTAGTCCAAAAGGGGGCCAAGATAGGGCATTCCCAAAATATGTGGAAGTGCGAGCCCAAAGAGGAGCCACACCTCCAACAATGACTAAATGGAGATAGTTTATGAGTTGCTAGAAATTCAGGGGTCCTGTACCAAAACATTAAGATTTTGTACGCCGTCTCCCTCTGGGCCACACATCTGGAGACTTTAGAGGTAGCATCCCATATCGCCCCCCACTGAGCCATAGAAATAGGACTATGAAGGACCTGGGCCCATTTCCTCATATATGAGTGGGTCTGTTCAGAGATGGGATCAGTGCTCTGGAGGATCTTGTAGATGCAAGAAATTTGTTGAGGTTCATGTGGGCCATATGAGCATAGCTTTTCAAATTCAGTAGGATCAACCAGGGTCATTTGGGGTGATCTAGAAACAAAATAATGTTTTACCTGTAAGTAAGAAAAGAGTAGCGTGTTCGTTATGTTATGTTTGGTTTGCAGGTCCAAGAAAGGGAGTAAAGTGCGTGTTACTGGGTGCACCAGATGTCGCAGTTGAAATATACCTGCCTGGGTCCATGGCAGCATTGAGTCATAGGATAAGCTGTCGGGGATTTCTGGGTTAAATAAAACGTTTATCAGTGGGGAGCATTGGGAAGACAGAGTATATTTACTTGAGCAGCGTTTCCAGATTGAGAGTGTGAATATCATAGGGTTCAGGCATATCTTCCGTATTTGAGATGTAAATTTATCTGAAGAGGGCCAAAGTAGACTACATGGGTGTGCAGGGGAAGTAATACTTGTCTCGATTTCTGACCATCTGTTTGATGCGTAACGAGATGTCCACGAGGAAATGACTCTAAGGTGAGTAGCATAATAATATTTGATTACATCTGGTGCCCCCAGACCCCCACGTGAGCGGGGGGCCAGGAGAACCGAACTGGCAATCCTGTGGGACTTGTTATTCCATATAAAGTTCAAAAAATTCCTATGAAGTAATTTAAGTTGGGTCAATGGGATTGCTACAGGGAGTGTTTCAAACATATACAGCAGCTTGGGGAGAATGGACATCTTCAAAACGTTGATTCTACCAATGAGAGAGATAGGGTGTGTTGTCCATTTTTTAACTAGTTTGTTGATGTCTGAAAAAAGGGGAGGGAAATTTTCTTGGTAGAGAGTGGAGTACGATCGGGATAAGTGTACACCGAGATACTTAAGGGACTGCATGCACCATCTATACTTGAAATTGGTTTGCAGGGTTAGAAGAAGGTCAGCCGGGACATTAATGGGTAAAGCTTCAGTTTTAGTCGAGTTAATTTTGAATCCGGAGATATGGCCAAAAGTTTTGTAAGGTTGAATGGAGCGAAGGGAGAGAAATATGTGGGTGGGTAATGGTCAGCAGCACATCGTCCGCGAAGAGAGATAACTTGTATTCCAGATGCCTCAACGCCACTCCCCTAATGTCTGAATGAATGCGTATGGCTGCTGCCAAGGGTTCAAGGCTTAAAATAAAGAGCAGGGGCGATAGTGGGCAACCTTGCCTAGTACCGTTGCTAAGGGGGAATGACGTCGAGGTGTGGGAGGCCAGCTGTACCTGAGACATAGGAGTAGAGTATAGTGCCTTTAATGCTTGTATAAAGGGACCCGAGAATCCAAATCTTGAAAGCGTAGCGAACATAAATGACCAATTTAGGCGGTCAAATGCTTTTTGTGCGTCTAAACTGAGAATTATAGCCGGTCTCTTGGTTTTGGTCAGGAGGTCTATTAAATCTATGGTTCGTCTAGTATTGTCCCCAGAATGTCTGGAAGGCACAAACCCGACTTGGTCTCTGTGGATTAGTTTGGGGAGGAGCAGGGACAGTCTATTGGCAAGTATTTTTGTAAAAATTTTGTAGTCAGAATTTAGGAGAGCTATGGGGCGGTAGTTGTCAGGTAGGGATGGGTCTTTCCCTGGTTTGGGGATCACCGTGATGAACGCATGTAGGAATTGAGCGTGGGGGATTTTCCCGTTCATTAAAGAGGCATAAAGTTTTTCCATGTAGGGCAAAATGGTGGGGAGGAATTTTTTATAATAGGAGTAGGGAAGACCATCCGGCCCTGGGGATTTATTAGTCGGTAGCTGTTTAACAACTTCAGTGATCTCTTCAACTGATATGTGTGCGTTTAGTCCTGAGCGATCGTCTGAGGACAGAGTGGGAAGCTTAAAAGAGTCCATAAAATTGTCAAACTTGTCTTGTGTGAATTGAGTGGTCGGGTCTGTGGATAGGCAGTTATATAGTTTCTTATAGAAGTCTCCAAATACACTAGTCATAATTCTAGGGCAATATGTGGGCTTACCATCATGTTGTATTAAGAAGTCGGGTAAAGATGATTGGGGGCGTGGTTTCAGAATTTTGACAAGCATTCTATGGGGTCTATTAGCGAATTCATAACATTTTTGCTTTGACCAAAGCATGGATTTAGTGATTCTTGCCGAATCTAGTGTTTTTATACGATTTCTTAGTGCTGTTACGGCTCGGAGACCCTCCATCGTGGGGCGTCTGAGAAGTTTTTGTTCAGCTTCTAATAATTGAGTCAATAAAGTCGATCTCTGCAAAGCACGGTCTTTTTTAAGGCGAGATCCAGTTGCGATACATTCACCTCTGAAGAACGCTTTATGTGCCTTCCACAGAACGGAGATCTCCGACACCGAGTCTTTATTTATCTGAAAATATTCATTCAGTTTGTTTTATAGTGGTAGGTGGGTCTCAGGTGAGTTTAGGAGTGACTCGTTAAGGCGCCAATGACTTTTTCTAGGCGTGGGTGAGGACAATAAGAGGTCTATAGTGATGGGGGCATGGTCTGACCATGTAATTGGGAGAATGTTGGCGTCTACCAGGAGAGGTAGTTTTTTCCAAGCAGAGCTTTTCAGTCTGAACTTCCGGAGCAGTGGTGCTAGGTTTAAATCAAGGTACTGGGCGGGGTCCGTGGTCACTTGGATGCCTAAATAGCGGAATTCCTCAACTACTACCACGTCCTTTGCGCATGCAGGCAAGGGCCATAGCAGGGGCATAAGTACCGACTTGCTCCAATTGATGCTAAAACCCGACAGCTGCCCAAAGTCAGCTATCAGACTCATCACATTTTGCAAAGAACTATCAGTATCACCAAGGTAGATCAGAGTATCATCTGCATATAGGGAAACTATATCTTGCCTATGATGTGTATAGTTAGAGGCTCCAAAAGCAAGGACAAACAGCAGGGGCGACAAAGGGCACCCCTGGCGTGTGCCCCTATGAAGTTTGAAGGACTCTGACACATCCCCGTTGATACGTATTCTTGCTGTTGGGGAATTATACAGCAGTTGGACCCATTTCAGAAAGGACGGACCCACTCCAAATCTAGTTAGGACCTCCCAAAGATAGGGCCATTCAACACTATCGAACGCTTTTGCCGCATCCAAAGAGAAGATGGCCCTATTATCGGTGTTATCAGTGGGGATCTGTAAATTAAGGAATAGTCTATGTAGATTTTGAGATGTGGATCTAGTTGGTATAAAACCAAATTGGTCTTTGTGAATCACTCGTTGAATACATTTGGCCAATCTGTTCGCCAGAACCCTGACGAGCAGCTTGACATCAAATGTGAGCAAAGAAATGGGCCGATACGAGTCCGGAGACAAAGCATCCTTGCCGGGTTTCAGCAAGACCACTATAATGGCTTCATTCATAGAGGGAGGGAGAGTCCCAGATTCAAACGGCTGGTTGTAAACTTTTAGGAGAATCGGTAGAATTTGTGTAGAGTACCGCTTATACACTTCTGATGGAAGGCCGTCAGAACCAGGCTCCCGTCCGTTTTGTGTATGAGCCAGTGCCTCTAACAGTTAATCTTCTGACAGGGGTGTATTAAGCTGAGCTGAATCCGAGTCGGACAAGCAGGGAATGGGATATCTATCCAAGAACGAACAGAGATCGTCATGGGAAGGACTGACCTTAGAGGAATAGACATCATGAAAAAATTGTTTAAAGACATCCATAATAGCGGGAGTGGAATGACACGGTACACCGTGTACATCAGCCACAACCACTATATGTGAGGAAGATTGTTGTGATTTGGCCAGCAAGGCCAATATGTGCCCTGTGTTTTCCCCTTCCTCAAAGTGACTTTGTTGTAAAAAGAAGAGTTTATTTTCTGCCAGCTGCAAGGACAAGTCCTTGAGCAGAGATTGGGCTGCCAGCCAGGACCATTTGGTATCCTCTGTGGGGTCATCTATATAATTTAACCTCTGAGAGCCGGGCCTCCTCCAAAACTGAAACCTCCCATTCTTTAGTAGAAGTCTTAATTTGGCTTATTACTCGAATAAACTGGCCACGTAAATATGCTTTTGCAGTTTCCCAGACCACACCTATATTCGCCGAAGCTATATTATGTTCGAAAAAGACCGTGAGTAGTTCAGGTATCGGATCAGGATTGGGAATGAGTGATAGCTAGAAGGGATTAAGTTTCCATAGGGTGTTACCCCTGACCGCCCCCATCCGTAGATCAACCGAGAAGGGAGAATGATCCGAGATCTGTCTTGGGTGATATTGAGAGGAGTCCAATAATGACAGAAGAGGATCATTCCCCAATCCCAGATCAATTCTAGATAGACCTCCTATTGAGACTGACTGGCATGAGAAAACCCTGACCTCTGGGTTACGCATCCTCCACATATCCGTCAGGCCCATCTCCAGCAGGAGGCGAGCAAACGGGGTAGGCCCGTGTCATCCCTGCATACCGTTCCCAATCCGGGCATGAAGTTTTTCCGTCTCCTAGTCAAGATAATTATTAAAGTCCCCTAGGACCAGCACTGGTACCCCCGAAAAGCCAGACATAAAGTCTGCCAACGTTTTGAGGAGACCGGCTGAAAATGGAGGGGGAATGTACAATCCTGCTAAAATGCATTTTGTTCCATATATGGAGCACAGTAGAAAAACATAGTGACCATCTGGATCAATCTTAACTTCTATAGCTGGGAACTGCGTGCCACGTTTCACCAGAAGACTCACTCCCCTCGAGTACACCGAATAAGTGGCGTGATATTGATGACAAAATTGTCTTAGAGCAAATTGGGGGGTGGAGGTCGGGGAGAAGTGAGTCTCCTGAAGGCATAATATATCCGCATTAAGACGCTTGATTGTGCGTAACACAGCCAAGCGTTTAACAGGATTATTCAAGCCACTGACATGATAAAAATCTGGTCACCTTAGACATTTCAGCAGGATTACAAGAACCACAAGGATACCATATAGTGTTATAGGGCGATTTGAAAACAATAGAGGGCAATAAACATGAAAGGAGGGCATGACCCAATGGACTGAAATAAAAAAAAGTACATTAGTATATCTAACGAGCTTTGCATTGACCGTGCTAGGCACGAGTAATCCATAAGAGGAGCAGGGTCCATAGTAAGCAATAGAGTCATTAGTAGTGGAGATCCTGCCATAGAGCAGAGAAAAAAAAACCATCATAAAATAAAAAGGAAAAAAACAAATAACCTGCCAACATGGCCAACCTGTATTGCCTAAGAGCAGTAGGAGGTCTGGAACAGACCATCTTGGGGGCAACAGTGGAAGCGCACGTTAGTGTCTTAAAAACTTCTCAACAGCTAGAATAAGGAGCCCTGGTGGTAAATAGAGGTCCAGGCAACAACAGCTTTCTCCGCCTTGGCAAGTAGAAATGTACGATCAAAAGGTGCCTAATAAAGGAGATCTCTATCCCTCAGGAGATGCAGGGCGACGGTTGCGAGCTTCCCGGATCGATCGTTCTTCCCGATCCAGCCATTGTGTGGCTGCCGATGGCAAATCAAAAAAGTGCATCGAGCCCAGTGCTTCCACCCTAAGGCGGGCAGGATACAGCATAGCGTATTTTAAATCCAGGGACCTGGGGCGACGTTTAATGTCCATGAATTCTGCGTGTTGTCTCTGTAGCTCAGCAGAGAAATCCGGGAAAAAAGACAGCTTGGCGTTATCAATTCTCAGGGCCTCAGGTTTGGTCCTGGAATTCTAGAGAACAGCATCCCTGTCCTTATAGTCCAGGAGCTTGAGGAGAAAAGGCCTGGGGGGAGCCCCCGGCTGCTGAGGCCTGGCCGGAACTCTGTGTGTTCTCTCTACAGAAAACATAGGGGTGAACACCTCTCTGCCGAATGCTGCGACCAGCCATTTTTCAATAAATTCCACAGGGTTCTTTCCCTCAATTCTTTCAGGGAGCCCAATCACCCTGACATTATTTCTTCTCATTCTGTTCTCTAATTCCTCCAAACGAGAGGAATGTTGTGAGAGGAGATGTTGTACAACAGATCTCTCTGCATGGGCACCATGTCATCCTCCACAGAGCTCACTCTCTCTTCTAATGCCGAGGTCCTCTCTCTCAGCTCTTGGGTGTCCTGTCTCAGAAATGACAATTCCGCTCTCACCCCTTTTATCTTGGTGGCCAGAGAGACATTACAGTTATTTTCTGCCTCAAGGATGTCACTGAGCGAGGGTTCCCCTTCAGGGGGTGGGCTGGCGGGGATATGAAGCCTAGTGGAACCACTCTCAGGAGTACTCACTGCGTCCCAAGCGAGCCCCGATCCACTTGCATCCTCCAAGGGCACAGTGTTGTCAGCCTCAGATGAGCCACCGGATGAATCCCCCGGAGTGTCAGAGTGTATATTGGGGTCCAGAGTGAGAGAGAAGAGCTTTGCCGCAGCCTCCCTGTGTATCTCCTTTGCAGAGCGCTGTGCCTGGGCATCATTTTGGGCCATGCTGTCTGTGGTCCGGGTCGCGTTCTGCCATTTCACGGTGGACATCTGGCAGGTAGGTAGCAGATAAAGAGCTTATGACACTCGGGAAGGCTTCCGATCACCGAAAATCTGTAATTGCAGCAATGCAGTGTATTCGATCAGGACAGTAGAGCGGATTTTCGGCGGAGAGAACTGAATGTGCGTCCGGCTACATCCGCTGCCTGGCCACCAACAGCCGTATGTTTAGACTGATCTCTTTCAGGGATCAGTATCTCTGGTAAGCGGCAGCTATATTGGAGGTGGTGGACTCTTTTCTGTCAGGATAACAGCACTGTTCTTGGGTGTTCATATTTGATGTCACTGATGCATGCTAAGAAGATTGATATCCCCTTTCAAGCAGTACCTTCCCAGCAAGCGTGCCAGAAATGGGGTCAAGCTCTATAAGTTCTGTGACAGGGCAACAGACTATGTATGGAGCTTTACGGTTTATGAGGGAAAAGATAGTCAGGTTGAGTCGGTCAACTGCCCGGATTACATAGGGAGCGCTGGCAAGATAGTATGGAACTTGGTGTCACCCTTATTTGGAAAGGGGTACCACTTGTATGTGGACAATTATTACACGAGCGTGCCACTGTTTAGTCACTTGTTTGATCATCAGATTGGAGCATGTGGCACCGTGCGACCTAATCGCCGGGGCTTTCCCCAGCGGCTTGTAGATGCCCATCTTAGGCTGGGGGAGAGAGCCTGCTTGAAGTGTAATAACTTGTTCGCTATGAAGTGGAGGGACAATAAGAATGTTTTCCTTCTTACCTCCCTTCATGCAGACACGACAGTCCAAATTCCTACGGCGACTGGTGTTGTGGAGAAACCCCTCTGTGTCCACGAATATAACAAAAATATGGGAGGGGTGGACCTCAACGACCAGTTGTTGGCGCCATATCTAATTGACCGTAAGGCGAGACGCTGGTACAAAAAAGTGTCTCTATCCTTATTCCAATTGGCTTTCCTGAACGCTCATGTGCTATACAGAGCTTCAGGCATGACTTTATCTCTCCTAAAATTCCAGGATGAGATAGTCACAGAACTCCTGTATCCAGGCGGTTCTGCACCTCACCATCCATTAACCAAATGCAGTAAGCCAGCTGCATGAGAGGCATTATACGTATGTCCTCGAGAGTACCCCTACCCAACGAGCCCCCCAAAAAAGATGTTGTGTCTGTAGCAAGCGCGGATTTAGGCGTGACACCAGTTATTATTATCCACGCTGTCCTGACAAGCTTGGTCTTTGCCTTGGTGAATGTTTTGAACGCTTCCACTCAAAAGTGAAGTTTTAGCGTAGGGTACAGCATTTCACAGACTAGGACACACTTACACAGGGTCTCCCAAGATGCCATCGCATTTTGAGAGACCCAAACCATTACAGTTGTTAAAGTTACAAAAAAAGTGTAAAAAATAAAAAATAAACTTAAAAAAAAAACACAAAAAAAAACAAAAAAACAAAAATTGTTGTCGTTTTATTGTTCTCTCTCTCTCACTATTTTCTCTCTATTGTTCTGCTCTTTTTTACTGTATTCTATTCTGCAATGTTTTATCATGCTTGCTTTTCAGGTATGTAATTTTTTGTTTTCAGGTGCGCCATTCAGCTGCAGCGCGGAATTATTTATCTTAACAGCAACAGCGTTTGCTCCCACGATACATAAAGCCATGACTCCAGTGCTGTAGGAGGTGATTTCACCACCACAGTTCAAAAAAAAGAGCATATATGCCGAAGCATGGGGGCAGCAGGGGCGGAGGAGCGATTTTGCTCCTAATGCCGCGTACATACGGTCGAAATTCCGACGGAGGCTTGCCCGTGGAAAAGTCCGACCGTGTGTACGCGGCATAACTTTTTTGCGGGAGGATGCCCCCATGCTTCGGCATATATATATATATATATTAGGCACAGGTTGCGTTAAAAAAATGTTTTATTTTTTACTAGGTTTTGTTTTGGTATTTGCTTTGCAGGTATGGTATAGTAAGGTCTTACTGTTATACTGTAATGTTACTTTGTTTTAATGTTAACCATCATTTGCTTAGCAGGTACGCCATTCAGTTGCAGCGCGGATCTATTTATCTTGACAGCAACAGCGTTTGCTCCCACGATACATAAAGCCGTGACTCCAATGCTGTAGGAGGTGATTTCACCACCACAGTTAAAAAAAAGAGCATATATGCCGAAGCATGGGGGCAGCAGGGGCGGAGGAGCGATTTTGCTCCAAAAGGCGCGTACATACGGTCAAAATTCCGACGGAGGCTTGCCCGTGGAAAAGTCAGACCGTGTGTACGCGGCATAACTTTTTTGCGGGAGGATGCCCCCATGCTTCGGCATATATAAATGGTGCATGTATGCCCATCATTAGAAGTGGGTGGATGAAGGGAGGTATTCTAATGGTGGGCATACCCACCGATCAATCTCTTTTTTTCGTTCAGCCAACAGGCTGCATGAAAAAAAAAAGATTACAATACATGTCCAACAAGGACCAGCAACGTACTGGTATGTTGCTGGACTTTGAATGTTTATTCCAGAATGATGCCTGCACGTTTAGGTATCATCTTGGTATCATTCTTTTCAGCCAGCGGCCGGCTTTCATGTAAAAGCAATCCTAGCAGATAATTAGCCTCTAGACTGCTATTACAAGCAGTGGGAGGGAATGTCCCCCCCGGATATAAACAGCGCCATTGGGAAATTGGGAAAGCATTTTATCAGACCGATCTTGGTGTGGTCAGATGCTTTGAGGGCAGAGGAAAGATCTAGGGTCTAACCCCCCAATTTTTTTCAAAAAAAGAGTACCTGTCACTACCTATTGCTATCATAGGGGATATTTACATTCCCTGAGATAACAATAAAAATGGTAAAAAATAAGTAAAATATATATGGAAAGAACAGTTTAAAAATAAAATAAAAAATAAAAATAAATAATAATAAAAAAAAAAGCACTGCTGTCCCCCCCTGCTCTTGCGCAAAGGCGAATGCAAGCATCGGTCTAGCGTCATATGTAAACAGCAATTGCACCATGCATGCGAGGTATCACCGCGAAGGTCAGATTGAGGGCAGTAATTTTAGCAGTAGACCTCCTCTGTAAATCTAACGTGGTAACCTGTAAAGGCTTTTAAAAATTAATGTAGTTTGTCGCCGCTGCGCGTTTGTGCGCAATTTTAAAGCATGTCGTGTTTGGTATCCATCTACTCGGCCTAAGATCATCTTTTTTATTTCATCAAACATTTGGCCAATATAGTGTGTTTTAGTGCATTAAAAATAAAAAAAGTGTGTTTTTCCCCAAAAAATTTGTTTGAAAAATCGCTGCGCAAATACTGTGTGGGACAAAAAAAATGCAACACCCACTATTTTAATCTGTAGGGCCTTTGCTTTAAAAAAATATATAATGTTTGGGGGTTCAGCATAATTTTCTTGCAAAAAAAAAAAAATGTTTTCATGTAAACAAAAAGTGTCAGAAAGGGCTTTGTCTTCAAGTGGTTAGAAGAGTGGATGATGTGTGACATAAGCTTCCTAATGTTGTGCATAAAATGCCAGGACAGTTCAAACCCCCCCCAAATGACCCCATTTTGGAAAGTAGACACCTCAAGCTATTTGCTGAGAGGCATGTTGAGCCCATTGAATATATTTTTTTTTGTCCCAAGTGATTGAATAATGACAAAAAGGAAAAAAAAAAAATGTACAAAAAGTTGTCACTAAATGATATATTGCTCAAACATGCCATGGTTATATGTGGAATTGCACCCCAAAATACATTCTGTTGCTTCTCCTGAGTACGGGGATACCACATGTATGAGACATTTTGGGAGCCTAGCCGCGTACAGAACCCCGAAAACCAAGCACCGCCTTCAGGATTTTTATGGGTGTAAATTTTTGATTTCACTCCTCACTGCTTATCACAGTTTCGGAGGCCATGGAATGCCCAGATGGCACAAAACCCCCCAAATGACCCCATTTTGGAAAGTAGACACCCCAAGCTATTTGCTGAGAGGTATGTTGAGTATTTTGCAGATCTTGCTTTTTGTCACAAAGTTTTGAAAATTGAAAAAAAAAAAAGGGATTTTTATAACAGCTTACCTGTAAAATCCTTTTCTTGGAGTACATCACGGGACACAGAGCGACTTAGTCATTACTAATGGGTTATATAGATTACCTTCAGGTGCTGGCACTGGCCAATTCCAAACCGGAAGTACCCTCCCCTATATAAGCCCCTCCCATCCGGGAGCACCTCAGTTTTGTAGCCAAGCAATAAGTGTCCCAAAAAGAGGGGTGGGAGCTCTGTGTCCCGTGATGTACTCCAAGAAAAGGATTTTACAGGTAAGCTGTTATAAAAATCCCTTTTTCTTTTTCGTACATCACGGGACACAGAGCGACTTAGTCATTACTAATGGGACGTCCCAAAGCAATGCCAAATGAGGGGAGGGATACATAAGCTGGGCGCCATCAGGCATGAGGATCTTTTGCGGCCTGCAACACACTGCGCCCAAAGGCGACATCCTCCTGACTTCTAACGTCTACCTGGTAGAATCTAGTAAACGTGTGTACCGAAGACCATGTTGCGGCCTTACATACTTGAGCCAGGGAGGCCTGGTGATGCACTGCCCATGAAGTTCCAACTGCTCTTGTGGAGTGCGCCCTAACTTTGAACGGAGGCGGTCTCTTTCTCAAGCCATAGGCTTGTATTATGACCTGTCGAATCCACTTGGCTAAAGTGGATTTTGATGCTGCCTGACCCTTTTTAGGGCCTTCCGGCAGAATAAACAAAGTATCCGTTCTGCGAATCTGAGCAGTGGCTTTTAGATAAGCTTTAACTGCTCTTACTACATCCAAAGAATGTAATAACTTTTCCTCTACCGAGCTAGGTTTGGGGAAAAAAGAAGGAAGAACCACATCTTGGTTCAAATGAAACCTCGATACCACCTTGGGAAGAAAGGCTGGATGAGGACGTAATACTACTCTGTCCTTATGGACAACCAGATATGGCTCCTTACAGGACAAGGCGGCTAATTCCGATACTCTTTTAGCCGAACAAACGGCTACTAAGAAAATCAATTTCCTGGTGAGAAGAACCAAGGAAATGTGTTGCAATGGTTCAAACGGTTGTTTCTGTAGAACTGACAGAACCAGGTTTAAGTCCCAAGGACATATGGGAATACTAACCGGAGGGCTAATACGCATCACTCCTTGTATGAAAGCTTTGACTAGTGAATGCGAAGCCAAGGGCCTTTGAAAAAATATTGACAAGGCCGAAATCTGACCCTTGATAGTACTCAAGGCCAGCTTCCTATCTACAGCCCACTGTAGGAAGTCCAAAATCCTCCCTATCACGTACTTACGTGGATGCCATTTCTTGGCCTCACACCACGTAATGTACGCTTTCCAGATCCTATAATAGATCTGCCTGGATACCGGCTTCCTGGCATTGATCATGGTAGATACTACAGAATTAGAGATCCCTCTCTTTTTCAGAATGTGGGCTTTAATAGCCAGGCCGTCAAACCTAGGGCTGGTAAGGAAGGGTGGTATATCGGTCCCTGCGACAGCAGGTCCGGACGATGTGGGAGGGTCCAAGGACTCCTCACTGACATTTTTACAATCTCCGCGTACCATGCCCTTCGGGACCACGCTGGAGCCACCAGAATCACTGGTTTCTTTTCTACCCTGATTCTGCGGAGTAATCGCGGTAACAATTGTGGCGGTGGGAATGCATATATCAGCTTGAACTGATCCCAAGGGAACACTAGGGCATCCGAGCTGCAAGCTAGAGGATCCCTTGTGCGAGACACAAATCTGTCCACCTTTGCGTTGAATCTGGATGCTAGCAGATCTACATCCGGTGTTCCCCACCGCTGGCATATTGCCTGGAAAACCTCGGGGTGAAGAGACCATTCCCCCGGGCATAATTGTTGGCGACTTAAAAAGTCCGCTCTCCAATTTTCCACTCCTGGGATGAAAACCGCGGATATGGCTGGGACATATTTTTCTGCCCACTCTAGGATGCAATTTGCTTCCCTCTGGGCTGCATGACTCCTGGTGCCACCCTGGTGATTGATATATGCCACTGCTGTGGCATTGTCTGATTGAATTCTGACAGGGGACCCTTGGAGTTTGGATGCCCATGCTACTAGGGCATACCGGGCTGCTCGTATCTCTAAGAGATTGATGGGCAGGGCCTTTTCTGCTTCTGACCACTTGCCCTGGAGAGACCATTGCTCCAGTACTGCCCCCCAGCCTATGAGGCTGGCATCTGTAGTGACTACCTTCCAAGAAACCGGACTGAAGGGTTTCCCTTTTTCCAGATTCTGGGGCACCAACCACCAATGGAGGCTCTTGCGAACGGAAGGGGACAGGGACATTGGTAAGTCTAAAGCCTGAACTTTTTTGTTCCAGGCTGACAGTATGGCCCTTTGCAAATTCCTTGAATGGAATTGACCGTAGGGTACCGCTTCGAATGAAGCCACCATTTTCCCCAGCAGCCTCATGTAGAGGCGTATGGATGGTTTTCTTTTTGTACCCACTAAGTGGGTCAAATCTTTTAAAGACGACACCTTCTCTGGAGGTAAGAAAATCTTTCTCTGATTTGAATCCAGCCTTAGCCCTAAGTATTCCAGACTTTTGACTGGTCTTAGAGCTGACTTGTCCCGGTTGATAATCCAACCGTGATATTCCAGATACTTGATTGTCTTGTGAATAGCTACTTCCAGCTTTTCCACTGAGTGGTCTATTAGTAGCAGGTCGTCTAGATATGCCATTATCGTTACACCCTGTGTTCTTAGATTGGCCAATAATGGGGCCAGAATTTTTGTGAACACTCGTGGTGCTGTGGCCAGACCGAAAGGTAAGGCTCTGAACTGAAAATGGCGCCCTTCTACTGCAAAGCGTAGAAATTTCTGGTGGGCCGGAAAGATGGGAATATGCAAAGAAGCATCCCTTATGTCGATCGAGGCTAACCATTCCTGCCCTTGTAGGGCGGTGGCCACCGATCGGATCGACTCCATCCGAAAAGTCCTGATATTTAGGAACTTGTTTAGCCCTTTTAGATTTAATATGGGCCTCACGTCCCCATTTGGTTTGGGGACTGTGAAAAGGTTCGAGTAAAACCCGAATCCGCTTTCTTCCAGGGGAACCTTCATGATTACACCTTGGAGCAATAGTTGTTCTAGTGCCAGAAGGAGGGATCCTCTCTTCTGGGGATCTCTTGGCACGTTTGACCTCATAAATTGGGCAGGAGGAGTGCCTTTTAACTCCAGCTTGTATCCCAGACTTACTGCGGAGAGCACCCATCTGTCTCTGATGGTGTCCCGCCAGGTCTCTGTGAACAACTGAAGTCTTCCCCCCACCCGATTGAGTGGGGGCAACGCTTCATGCCTTGGGGGGAGGTTTTGTACCTCTCTTGATCCAGGGCTTCTTGTTACCCTGTGATTGTCCCTGATTTCTGCCCCCTGAATTTGACAGCGGAGGCCGTCGGAACTGCTTCACAGCCGATGTGCCCGGGACTGGAGAAGTAGGCCTCTTAAAAGAAGGACTTCTACCCTTGTTCTTAACCGGTAAGAGTGAACTTTTACCGGCAGAAATTTTCTGGATATATTTGTCCAGATCTTCTCCAAATAAGCGTTCTCCATGAAATGGGAAGCTAACCAGCAGTTTTTTACAGGGAGCTTCAGCAGACCAGTTTTTGAGCCACAGAAGCCTACGCATATGTACTATAGACAGCGTAAAGCGGGAGGCCTGTTGGATTGTATCCTTTATGGCGTCCACCGCAAAACACAAGGCTCTAGGCAGGTCAGCTAGGGCAAGAGCCTGCTGATCTGGTAAGTCCCTTAAGAGTTGTTTCAACTGATCTTTCACTGCTTGGCAGACTCCAATCGCTGCTACCGCAGGTTGTGTCACCATGCTTGCTGTAGAGAAAGCAGATTTTAGTAAAGACTCCAATTTTTTATCTATTGGGTCTTTGAACATTGGAACATTATCTACTGGACATGTCAGTGATTTGTTCACAGAAGAGATGGCTGCGTCCACTGTAGGGACCCTCCATTTTTTATGAACTTATCCTCCATGGGATAGATCACCGGAAATCTCTTGGGGGAGCAAATATTTTATCAGGATGCTCCCAATCCTGGTAAATAAGCCCTTCTAATAAAGGGTGGATTGGGAAGGAACAGACAGCCTGGGGAGCTTTTAGCGACCCCAGCGAGGAAACCGTAGTGGATGGTGGTTCCGCCAGAGGCATTTTAAATGCTGATCGGACCATGTTAGTCAGAGACTGAACCCATAATCTTTCAGCCTGAGATGCTGAGAAAGGTTCTTCCACTGTTGATTCCTCCATAACTGAATCAACCTCATCCTGATCCCCTTCAGGTAGGTCGATCTCTGTGTGGGACTGTTCCTCCACTAACAGGCACTCTGAAGGAGGAGACGGAGATCGGACGCGCTTTCCCTGTGACAGGGAAGCAGCGATCAATGCTGTTAATCTCTCTTCCAATCCTCCCAGAGTTGAGGATAAAACCTCCCCTGTTATATATACAGGAGCAGGTGGACTGGGGACAGCCGCAGCACCAGGCACTCCTGCGGGGTTTCTACGGCTACTGACCTCTGAATTCTCAGGGGAGATTGGTGCAGTACAAGCATGCCCAATATCCTCAGAGCCCGATGGAGACCCCTTTGGCTTCCTGGAAGACCTATTTCCGGAGCGTCTGGACGACATATCCTTTAAGCACAAAGCTGAGGTATTCCCGTCGTCATACACCAATTTTTGCTGGTAATAGTCTAACACAGTTGCTGCTATATACCAGCTGGTGTCCACTAAAGTGCCTTTCTATGGGGATGCCTGCATCAACCGCCTCTGTGTGCCACTGTTTGTTGCTAGCTCTGTTTGCATCCAGCTGACACTTGTACTGTGTCTTTATACAAGCTGGGACGCCTGCACATGCGCAGACGCATCGAGCGTCATCCACCCGCCCCGCCCCTTTTTTTTCATAGGAGGCGCGTGCACGCGCCCGTGCGCGCGCCCGTGCGCCCGTTTCGAAATCAAACAGGGACTAGGAGCCAGGGCCCTTTTTGCCGGAGGGCCTGTGCGATGGATGAGCGCAGCAACAGGGCAGAGGAAGTGGACAGAGAAACTTACCAACTGCCTGGATCTTTTGACTTGAGAAAACCAAAGATCCACATGACAAGAAAAATGGACTACAGCGGCCTCTAGTGGTTTAACACAGGTACCGCGGTCCCTTTTTTTTTTTTTTTTTCTTGACTACTATTACAATTTTACATTTTCAGTAGTTACAGGCATACACAGATATTAGCGGGAATACCGTTAGGTAACAGACAGAAAGACAAATTAGGCTTGGGGGTCCCCCAATAGAACCAAGTTCCTGGGGGCCCCCACTTACCTGATCCCCGCCGCAGGACTTTGTTTGGTCCACAGAAGCCCAAACTTCACCTATCACGGCAGGCATTGTAATTAAACCTTCAGGGACCGGGTTCCCAAGGATTCCACTCCCCTGGACCTGTATAGCACCCTGCACAGACAACATCTTGGTCGTGGGTATGACCAGAGCTCTGGATCCCAGGGTCCAGCCCTCCTAAGAGAGGCATTACAGGCAAAACCTTGCTCTTCTGCTGCAAGGCCCGGGTACCGACCGTTTAGCTATGAAGCTTTTTTGGTGGGATCCGGAACAGCTTACTAAGGCCCAAAAGAACCTGTACGCAAGCCCAGTGAAAACACATGTTACTCTTTGGCCAACACCTTAGACACTGGCAAAAAACTGAGGTGCTCCCGGATGGGAGGGGCTTATATAGGGGAGGGTACTTCCGGTTTGGAATTGGCCAGTGCCAGCACCTGAAGGTAATCTATATAACCCATTAGTAATGACTAAGTCGCTCTGTGTCCCGTGATGTACGAAAAAGAAATGTCTTTCTTCATTTTCAAAAACAAATGAGAGCTGTAAAATACTCACCATGCCTCTCAGCAAATATCTTGGGGTGTCTACTTTCCAAATGGGGTCATTTTGGGGGGTTTTGTGCTATCTTGGCATTTTATGGCCTTCAAAACTGTGATAGGTAGTGAGGAGTGAAATCAAAAATGTATGCCATTAGAAACCTTGAAGGTGGTGCTTGGTTTTTGGGGTCCCGTACGTGGTTGGCTCCCAAAAAGTCCCACACATGTGGTATCCCTGTACTCAGGAGAAGCAGTAGAATGTATTTTGGGGTGTAATTTCACATATGCCCATGGCATGTGTGAGCAATATATCATTTAGTGACAACTTTGTGCAAAAAAAAAAAAAGTTTGTCATATTCCCGCAACTTGTGGCAAAATATAAAATATTCCATGGACCCAACATGCCTCTCAGTAAATAGCTTGGGGTGTCTACTTTCCAAAATGGGGTCATTTGGGGGGGTTTTGTGCCATCTTGGCATTTTATGGCCTTCGAAACTGTGATAGGTAGTGAGGAGTGAAATCAAAAATTTGCACCCTTAGAAATCCTGAAGACGGTGCTTGGTTTCCGGGGTCCCGTACGTGGCTAAGCTCCTAAAAAGTCCCACACATGTGGTATCCCCGTACTCAGGAGAAGCAGCAGAATGTATTTTGGGGTGCAATTCCACATATAACCATGGCATGTGTGAGCAATATATCATTTAGTGACAACTTTTTGTACATTTTTTTTTTTTTTGTCATTATTCAATCACTTGGGACAAAAAAAAAAAATATTCAATGGGCTCAACATGCCTCTCAGCAATTTTCTTGGGGTTTCTACTTTCCAAAATGGGGTCATTTGGGGGGGTTTTGTACTGCCCTGCCATTTTAGCACCTCAAGAAATGAGATAGGCAGTCATAAATTTAAAGCTGTGTAAATTCCAGAAAATGTACCCTAGTTTGTAAACGCTATAACTTTTGCGCAAACCAATAAATATACGCTTATTGACTTTTTTTTACTAAAGACATGTGGCTTAATACATTTTGGCCTAAATGTATGACTTAAAATGAGTTTATTCGATTTTTCTTATAACAAAATTTTCGGTCTTTTTCTGTTTATATCGCAAAAAATAAAAATCGCAGAGGCAATCAAATACCATTAAAAGAAAGCTCTATTTGTGGGAATAAAAGGACGCAAATTTCGTTTGGGTACAACATAGCATGTCCGCACAATTTACAGTTAAAGCAGTGCAGTGCAAAATTCTGAAAACACCTCTGGTCCTTTAGCTACAAAATGGTCCGGGGCTTAAGTGGTTAATGTAATAATGCTTCTTAAGCTAAAATTCACTCACCATTCATTCGATTTGCCAATCATTCAAGTCAAGAGACATCACCACCCTGTCCTTATCTCGTCATCACAGCCTCACTGACTGTCGACGCCCTCAAAGGTTCTTTTATTAAACTCCTAGCAGGAAGTGATGTCACAACATGTGACCTCCTCCATAGGAAGTGACCATATAAGGATATAATACAACAAAAGAACCAATCACAGACATGTATACATTCAAAAAGACTAGCAGTGACGTGCACTGCTTCCAATGACGGGAACCATACGAAAGCTATGGCTCTCAATGGGCCACAATTGTCGTATCGTTATGCTATAGTTCTAGTGGACGCAGATCTGTCCGCTCTGAGTCATTTAATGCCAACGCCAAGAAGTGGCCAGTCCCTTGGTGAGGCATAAAACAAATATCCCTAAAAGGAGCAAACATCGCTGTGTCCACAGGAAGATTTTCCCACCACCGGTCTTCCACCAACGTCTGTATATGCGAATACGTTCACATGAGCGCATTACAGCAAAACCAACACTGGGGGACATCTGAAAACATACATTAATACAATTTTCCACAACAGTCCTCCTTTTTTTGTCATATGCTCCCCATGTCCATCGATGAAACTTGATCTGCTTCTTACACCTGGATAGTGATGAGCCGAACACCCCCGGGTTCGGTTCGCACCAGAACCCGCGAACAGACCGAAAGTTTGCACGAACTTTAGAACCCTATTAAATACAATGGAATTCGAAATCTAAAGTGCTAATTATAACGACTATTATGCATGTTATTGTCCTAAAAAGGGTTTGGGAACCCGGGTTCTGCACCAGGGGACATGTATCAATGCAAAAAGAAGTTTTAAAAACGGCCGTTTTTCGGGAGCAGTCATTTTAATGATGCATAAAGTGAAAAAAAAAGTCAAATATTCCTTTAAATATCGTCCCTGGGGGGTGTCTAAAGTATGCCTGTGAAGTGCCACGTGTTTCCCGTGTTTAGAACTGTCCCTGCACAAAATTACATTTCTAAAGGAAAAAAAGCCATTTAAAACTGCTTGCGGCTTTAATGTAATGTCTGGTCCCGGTAATTTGGATGAAAATCTTTAAGAAAAATGGCATAGCTACCCCATCACACCCCCCCCCCCCTACTCCAGCCCATTACCAGCCCCTTTGGGTCTTGGATAATAAGGGGAACACCGCACACAAAATAAAAAAGGCCCTATATACTCTGAACAGCCGTATACAGGCGGTGCATACAAGACAGGGACTGTAGGTTTGTTCTTATGAAGAATCTGTTTGTAATTTTGAACAGGTACATTGTTTAAGTGTAGCTCCAGCCAAAAAATCAATTTTTAAGCTTTTTGGAAAACATAGAGAAGGGTTATCACCCCTGTAACATTTGTTGAATTGGTGATAAAGCATCAGTGGAGAGGAGACACTTTTTTTCCCATATTAACTCTTACAGGAGAGAATTTGCCTTCCTAGGGGTAGATTTCCTCTCACTTCCTGTTGTATCCTTCCGTTTGCAAGGAGGAGTCGTTTGTAAGTTGGATGTTTGAAAGTAGGGGCCTGCCGTATATACTCAGCTGAAATTTGCCTCTTACATGTTGGTGTTGCCACAACACTGTAAGCCCTCACAGTTACTCTTGGTGGGCGCATGAATGGGCCCTGCTGAGAATTATTAGATCAAGAATTGTAATTGCATGCCCCTGTTGAACAGGGGCTGAAAAATTGGGCCTTTGGTGGTGGTGGTGGTGGTGGTGGTGTTGACACAACACTGTAAGGCCTCACAGTTACTCTTGGTGGGCGCAGGAATGGGCCCTGCTGTGAATTATTAGATCAATAATTGTAATTACATGCCCCTGTTAAACAGGGGCAGAAAAATTGGGCCTTAGGCACTGGTGCCACAACACTGCAACCCCTCGCAGATACTGTACTTGGAGCACAGCAATGAGCCCTGTTGCAAAGTAGTGCATCAAAAATTGTAATTACACGCCCCTGTTAAACAGGGGCTGAAAAATTGGGCCTTAGGCACTGGTGCTGGTGCCACGACACTGCAACCTCTCCCAGATACTCTAGTTGGAGTGCAGGAATGAGCCCTGCTGCAAAGCATTGCATAAAAAATTGTAATAACACGCCCCTGTTAAACAGGGGCTGAAAAATTGGGCCTTAGCCACTGGTGCTGGTGCCACGACACTGCAACCTCTCCCAGATACTCTAGTTGGAGTGCAGGAATGAGCCCTGCTGCAAAGCATTGCATAAAAAATTGTAATTACATGCCCCTGTTAAACAGGGGCTGAAAAATTGGGCCTTAGCCACTGGTGGCGGCACCCAGAAACAAAAATGTTCTTCCAAGCTATCATCATCAATCGGATCATTGAGGAGGAGGAGGATAGTCAGTCAACAAGAAAGTCTCTCAGCATCAGCATCAGTCTTGAAGGGATGTGACATTTGAAAATAAATTAGTCTGTTATATCAGCTTCAGGTGTTCGGTAGCTGGTGGTGATCCAAGACTGGTTCATCTTTATGAAGGTCAGTCGATCAACCGAGTCGGTGGACAGGCGCACCCTGTGATCCGTGACAAATCCTCCAGCAGCACTGAATGTGCGTTCTGAAAGAACGCTGGATGCAGGACAGGCCAGTAGCTCAATTGCATACTGTGCAAGCTCTGGCCAGTGATCCATCCTCAAGACCCAGTAAGCCAGAGGATTTTCGGTGGGGAAGGTGTCCAAGTCTGACCTTGCCCCTAGGAATTCCTGCACCATGTATATTAGACGCTGGCAATGGTTGCTGGAACCGATCATACCTTGGGGCTGCGGACTAAAGAATTGTCTGAACGTATCGGTCAGACGGCCACCTTCCCCACCGCTCCTTCTTTGACTGACCAAAGCCTCAGCAACTCGTTGTCCAGGACCAGGAGTTTGTAACCTCCCAGTCTCTGGGAACGCATTGCACAGACCTTTCTGCAAGGCCTCCCGGAGTTGTCTCATCCTCTGCTCCCTCTGCGACAGTAAGATAAGGTCCGCAACCTTACCCTTGTACCGTGGATCAAGGACAGTGGCCAGCCAGTAATGGTCCCTCTCCTTGATCCGAAGAATACGAGGATCCTTCCGCAGACTTTGCAGGATCAGGGAGGCCATGCAGCGTAGGTTAGCTGAGGCATTCGGTCCGGAGTCCTCTGGGTCATTAAGGATGACATGATCCGCAGCCACCTCCTCCCAGCCACGTACAAGGCCACTGGTTTCTTGGGACTGGAAAATCATCCCTAAAAGACTGCTGCTGATGATGCTGAGTGCCAGGCTCCACCTCCATGCTGACACAATCCTCCTCCTCCTCCTCTTCCTGTGTGATGGGTGGGACAGAAGGAACACTGTCTGGGTAAATGGGGCCTTGAGAGGCAAGGAAGTCCTCCTCTTCCTGCCTCTGTTCTGCCTCAAGTGGCCTGTCCCTTATTCCACGCAGTGTATGTTCCAACAGGTGGACAAGAGGTACAGTGTCACTGATGCATGCACTGTCACTGCTCACCATCCTCGTGGCCTCCTCAAATGGTGCCAGGACAGTGCATGCATCCCTGATCATGCCCCACTGGCGTGGTGAAAAAAACCTGAGCTCCCCTGACCCTGTCCTGGTGCCGTAGTCGCACAGGTACTCATTGATGGCCCTCTGCTGCGTGTGCAGCCGCTGCAGCATGGCCAACGCTGAGATCCACCTGGTGGGCATGTCACATATAAGGCGGTTCTTGGGCAGGTTCAACTCCTTTTGCAGCTCAGCCAGGCGAGCACTGGCATTATAAGATCTGCGGAAATGCACACAGACTTTCCTGGCCTGCCTAGGACATCCTGTAAGCCCGGGTACCTGCCCAAGAACCGCTGCACCACCAGGTTAAGGACGTGAGCCACACAGGGCACATGGGTCAGTTGTCCCTGTTGGAGGGCGGAGAGGAGGTTGGTGCCATTGTCGCAAACCACCATTCCTGGCTTAAGCTGGCGTGGCGTCAACCACCTCTCGGCCTGCCCCTGCAGAGCAGACAGAACCTCTGCCCCAGTGTGGCTCCTGTCCCCCAAACACACCAGCGCAAGCACGGCATGGCATCTTTTTGCCTGCGTACTTGCGTAGCCCCTTGAACGCCTACGGAGCACCGCTGGTTCCGAGGACAAAGCACAGGAAGAGGCCATGGAGGAAGAAGAAGAGGAGGGGGTGGAGGAGAGAGGTTTGTCACAACCAGTAGTAGCATTTTGGAGGCGTGGCGGCGGAACAACCTCCAACACTACTGCACCTTGTCCTGCATCCTTCCCAGCTGCCAAAAGAGTGACCCAATGGGCCGTGAAAGAAAGGTAACGTCCCCGTCCATGCCTGCTGGACCATGAGTCAGCGGTAATATGCACCTTACCGCTGACCACCCTGTCCAGCGAGGCCAAGACATTGCCTTCCACATGCCGGTAGAGAGCCGGAATCGCCTTCCGTGAGAAAAAGTGGCGTTTGGGAACCTGCACTGAGGAACCACACATTGCACAAACTCACGGAAGGGGGCCGAGTCTACCAACTGAAAAGGCAGCAGTTGAAGCACTAGCAATTTAGCCAAGCTAGCATTCAACCGCTGGGCATGTGGATGGCTGGGAGTGAACTTCTTTTGATGGTCCAGCAGCTGGGGCAGGGAAATTTGCCTGCTAGAATCGGACGTCGGTGTACTGCTAGCAGAGTGCCCGCAAGTACTTGGCTGTGACACACCTAATTCTACACCTTCATTCCTCTCAGTGCAGGTTTCAGAGAGGACTGAAGGTATAGTGGGGTTGGAGATCCCAGCTGATGCGGTGCAAGGAGAGGTCCGCTTTGTTGTTTGGTGTGGGTCTTTAACCCCTTGAGACCCGGGCCATTGACGAATGACGGCCTCACTGTGGATCTAGAAATCCGGGAGGCCGTCATTATACGGCCTCGGGTATTCTGGCCACTAGGGGGCACGCGCGGCGCATCACTGAGATGCCGATGCGCGTGCCTGGTGGCCGCGATGTTCGCCAGGTACCCGCAATCGGCGTGTACACAGAGCAGGGATGTGGATCTCTGTGTGTAAACACAGAGATCCACGTCCTGTCAGGGAGAGGGACCGATGCTGTGTCCCTTGTACATAGGGACACAGCTCGGTCACCTCCCCCAGTCAGTCCCCTCCCCCACACAGTAGTAATCACTCCTAGGGAATACATTTAACCCCTTCCTCGCCCCCTAGTGTTAACCCCTTCCCTGCCAGTGTCATTTTTACAGTAACCAGTGCATTTTTATAGCACTGGTCGCTGTAAAAATGACAATGGTCCCAAAATGGTGTCCAAAAAAATAAAAAATATGGTGTTTTTTTCAAAATCGTCGCTCTTTTTTTGTTTATAGCGCAAAAAATAAAAACCGCAGAGATGATAAAATACCACCAAAAGAAAGCTCTATTTGTGGGAAAAAAAGGACGTCAATTTTGTTTGGGAGCCACGTCGCACGACTGCGCAATTGTCATTCAAATCGTGACAGCGCTGAAAGCTGAAAATTGGCCTGGGCAGGAAGGGGGTTTAAGTGCCCAGTAAGCAAGTGGTTAAGGTAGGCTTGCCAACGAGCTGCATGGCAGGTCAACATATTTCTGGTCAAGCATGTGGTGCCCAAGCGGGTGATGTTTTGGCCACGCGATATACGCTTGAGACATATGTTGCAAACAGCAGCTGTGCGGTGTGATTCCATCGGTGTGCTGCCCTTACGCTGGCCCCCCGAGGGCATCCTGCCTCGTTGGAGATGTGCCGCCTCATCCTCCTCCTCCTCCTCCTCCTCTCTCCTATTAGGCACCCACGTGGAGTCAGTGACCTCATCATCCCCTCCCTCCTCATCACTGGAGCCAATCTGGCAGTATGCTGCAGCTGCTGGAACATGACTGCCAGATTGGTGTCCTTCTAGCTGGGTATCATCATCAGACCCTTCGAAACGCTGGGCATCCTCCTGGAGCATGTACCCAACACTGTGCTCAAACAGTTCGGGGGACTCCTCAGGAGGACATGGTGGGTCTAGGGAAGGAGTGACTGATGATGACATTGATACCTGGGAAGAGGACGCTTTGGCAGCTGCTTTGCCAGTACCCTGAGCCTGGATGAGGAGGATGAGGAGGGCTTGGTCATCCACTCTACCAAGTCTTCGGCATGATGCGGCTCAACACGTCTAGCTGCCGAAAAGAAGGACAAGCGTGTCCCATGGCCACGTGCTGATGGCGATGCACTGCGTCCACGACCAGCACTGTTGTCTCTAGACACAGAGCCTGCTTGCCCTCTTTTATTGGCTCCTGACTGTCTACCTCTCCTTGTTTGCCTTCCAGACATTCTAATGGCCTGCAGGGAGATGGGAAAACCAGCAATAAGGCCTAGCTTCAGGAGTATATTTTGCAGGAATCACACTATGCCTGCTGCAAGTGCTGCAAATGCCTGTTGGTGTAACACACCAGGAAAACACAGCAATACGGGCTAACTTCAGGTGTATAATGTGCAGGAGGCACACTCCGCCCGCTGTAAGTGCTGCAAATGCCTGTTGGTGTAACACACCAGGAAAACACAGCAATACGGGCTAACTTCAGGTGTATAATGTGCAGGAGGCAAACTCCGCCTGCTGTAAGTGCTGCAAATGCCTGTTGGTGTAACACACCAGGAAAACACAGCAATACGGGCTAACTTCATGTGTATAATGTGCAGGAGGCACACTCCGCCCGCTGTAAGTGCTGCAAATGCCTGTTGGTGTAACACACCAGGAAAACACAGCAATACAGGCTAACTTCAGGTGTATAATGTGCAGGAGGCACACTCCGCCCGCTGTAAGTGCTGCAAATGCCTGTTGGTGTAACACACCAGGAAAACACGGCAATACAGGCTAACTTCATGTGTATAATGTGCAGGAGGCACACTCCGCCCGCTGTAAGTGCTGCAAATGCCTGTTGGTGTAACACACCAGGAAAACACAGCAATACAGGCTAACTTCAGGTGTATAATGTGCAGGAGGCACACTCCGCCCGCTGTAAGTGCTGCAAATGCCTGTTGGTGTAACACACCAGGAAAACACAGCAATACAGGCTAACTTCAGGTGTATAATGTGCAGGAGGCACACTCCGCCCGCTGTAAGTGCTGCAAATGCCTGTTGGTGTAACACACCAGGAAAACACAGCAATACAGGCTAACTTCAGGTGTATAATGTGCAGGAGGCACACTCCGCCCGATGTAAGTGCTGCAAATGCCGTTGGTGTAACACACAAGGAAAACACAGCAATACGGGCTAACTTCAGGTGTATAATGTGCAGGAGGCACACTCCGCCCACTGTAAGTGCTGCAAATGCCTGTTGGTGTAACACACCAGGAAAACACAGCAATACGGCCTAACTTCAGGTATATAATGTGCAGGAGGCATACTCCGCCCGCTGTAAGTGCTGCAAATGCCTGTTGGTGTAACACACCAGGAAAACACAGCAATACAGGCTAACTTCAGGTGTATAATGTGCAGGAGGCACACTCCGCCCGCTGTAAGTGCTGCAAATGCCTGTTGGTGTAACACACCAGGAAAACACAGCAATACAGGCTAACTTCAGGTGTATAATGTGCAGGAGGCACACTCCGCCCGCTGTAAGTGCTGCAAATGCCTGTTGGTGTAACACACCAGGAAAACACAGCAATACAGGCTAACTTCAGGTGTATAATGTGCAGGAGGCACACTCCGCCCACTGTAAGTGCTGCAAATGCCTGTTGGTGTAACACACCAGGAAAACACAGCAATACAGGCTAACTTCAGGTGTATAATGTGCAGGAGGCACACTCCGCCCGCTGTAAGTGCTGCAAATGCCTGTTGGTGTAACACACCAGGAAAACACAGCAATACGGACTAACTTCAGGTGTATAATGTGCAGGAGGCTTAGCAGCAATGACACTGACACTGTCCCTGCCTATCCTCTCTCCCTGCACACAAGGTTTAGCAAAGAATGTGACACTGACACTGTCCCCTGCCTATCCTTCTCTCTCCCTGCACACAAGGTTTAGCAAAGAATATGACACTGACACTCTCCCTGCCTATCCTTCTCTCTCCCTGCACACAAGAATAGTACAAAGAATATCACACTGTCCCTGCCTATTCTTCTCTTTCCCTGCGCCGGAACACACTACACAAGGCCGCCACGTTGGCGGCCTTTTATAGTGTGGGGCGTGTGCTAAACCCCCTGAGCTATAATTGGCCACAGGTAACCTGCCTGTGGCCAATTATGGCTCTCCTAGCTGCCGGCGCTGTGATTGGCCAAGCATGCATGGTCACAGTGCATGCTTGGCCAATCACAGCACCGGGATTGCACTGCGATGGCGCAGTGTATTGTGGGCCGTTCGCGTCACTCGAATTTGGCGCGAACGGCCCAAATCGTTCGATGTTCGCCGAACGGTCGAAAAGCCGATGTTCGAGTCAAGCTTATGTTCGACTCGAACACCGAGCTCATCCCTACACCTGGAACTGAATCAGTCCTTACAGTCCATACGAGTCCATAAAAAGGAAAACACGGCTTGACATGTAGACTCTGTTCTTCAGGAGCATGACTTATAAGGAGGACACGACATGGTGAGCTGTAGTAATCGCCGATCTGTCTGTGATCCTCTGTGTCTTGTACGTGGGTTTGGCTTTGGGGTGTCTCATCAAGGAAGCTCTGGTCACCCGTCCAATCAGGCAACAGGAGCACCTCGTCACAACATATAGAAAGAATAGAAATAAAAATGACATGAGTATATATATTCCCACTACCTTTAACCACGATCCACTGTAAAAAAAAATTAGATCCCCAAAGATTCCCAGACCCTTAAAAGGACTCCCAACCTTCCCTAGCTACAGCTCTGGCTTCAACAGTTACATGAACCATCCCATCCTCAATGGATGAGAATTGTTCAATCGTATCTTAAGCTCAAGTCCCCCCCCCACCTTGTACATGCAGGACACCATGCCCAGACCTGGTCGGGGTTGGTGAACAATTACCTTCTAGCTGTCCCTGCCATTCTTAATGTCTCGCTCCATCAGATCCTCACGATTGGCTGCGACATAAGATGCTGGGACAGCTTCACCATCACGCATGAACCTCTTGCATTGGGGGAATTACCTTTTATAAGCTGCAGATCCGCATAAACACCAAACTGAAGTTCAAACACACTTGTGGGCTACCTAGTTGTCCCAAACCGACAAGAGGCAGAGCTATTAAAACTATAACCAACTTTACCCTCTAAAAATGCATCGCTAAATTCCATTGACAAGTGTCTGTTTGGAGTCTTCACTAGTTTGTCAAAACTCCTCATACCCATAATAACATCATAAATGGCATGTACCACTGTCATCGCTGGGGAACTAAAACTCGGTGGAGACTCAGAACAGACCCAGCAATTTGTCCTGTTCGCTTTCTGAGCTAGTCAGGAATTACACTTTAAATAATAACTTGGGATGCTTTTCATCGTTACCCTTGCTAAAATTTACTAAACAAACAAAAATATAAATAAACAAAGATACTACTCATTCTTTGGTGTGGTTGAGCCGCTTCTTGCAGTGGCTGGCGTGGTCTCATCCCTCAAGCTTCTTTACAACGATCCAGTCACCTGGTTGGAAAGAATGTAAACTGGTTATTGTGTCAGGGTCCAGAAGGGACTCGTGAACCCTGTGGTAGACATTTTGAAGTTCATGTTACAGTGATCGTACCCACCCTATCAGCTGAGAATGTAAGTGACAGCTAATGAGGAAAGTACAACTCTGGTTTTGATTGACCTCCAAACAACCGTCGTATGACAATAACCCAGACATCGGGACTGTGGTCACTGCATAACCTGTGCATGGCTTACAATACCTGGAACCATTGACAAAAGGTTCTTAACATCTGGGATGGGAACCTACTTCACCAGACTGCTGCTTGCCGATTCAAATTCTATCAAAGAAAGACAATCTTGGCACAAACTTGGTTAGAATTACAGAGGTTAACGTTATTTGTTAAAAAACTAAAAAAACTATCATTCTTACATTTATCATTGCCCCCCTTTTCTTCCTCATTAGAAAATGAAGGAAGAACTGCAGGATTTAGAGTGGTGCAGGAAAAAAGAAACAATGAAATAGCCTATGATACTTTTACCTCCTTAGACTCATGTATTTATCCATATGTACAGTTGTCTACATACACCTGCTCTCTATGTACTGTGACAGCAGGAAGGTAAAGTCACCTGGTTGCATCCAGGGGGGTAGATATATTTCTCCCAGATTCAGGCTTTATGCCGACTTATACAACTAGGGAGTTGATGAAGCCCAGCTGAGGCTAGTGGGCTCATGAATGACTCATACCTCTAGGGAGAGTGCTGGGCGTCGTGAGACAGGGAGTTGATGAGACCAGCTGAAGCTTGTCAGCTCATTTAGGCCTCTATAAGAACTCCCAGCTTCATTAGATGTTAGCTCATGCCTGGAACCAGACCTGTGTGGACTGTCTAGGGAGAGTGAACCCCTGTGCGGTGAGGCAAAGCCTGTGTGGCTATTTGTTTGGACTTTTACTAAACCAGGGACTTAGGGACTAGGACAGCACCAGGCTGATCCCAGTTGTTAGTTTAGGAAACCTGCATGTTTAGTCAGAGGTCAAACTGACCAGGATTTATTTTGTTTGTTTCTTTTTGGCTTTGCTGTGTTTTTGTCACTGTACATAGAGAAATAAACCGCACCTTTTGATTTTGAAAACCACAACCTCCGTCTGCTGGCCCTGTTTTTGTGTGGGGAGCCCAACCAGGGGGTCACACACACCCGCTACCGAGTTAACCCCCTCACAGTTGGTGGAGAACCAGTGGCAGTTTTTTTTAAGCCAGCATGGAGGAGATACTGAAACAGCTGGCTCTAGCAAATGCCAATCAACAGCAGACAAATGCAGGTTTGCAAAGGAGCCTTGCAGCCCAGCAGCAAGCTCATCAACAAGCCCAGCAGCAATCTGAGGCCCGCTTCATAGACCTGTTACAGAAGCAAGAGCAGAGACTACAACAAGTGGAAGCAGTAATGCAGCAACGTCCGCAGACCAGTGAGGAAAGCCGTCCCACTAATACCGCGTCCTTTGGGGTGAGTCGTTTATTGACAAAAATGACTGGAGAGGATGATCCAGAGGTATTTTTGACCACATTTGAAAGGACTGCTGAAAGAGAAAAGTGGCCTGAGGAGCAGTGGGCAGGACTGGTGGCTCCTCTGTTAACTGGTGAATCGCAGAAGGCTTACTATGACCTAGAGCCTGACCAAGCAAAAGACTATGTGATGCTAAAAGCTGAAATATTGGCAAGGCTGGGTGTCACCCTGGCTGTCCGGGCTCAGCGTGTGCATAACTGGACTTTCCAGCTTGGAAAACCCCCCAGGTCTCAAATGTATGATCTCATTCACCTGAGCAGGAAGTGGCTACAGCCAGAGACTTTGTCCGCACCAGAGATTGTGGAACGTGTTGTAATGGATCGGTTTTTGAGAGCTCTTCCTACTGCCATCCAAAAGTGGGTAAGCCATGGAGACCCAGAGACGGCCGGTGGTCTTGTGGATCGTGTAGAGAAATACTTGGCTACAGAGAACCTGACGGCCTCTTCCAGAGACACTCGGACTTTCCACCCTAAGACCAGACCATCCCCAGGGGCGGATAAGAGGATTCCAAGGGGTGAGGGTGGAGAGAGTGAGAGGGTGGGAGCTCTACCCCAAGTTTGGCGAGAACAGCCTGGGAAATCAGCGGCTCAAGAGGCCGCAAGAAGGATCGTTTGCTACCGCTGCCAGCAAGCGGGACATATTGCAGCCAATTGCCCGGTTGTGGAGGAACCCATGCAGTGTGACTTTCTGACGGGCAGACGTCAGTCGCTGTGTGCGACAGTCGCATGCACTGCCATTCGAGGAACTGAGAAACATTTATGCAAAATGTGTATTAATGGTAGAAATGTTGTGGTATTACTGGATTCAGGTAGCCTTGTGACCCTGATAAAGGCTGAATTAGTTAAAACAGAGGTCTCTGGGAATAGCAAGGTAGCTGTTATTTGTGTGCATGGGGACACCCGAGAGTATCCAGTGACTACAGTGTGTTTCGAGACCCCCAAAGGTACCCTCTCTCATCCAGTGGGCTTAGTATCTCAGTTACCGCATGACGCCATTGTGGGAAGGGATTTTCCGAAGTTCTGGGAACTGTGGGATGATCCTGAGCCCCCCACTGGTGCCCCTATGTACCAGGAATGTGATAGCCAGAACTCCTCTGAGAGTGGTGAGGACTCTCCAGAATTTCCCTTGTCAGTATTTGCAGGGGAGACTCAAGAAACTGGAGAGGAGCCCACCTCCTCAGACGAAAACCTACCGTCTGTGGAGTTTTCTGATCTGGAGGTTCACAGGGAAAATTTTGCCACAGAACAGTTAAAAGACCCCGCCCTAATAAAGGCACGGGAAAACGTAGTGGAAATAGATGGCGAGTTAGTGAACCCAGATAATACCTGCACTTACCCATACTTCAGCGTAGAGAAGGACCTACTGTATCGGGTGGCAAAAAGGGCAGAAGAAACCGTTGAGCAGCTGGTGGTGCCCAAACCTTACAGGAAGTTGGTGTTGGAGTTGGCCCATGGGCACATTCTTGGAGGTCATCTGGGGACAGAGAAAACCCGAGAGAGGGTATTACAGAGATTCTATTGGCCTGGGGTGATGAAGGACATAGAAAATTATTGTTCCTCCTGCCCTGTGTGTCAGAGGTCGGCCCCGATGCCACATTTCCGTAGCCCGCTGGTCCCTCTACCCATCATTGAGGTCCCGTTTGAGAGAATCGCAATGGATTTGGTAGGTCCTATAATTAAGTCCGCTAGGGGGCACCAGTACATATTGGTTATAATGGACTATGCCACCCGTTATCCAGAAGCGATCCCTCTCAGAAATACCTCGGCCAAAACCATAGCCAAAGAGCTATCTCTTGTTTTTAGCCGGGTGGGTATTTGTAAAGAACTGCTTACGGACCAAGGTACACCCTTTATGTCCCGGGTTATGAAAGAGCTGTGTAAATTGCTCAAAGTGACGCAATTGCGCACATCTGTGTATCACCCCCAAACCGATGGGCTGGTTGAAAGATTCAACAAAACCCTAAAACAAATGTTGAAGAAAGTGGTGGATAGAGATGGAAAGGATTGGGACTGTCTACTTCCTTATTTGATGTTTGCTATTAGGGAGGTGCCCCAATCCTCTACGGGATTCTCCCCCTTTGAGTTACTGTATGGGAGACACCCAAGAGGGCTGTTGGATATTGCCAAGGAAACTTGGGAAAGTGAGAGTTCTCCCCACAGGAGTGTGATTGAGCATGTCGCCCTGATGCAAGATCGAATTGCACAGGTAATGCCCATCGTGAAGGAACATTTGGCCCAAGCGCAGTTGGCACAGCAGAGAGTGTACAACCGTGGAGCAAAGACCCGTACCTTTTCCCCGGGGGATAGGATATTGGTACTTGTCCCTACGGTTGAAAGTAAATTCCTTGCCAAATGGCAAGGCCCCTACGAGATAATGGAAAAAGTGAGCGAAGTGAATTACAAGGTCAGACAACCAGGAAGGCGAAAGCCCGAACAGATATATCACGTTAATCTGTTGAAAGCCTGGAGGGATAGAGAGTCCCTAGTCGCAGAAACTTGGTCACCAGCTCAAACTGGTTGCGTGATTCCGGAGGTTGGAATAGCAGCCACCTTGTCACAACCCCAACAACAGGAGGTTAAGGAGTTTGTGCTTCGCAACAAGGAGGTGTTCTCTGAGCTGCCGGGACAAACATCTGGGGTAGAGCATGATATTATTACCCCGCCCGGTGAAAGGGTGAAGTTAAAACCCTATCGGATCCCAGAGGCCCGACGGGAGGCAATACGGGAGGAAGTACAGAAAATGCTGAACTTAGGGGTGATAGAGGAGTCCCAAAGTGATTGGTCTAGTCCCATTGTGTTGGTGCCTAAACCGGATGGGAGCTGGCGATTTTGTAACGATTTTCGTCAGTTGAACAAAGTTACAAAATTTGACACCTACCCCATGCCACGTATAGATGAGTTGATCGACCGGCTGGGAACAGCCCGATACATGACGACTCTTGACCTCACAAAAGGGTATTGGCAAATTCCCCTGGCCAAGTCGGCCAAAGAGAAAACCGCATTTGTAACCCCAGACGGGGCGTTCCAATATAAGAGAATGCCGTTCGGGTTACAGAATGCGCCGGCCACATTCCAGCGGAAAATGGACCAGATACTGAGGCCCCATCGGAAGTATGCTGCGGCTTACCTGGATGACGTAATTGTCCATAGCACAGATTGGGCATCACATCTGCCAAAAGTGCAAGCAGTCCTAGACTCTATCCGGGAAGCGGGGTTTACGGCTAACCCCAAGAAGTGTACCATTGGGCAGGAGGAGGCCAAATATCTTGGGTACACCATTGGCAGGGGAGTAATAAAACCCCAACTCAAAAAAGTCGAGGCCATCCAGAGTTGGCCACGTCCCAACAGCAAGAAGCAGGTACGAGCCTTTCTGGGAATCGCGGGTTATTATCGGCGCTTCATTCCCCACTTTGCTTCTAAGGCTGTGCCCCTAACCAACCTGACGAAAGGGAAAGTGTCGGTCATGATTAAATGGACCCCCGAGGCTGAGGCAGCATTCCAATTCTTGAAACAAGCCTTATGTAGCCAGCCAGTGTTGTACTCACCCGACTTCTCTAAAGACTTTGTCGTACAAAGTGATGCGTCAGATGTGGGGTTAGGAGCAGTATTGTCCCAGGTCTGGAACGGGGAAGAGCACCCAGTCATTTACCTCAGCAGGAAGTTGAAGTCCCATGAGGTAAATTACGCCACGGTTGAAAAGGAGTGTTTAGCGGTGAAGTGGGCTCTAGATTCCCTTCGGTACTATCTGCTAGGTAGGCACTTTGACATGGTTACGGATCACGCTCCGTTAAAGTGGATGGCTCAAAACAAGGAGACAAATAGAAGAGTGAATAGGTGGTTCCTGGCCCTACAGGAATTCAACTTCACAGTAAAGCATCGCCCTGGCGTTCAAATGGGGAATGTGGATGCTTTGTCTCGAGTACATGAATGCCTGATTGCTGGTGTTCCAACCCCAAGGTTAAAACAAGAGGGGGGGTATGTGACAGCAGGAAGGTAAAGTCACCTGGTTGCATCCAGGGGGGTAGATATATTTCTCCCAGATTCAGGCTTTATGCCGACTTATACAACTAGGGAGTTGATGAAGCCCAGCTGAGGCTAGTGGGCTCATGAATGACTCATACCTCTAGGGAGAGTGCTGGGCGTCGTGAGACAGGGAGTTGATGAGACCAGCTGAAGCTTGTCAGATCATTTAGGCCTCTATAAGAACTCCCAGCTTCATTAGATGTTAGCTCATGCCTGGAACCAGACCTGTGTGGACTGTCTAGGGAGAGTGAACCCCTGTGCGGTGAGGCAAAGCCTGTGTGGCTATTTGTTTGGACTTTTACTAAACCAGGGACTTAGGGACTAGGACAGCACCAGGCTGATCCCAGTTGTTAGTTTAGGAAACCTGCATGTTTAGTCAGAGGTCAAACTGACCAGGATTTATTTTGTTTGTTTCTTTTTGGCTTTGCTGTGTTTTTGTCACTGTACATAGAGAAATAAACCGCACCTTTTGATTTTGAAAACCACAACCTCCGTCTGCTGGCCCTGTTTTTGTGTGGGGAGCCCAACCAGGGGGTCACACACACCCGCTACCGAGTTAACCCCCTCACAGTACATACACTTTCAGAAACTCCTTGGACCTGAAAAATACTTATAAGCAAAAATTATTACTCTATCCTTCATATTTAACCTGCAAAGAATGGCAAACAATGACATTCCTGTACATTGGTAAATTGTCAATGACATTCTTTCAAAATCGATTCAAACAAAGCCCTCTGTAGCCCTTACTTTTCCCTGTTCCTACAAAAATACAACAGCCGCGACGCATCGGAGGATCGCCGCGGTAATTTCGAACATATTCACACTACTTCATACAAACATTCCGATACAAATGTGGGGGAGATACTTCATAGTTTCCAAAAACAAAATAAAAAAAAACAAAAACAGACAGAATTCTCCCTTCACTCTTTCAGCAATACAAAAAAATACAATGGGACAAACATGAGAGCAGCTCAAAAACTTTGCATGGATCAGCCATACAAAGTTCAAACAAACAGGCAAAATAATTTAACCACCGTTCCTCCTCTGAGAATCACAAAAGCGTGTACTACACCTCCATCATCACTCATCATTACAGATTTCTTAAGCCGCATCTGAACTACATCAACTCCAGAGGGATACCCAAAATAGTATCCTTGGACCACCTATGTTAATCTTTTTGGGGTTCAAAGGCCTTTGCCCCCAAAACTAGGCTTCGTGCACTGTGCAACCGTCTGACTGGGAAGCCTCCATTCCTTCCCTTTGCACAGACCTCCTTGTGTCCACAGCGATTCGAATTGGCTTATCGTCTTAACCCTGCGTCCAGGGTAAACCGTTGCACCCATTTCGGAGAGCACCGCCTGGTGTCTTCTTCTACGGTGGATTGATGGACTACAACCACTATATCTGGTCCAGTCCCCCAACTAGAAACCCTAACCGAGGCGTTATCACCCCCCGAATTAGGCCTCTACCCCATACAGTGTATGCATACACAAGCGTTTTCCGCTATATATTAACCACACAGAACACTTACGCCCATTTACCACCTAGAGAACAATGTGGCTTCTCTCTGTATATAGATGTTACAACAATAATGGTGATGCCCCCCTGTTTGCTCTCTACCCAAAACGGTATTTCAGTACAAAACTTCACAAGACTGGAACAAAATATAAAACACCCTTTTTCAAACGCCAAAATGCTTTTCATTTTCCTTCCAAGCACAAATCTCATTGCCCACTTTTTAGAAAACCCCAAGCTCCTTCCACCAACTTCCTGCTGATACATGAATGCTGAAAATAACTTCCTGTGGCATGCTCAGCTCTCAAAAAAAAAAAAAAACTGGTTTATTTACATATCAATGTACAGGAAGAGGGAGGGGGAGGGGGGAGCCTAGCCTATTAATACATCACCTTGTCTATTAAGACATCACCTTGTCTATTAAGACACCAAAAAAATCCATGGCTAAACATGATATATATTTCAACAATTTAAAAAAACCTTTGTCAACGAAATGATGGAACAAATCCCCCTTTTGCAAATGGGAGGGAATCCCCCCCTGACCCAAACATTCCCTGGAAATCAAACCACAAGTTTCAAGACTCAAATACAAACTCCTGCCAAAAGATGGCTATACAATACAAGCTTCAAAAACAACGAATTGCCTTCTGGGAAACTCCCAAATATTTAAACATAAAAACAACACACACCACTGTACAAAAACTCAGTTAAAGTTAGTCTTACAATCTATCAAAATTCAGTGTAAGGTAGGGATTTCACTTAAAACCAAAATCTAATACAAAAACCGCCGCTCATATATTGCAAAGTCAGCTAAACCTGCAATAGTTTTCATTCACTTAAATGAAAACAGAGAAATCCCCATCCCAACAACATCTGCCTGGAGTTTGCATGTTCTCCCTGCGCCGGTTTCCTCCCACACTCCAAACACATGCTGGTAGGTCAACCAGATCCCGTCCATAAATGGGCCCCAGCATGTGCATGTGTCTGCAAGCGCGTCGGGACCCCTCCGGGTAAGACCACGCTATATCAAGATACCACTCTACTCAACTCAAAAGGCGATGCTTAGAAAAAACATTCAATCTAGCGCATCAACTAAAACAGCCTCTCAAGATGGCTGACCCACAGGCCAAACTGTAAACGCCAACAAGGACTGCGCCTCCAAATCACCTTTTTAAAACAGGACAGACCGTACTACACACACACACACACAAAGGAAAACAAAAATGGTGTCCACCAGATTCCAAAACAGAAAAGACCGCCCTACTAAATTTGCAGCAAACATCAAAATCTGCCCCAAAAGCTGCGAAATTCCACCAACAAGATAGCCGACGAATGCCACAGCACGGTCACATGGTATTACACCCAAAGGAAACGTGGCTGCACCTTCCCTTATACGATGACCCACAGGCTAAAGAGAAACTGCGTCTCAAGATGGCCGACAAGCCGCATGGACAACATGGCCACCAAATGCAGTTTTTTCCGCCAAAACCAGGATCTCTTCCCTAGAATCTTTCTCTACAAAGCCACACACCTGAGACATCACATGAGCACTTAAACATTAAAACTTTTCTAAATGACCATCAAAATCCACTGAAAAATGTGTGTCTTGAGTCGGCTACACATTCTACAAGGCTCATGCAATCTCCACAAAGCCACACACCTGAGACATCACACACACCGTATAATATTGCTTGTATGCTTTCTCAGAACATCAGATCATCATCTCTCAGGGTGTAGCCCCTCCAACATAAAACTCCTGCATGCTATTTACAGAGAGTCACCAACTTTCACCATTGTAAATGATGGCCATGCTGGCTCCCCTCCCCCACTAAAGCACATGGCACACAGGGACCAGACTATGAAACATACAAATGGCTCAGCTGCCCACATATATTGCAGGCTGCACTAAATCCCACATATATACCTTCATTTCATACACAATATACAGTTTCCATATGCATCATAAACTTGTAGTCAAAAGATACAGAGACCCACCAACTTTCATAATTGTAACTGATGGCCCTGCTGCCTGCCCCTCCCCCACTAAAGCACATAGCACACAATGACCAGACTTTAACAATGCAGCCGCCATGAGCACACACGTTCAATCTCACTTATGGGTACACGTGTTCTGCATCGGACAAACAAACAAATCACATACAGTCTATATTTCTCATTTAGTTACACTCTTTCAGCCCGCAGCTTCCCCACACAAACATCCAGGCACACCCAGGCACATACGATATAATTCACAGGCATCCACACACAGGCACACATGATCGAATTCACAGGCATCCACACACCGGCACACACAATCAAATTCACAGGCATCCACACACAGGCACACATGATCGAATTTGCAGGCATCCACACACCAGCACACACGATCAAATTCACAGGCATCCACACACAGGCACACACGATCGAATTCACAGGCATACGATCTCTCTCCCAACAAAATTACACACACACATATGATTCAAATTCACAGCATTATTTCAAAAAGACGAAAAATGTGTTCTTTTACAGAGCAGAGCCCCTCACACATCGGAACGTAGATCCACTCTCCCCCATCTCGACCCGATGCTCAAGGGGGCCCCATCTATTCCTAGAGTACTGGCCCGCCAAAAACTGTTGTGGAAAAATAGGTTGTATGCAGAGCACACAGCCTATTTTTCCTGTTCTAAATATCACAGATTTCATCTTAATGTAATAATGCTTCTTAAGCTAAAATCCACTCACCATTCATTCGATTTGCCATTCATTCAAGTCAAGAGACATCACCACCCTGTCCTTATCTCGTCATCACAGCCTCACTGACTGTCGATGCCCCAAAGGTTCTTTTATTAAACTCAACATGTGACCTCCTCCATAGGAAGTGACCATATAAGGATATAATACAACAAAAGAACCAATCACAGACATGTATACATTCAAATTGACTAGCAGTGATGTGCACTGCTTTCAATGACGGGAACCATACGAAAGCTATGGCTCTCAATGGGCCACAATTGTCATATCGTTATGCTATAATTCTAGTGGATGCAGATCTGTCTGCTCGGAGTCATTTATTGCCAACGCCAAGAAGTGGCCAGTCCCTTGGTGAGGCATAAAACAAATATCCCTAAAAGGAGCAAACATCGCTGTGTCCACAGGAAGATTTTCCCGCCACCGGTCTTCCACCAACGTTTGTATGTGCGAATACGTTCACATGAGCGTATTACAGCAAAACAGACACTGGGGGACATCTGACAACATTCATTAATAAAATTTTCCACAACAAGAGGCTATCAAATACCAAATCTATATCTATATGTATTTATTTATTATATATATTTTTTCCTTTCCTTCCCTTCCCTCCTCCCCATACCCCATACACATATTACTACTTTTATATCATATAACTAAATCAGTGAAAAATAAATGTCTATTTCTATGCAAATCATACTCATATTCCTTTTATTCAATTTCTGTTCCTCCTAGCAACATATTGGGGGTGATTTACTAACAGTGCGCTGCGCCGTTTCATACCTTAATTGGTGCGCCGGATAAATCCTTAATTGGGCGCATGAACCGGCAGAGCACTGTTACAGTAAATAAAAATGTCAGCTGTGCTTGTATCTCTATTCAAAATTAATGGTTCCCTATGGAAGCCCATTGATTTGAATAGAGGTCGCACGGGAAGTCGGATCAAGACGATCCGACTTGCGGGGCGACTCGTGTGCCGTTTGACACAGGGGCAGCGCGACTTTGCGAGGCAACTTGAACATGACTTGAGCGTGAAGCAGACGCTCAAGTCGTGTCCTGGAGGCGACTTGAAGTACCTGCCAGAGAATGTTCTCGGCGACAAGTTACTGCAAGCCTCGCGCTCGCTGTCCCCTGTGTTTGGTATGAATCATGAAGGTGAACTTCACACCAAATTTTAAATAAAAAAAACGGCATGGGTTCCCCTCCAGGAGCATACCAGGCCCTTAGGTCGGGGGTCTTCTTTCAACTTCGGGGGTCTCTTCTTCTGCTCTCCGTTGTCGTCTCTGCGCTCTCTGGTTCTTCTCCCGCACTCCGGTGCCTTCTCCACGATCTCCGGTTCTTTCTACCTTCTGCCGGGCGCCCGCTATCTTCTTCCAGCTCTTTTGCTAGCGGGGTCCCAGTCTTCATCGTCGTCTTATTCCCTCTTCTCTCCACCCGATGTTGCCTCGTCGCTGTCTGCCGCTACAATGCTGTGTGCGCGGAGCGCAACGACTTTTATATTGGCATGGGGCGTGGTCACCGGGTGATGCCACCTGGTGACCCCGCCCCCGTATGACGTCACAGTCCCGGGGAACGATGGGACTGTGACGTCATACCTGTGTTGTGTTTTTTTATTTACTTTTTTTGCCACCAGGTGAATGGGTAGGGGTACGATGTACCCCATACTCATTCACATAGGGTGGGGGGCCGGGATCTGGGGGCCCCCTTATTAAAGGGGGCTCCCGGATTCCGATAAGCCCCCCGCCCGCAGACCCCGACAACAAACG
Organism: Rana muscosa; assembly: GCA_029206835.1. Lineage (NCBI taxonomy): Eukaryota > Metazoa > Chordata > Amphibia > Anura > Ranidae > Rana > Rana muscosa. Next base: position 430,939,904 of record CM055117.1, read on the forward strand.
GCCAGGGTTGTCGGGAAGAGGCCCTTGTCCCCATCAACATGGGGGCAGGGTGCTTTGGGGTGGGGGCCCAAAGCACCCACCCCCCCATGTTAAGGGCATGTGGCCTGGTACGGTTCAGGAGGGGGGGGCGCTCGCCCCCCCTTTCCTGACCTGCCGGGCTGCGTGCTCGGATAAGGGTCTAGTATGGATTTTGGGGGGACCCCACGCCATTTTTAAAAAAAAATTGGTGGGGGGGCAAAAGGGCCTGGTATGGACCTGGGGGGGACCCCACTCTGTTTTTTTTTTTTTTTCCTTTAACAACCAGCTATAAACAGATTTAAAAAAAACACGCAAATCGCCGCAAAATTGCGGCACTTGCGTTTTGGATGCGGGTCCATTGAATTCTATTACATGCAAAAGGCTGTTTCTTGCTGGGGAAAGAAAGTCCCCAACCCTTTCCAAAAACGCAGAGGCACAAAAATGCATTGATGGGAACATGTTCCATAGGAACCCATGTTAAAAAAACTTCCCTGCATTTCTGCAAAATGCACCAAAAAACACATTAGTGGGAATCGAGCTTTATACACAGTTTTTTAAAACATCCAACCGTGGGCATGAGGCCTAAGAAAAAAGAGGGGGGAAAAAAGCACTGGACTGCATCAAAAACGCGCATGCAGAAAAGCACCTGGAATTCATCCGGACTGCGTTTCCAGGGTGTGAACTGGCCCTTAGGCAGTTGCGTTTAACCTAGTTTTTCAGAAAGCCAAAAAATGCGTTCAGACACAAAAGATTTCCACCTTTCAGATGCGGTACAGGCGTTTAGCCGTGTTTTCATTTATAAGCGCTTTTAAAGGTGACCTATTTTTTTATATTGAAAAACTCAAAAATTATGGCAAATGATGAAAAACCATTAAAAATATATACAAAAAAATGTAATTGCTTCCATTGCATTGTGAACAATCCACAACTTGTGGCAGTTGATGTGGCCAGGTGACGTGGCAAGTGGACAATCCACAACTTGTGCCAGGTGACATGGCCAGGTGACATGGTAAGTGGACAATCCACAACTTGAGGCAGGTGATGTGGCAAGTGGACAATCTACAACTTGTGGCAAGTGATGTGGCAAGTGACACGCTAAATACAAGTACACTGCTGCTCTCTCAGCTGTTGCTACTCACTCTGGTCTCACAAAATCGCTGAAATGGTTAATAATACTGTTTTTGGAGCTTAGGGCGGCTCCTTATGATTTTTCCTAACTAAACGCTCATAGACGCAAATGTGGTAAAACGCTGCATGCAAACGCTTATAAACGCTGCTTTCAACCTTAGTTCTGAAGACTTTGCACCAGCGTCCCATGTACATGGGGCCTAAAAACGGCTATGCCATTTATAGCTCAAAAACGCCATGGTGGCCATGAGGCCATAGGCTAACTTGGAGAGCCGTTTTTAAGCTGCAAAAAACGCTCAAACAAGCGGCTGGAAAAACGCCTGTGTGCATGTAGCCTTATATTAACCACTTGCTTACTGGCCACTTAAACCCCCTTCCTGCCCAGACCAATTTTCAACTTTCAGCGTTGATGCACTTTGAACGACAATTGCGCGGTCATACAATACTGTACCCAATTAAAAAGTAATCATTTTTTGCACACAAATAGAGCTTTCTTTTGGTGCGCACACTCATGGAATGACACCAAACTTCAGTACCTAAAAATCTCCATAGGCAATGTTTGAATTTTTTTTACACGTTACAATTTTCGCATTACAGAGGAGGTACTAGTGCTAGAGTTGTTGCACTCGTTCTAACGCACGCAGCAATACCTCACGTGTGGTTTGAACAGCATTTACATATGTGGGCGGGACTTACGTGTGTGTTCGCTTCTGAGCGCGAGCTACCGGGGACAGGGGCGTTTTAATTTTTTTTATTATTATTTTTTTGGGTTTTTTTTTGATCACTTTTATTCCTATTACAAGGAATGTAAACATCCCTTGTAATATGAATCTATTGTGACAGGTCCTCTTTATGGCGAGATGCGGGGTCAATAGGATCCCACATCTCTCCTCCAGGCTGGAAAGCATGAGATCGGTAAAAAAAATCACCGATCTCATGCTGACAGCCGAGATCACGGCTTTGTTTACATACGGAAAACCCGGTGTGACGTCATAACGTCGCGCCCGGGCCTCCGACGGTCATAGAGATGACTGGTGACCGTCTGGTCACCAGTCATCTCTATGCTTCCCATCCGGCGCCGGCCAATTTGTTCTCTGGGCCCCCGATGGCACGGGAGAGCCCGGAGAAGCACCGGATGGCAGCAGGAGGGGGGGGAAAGTCCCCTCCCGACGCCTATAAAGAACGATCAAGCGGCGGAACTGCCGCTATGATCATTTTCATTGTGCACAGAATCGCCGGCTGAAGAGAATGATATCTGAATGATGCCTGCAACTGCAGGCATCATTCAGATGTCACCGCACAAAGTCAAGGACGTCATTTGACGGTGGGCGGTAGGGAAGTGGTTAATAATTATGTTAGAAAATCTTGAAAAAAGGACATTTTTCTCCTTCTTTGATGTACACTGATGAGGCTGCACTGATAGGCACTGATAAGGTGGCAAGGGTGGGCACTGAGAGGTGGCATTGCTAGTTGGCACTGGTGGGCATTGAGAAGTGGCACTGATTGGCACCAGTGGTGGGCATTGATAGGTGGCACTGGCAGGGGCTACTGATTGTCACAGATGATGCAGAATTACCTCTTCCTCTTCGGGCCCGATGTCCCTTGCACATAAGCTGGTGATTGCCTTTTGTTATTCTCACGCTGTCAGCACAAGGAGAAAACAAAAACCATTACCGAGCTTTTGTTTACATCACGTGATCAGCTGTCATTGGCTGACAGCTGATCACGTGGTAAGGGGCAGGGATCGGCCCCTTACTCAGATCTGTCATCACCCGAGTCTCAATGACTCGGTGACCACAGCGCGTGCGCGAAGGGGATGACGTCTATTGACGGACCCCTGGTGTTAGAATATTATTTCAAATTCATAATTCGGCACTTATAGGTGTTATATTAATATAAGGCAAGCTTGCAAAACATATTTGGTTTTATGATTAATCATAGTAAATTAGGTATGGGTGAATGACCTTGAACAATTGATATGACATGATTCTTCAATCTAAGGATGAGTATTGCTGGATATTTCTGGTGAAGCCAATTTGAGTATGACATATAAGGCATCTTGGTGTAGGGTGACAAGAATAGATCTCCAGAATAGATCAGTATTTACGTAGCGAGATAAATAATATATTTCTTTATATCTCTTAAGTTTGTTTAAGTGAAGTCTTAGTCATACTAGTATGTATTAGTTAATAGTTATTTTATTGTTAGTAATATATGTTCATATAGGAGATGTTTGGTTATGATATTACATCGTCAGCACACCACTCCAAGTATAGAGTGCTACATGTGTGCCTGTCAATCAAACTCCATATGTCTCTGAGCCAATATCTTCTATTGGTATAACATATTGCTGAAGTTAGCAGAAATTAATGTGTGCCATACAAGGTTCTAAGTTTGTATGAGGTGACGTACATATGTAAAGATATATATAAGCCTATAGTTTGAGATGGGAGGGAGCTCAACACGCACAACACACTTACACGAACACACATGAAGACGCACTCACTCACACCCACTTCAAAAGATAACACTGACACATTTACACTGAGATTGACAAGAAGAACAGCTGAATTACCAGAAGCCTAAGAACGTCATTTCCAGCTTCACTTTGGGAACACTCAGAGAACAGCATGGAAGATGGAGTCTGCAACTAGCACACATGCTTTCATAACTTTGCTACAGCAATCTATTCTATTTTATATATATTTACCTACACTGAACTGAACTGTTATACTATTTTTTTCATTGTATTTATGATGCCACCTGTGAGAAAATAAAACTCACTTTCTTTTGAAGTCAACCTGACTATGAATGCAATTCATTCAGAAACGCCCTTGAGATACAAGAATATTAGATAATAATCAATATTCCACACCCGGCAACTGAGGACCGTACTGTGGCCGTCGATCAGCTATAGCGCTGATCTCAAGTGATTAAAGAGGGTCTAAATGGGCCATTGACATGCATCACAATTCAACTTAGGAATGTGTCTTTGCAAAGTTAAACTACCGTATATACTCGAGTATAAGCCGAGATTTTCAGCCCTTTTTTGGGGGCTGAAAGTCCCCCCCTCGGCTTATACTCGAGTCAGCAAAACAATTTACATTGAAAATAGTACCTGTAAAGACGTTGCGGCTGCGGCGTCCATCGTTCGAATTCCGCGGTCTCTTCCTGTTCCTTCCGTGATAGGCGGAGAGTGTCTGATGAGAATCGCCTATCACGATCATTCTCTCATCCTCAGTTTCCCAGCAGACGTCTGTGATTGGCGGAACACCCAACACAGTGTCTGCTGGGAAACTGAGGATGAGAGAATGATCGTGATAGGCCATTCTCATCAGACACTCTCCGCCTATCATGGAAGGAACAGGAAGAGACCGCGGAATTCGAACGATGGACGCCGCAGCCGCAACTTCTTTACAGGTACGATTTACAATGTAAAATAGCGAGCTAGGAGAACAGTGAGGATAGGAGAACAGTGAGGATAGGAGAACAGTGAGGATAGGAGAACAGTGAGAGAACAGTGAGGATAGGAGAACAGTGAGGATAGGAGAACAGTGAGGATAGGAGAACAGTGAGGATAGGAGAACAGTAAGGATGACCCTCGGCTTATACTCGAGTCAGTAAGTTTTCCCAGTTTTTTGAGGCAACATTAGGTACCTCGGCTTATACTCGAGTCGGCTTATACTCGAGTATATACGGTAAATTAAATCCTTTCTTATTTTTGCTTGGGGATAGAGTGCAGAGGGATTAGAAGTCTCGACAATTTTTGGGGATGTCTGCACCCCTGATAGGGTGAAGACAACTCCCAAATTTGGCCACTTTATCCTTCCAAATAATTCACTTCCTGTCACATAGCCACACAGGAAGTGAGGGCAAATCCCTACCAATGTCTTTCTTTGGGGACACACAGGTCAATCTAAATACTTTCCTCATTATGTACATTGCACTCCAGCATTTTGCTGGGTACACCCCAAATTATTAGGTATTTTGGACTTTGGGGTTTATTTACTAAAGGCAAATCTACTTTGCACTACAAGTGCACTTGCTGGATATCCGAGGGAGACATGCAAGGAAACAAAAAAAATACCATCTTTGCTTCTACATGATTGGATGTTAAAATCACCAGTGCTTCCCCTCAGATTTTCAGCAAACTACACTTGTACCACAGAGTGGATTTGCCTTTACTAAACCCCAAACTACCTAATGATTTGGAGTGTACACAACAAAGTGCTAGAGTGCAATTTGCTTAATGGGGACACTAGTTAGATTGATCTGTGTGTCCCCAAGAAAAGACATTGGTAGGGTTTTTCCTTCACTTCCTGTTTAGCTGTGTGACAGGAAGTGAAGCCAATTTTACTAAAAGGGACACAAAGCCCAACCTAAAAAAAACAAGCAGGGGTTCTAACACTTACTTGGTTTCCCTCAAAATGCCCACAATTAGAATAGTATTGCCTTGAGCTATTTTTAAGTGCAGTGCTCTAAATCAGTGCTTCTCAAGTACCCCAACAGGCCATGTTTGCAGGTTTTCCTTCATCTTGCACATGTGTTTTAAATCACAGTCAATGGTTTGGTATTTTGGACAGCAATTCTCGATAAGATAAATTCACAAAACACGTCCTGTTGGGGGTACTTGAGGACTGAGGCTGAGAACCACTGCAGTAAAAAGGAAAATTGAATACTTACCGCTCTGTATTTTTTTATTTCCTGGTGACTATCCATGGCAGCACACAATACAGTAGGTGCCGCCGATATTGTATATCTATCGCGCTCCCATCGCCGAGATTCTCAACAGGGTGGCGACACGTGTCGCGCTCGCTGCAATAGCGAGGAGACGCGACACTGTATTGAGCGGGGATCCGACGTGGATTCCCGCCAATACCAGGCACTGCGTTTGGTATGAATCCTGAGCGGGAACTCCACGCCAATTTTTAAAGAAAAAAACGGCGTGGGTTCCCCCTCCAGGAGCATACCAGGCCCTTGGGTCTGGTCTGGATTTGAAGGGGAACCCTACACCGAAAAAACGGCATGGGGGTCCCCCTCAAGATCCAAACCAGACCCTTATCCGAGCACGCAACCTGGCAGGCCGCAGGGGAAGAGGGGGGGACGAGAGAGCGCCCCCCCTCCCTCCTGAACCGTACCAGGCCACATGCCCTCAACATGGGGGGTTTGGTGCTCTGGGGCAAGGGGGGTGACCTGCGGCCCCCCCACCCCAGAGCACCCTGCCCCCATGTTGATGAGGACAGGGCCTCTTCCCGACAACCCTGGCCGTTGGTTGTCGGGGTCTGCGGGCGGGGGGCTTATTGGAATCCGGGAGCCCCCTTTAATAAGGGGGCCCCCAGATCCCAGCCCCCCTACCCTATGTGAATGAGTATGGGGTACATCGTACCCCTACCCATTCACCTGGTGGAAAAAAATGGCAATAAAAAGACAACACAGTTTTTAAAAGTATTTTATTGCACAGCTCCGGGGGTCTTCTTCCGACTTCGGGGGTCTCCGGTGTCGTCGCCGCGCTCTCCGGTTCTTTCTTCTGCCGGGCCACCGCTATCTTCTTCCAGCTCTTTTGCTAGCGGGGCCCGGTCTTCTCCGTCGCCTTCTCCCCTCTTCTTCCCTCTGGTTCTTTCCTTCGTCCACCGGGCCTCCGCTAACTTCTTTTAGCTCTTTTGCTAGCGGAGGCCCGGTCTTCTCTGTCGCCTTCTTCTTCTCCCGCTCTCCAGTTCTTCTCCCGCTCTCCGGTTCTTTCTTCCGCCGGGCCTCCGCTAACTTCTTTTAGCTCTTTTGCTAGCGGAGGCCCGGTCTTCTCCGTCGTCTCGTCCGTCTCTCCGTTGTCCTTCTGCCGGCCCCTCCACTAACTTCTTGGTAGCTCTTTTGCTAGTGGAGGGGCATGTCTTCCCGTCGTCGCCGTCGGCGTCTTCTTCCCTCTTCTCCTCCTCGATGTTGACTCGTCGCTTCCTCTCGCAGTAATGCTAAATCTTCGGTCCGCAGAGATTAATATAGGCTTCTCATGACGTCACAGTCACATGTTCCCATGACGTCACAGTCACATGCTCCGGGGCCATGTGCCCCGCAGCATGTGACTGTGACGTCATGAGAAGCCTATATTAATCTCTGCGGACCGAAGATTTAGCATTACTGCGAGAGGAAGCGACGAGTCAACATCGAGGAGGAGAAGAGGGAAGAAGACGCCGACGGTGGGAAGACCGGCCCCTCCACTAGCAAAAGAGCTACCAAGAAGTTAGTGGAGGGGCCGGCAGAAGGACAACGGAGAGCCGGACGAGACGACGGAGAAGACTGGGCCTCCGCTAGCAAAAGAGCTAAAAGAAGTTAGCGGAGGCCCGGCGGAAGAAAGAACCGGAGAGCGGGAGAAGAACCGGAGAGCGGGAGAAGAAGGCGAGGGAGAAGACCGGGCCTCCGCTAGCAAAAGAGTTAAAAGAAGTTAGCGGAAGAAGGAAAGAACCGGAGAGAAGAAGAGGGGAGAATGCGACGGAGAAGACCGGGCCCCGCTAGCAAAAGAGTTGGAAGAAGATAGCGGTGGCCCGGCAGAAGAAAGAACCGGAGAGCGCGGCGACGACACTGGAGACCCTCGAAGTCTGAAAAAGACCCCCGGAGCTGTGCAATAAAATACTTTTAAAAACTGTGTTGTGTTTTTATTGCCATTTTTTTCCACCAGGTGAATGGGTAGGGGTATGATGTACCCCATACTCATTCACATAGGGTGGGGGGGCCGGGATCTGGGGGCCCCCTTATTAAAGTGGGCTCCCGGATTCCGATAAGCCCCCCGCCCGCAGACCCCGACAACCAACGGCCAGGGTTGTCGGGAAGAGGCCCTGTCCTCATCAACATGGGGGCAGGGTGCTCTGGGATGGGGGGCCGCAGGTCGCCCCCCTGCCCCAGAGCACCAAACCCCCCATGTTGAGGGCATGTGGCCTGGTACGGTTCAGGAGGGAGGGGGGGCTGCTCTCTCGTCCCCCCCTCTTCCCCTGCGGCCTGCCAGGTTGCGTGTTCGGATAAGGGTCTGGTTTGGATCTTGAGGGGGACCCCCACGACGTTTTTTCAGCGTAGGGTTCCCCTTCAAATCCAGACCAGACCCAAGGGCCTGGTATGCTCCTGGAGGGGGAACCCACGCCGTTTTTTTCTTTAAAAATTGGCGTGGAGTTCCCGCTCAGGATTCATACCAAACGCAGTGCCTGGTATTGGCGGGAATCCCCGTCTATCGGCAATGCGTGTCGCTCATCGTGAAAGGAACATTTTTTCCTTTCCCGATGACGAGACAGCTCGGCTCTGGCTCTCACGACGGAGCTCATAGGGTGTCAATCTCGCCGCTAGAAGCGGCGAGATTGACACAATATCGGTGGCACCTACTGTACATGCATATGAAGGCACCAGGTTAGACAAATCACACCTGTTTTGTTGTGCCAAGAAGCATAGTTAAGCTGCAGCTGTCACATTTGTTGCATAGAAAACAAAACACAAACATCAAACTTTGCATCAAATTTTATTGGTCAACAAAACAGGACTTGGAAAACACAAAGGGAAGCAAAAAAATTAAAAATAAAAACACATGAAGGTAAATTTGAAACATTAGTCACATCTTGAGAAACAACACACATTAACAACATCAAAAATATTTCAGGGGAACATATCCCCCACACAAAAAAAAACAATCAACAAAAGTAAAACAAACATCTGTTTTGCAAAGACATAACAAATTAAATGCATGTGTTATAAACTCGATAAGGACAACAAAATGTACTTTTGGCCGGACACACACACACACACACACACACAATCTTGCCTCTTTTCAGGGCAATGGAGAGAATGCTATCTGCAAGCTTTATATAACATAGGTTTGTGTGCTAATGAGGCAATTGAAAACACATGCACAGTCCATGAAACACCCAAAATGCAAGTTCACCCAATGTAGAGACTGAACTTCAAAGTGGGTACACCTGTTAAGGATGTCCTTCAATTACTAACCCAAAAAACACACTCTCTCTGAGCATGCCCACAAATATCCAGGTGCTGTTCACACTCAAAAGCACCAAAAAAAAAAAAAAAACCCTAAGTTCCTGAGCATGCTCAGACCAACAGAAATGCAGCTAGCAGAAAATACCCCCCCCCCCCGTCCAAAATTAAGCACATCATCCAGCATGCTACAAAATTAGAGACGGGACAAACACCCCCCCCCCCCGGTCCGGGGGGCAAACAAAGAGCCTAACATGGGCAAAAGTTATGCAACAAATACCATTGCAGTCTATGGGAACTGACTTGTTAATTTTGCTAGTCCCCACTTGGCTGGCTTATCTTCTAGTTATTGGCCTTAAAATGGGGGCCCAAGTCCCACCCTAAGGGACATATATCAATGTCACCAATTTGGAAAACACCAAAAACAAAACAAGGAGAAGTGCCTTTAAATATGCCAAATTGCTTAAGGGCCATTTCACACCACATGCATTCCATTACCTTTTTATGCTCACGCTGTCAGCACAAGGAGAAAACAAAAACCATTACCGAGCTTTTATTTACATCACGTGATCAGCTGTCATTGGCTGACAGCTGATCACATGGTAAGGGGCAGGGATCGGCCCCTTACTCAGATCTGTCATCACCCGAGTCTCAGTGACTCGGTGACCACAGCGCGCGTGTGAAGGGGAGGACGTCTATTGACGGACTCCCGGCAATTTATGACCGTACTGTGGCCGTCGATCAGCTATATCGCTGATCTCAAGTGATTAAAGAGGGTCTAAATGGGCCATTGACATGCATCACAATTCAACTTAGGAATGTGTCTTTGCAAAGTTAAACTAAATTAAATCCTTTCTCATTTTTGCTTGGGGATAATAGAGTGCTGAGGGATTAGAAGTCTCGACAATTTTTGGGGATGTCTGCACCCCTGATAGGGTGAAGACAACTCCCAAATTTGGCCACTTTATCCTTCCAAATAATTCACTTCCTGTCACATGCCTGCCCTTCAGCTTCGCAATCCACATCCATCCTTGCTCCAGAGAAGCCCTAGACCCTAACCAAGATGTCTCGGAAGAGATTCACGGAGTACAAACCACAGAGACTCACGGAGTTTGCTTTTAAGCCGGCGGAGAAGGTCAGTGATAACAAAGATGGCGCCGGCCCGACCACACCATGGGACTCGCGGGACTCATACACTGACTTACCAGACGAGAATCTGGCTGAGTCGTCCAGCCCAGTGTCCCCGGACATCTCCGATTACCCACCAGAGACTGATTCCCTCACCAGAAGCCCTGTGAAGGCTAGGATGCAGATGGACACGCCGCCGCAGCGGCCGCCACAATCACTAATTGAGGCCCCGGCTTTCAATCCCCTCATATCCAACCAGGCCCTGCACTCCTCTATGGCCTCCTTCCCCACTTCTGGCCAGCCATGCTGGATTCAACGTTAAAAGATATGCTACTTTCCCTGCAGTCCTCGCTCATGACAGATTTATCCTCTCTCTTTCATAAGGTCACTTCTGACATACATTCATTAGACAACAAGGTGACGCGCATAGAGGGAAGTATGTCAGATTGTATATTCACAGTTAATGGTGTCATAGATGTCTATGAAGATCTCAGAGAGGAGCAAAAGTGGATGCGCACCAAGCTGGCCGATTTAGAGGACAGATCCCGCAGGAACAACGTTAAGTTGAGGAGTGCCAGAAACCATTTTACCTGCAGATCTGCCCAAGTTCGCAAAAGAACTGATACATGTCATTCTACCAGATGCAGCTCCCAGAGACCTCATAATAGACAGAATCCACAGGATTGCTAAGCCATCCCACCTTGCAGCCTCTGTTCCCAGAGAAGTCCTCATGAGGGTGCATTTTTTCCCATATTAAGGAAAAGCTCATGTACGGGGTCAAAGCTCAATCACCCCTCCCAGCGCCCTTTACTGATGTCCAACTTTTTCCAGACTTATCCAAGTTCACTTTACAAGTGCGGAGACCACGTTGCGGCCCGACCTCCTCCCGTCGCAAACTTGACCAAACTCAAACTCCAAAGGCCTAAATTCCCACCTATATGGAGGGCCAACCAACTAATCCTATACTCCCCTGGGACCTGATAGAGAGTCTATATTGTTGAAATACTTCTTCTCAAGTTGAACTTTTTTACCCCCCGAAAGAGGTCGCAGCACTGTTTTGCTCCACCTCCAACTTTCAACTTCTTTGTTTAAACTATATACCTGTTCTATTGTAAGTACATGAACAATTTCGTTTTTTCTAGTATTTTACTTTCTTCCCGAAACAGATTGCTCTATTCACAGCTCTAGTAATTTGAGCGCAGGATACATCTGGACTTCCTCTGTTCCTCCACAATAGTATCATCAACGTTTCCTGATCCAAACGGTACTGCGTCTGACTGTGAGTAATACCTACACGGCATCAGAATGTCGCTCAACATTGTATCACTCAACGTTAACGGGCTTAACCACCCCGCTAAAAGACATTCACTCTGGAAATCCGTTAGGAATCTCCACAGTGATATAATCTGCATACAGGAGACACACCTCCTCCAAGCTGACTGGAATTTATGTGTCAACAGTCAATTCCCTCATATCTTTCACGCATCTCATAACTCCAAGACCAGAGGAGTTATGATAGCGATCAACTCCAAACTTGACTTCCAACTCTCCAATGTAACCCTTGATCCTGAGGGTAGATTCATAATTCTGGTATGTACCATTGACATAACGGCCTACACTTTGGTCAACATATACGCCCCAAACGATCATTAAACCCCTTTTCTGCGTAAGGTTCTCAGATTGTCCAAATCTCTTCAGAAGGGCCACCTCTTAACTTGCGGTGACTTTAACCTAGTGCCGGACGTCTCTATAGACTCTACCTCTGCCGCTAAAAGAAGACCATCCCCACTGCAGAATCTCATCTCAGCATATGGACTATATGATATCTGGAGATGCCACCACGGCAATGAGAGAGACTACACCTTCTTCTCCCCTAGACATAACTCCTACTCGCGTATAGATCTATTTTTATCAGATAAATGGTTACTACAAAACATTTCGGCTTCCGCAATCCACACCACCACATGGTCAGATCATGCCCCCATTTCAATTTCAATTGGAGATTCCAAAAGAAACCCCAACTCTCGCATCTGGAGAGCTAACAACTACATTTTGCAACACAAAGAATATACTCCAGAAATTGCGAATCATATTGAGGAATTTTTTCAGATAAACTTGGGATCGGTATCTTATACCCTTATAAGAGGTATTCTGATGAAACTGAGTGCTGTACACAAAAGGAGGAGGACGCAGCGAATAGATGAGATTTCATCCCAAATTGCTACCCTAGAAAACCATCACAAAGCCAATCCTCAATCCCCAATCCCCGACCAACTAGTGACATTACGACAGAAACTCAGATCCTTACTCCTTCACTCCTACGACTGCCTTCAGAGAAGACTTAAAGCTACTACCTATTCTACCTCCTACAAGGCTGGAAAACGCCTGGCACAACGCCTCAAAAGCAAACGTACCAAGACGAAAATAAGTAAACTATTCCATCCCCATGACCAAACTCCTATAACTAACCCCCAGGAAATAGCCAATGCATTTAGTGACTACTACAGAGACCTGTACAACCTAAAAAACGATCCTCTTACTCCCCAACCCACCTAGATGACATCAACCAATTCCTGCTCAACCTATATATACCTACCTTGACCGATGACCAACTCTCAACATTGAATGCCCCTTTCTCAGAACAGGAGATTCGGAGGACAATTCAGTCCCTCCCCTCAAACAAAGCCCCTGGGCCAGATGGCCTGTCAGGAGAATACTATAACCAATTTTCAGCCCAGCTAACCCCCCACTTAGTCAATGTTTTTAATGTCGCTGCCTCCTCCTCGCAATTCCAACCCGAAATGGTAAACGCTCTTGTTATTACTATTCCGAAACCAGGGAAGGAGCCGAACATACCACAAAACTTTCGCCCGATTTCGCTACTGAATCTTGACGTCAAACTATATGCTAAAACAATAGCGATGAGATTATTAGACATAATGCCCACCCTAATCCATAGAGACCAAACTGGCTTCACCAAAGGTAGACAGGCATCAGATGCCACCAGACGTTTAATAGACCTGATCCACCACGCAGAATCAATCGGAACGCCTTCTCTGCTTCTTTCACTGGATGCAGAGAAGGCGTTTGATAGAGTACACTGGTCCTATCTTAGTTCAGTCCTTTTGGCTTCACTGGGCCTATATTGGGAGCCATCATGGCACTGTATTCCACACCTTCGGCCCTAGTGTATACTGAAGACATGACCTCCCGTCCGTTCCCCATAACTAATGGCACTCGTCAGGGATGCCCCTTATCCCCCCTCATTTTTAATCTTCTCATGGAGCCTTTAGCGACACACGTCAGGAACCACCCTTCCATCTCAGGTATTCAAATAGGTCACTTCTCACACAAAATTAGCCTGTTCGAGGACAACGTGATTCTCATTCTCACTAACCCGGCTTCTTCCCTGGCGGAGGTAAATAAGTTACTTAATTGGTTTAGCGAAACTTCATACTATAAGGTTAATACCACAAAATCATATATTCTTAACATCAACTTAGACGCCACTACAAAAAATCTCCTACAACTCCAGTATAAATTCAAATGGGCTGACAAGGATCTCTCCTAATTAGGAGTCAAAGTAACCAGATCAACCAAATCTCTGTTCTCTGCCAACTTTTTACCCCTACTTCTTAAAATACAAAATGATTCCCACCAGATTATGAAGCACGAACTTTCCTGGTCAGGTAGATTAGCGGCCTTCAAAATGTTATGCCTACCACAGATACTTTACTTTTTCCGAACCCTACCCATCCCACTTCCTGTGTCATATTTTAGAACCGAATGGAGGGATCTAAAATATGACACAGGAAGTGGGATGGGTAGGGTTCGAAAAAATTATCTGTGGTAGGCATAACATTTTGAAGGCCGCTAATCTACCTGACCAGGAAAGTTTGTGCTTCATAATCTGGTGGGAATCATTTTGTATTTTAAGAAGTAGGGGTAAAAAGTTGGCAGAGAACAGAGATTTGGTTGACCCAGAAGTGCCCATTCCAATTTGATTAAAAACAAACAAGTAGAGGGGCGTGGCTAGCCGGCGTGAGAGACGGCTGCTGTATAGCTGAGCTCCTGCTCCAGGATACCGCAAACGAAGTGACCCAGCGACGGTGGTGATTTCTAAAAACAAGCCATGACTTCCCAAGACGACGCTACACCTGGCGCTGTTCGTAAGAGGGGTTCATACCGCCAGAATCTGCTGACATTAACGGATTACTTCCCCTCCACTAGCGGCCGCGTGACCCAAGATGGCGCTGGCGGCGGAGCACACATGCAGAAGATAGGGGAAAGTGAAGCTTCCTCAGACTCCAGCAGCACATCTTCGGTACGTACAGCTATCGAACATACTGCTAAGGGGGAACCACCATCTCCCCACCTGATAGCCCTACCACCCGCAGCTCTACTAAATTTAAAAAAGCGAAGGGAGATAGACAGGAGGAAGAATCTGACATGGAGGACAGTGCACAGGAGGCTGCAAATCAGACCCCACTTGAGCACTTTCCCTCTTCATCCCAGCCTGTGACCATATCTAATATGAGAGATATGCTCATTTCCTTAAGAGATTCTGTACATTCAGACATGCTGACAATGTTGAATCCTATCAAGGCTGATGTACAAGAATTACAGCATAGAGTGGCCTACACAGATCACAAAATGGAAGATGCTTTTGCAGCACACAATAATCTAGTGGATGCATTTAAGGAACAGCAAACTGAGATACAGAGAATGGCAGCGAAGTTATCAGATTTAGAAGACCGTTCCCGCAGAAATAATATTAAATTTCGCGGAATCCCTGAATCTATTCCCAATGTTGAGCTGAGTAGATTTGTATGCCAAATGTTACGCACCTTACTGCCCAAAGCAACTGATGTTGAGCTAACAATTGACAGAGCGCATAGACTGCCTAAGCCAGGTTTCCTCCCGGATAATGTACCGAGAGATGTTCTGGCACGTATACACTACTACCATATAAAAGAGGATGCTATGCGAGCTATGAGAAACAACCCACAAATGACTGGACAGTATGCGAACATAGCTTTATTCTCGGATCTCTCACAAGCCACTATACAACACAGAAGGAAACTCCTTACGATCACCAAAGCTCTGCGTAATCACAGCATTGTTTACAGATGGGGGACCCCATCAAAACTCATGGTAACCTATCAAGGTAAGCCGTTCAACATTCACTCACTGGAATCTGGCCTCCGTCTCCTCAGAGAATGGGACATCCTTCCTGCCGAAGAACCAGCCCCTAGACGACGTGATCCTCCTAAAGTCCGGACGGACTGGTCGACATAATAACCATGGACCACCGAAAGAGAACCACCTCTTACCCTTCTACCGTTGCGGTTGAATGGAGCACCTTTAAATGCCTAGATTTGCTTTTCCTGTCGCCATGTTGGCGTGGAATAGGCGCCCTCAGATGACAAGCAGACTAGTCTGCCTCTGGATGCTGGGGCGGGCTCCAGACTCTTTTTTACTATTTGGTTATTTTTTGTTGTTTTTTTCTCTGTTCTTTTCTTTCCTTTTTCCTTTTCCCAACAGAACAATCCACATCTTTTCAATCCAGGATTTTTTTTGCTTATCCTACTGCCTTCCACATGTCATCTCTTCACAGGAAGATCTACCTAATCTGCAATCCACACTGAACTACAACTGGTCATCCGTATTAACAGTTACCACTAGATGGCGATATCCCCTTTCCTTTAACTCTACTGTTTGTGAGTATGAACATGTTTCTAGAAATGATGATCTCTTAATCAACAAGGTCAGCTCCCAACGTTTATTCCTACAGGAAGCATCGTTTGTTCATACCCTAGTTTATGATGACCATTAAGTTTGTCTCTCTTAATGCCAAGGGTCTAAACAGCCCTTTTAAACGAAGCCTTTTATGGTCTACAGCCCAAAAACTAAGGGGAGATGTACTATGTGTACAAGAGACTCATTTTTCAGCAACGAAAGCTCCACAGTGTTCTCATAGATTGTACCCGCATATATTTTTTGCTAATGCTGACACTAAGCATAATGGAGTTCTTATTGCAATCAAACACTCAATAGCATTTTCTTTACAGGAAGTCATCACAGACAAGAAGGGCCGCTATGTTATTTTAATATGTACCTTGAATAATGTTTTATATACCATTGTGGCAGTATATGCCCCAAATCAAGGGCAAATAACCTTTTTGAGGAACCTCCTCAAACAGGTTAAACCCATCTGTAGGGGAAACCTCCTTCTGCTAGGGGACTTAAACTCGGTGATTGACTCCCATATTGACTGCTCACCCCCCAAATTACACCATAAATCTATAATCCAATCCACTATACATAGAGAATCCCTATATGATGTCTGGAGATGCCATCATCCAGACGAAAAAGACTTTACGTTTTTTTTCTAACCCCCATAGATCCTATTCCAGAATAGATATAATTCTTACAGACCTATCTTCCTTGTACAAGACTAAGTCAGCCACTATTGAGACCATCACTTGGTCAGACCATGCGCCCATAACAATTGAATTAGAAGAACAAATTAATGTAACCCCTACATTTCTGTGGCGCAACAACACTCACATCTTCACCAATAAATATCACCGAGAGAGAGTTCAGAAGCAACTGGAGGAATTTTTTACACTCAATACCATAGAAGATACCTCAGCATCCACTATCTGGTGTACTCACAAAGCCTTCATCAGAGGCCTGTTAATACAAATTGCTGCTAGGGAAAAAAAGCACAAGTCTCAAACAATTGACCTACTGCTGAACAAAATACGCTTCCTAGAAACACAAAATAAGAAAGACATGTCCCAAAATACGATAGATGATCTTAAAGAATGTAGATTGAACCTTAAATATGCGTTAGTAGCCAACTATGAAAGACATATGAAATACCTAAAAGCCTCATTTTATTCTTCCGGTAATAAAGCGGGAAAACTCTTGGCCCAACAACTTAAAGTCCGACAAGCCAGAACGAGAATCGCTCATCTAATTGAACCCAAAAATGGCACCAAAGTATCACATCCGAAAGATATAGCAAACATATTCAAAGAGTACTATAGTGGTCTCTATAATCTTAACTCAGATTCCAACACCCCCCAACCATCCATGGAAAACATATCCAAATTTCTAAATTCGGTCAACATTCCATCAATAGATCCCCAGATGTTGGAGCGACTTAATGCTCCAGTTACAGACACAGAAGTTGAACTAGTCCTCAACTCCCTTGCTCTTAACAAATCACCTGGACCTGATGGTCTCTCAGCGGAATACTATAGAACCTTCTCAACCGTATTAATCCCACATCTAGTCAGAGTTTTTAATGACGCTATCTCTTCAGGAACAATAACATCAGAAATGCTTAAAGCTATAATAGTCACCCTACCAAAACCAGGAAAGGAACCCAGCTTACCTCAAAACTTTAGGCCAATATCCCTCCTTAATACGGACCTTAAAGTATACGCCAAGATTATTGCCAATAGAATAGCGGAAGTAACACCATCCTTCAAAGCCCCTGATCAAGTAGGATTTGTAAAAGGTCGCCAAGCTCCTGATGGCACCCGCAGAATACTTAATCTTCTCCGTATAGCCGAGAGCCGTAAGTTGCCCACTGCCTTCATAGCTTTAGATGCCGAGAAGGCATTCGATAGGGTACACTGGGGGTATTTACAGGCTACCCTAACAAAATT
Organism: Rana muscosa; assembly: GCA_029206835.1. Lineage (NCBI taxonomy): Eukaryota > Metazoa > Chordata > Amphibia > Anura > Ranidae > Rana > Rana muscosa. The sequence goes on from CM055117.1 coordinate 430,957,822, forward strand.
TGGTTTCACTGGCCCCATTTTATCTGCTATCCTAGCACTTTATAATAACCAATCAGCTCAAGTATTTACCTCCTCTGTACTCTCCGATGCCTTTACTATAACTAATGGGACTAGACAGGGGTGCCCCCTTTCACCTCTAATTTTCACTCTGATTATGGAACCATTTGCGGCTGCCATCAGGAGTTCCCAAAACGTAACAGGCATCACAGTAGCTGGTAATGACTATAAAATGGGATTGTTTGCGGATGATGTCATTTTGACACTCTCAGATGTGACTAAATCTCTGCCTGAAGTATGCAAGATAATTGATACCTTTAGCGCCGTATCTTACTATAAAATCAATATAGCCAAATGTCAGGTTCTCACAACCAATCTTAACTATAAAATTAAAGTAAAAATGAAATCTCTGTTCCCTTGTAATTGGGACAGCGACAAGATCCAATATCTGGGGATTTATCTCACTGCCAAATCAGACCACCTCTATGACATTAACTATAAAAAGCTACTTCATACGGTCCAGACCGAACTTACTCAACTAGCAAAATTTGAAATCTCTTGGATGGGCAGGATAGCTACATTCAAGATGATGGTGCTACCAAAAATCCTCTATATCTTTCGGACAGTACCCATTCCCCTCCCACAAATATTTTTCAATAAACTTGATACATCACTTAGATCCTTCATATGGAAAGGAACTAAGGCAAGAATAGCTTTCGCAACTCTCACCAAATTAAAATCAAAAGGGGGTATGGGGGTACCAGCCATTCGAGATTACTATAGAGCAACTCTCCTCGACCAACTTAGAGCATGGTGCGACCCATCTTTAGGGAAACAGTGGGTATTACTAGAACGCTCCTTAATACATAATACTAACCTACCAGCGTTACTCATCGCAGCAGCCACTAGCAAACCAATATACATACCATATCACCCGTCTATATCTGCCTCACTTAAAGCTTGGGAAGACCTATTAACTAAGAGCCGGGAGGTCACACAGGTGAAATTGATTGATATTCCGCTTCAATCCTTCACATTCCTGATTCCAAACCTTTGGCTTAAACCTTGGATTGAAGCGGGCTATCATTCCTTACGAGAGATTCCAAAGGAGGTTAAACTTAAGGATAGATTTACAATGATGCAAATTCAGCACTTCCTCCACACCTACAATTCGGACACCATTAATCTGAACAAAGCAGTATGGGATTTCTATCATGTGGAATCTACCTCGAAAAAAAAAGGCATATCATTCATGTACTCCTTACTACAACCCGATTCCCCAATCAAAGACACTCCAGCGATAATTAAATGGGAAGCAGAACTAAAGAGAACATACTCTCCATTAGAATGGTCTCAAGCAATTAATTGTAGTCTAAAAGCCTCGCACTGTGTGTCACACTGGGAAAATGTATATAAGATTCTGTATAGGTGGTACTTGACACCGACGCGTTTGGCTACGATATACACGGGTAGGTCTCCGGATTGTTGGCGTGACTGTGGACAACCGGGGAACTTGCTTCTTATACTTTGGTATTGCAAGTCATTAACGAGCTTCTGGAACTCCATCTTCCAGTTGATCTCACAGATTACAGGGATAATAACGAAACCATCGCCAGATTTAGCACTACTCGGTTTACGTATAGGGGAATTCCCCCTTGACTTTAGGACAGTGGTTCTACATATCTTAATTGCGGCTAGACTATCAATAATGTGCCAATGGAAAAAAAACACAGTCCCTTCAATTCAGGAAATCATCTCCAGAGTGACTCTACAGTGCTCTTATGAGCACTCTTTTGCCAACTCCAAAGGTAATAAAGGAAAATTTCTCAAACAATGGGAAATATGGCTTAAAGTATATAATTTGACTGATATGATTTAGAATGAAAAGGAAATGCACCATACCAGAACAGATGTGGATTGACGCATGCAACTCTTGGTTACCACATATATGGTAACCTTGCTATCCTCATTCTTTGTTTTAGATCTAGTTTTAGTTCTAGTTTAGTCTTAGGTTTTTAGTTATTGCACTCAGTATATGTTACTACAAGGTCATACGGGTATCTATTACCCGAGCCGGATTGGCTTTCTTATAGGACCGAGTGAATCTACTCATGTTTTTGTTTTGTTTGATCCTTTTATTTTTATTTATTTTTATACTATGAGGTCCTCATTATGTCCCTGACTCCTTAGTCTATCCTTTTATTGAAAGATAAGAATCAAGATTCATGAATGTATATATGTACTGAAGATCCTGTAATACGACTGCTGTCCTTTTACGTCTTTTTGTCATGAATATGACCTTGTAATTGTTAATATTCAATATTCAATAAAAATCTTAAAAGATAAAAAAAAAAAAAAAAAAAACAAGTAGGAGGAGTGGGCTCAATCGCCTTCGAAGACTATTACTTAGCATCCATTCTCGCCCAACTACCGAAGTGGTTTCACCCCCAACCAATCACCCCATGGGGACAAATAGAAAACGCCCTCCTCCGTCGCTCCAACTTAAAGACATGGATAATGAGTATTCCACTGGGAGCGACCGTACCTACCTCCTTCCCTCCTACCATGAAAGCCTTGGCCTCTTCCTGGAGGAAACTACTCACCCTGGTGGAATACTCCCCCCCATAACCAAACCATCAAATACCACTAGAAACCCTCCACTTTCTCGCCCTGGATCTTAATGTATCACATTGGTCCCTCAAGGGGATGCAGACTCTACAAAGCCTTCTCCTAAATTCTCTCCCCAAACCCTTTTCTGTCCTACAAAAGGAGTTCAAACTCCCTACGTCAGATATCTTTACTCATATGCGGATTTCCCACTGTCTAAAGAAAGCCCCCCTACCCCTATACGCCATCCCCACAAGGACATGGGCTTACCTCACAGACACACTTACCAAATACAAAAGGTATATCCCATTTTTACAACCTCCTTCAGGGTAAACAACAATTCCTCAAATTACCGGCTCACCGTCATTGGGAAGCAGATCTTTCCACATCATACTCAGAGGATCAATGATCCCTAGCCTTTAGATCTATCTATACAGTAGATCCACACAATGGTCCGCCCTATGGGAACTTATGCAGAAAATTTCCCTCCGCTGGTATCTGACCCCAGCGAGACTAGCTTCCTTCAATTCCCAGACTTCCAACCTCTGCTGGAGGTGTAAAACCTCTAAAGGAGATATGTTACACATATTTTGGTCATGCCCACGCATCATACAATTTTGGAAGGATGTCTTCAAACTCCTTTCGGATACTATCAACTGCAATATTACTCCCTCCCCAGAATTGGCGATACTGAACCTAACGATAGAGAATATATCCCCCCACTCTAGATATGTTATATCCCACATACTTCTGGCTTCCAGATTGTGTATAACTAGGATGTGGAGATCAGAAGAGTCTCCAGTAATTGCCCAAACTATTGATCTAGTGAACCTGCACCATTGCTACAAATCAATAATGGCTGCCAGTAATGGTCCAGCCCAAAAAATCCGGAAAGCCTGGTACCCCTGGGCCTCCGGATCTAGAGCAGTGCCAACACCTTAAGTCGAATGAGTATATTATATGTTCTTTCTTTTTTTTCTCTTGACCGAGCAATCTGTATTTAAACCATCTACAAGTTTAACCACTTGCCGCCCGCCCTATAGCGGATTGACGGCGGCAAAGTGGTTTTAAAATCCTGACTGGACGTCATATGACGTCCTCAGGATTTTAAGCCGCTGCGTGCCCCTGGGGGCGCGCATCGCGGCGATCGTTGTTGCAGGGTGTCAGTCTGACACCCCGCAACACCGATCTAGGTAAAGAGTCTCCGACGGAGACTCTTTACCACGTGATCAGCCGTGTCCAATCACGGCTGATCACATGTAAACAGGAAAAGCCGGTAATCGGCTTTTCCTCACTTGCGTCTGTCAGACGCGAGTAGAGGAGAGCCGATCGGTTGCTCCTCTGACAGGGGGGGTTTGTGCTGATCAATTATCAGCACAGCCCCCCCGGAGGATGCCCACACTGGACCACCAGGGATGCCACTGGACCACCAGGGATGTCCATTACCAGGTATGCCTCCCTAGACCACCAGGGATGCCAATCAGTGCCCCCTAATGGATGCCAATCCGTGCCCCTAATGGATGCCAATCAGTGCCCACAATGGGCATCACTGATTGACAGGCATTATTGTTTGGCACTGATTGGCATCCATTAACACATTACAGTGCCACCTATCAGTGCCCATCCATGCCACCTATCAGTGCTCATCCGTGCCCATCCGTGCCACCTATCAGTGCCCATCCATGCCATCTATCAGTGCCCATCCATGTCGCCTATCGGTGCCCATCCGTGCCGCCTATCGGTGCCCATCCGTGCCGCTTATCTGTGCCCATCCGTGCCACCTATCTGTGCCCATCCGTGCCACCTATCTGTGTCCATCCGCGCTGCCTATCGGTGCCCATCCGCGCTGCCCATCGGTGCCCATCCGCGCTGCCCATCGGTGCCTAGCCGCGCTGCGTATCTGTGCCCATCTGTGCCGCCTTATCAGTGCCCGTCATTGCAGCCCCATCAGTGCCCATCAGTGAAGGAGAAAACTTACTTATTTACAAAGTTTTGTAACTGAAACAAAAAAAATATGTTTTTTTTTCAAAAATTTTGGTCTTTTTAAAATTATTTTAGCAGAAAATAAAAAATCGCAGAGGTGATCAAATACCACCAAAAGAAAGCTCTATGTGTGGGAACAAAATGATAAAAATTTAGTTTGGGTACAGTGTAGCACAACCGCGCAATTGTCATTCAAAATGCAACAGCGCCGAAAGCTGAAAATTGGTCTGGGCAGGAAACTGTATAAGTGCCCAGTATGGAAGTGGTTAAGTAATACTAACTAAATATCTTAAAGGGACCATTCCCTATGTGAGGGTAATCCTCTCACCTATTGCAGCAATACGGGGCTGTTCTCCTCTTGGGTCACAAAGTGTTCCCAGTTGGGGTGATTCAGGAGGAGATAGGTCCATGAAAACAAGTAATCGCACTACTATCTAAATGTGTTTTCTTTAAAAGAATTTATCTTGTTAACGCTACTATAACTGTCTTTTTCTCATGTACCACACCTATTGTACTAGAGTCGTTGCACGACTTATGAACAATGCAATATTTGTTAATCTGATATTTACAAATCTTTAATAAAAATAATTGAAATGAAATTTGTATATGTAGTGGCTTTTAATGCACTTCATACTGAGTGTGATTCTATACCCTCTTTATGATAATAAACTCATTAAGGCCGGGTTCACACTGGGGCGACAAACGCTCCGACATTGGGATCTCATGTCGCATGACGTGTGAAAATCAATGTTTCCCTATGGGAGCCATCTTAACTGGTCCGACACATGTCGGTCCGACTTTGAAAATGCTCCCTGTACTACTTTGGTCCGACTTTGATCCGACTTCAGCCCATTGACTATCATTAAAGTCGGATCAAAGTCGGACCGCAGTCTTGCATGATTCGACTTTGGCATGCGACTTGTGCTTTGCTGCTCTTGAGGGGGAACTCCACACCAAATTTTAAATAAAAAACCGGCATGGGTTCCCCCTCCAGGAGCATACCAGGCCCTTGGGTCTGGTCTGGATTTGAAGGGGAACCCTTACGCTGAAAAAACGGCGTGGGGGTCCCCCCCAAAATCCAAACCAGACCCTTATCCGAGCACGCAACCTGGCAGGCCACAGGGAAGAGGGGGGACGAGAGAGAGGCCCCTCTCCCTCCTGAACCGTACCAGGCCGCATGCCCTCAACATGGGGGTTTGGTGCTCTGGAGCAGGGGGGCGACCTGCGGCCCCCCACCCCAGAGCACCCTGCCCCCATGTTGAAGAGGACAGGGCCTCTTCCCGACAACCCTGGCCGTTGGTTGTCGGCGTCTGCGGGCGGGGGACTTATCGGGATCTGGGGGCCCCCCCTTGATAAGGGGGCCCCCAGATCCCGGCCCCCCACCCTATGTGAATGAGTATGGGGTACATCGTACCCCTACCCATTCACCTGGTGGCAAAAAATGTCAAGAAAAAACACAACACAGCTTTTTAAATTAATTTATTGCACAGCTCCGGGGGTGTCAGGGACGTGCTGGGCATGAACCTGGGACCTCTTCTATGTCTGGCATTGACTCTTCCAGCGGAGCTATCTGAGATGCTGGACAGTTCCCTGCCTGATCTGCTGGATAACCTATCTGATCCATTAGACTACTCTGCTTGGTGTCTGATTACTGTTGAACTCTGAACCCCTTGCTCCTCCCATTTACTTCCTATAAAAGACATTCCAGAGATGTTGCCCCTTGCGGTTTGATCTGCTTCTGTTCCCTGAGTTCCTGATTCTGTGCTTGTATCCTGTTCCTGTGTTTGACCCGGCTTCCTGACCACGCTTCTGTCTCCAGTCCTGACCTCGGCTCGTTTGACCCTGCTCAGTTATCTGCCTGTTGCCAAGATTCGGCCTGGACTTTGACTACTCTCTGCCTGCCACTTGTGATGTTTACCTTGATGTGTATGACCCGGCTTGTCTGACTCTGCAAACCTGCACCAGCTTACCTGCATCCTCTGCTCTGCAAGCTGCACACGCTGACCTGCATCCTTTGCAATGCAAACCTGCACCTGCTGACCTGCATCCCTGCTCTGCAAACCTGCACCTGCTGACCTGCATCCCTGCTCTGCAAACCTGCACCTGCTGACCTGCATCCCTGCTCTGCTGACCTGCATCCCTGCTCTGCAAACCTGCACTTGCTGACCTGCATCCCTGCCCTGCAAACCGGCACCTGCTGACCTGCATCCTCTGCTCTGCAAGCTGCACCTGCTGACCTGCATCCGCTGCTTCCGGAACCAGCCGTTCCAGTCTCCACTCGGCTCCACCACTCCAAGCAGTGAGGATCAGACAGGCACCCTTACCTCACCGTGCTCTTACCACCACTGTCCCCACTCCAGTGGTCTCCGAGCCGGGGTTGTACGGGAGGTCCCTCTCCGCACGTCAGGCTCACACCCAAGGTACGTTACAGTATCAAACCGCCATGCCTGAGCCTGCAGGAGATACCTTGCCTATGGACAATGTCTATCGACACCTTACAGCTCTCACTCAGATCGTGAAGTCTCTGCAGGGCAGCCATGTCCGAATGGATAAGCAGACACAAACTCAAGCCACCTCTGCAGATTCACCTCCAACCCCAACTTCCTCTATTGGAATGTTACCATCTCCTGAGCCCAGGGTCCCTGTTCCTGAGAAGTTTTTCGGGGATCGGAGTAAATTCCGTGCGTTTCGCAACGCATGTGAACTTTACTTTTCGTTGCTACCTCTGACTTTTTCATCTGAAGCCACCAAGGTGGGCTTCGTTATCGCTTTGCTGCAGGGGGAACCTCAAGCTTGGGCCCATCACTTACTTGAAGTCCGCCATGTAGTTCTAGACTCTCTGCCCTCTTTTCTTGATGCCATGGCCCGACTTTATGACGATCCACAGCGGACTTCTACTGCCGAGGCTGCTCTCCATGCGCTCCAGCAAGGCCGCCGAGCGGTCGAGGACTATGTGACTGATTTCAGACGCTGGAGCGCGGATACCCAGTGGAATGAGGCGGCTCTGCGGCATCAGTTCCGTCTTGGTCTCTCTGAAAGCCTGAAGGATGAGTTAGCACGGGTCGGTGTTCCTGATGTTCTAGAGACTTTAATTAATTTGTCTATCCAGATAGACCGACGACTCCGGGAGCGCAGAGCAGAAAGGTCTACCCAACAGCTCCGCCCAGCTTGGATGCTACCCCGGATACGAGCCCCTGTGTACCCTGCCAGTGCCAGTACGGTTCCAACTGAACCCTCTTCCCTCAACCAGACCGTCAAGCCAGGGCAGCTTGGACTAATGAAACATTCCCTATCGGCCAAGGAACGACTTCGTCGGCTGCAGAATTATCTATGCCTGTATTGCGGTGAACCCGGTCATTATGTCTCTTCTTGTCCTGCTAAGCTGCGCAAGGTCCTGGCTACCTCTTCTCCCAACTACTCACCTCCATCTATCAATGCTACTCACCTGGCTCTTCCTATCTCTTTCCAACTACCAGGGAGGACAATACCAGTAACTGCAATAATCGACTCAGGGGCATGTAGTTGTTTTGTCGATCTAGACTTTGCAGCAAAACAACACATCCCACTCCAACCTAAGACTCAGGGACTTTCCATTTTCCTGGCAGATGGGTCTCGCATCAAGTCCGGAGTAGTGACCCAGGAGACCCCTCCTTTGCCTGTGATCACCTCCATGGACCATAAGGAACTATTGACTTTGGATGCTATTGCATCTCCCATGTTTCCAGTTATCCTGGGTCTACCCTGGCTTCAGGCACACAATCCACAGATTGATTGGGGAACCGGAAGTATTAAGTTCCAGTCACCATACTGTCAACACCACTGCATGCTTCCACGTCCCAGCACCTTGGGGCCTCTGTTATGCCTGGATTCAGATCCAGAGATACGAGCTTCTGTACCCAAACAATATCATGAGTTCCTGGACGTCTTCAGCAAACGAGGGGCCGAAGTCCTCCCGCCTCATCGTCCTTACGATTGTCCAATCGAGCTTCTTCCCGGTGCTGAGATTCCTTTCGGACGGATCTTCCCCCTATCTGAACGGGAGCTTGAGGTACTGAAAGAATACGTTGATGAGAACCTTAAGAGGGGTTTCATCCGTCCTTCCACTTCTCCAGCAGGGGCAGGAATCTTCTTTGTGGAGAAAAAAGACCATTCTCTTCGGCCCTGTGTAGATTACCGGGAATTAAATAAAATCACGGTCAAGAACCGGTACCCTCTGCCTCTGGTACCTGAACTTTTTCAAAGACTCAGGACTTCCTCTGTGTTTACCAAACTAGACCTGCGGGGGGCGTACAACCTGGTACGCATTCGAGCAGGGGATGAATGGAAGACTGCCTTTCGTACCAGGTTCGGCCATTACGAATACCTAGTAATGCCCTTCGGCCTATGTAACGCCCCTGCCACCTTTCAGCATCTAGTCAATGATGTTTTCAAAGACTGTCTGGACATTTATGTAGTTGTCTATCTTGATGATATTTTGATTTTTTCCTCCTCTCTTGAGCAGCACCGGAAACACGTCAAGAGTGTACTCTGTCGTCTCCGCCAGCATGGACTGTACGCAAAACCAGAAAAGTGTGAATTCGAGCGACAGAGTATCCAGTTCCTTGGCCTAGTGATCTCTACAGAGGGATTCAAGATGGACCCACAGAAGGTTTCAGCCATTCTGGATTGGCCTGCACCTTCAGATAAAAAGGGGGTGCAGCGCTTCGTTGGCTTTGCCAATTTTTATCGGAGGTTTATCAAGGGATTCTCTGCTATTATTTCCCCGATTACGCAGCTAACGAAGCAAAATGCTCGATTCCAGTGGACATCTGAAGCACAGGCTGCTTTCACAAACCTAAAAATACTTTTTACGTCTGCTCCTATTCTAAGTCATCCCGATCCTGCCCTACCGTATCTACTTGAGGTAGATGCCTCAGAGACAGCGGTTGGAGCTGTTATCTCCCAGCGCCAAGGTCTCAAGGACTTGATACACCCGGTAGCCTTCTTCTCCCGTAAGCTTACCCCATCCGAGAGGAATTATGATGTTGGAGACCGGGAGCTCCTGGCCATTAAATCTGCCCTTGAGGAGTGGAGGTACTTGTTGGAGGGAGCAGCACATCCTATACTCATTTACACAGACCACAAGAACCTAGAGTATCTGAGAGCTGCCAAACGTCTGAGACCACGCCAGGCACGTTGGGCACTATTTTTCTCTAGGTTCTCGTTCCACATAACTTACCGGCCAGGCTCCAAGAACACCAAACCAGACGCTCTTTCCCGCATGTTTGATGATCCAAAAGAGGTGTCAGCTCCAGATACCATTCTATCTGAAGGCAACTTCTTACTTTTACAAACTAGCCTGATGTCTGTCTTGAAGCAAGCTTCTACAGGTGTGTCTTGTCCCTCTGGAATCACTCTGGTACCCAAGGACGGGTTACTTTGGAAGAATGACAAAATCTTTGTGCCAGAAGAAGTTCGAGTCACAGTGTTAAACTTGTGTCATGATCATCCCCTGGCAGGCCATTTCGGAATGTATAAAACCCTTGAACTGATTCAACACACGTTTTGGTGGCCGGATCTTGAAAAAGACTGCAGGGAATATGTAGGTTCATGTGCCACCTGTATCCATAGCAAGACCACTAGAAGCAAGGCCTGGGGTCTGCTCAGACCCTTACCAGTCCCTGACCGTCCCTGGAAAATGATTGCCATGGACTTCATAGTGGAACTCCCCCCGTCTGAAGGTTGCACAGCCATCTTTGTAGTGGTTGACCGTCTATCCAAGATGGCCCACTTCGTGCCTCTCAAAGGCACGCCCTCTGCCATGGAAACTGCCCAGGTCTTCATTAGGGAAGTAGTAAGGCTACATGGGGTCCCTGCGGACATCGTTTCGGATAGAGGGGTGCAGTTCACCTCTCGCTTTTGGAAGGCTTTGTGCAAGGTCCTGAAGATTGAGTTGTCCATGTCCTCGGCCTATCACCCCCAAACTAACGGGCAAACCGAAAGAACGAATCAGACGCTCGAACAGTACCTCAGATGCTTCACCACCTTCGTTCAAGACGACTGGGTAGCTTTACTACCCTTGGCAGAGTTTGCCTTTAACAACGCCAGTCATTCGGCTACAGGTCAATCGCCATTTTTTGCCAACTACGGGTTTCACCCGACCTTCTTACCTGATCTCATCCCTGATTCAACAGTCCCAGCGGTCCAGAGTATTGTTGATTTCCTGACCCGTAACAGCAGGATATTGCAGGAAGCCATGACTAAGGCACAAGCAGCCAATAAAAGGATCTTTGACAGGAAAAGGAGAGGGGAATTATGCCTGCAACAGGGTGACCAAGTATGGTTATCGACCACCAACCTTAAGATGGCTTGCCCCGCAAGGAAACTGGCACCCAAGTTCATCGGTCCTTTCCCAGTAAAACGGAAATTAAACGAGGTCTCCTATGAACTTGCCTTACCGGAGTCGTTGAAGATTCACCCAGTCTTTCACATTTCCTTGCTGAAACCCGCAGTGCCCGACCCGTTCCCAGACAGGGGATCGGGACCACCCAAGCCTGTAATCATTGACGGTGATGAGGAGTTCGAGGTGGAGGCTGTCTTGGACTGCCGAAGAAGAGGGAACCAGCTTCAATTCCTGATCAAGTGGAAGGGGTACGGTCTGGAGGAGAACTCCTGGGAACCCCAACAGAACATCCACGCCCGAGAGTTAATCCAGGCCTTTTTTCGCAGTCACCCCCAGAAAAGAGCTCTATTGGGCACCCGGAGGTTGCCCTTAAGGGGGGGGGCACTGTCAGGGACGTGCTGGGCTTGAACCTGGGACCTCTTCTGTGTCTGGCATTGACTCTTCCAGCGGAGCTATCTGAGATGCTGGACAGTTCCCTGCCTGATCTGCTGGATAACCTATCTGATCCATTAGACTACTCTGCTTGGTGTCTGATTACTGTTGAACTCTGAACCCCTTGCTTCTCCCATGTACTTCCTATAAAAGACATTCCAGAGATGTTGCCCCTTGCGGTTTGATCTGCTTCTGTTCCCTGAGTTCCTGATTCTGTGCTTGTATCCTGTTCCTGTGTTTGACCCGGCTTCCTGACCACGCTTCTGTCTCCAGTCCTGACCTTGGCTCGTTTGACCCTGCTCAGTTATCTGCCAGTCTGCCTGATGCCAAGATTCGGCCTGGACTTTGACTACTCTCTGCCTGCCACTTGTGATGTTTACCTTGATGTGTATGACCCGGCTTGTCTGACTCTGCAAACCTGCACCAGCTTACCTGCATCCTCTGCTCTGCAAGCTGCACACGCTGACCTGCATCCTTTGCAATGCAAACCTGCACCTGCTGACCTGCATCCCTGCTCTGCAAACCTGCACCTGCTGACCTGCATCCCTGCTCTGCAAACCTGCACCTGCTGACCTGCATCCCTGCTCTGCAAACCTGCACCTGCTGACCTGCATCCCTGCTCTGCAAACCTGCACTTGCTGACCTGCATCCCTACCCTGCAAACTGGCACCTGCTGACCTGCATCCTCTGCTCTGCAAGCTGCACCTGCTGACCAGCATCCGCTGCTTCCGGAACCAGCCGTTCCAGTCTCCACTCGGCTCCACCACTCCAAGCAGTGAGGATCAGACAGGCACCCTTACCTCACCGTGCTCTTACCACCACTGTCCCCACTCCAGTGGTCTCCGAGCCGGGGTTGTACGGGAGGTCCCTCTCCGTACGTCAGGCTCACACCCAAGGTACGTTACAGGGGGTCTTCTTCCGACTTCGGGGGTCTCCGCGCTCTCCGGTTCTTTCTTCTGCCGGGCCTCCGCTATCTTCTTCCAGCTCTTTTGCTAGCGGGGCCCGGTCTTCTCCATCGCCTTCTTCTTCTCCCGCTCTCCGGTTCTTTCTTCCGCCGGGCCTCGACTATCTTCTTCCAGCTCTTTTGCTAGCGGAGGCCAGGTCTTCCCGACGTCTCGTCCGGCTCTCCGTTGTCCTTCTGCCGGCCCCTCCACTATCTTCTTGCAGCTCTTTTGCTAGTGGAGGGGCCGGTCTTCCCGTCATCGCCGTCTTCTTCTCTCTTCTCCTCCTCGATGTTGACGCGTCGCTTCCTTCCGCTCCAATACTGGCTGTTCGCTCCGCATTAATATAGGCTTCTCATGACGTCACAGTCACATGCTCCGGTGGCCCCGGAGCATGTGACTGACGTCATGGGAGCATGTGACTGTGACGTCATGAGAAGCCTATATTAATTCGGAGCGGAGCGAACAGCCAGTATTACAGCGGGAGGAAGCGACGCGTCAACATCGAGGAGGATAAGAGAGAAGAAGACGGCGACGACGGGAAGACCGGCCCCTCCACTAGTAAAAGAGCTGCAAGAAGATAGTGCAGGGGCTGGCAGAAGGACAACGGAGAGCCGGACGAGACGACGGGAAGACCGGGCGTCCGCTAGCAAAAGAGCTGGAAGAAGTTAGCGGAGGCCCGGCGGAAGAAAGAACCGGAGAGCGGGAGAAGAACCGGAGAGCGGGAGAAGAAGAAGGCGACGGAGAAGACCGGGCCCCGCTAGCAAAAGAGCTGGAAGAAGATAGCGGTGGCCCGGCAGAAGAAAGAACCGGAGAGCGCGGAGACCCCCGAATTCGGAAGAAGACCCCCGGAGCTGTGCAATAAATTAATTTAAAAAGCTGTGTTGTGTTTTTTCTTGACATTTTTTTCCCACCAGGTGAATGGGTAGGGATACGATGTACCCCATACTCATTCACATAGGGTGGGGGGGCCGAGATCTGGGGGCCCCCTTATCAAGGGGGGGGCTCCCGGATTCCGATAAGCCCCCCGCCCGCAGACCCCGACAACCAACGGCCAGGGTTGTCGGGAAGAGGCCCTGTCCTCATCAACATGGGGGCAGGGTGCTTTGGGGTGGGGGGGCCGCAGGTCACCCCCCTGCCCCAGAGCACCAAACCCCCCATGTTGAGGGCATGTGGCCTGGTACGGTTCAGGAGGGAGGGGGGCCGCTCTCTCGTCCCCCCCTCTTCCTCTGCGGCCTGCCAGGTTGCGTGCTCGGATAAGGGTCTGGTTTGGATTTTGGGGGGGACCACCACGCCGTTTTTTCGGCGTAGGGGTTCCCCTTCAAATCCAGACCAGACCCAAGGGCCTGGTATGCTCCTGGAGGGGGAACCCATGCTGTTTTTTTATTTAAAATTTGGCGTGGAGTTCCCCCTCAAGATTCATACCAAACACAGTGCCTGCTATTGGCGGGGATCCAAGTCGGATCCCCGTTCATTGAAAGTTGGACATATGTCGGCTTCATGTCGCAGGGCAAAGTCGGTTCCAAAGTAGGACAGATGTCATGTCGCACTAGTGTGAACCCAGCCTGAAACACACAAAATGCAAGTTCACCCAATGTAGAGACTGAACTTCAAAGTGGGTACACCTGTTAAGGATGTCCTTCAATTACTAACCCAAAAAACACACACTCTCTCTGAGCATGCCCACAAATATCCAGGTGCTGTTCACACACAAAAAGCACCAAAAAAAGTTCCTGAGCATGCTCAGACCAACAGAAATGCAGCTAGCAGAAAATACCCCCCCGTCCAAAATTAAGCACATCATCCAGCATGCTACAAAATTAGAGACGGGACAAACATAGAGTTGCCACCTCATCCCTTTAAACCCGAACACATATTAATTACACAGGTTCTGAGGCTAATTGAATGCAGGTAAGGCACTAAGTGAGTTTAATTACCACCTTAATCAGCCACAGAACCTGTGTAATTAATATGTGTTCGGGTTTAAGGCTGGGTTCACACTAGTGCGACACGACATCCGTCCTACTTTGGATCCGACTTTGCCCTGCGACATGAGGCCGACATATGTCCGACTTTCAATGAATGGGCATCCGACTTGGATCCCAGCCAAAATCAGGCACTGTGTTTGGTATGAATCTTGAGGGGGAACTCCAGGCCAAATTTTAAATAAAAAAAAAACGGCGTGCGTTCCCCTCCAGAGGCATACCAGGCCCTTGGGTCTGGTCTGGATTTGAACGGGCGCCCCTATGCCGAAAAAACGGCGTGGGGGTCCCCCCACAATCCAAACCAGACCCTTATCCGAGCACACAACCTGTCAGGCCGCAGGGGAAGAGGGGGGGACGAGAGCGGCCCCCCCTCCCTCCTGAACCATACCAGGCCGCATGCCCTCAACATGGGGGGTTTGGTGCTCTGGGGCAGGGGGGGCGACCTGCGGCCCCCCCACCCCAGAGCACCCTGCCCCCATGTTGATGAGGACAGGGCCTCTTCCCGACAACCCTGGCCGTTGGTTGTCGGGGTCTGTGGGCGGGGGGCTTATCGGAATCCGGGAGCCCCCTTCAATAAGGGGGCCCCCAGATACCGGCCCCCCACCCTATGTGAATGAGTATGGGGTACATCGTACCCCTACCCATTCACCTGGTGGAAAAAATTGCAATAAAAAAACACTACACAGGTTTTTAAAGTAATTTATTACACAGCTCCGGCGCTCTTCTTCCGACTTCCGGGGGTCTTTTCCGACTTCGGGGGTCTCCGGTGTCGTCTCCGCGCTCTCCGGTTCTTTCTTCCGCCGGGCCTCCGCTAACTTATTTTTAGCTCTTTCGCTAGTGGAGGGGCCAGTCTTCCCGTCGTCGCCGTTGGCGTCTTCTTCCCTCTTCTCCTCCTCGATGTTGACGCGTCGCTTCCTCCCACTGTAATACTGGCTCTCCGCTCCGCTCCGCTCCGCATTAATATAGGCTTCTCATGACGTCACAGTCACATGTTCCGGGGCACATGGCCCCGGAGCATGTGACTGTGACGTCATGGGAACATGTGACTGTGACGTCATGAGAAGCCTATATTAATGCGGAGTGGAGCGGAGAGCCAGTATTACAGCGGGAGGAAGCGACGCGTCAACATCGAGGAGGAGAAGAGGGAAGAAGAAGCCGACGGCGACGGAAGACCGGCCCCTCCACTAGCGAAAGAGCTACCAAGAAGTTAGTGGAGGGGCCGGCAGAAGGACAACGGAGAGCCGGACGAGACCACGGGAAGACCGGGCCTCCGTTAGCGAGAGAGCTAAAAAGAAGTTAGCGGAGGCCCGGCGGAAGAAAGAACCGGAGAGCGCGGAGACGACACCGGAGACCCCCGAAGTCGGAAAAGACCCCCGGAAGTCGGAAGAAGAGCGCCGGAGTCGGAAGAAGACCCCCGGAGCTGTGTAATAAATTACTTTAAAGACCTGTGTAGTGTTTTTTTATTGCAATTTTTTCCACCAGGTGAATGGGTAGGGGTACGATGTACCCCATACTCATTCACATAGGGTGGGGGGGCCGGGATCCGGGGGCCCCTTATTGAAGGGGGCTCCCGGATTCCGATAAGCCCCCCGCCCGCAGACCCCGAAACCAACGGCCAGGGTTGTCGGGAAGAGGCCCTGTCCTCATCAACATGGGGGCAGGGTGCTCTGGGGTGGGGGGGCCGCAGGTCGCCCCCCTGCCCCAGAGCACCAAACCCCCCATGTTGAGGGCATGCGGCCTGGTACGGTTCAGGAGGGAGGGGGGGCGCTCTCTCGTCCCCCCCTCTTCCCCTGCGGCCGGCCAGGTTGTGTGCTCGGATAAGGGTCTGGTTTGGATTGTGGGGGGACCCCCACGCCGTTTTTTCGGCGTAGGGGTGCCCGTTCAAATCCAGACCAGACCCAAGGGCCTGGTATGCTCCTGGAGGGGGAACCCATGCCGGTTTTTTATTTAAAATTTGGCCTGGAGTTCCCCCTCAAGAGCAGCACAGCACAAGTCGCATGCCAAAGTCGGACCATGCAAGACTGCGGTCTGACTTTGATCCGACTTCAATGATAGTCAATGGGCTGAAGTCGGATCAAAGTCGGACCAAAGTAGTACAGGGAGCATTTTCAAAGTCGGACCGACATGTGTCGGACCAGTTAAGACGGCTCCCATAGGGAAACATTGATTTTCACACGTCATGCGACATGAGCTCCAAAAGGTCGGATCGTTTGTCGCCCCAGTGTGAACCAGGCCTAAAGGGATGAGGAAGCAACCCTAGACAAACACCCCCCCCACCCGGTCCAGGGGGCAAACAAAGAGCCTAACATGGGCAAAAGTTATACAACAAATACCATTGCAGTCTATGGGAACTGACTTGTTAATTTTGCTAGTCCCCACTTGGCTGGCTTATCGTCTAGTTATTGGCCTTAAAATGGGGGCCCAGGTCCCACCCTAAGGGACATATATAAATGTCACCAATTTGGACAACACCAAAAACAAAACAAGGAGAAGTGCCTTTAAATATGCCAAATTGCTTAAGGGCCATTTAACACCACATGCAGTCCATTGCATTTTGTATGCATCAAAAATGCATGGAAAGTTGGTTATATGGTTCTAAATGGCAGTGTTTGTTCCAGTGTGTTCCAGTTCCACAAAAAAAGTAGAACATGCTGCATTTTACCTGCACTGGAACGCTGCAAAACGCATCAAAAACGCACTGGAACACACCGGAACACACCTAAATGCACCAAAAACACACTGGAACACACTTGTCCTTATCTATGGTTAATAAAAAAGAGGGGTGAAAAAAAAAAGCACTGGACTGCACCAAAAACGTACCAAAAATGCACTGGAACGCATAATAAACGCCCATGCAAAAAAGCACCTGGAACGCATCCGAATTGAGTTTCTATGGTGTGAATTGGCCCTAAGGGCCAGTTCACACCATAGAAACGCAGTCTGGATGCGTTCCAGGTGCTTTTCTGCATGCGCGTTTTTAATGCGTTTCAGTGCATTTTTGGTGCGTTTTTTATGCAGTCCAGTGCTTTTTCCCCCCTCATTTCACTTAACCTTAAGGGCCAGTTCACACCAGACGCAGTTCCGTTCAGTTTCGTGCACATTTTTTCTGCACCGGAAACTGACCGGAAACTGACTGCATGGTGTAAACTAGAGCCAACTAGAGCCATTGGAATACAAGGAAAATACTGTGCATGCATTTTGTGCAGAAAAAAAGCACACGGAACTGCGTCTGGTGTGAACTGGCCCTAATAAGGACAAGTGTGTTGCAGTGAGTCTTTGGTGCATTTAGGTGCGTTTGGTGCATGCCAGGTACGTTCCGGTGCATTTTTTATGTGCTTTACTGCGGTCCAGTACAGTTCTGTACATAAAAAATGCAGCATGACCAATTTTTTTTTCCCTTTCTGAAACGCACTGGAACGGACTGCAGTGGTGTGAACTATGCCATTGGCAATAATGTGATCAACTTTCTTTGCGTTTTTCATGCATCAAAAAAACGCACTGCACTGCATCCGGTGTGAACTGGCCCTAAATATCATACATGGGGGGTGTCTATAGTATGCCTGTAAAGTAGCGCATGTTTTCCATGTTTATAACAGTCCGAGAGCAAAATTACATTTCTAAAGTAAAATAATAGTCATTTAAAAGTACTCGCGGCTGTAATGAATTGCTGGTTCCCGTCAATACAGATAAAAGTCATTGAAAGTCTTTGAAAAAAAAAGAAAATGCGTGGGGTCCCCCCAAATTCCATTACCAGGCCCTTCAGGTCTGGTATGGATATTAAAGGGGAACTCCGCGCCAAATAAAAAAAAATGGCGTGGGGGTTCCCCTCAAAATCCGTGCCCGGCCCTTCAGGTCTGGTATGGATTTTAAGTGGACCCCGCGCCAAACTTAAAAAAAAAATGGTGTGGGGGTCCCCCTAAAAATCCACACCAGGCCGAGCACGCAACCTGGCAGGCCGCAGGAAAAGAGGGGGAACGAGAGAGCGCCCCCCCTCCTGAACCGTACCAGGCCACATGCCCTCAACACGGGGAAGGATGCTTTGGGGTCTGTGACCCCAAAGCACCATGTCCCCATGTTGATGGGGACAAGGGCCTCATCCCCACAACCCTTGCCGTTGGTTGTGGGGGTCTGTGGGCAGGGGGCTTATCGGAATCTGGAAGTCCCCTTTAACAAAGGGGACCCCCAGATTCCGCCCCCCCTGGTGTGAAATGGTAATGGGGTACAAATGTACCCCTACCATTTCACAAAAAAAGTGTAACATTTTTTTAAAATGACAATAGCCGGTTTTTGACAATTCCTTTATTAATGTCTTCTCCTTTCTTCCATCTTCTTCCTTCTTCTTCTTCCACCTTATTCTTCCATCTTCTTCTTTTCTCCATTCGGGTTTCTTCCTCCATCTTGTTCTTCAACTTCATTTTCATCTTCCTTCTTCCATCGGTGTTCCCATCCGCATCTTGCTCCGGGTTCTTGTTCCCCTCTTCTTTCTCCGGCCGATCCGCTTGAATTCGAGGTTCCCGCTGTGTGACGCTTCAGTTCATCAGTTAACCTTTGGGTCCGCTGCCACCCAGTGGCCCCGCCCCCCTGACGCACATGGATTTCACGGGGACTTTCCCCGTGGTGTCAGAGGGGGGCGGGGTCAAGAAGAAGATGGAAGAAGAAGGTGGAAGAAGAAGAAAGAAGATGGAAGAAAGGAGAAGACATTAATAAATGAATTGTCAAAAACCGGTTATTGTCATTTTTAACATTTGACACTTTTTTTGTGAAATGGTAGGGGTACATTTCTACCCCATTACCATTTCACATGGGGGGGCCGGATCTGGGACTTCCAGATTCTGATAAGCCCCCTGCCCGCAGACCCCCACAACCACCAGCAAGGGTTGTGGGGATGAGGCCCTTGTCCCCATCAACATGGGGACATGGTGCTTTGGGGTCAGAGACCCCAAAGCATCCTCCACATGTTGAGGGCATGTGGCCTGGTACGGTTCAGGAGGGGGGGGGCGCTCTTTTGTCCCCCCTCTTTTCCTGCCGCCTGCCAGGTTGCGTGCTCGGATAAAGGGTCTGGTGTGGATTTTTAGGAGGACTCCACGCCATTTTTCTTTTAAGTTTGGCGCAGAGTTCCCCTTAAATCCATACCAGACCTGAAGGGCCTGGTACGGATATTGAGGGGAACCCCCACATCATTTTTTTTTTATTTGGCGCGGAGTTCCTGAAGGGCCTGGTAATGGAATTTGGGGGGACCCCACGCATTTTTTTATTTTTTTCAAGGACTTTCAATGACTTTTCTCTGTATTGCCGGGAGCCAACAATTCAATTATAGCCGCGAGTGCTTTTAAATGTCTTTTTTTTTCCTTTAGAAATGTCATTTTGTGCAGGGACTGTTATATAACGGCAAGTTTAGGAGGTGCGCCTGTTCAACTTATGCAAATGCATTTACGTGACTTGACATTTACTAAGATTTTGCCGGCGCAGTGAACCAGCGCATTTGAACGAGTGAAATTTGCCGCGCAGCGCACAAAAAAAACCCTTGCAGTTCTAAATGTAATTTCCGGCGCAGCAGGCTGGTTCAGAAAGTTACTTCATCATTCTATTTTGTGCATATTTGTTACTTGGGCAGTTGTCACTATACTTCCTCACATCACCGCACATCACCCCATTATATTGGCACTTCCAGCTTCTTTATATTTTTATTTGAAGATGCCGTGCGCCAGGTCCATAGTGGCGCACTGAGCGCCTCCTCCCGTGCGCCGAGAACACTATAGTAAATAGGGAATAGCGCTGCGTTACCGGCGCAAATGTTTTGTAAATACCAAAACTGCTGCGCCAATACTAATGGCGCAAATGTTTCGCAAATCAGCCCCCCTGTTGTTCTAAAGTATATTGTATTATTGCCAATGTACTATTGTTACATCCAGAAGACTATGTAATTCCTGCATTGTTTGTTATCAATTTTTTTATGTTCAATCAATAAAAACTTTATGAACAAGAAAAACAAATACCACCAAAAGTAAGGTCCATTTGTGGGAAAAAAAAGGACATAAATTTTGTTTAGGTACAAAGTCGCACGACCGCACAATTGTCAGTTAAAGCGACGCAGTCCCGTATCGCAAAAAATGGCTTGGTCAGGAAGGGGGTAAATCCTTCCGGGGCTGAAGTGGTTTACAGACTAAAAGGGAGTGTAGCGGCCTCACCCCGTCTCCTTTGTCTAGGGGTATGTCACACGATGAGATGCGCTACGGCCCATGTCCTCCCCATAGCTGTGGGTGAGGTGAAGGCCAGCACCAGATATTTCCTCGGGCCTATGTGCTTTGTTCTAGAATACAGTCCTGCTGTGTCAACACTTCCCTCTGCTCCCATTAACCAGAGTCCCACACACCGATCACAGTCCAACTCTTGTTTTATTGCAAGCTCCACAATAAACAGTGCTTCAGTAGCCAACTGGTTGCGACTTGATGACATTTTGATACGGGGGTGAGCAGGTCGAGGCACTATCCTGGTTATCAACTAAACCACTGCGATTTCGCCAGCGGTTACTATAGCATTCAGCTAGAAAGGACTTAGAATCTAAGAGTCTCTACCAGCGACTCAAGAGAACGTAGATAGGAGTACCTTCGCTGCGGTGCGGCCCCTATCAGGGGAAGATGTCCCTCCAAGGGAGTTACCAGAGGCCCATCCGTCACTGGGTTGATGCTGCTCCAGACTCTCCGGACGGGTAACCTCCCCGGCCTCCTCACCTCAGACATGGGCCCCATCCACTTTAGGAACCCTCGTACGTCTCCACCCTTGCGGGATCCAGTCGAAGTCACTGGACCCCAGGCCTCCTAGTTCAGTACCTCACCCCAGGCTGAAGGTGCCTGGGATGGACTCCAACTCCATTCCGGTCAGGCCTAGGGCACCTGAGCCGGAATCCAGAACCCGCCCGCACCCAGGCCTAAGGTGCCTGGGCGCGTGAAGAACTTCCTCCAGAAGACAGACCTCGTGGCTAGGGCGTCTCCCCCTTTTATCTCCTCCCATCAACACCACGGCAGGTTCCCCGCCCTCGCCGTACCATCTCCGGAAAGGGACAAAAAGGGTAGCACTGTAATGGCAAATCTACCTTGAGCCTCCAGATACCCCGCCACCCAGAGACCAAAGAGATTATTACACCATCCAATCCTCCACGAACGCAAGTGGTCCACATAAATTTAGAGACCCCGCTACAGGAGCAAATAAGAAAAGTTCAGGGTGAGATAGTAGGGTTTACATACACTTTAAGTAATTAAATAACATATATATTATAGCCTGATTTTTATAAGTATCTGATTTATTTTTTAACCTCCTATATCACCAACACAATGCATTATTGTTAAAAATGAATGTTAGTGAAAGACTGCCCAAAATATAATAAAATGGGTATTGTACATTTTCTCAGTTCTTCATCATGTTTTACAAGATTCCAAAGGCATGATTTTATTTTCATTTCAGAATAGTTTGACGCCAAATGGCTGTTTGGAATTAAGAAGAATATATAATGACTGTCTTCCGGGTTTTTTCATATATTTTAGCATATGTCATACATAGCAACAGTCCAATGTTTTCCACTGGTCTCTGCAGAAATTCCAGAGAGCTGAGTTTAATGGTGTGTGCAGTGTGACTTGTAAAACTGAGATCACTATCTGTCCTTTGAGCTGAGCTGTCCAATAAAGAACATGAGGGTCACTGTACTGCCATGTATTGTATCTTTCCCTGTCAATGTTGATATCTTTTGGGTAATAAATGACTATGTTTAGAGAGACAAAAAAGAAATATGTCTTGAATTCACTCCATATTAAGGGTGGAAACACATTTTTATATAACATAAAACCAATATCTTAAAAGTATGGTTAAAATATTTTACTGTAAGGCTCCATTTTAAGTCAATCAATTCAAATACTATACATCCCTACCCCCTTTCACTCTCTTCGTGAACAGACCGATAACCTTAGCAGTATTGTCTATTGACTCCCCTCTTTTGTCTCTCTTCACTTTTGTGCCACAGCCACTCGAAAATGGCTGCACAAACCATTTTCCAATATAACTATTTAACTGACAAGAACGCATTCCATACTTTAAGCAATAAAAGGGTTAAAACAAACTAGTGGCATGTTATTTGACTCCCCTTGACCTCCTGTGAATAATGAACCATAATATCTGGTGCAGATATGGATTAAGGAAGAATAGAGACCAAGGCTAGCTAGCAGATTTTAACATCCATAAGGACTGAATATACAGTATGTACAGAGAAGCTGTTTCATTTGCATTGTCTCTGCTGGCATGGCCACCTCATCAGACAGCAAATGACCACAAATTCATCCTAGAAAATTAATAAAGTGTGTCCCTCACGTTACTGTGAGTAAAATGAATGTAAAAATATACATATAAAAGTGCTAAATATCAAAAAGCAGCAAAACCTATAGTGTTCACAGTGCACAAAAATTAATACAAATAAAGTAAAGTGATCTCGCGCTATATTGTATAATCACCAAAACACTAAATAATTGGACTACTAAAAAGTCCTCAAAGCGGTGTATAAATGTCCAAAACTCAAATCTGTGCTGAATGAGTGTACCAATTACACCACATAAATAAAGAGATAAATTATTGTCCCACAGTATCTAGAGGCTGACGCAAACCGGAAGTGATGTAAGCAGGCGCTGGAAATGCAGCGATCTTTGTATTTTGCTTGTTTTTAACCCTTTTTTATGTAAGAGTCCACCCATATAGTACACAATAAATGTATACTTATTTACAAACGTACTACACCATTGTAAGCCTCCCTTTCACTCCCTCCCCACCTTTATATCCCACATGTCCGAGTACATTAGGTTGCACTAGTGGAAGTAACAGCTACACACAGGACTAGTGAAGGCTTGCAGCTGCAGCCATACTAGAGGTGGAGAGATTCCAAGAAAAGGCTGGGGGACCACTTTGCTTGAGGTCAGATCATCTAATTAATGCGAATTACAACATCTAATGAGGTGAGAGTTCTGAGAGACTAGTTTTTGGACACTTAATATTTCTCATAGGATTCAGTCTCATCCATTCGCTTCAACATCTATTGGAAGAAATTTTTCAATATCCATTGATACTGTGGGACAATAATTTATCTCTTTATTTATGTGGTGTAATTGGTATACTCATTCAGCACGGATTTGAGTTTTGGACATTTATACACCGCTTTGAGGACTTTTCAGTAGTCCGATTATTTAGTGTTTTGGTGATTATACAATATAGCGCAAGATCACTTTACTTTATTGACACAAATTCATCCTACCTTGTGAATCATCTGGCAGGTGCTCTGTTTTGACCAGTTGTTCTATAACCCTGATTTGCTGCAGGGGAATATAGCTTGATCCCCTGAATATTGACTGGGTCCTAGGCTCCTGTCTAGGTCAGCTTATGGTTTATCCATACCTGAGCTCATGTCAGGGTGGTTAGTGGTAGATAGAGTTGGGCGAACGATTTGGCCCGAGCATGAGTTCGGGCTGAACATTGGCTGTTGACCCCATTCGGGTAACACCCTAATTTGCATGGTGCTCGGCGGGTGTTGGCCCCGCTGAATGCCCTGCTAAGCACTGCGTGCTGCAAAGTGCATTCTGTGCCCTGATTGCCAAAGCTTTGCCCAATCAGTGCACAGTAAAAGCTGGTTGTTAAGGAAGGTGGCCGCAGCCTCCTTAACAACCGATACGTCATCAGCTGTCAATGGTCTTCCCCGCTAACAGCTGAGTAAAATAAATAAATGTGCCGGTAAAAAAAAATAGTAAAGAAAAAACAAAAAACAGCATGAGGTCCCCCTAAGATCCATATCAGACCCCCCCTGAACCATACTAGACCACATGCCCTCAACATGGGGAGTGGGTGCTTTGGGGCAGGGGGCAAAGCCCCCTGCCCCAAAGCACCTTGTCCCAAGGTTAATGGGGACAGGGGGCTCTTCCCCACAACCCTGGGCTGTGGTTGTGGATGTCTGTGGGCAGGGGGCTTATCAGAAACTGGAATCCCCTTTAAGAAGAGGGCCCCCAGATCCCGGCCCCACACCCGGAAAAAAAAAAAACACTCTGCTCTTATTGACGGCTGACTGCTGAATGCCTCTTGCACGGTTTGACCTGGTGGCACCCCCCCTTGCATGCACCGATCCCTGACACCACAAGGGAGGGTAGTGCCCAATTTTTTTTATATTGTGAAAGATAATGTTATGCCGAGTAAATTGATACCCAACATGTCACACTTCAAAATTGCGCCCGCTCGTGGAATGGCGTCAAACTTTTACCCTTAAAAATCTCCATAGGCGACGTTTAAAAAATTCTACAGGTTGCATCTTTTGAGTTACAGAGGAGGTCTAGGGCTAGAATTATTGCTCTCGCTCTAACGATTGCGGGGATACCTCACATGTGTGGTTTGAACACCGTTTTCATATGCGGGCTTCTGCGCGCCAGCTCGTCGGGATGGGGCGCTTTAAAAAAAAAATTATTTGTTTTTCTTATTTATTTTACTGGATTTTATTTATTTTTACACTGTTTTAAAAAAAAAAATGGATCACTTTTATTCCTATTACAAGGAATGTAAACATCCCTTGTAATAGAAAAAAGCATGACAGGTCCTCTTAAATATGAGATCTGGGGTCTGCAATAAAAAAAAAAAAAAAAAAAAAAAATCATTTGAAAAAATGACAAAAAAAAAAATGTCCCTTTAAGACGTATGGGCGGAGCTGACGTTTTGACGTCAGCTCCGCCCTGCTATGGTATGGAGATGGGTGGGGGCCATCTTGCCCTCACTCTTATCCATACCACAGAGGGAGAAGGACCCGATTGCCTCCGCCGCTACCGACGGCTCCGGTAAGCGGCGGAGGGCGCGGGAGAGCGGCGGGAGGGGGGGGCCCTCTCCCACCGCCGATAACGGTGATCTTGCGGCGAATCCGCCGCGGAGACCACCATTATCGTAAACACGACCGCTCACTGAAGAGATATCCCTCTTCAAAAAAATGACGTATATATACAGTGAGCGGTCGTCAAGTGGTTAAGCCTCGTTCACACGGTCGGACTTCAAACAAACTTTTCCGTGGTTTTTTGTCCGAAGGGAGTTGGCCGGGCACACCCATAGCATACACACGGCAGGACTTTTCTGCAAACTTTACCAAAACTTTCCCAACATCACGTGGTTTTTCTGCTCTTTTCTGCTCTTTACCGCCACCCTTTGGTCAACTTCTGCTATTGTTGGTTGATTTTAACATTGGTTCTGGGCATGCGTATTTGTACTTCGGACAAAAGTCCAATGGATTTCTGCACACACAGTCGGACTTTGCACCATCGGACTTTTGGTGCCGAAAAGTTTGTCCGTTTGCAGAGCGAACTTTTGTCCGATGACAACCGAAAAAGTTTGTCCGATGGAGCGTACACACGGTCTGATTTTTTGGAAAACTTGCTCATTTTGAAGTTTTGTTGGCAAAAAGTCTGACCGTGTGTACGAGCCTTATAAGTCAGAACAAGAGAGATTGGCATGAAAAGAAGCAGTAATCGTAAGTTTATATAGAGGTCTGAACATAATTTGGGAGGACCTTTTAGTGTGTATTTTTAATGGACCCATGGGGATCCCCCATATCAGGATTGATCTGTAAAATTATTCTAATGCCTAGCATCAGGTTCAATTAGTGTTTCCGACCTAAAAGGTCAAGATCTTTTAGTGAGGAGGTCAATATCCCTTTTTCTGAACTGGGGGGGTAAATAAACTGAGTTTGGTATAGAGAAGGATATACAGCCATATATAATAGACAAACAGCACCGTGGACCAGTTGGTGTCTGGGAATATGTAAATCGGCATTAGCAGATGTTACCAGTGAAAGACATTAATACAATATTAGAGCTGTTGGCAATAGAGACAAAACTCCATGTTTTGCTGAGTGGTATACTGAATAAAAGAAGAAAAAGTACTATACCAAAGAGAGGAGCATAGAGAGAGATGCCACATAAAATGCCAGAGATAGAGTATCTGATTTTTTTTTACAAATCAATTGTCACAAAATGGTAATTTATTAAATGTTTAAACAATGATCAATTACACTAAAGTATAAAATCAATGAAACCTCCACCATTTACCAACTAATGACAATGTTGTCGGTAGACAGATGTATAAAAAAGGTATATCCGCACTACTATGAGGTGATAAGATAGTAATACAACTGCTACTAAACACTGGTAGAGGTAAAAACCATACCTTATTGAGATAGTGTATAGAAAGTAGTGCTGAGCTGTTGTAATTGACTCCAAGTCAAAATTAGAGGATTGGTGCTCCAAAAAAAATTAGTGTACAAATAGTACTAATAAAACAATGGAACAATAAAGTGCAAATATGCAAAAGGAGAACTCGTGACATCAAATAATCCAAAACGTAAATATAATCAGCAAGTGCAGAAGCAATGTTGAAGTGCAAGTGCAAATAAATGGGCCTTAGTATACTGATTGTATTAATAAGGGGCCTTGCTAGCCAGCAAGTTCTGAATAACGAAATGTAAACTTGGCAATAGGTATCCAAAGTATTCACAATTGGTGATAAAGAATATAATGAATCCAGATGTTAATAAATAAATCCAAAGCCTTAATATACTGGTAAAGTGTCTTGCTAGCCAGCAAGTACTAAAGTACCACCGGTAAAGTGCAGATGTGCAAAAAGCTGTGACAGCAAAATAAACATAAATGCTAAAACCTTGAAAGCAATCCAAAACAAAGCTTATTGCATTTCCAACCAGCAAATGCTGGAGCAATGATAAAGTGCAAATGTGCAGACTTGTAGTAACGGATATTCTCTAAAAACAAAGTGCAATTTTTCATGCAAAATGGTGACTTGATATATTCCAAAGTGGTGAACATACAATATATTAGTGGTTAAAAGTCCAAATTTGGCAAAAAATATTGAAGTGATGAGTGCTGGGGTTAAGTGCTGGATGGTGTTTCTTCTATAGCATTCCACACTGTGAGTGATCCTCTATTGGTGAATAGATGGCCTCTTACCTCACTGCTGTGAGGTTACAGCATATGTATAGATCCTGTACTGATCTGGCCTGGTACTGCCTGGAACCTTAAAGCCTGGGTGTATAGTGCCTGGATGTGTTCACCATGAACTCCTCTCTGTGCGGTGTGTGGTCTCCAGTTTGGCATACATACATTTTGTCAGGGAAGAAAAAATGGAAGGGATTCCCAATATGGTGTAGTATGTTGAAAAACTAATTTTTATTATGACAATGAAAAGGGTACTCACATTAAACAACAGACGTTTGATGCAAAACAAATACGAGCGCCGAGCTTGTCCGCGTCACCTCCAGTGCCTGTAGTGTCCCTACGCGTATCGTCACCGATCACGTGACTTCTTCATCGGTAGACAGACAGATACAGACAGACTGACAAAAAAATAGGGGGGACGTCTTCACTGCAAGTGCATAATTATGTGGGCCATAAGAGGACTGTATATGTATGTGCAATGTGGCAACACCAACCATGGGGCCAGGCAGTCCTAATAGGGAAATGATGTAAAAAAGCAGGAACCTGCACAAATCAGAGTCATAAAAAATCATATAATTGAAAAATTGTCAAGGTATGCTGTTGATGGCTGTTAGGGGTATACAGCAAAAGGTATAAGAAGGCTAG
Source organism: Rana muscosa (assembly GCA_029206835.1). Lineage (NCBI taxonomy): Eukaryota > Metazoa > Chordata > Amphibia > Anura > Ranidae > Rana > Rana muscosa. The sequence continues at coordinate 430,985,798 of CM055117.1, forward strand.
ATTGAAGCAAATAAAAGTCCATCTCATGAACACTATTGTATGTTGAAATTCAAGAACATGGACACACCCCCTGGACTCTGACAGGAAAGGTCATGCACTGTTAGAGCTCCGTTCTGTGTGAGGAGAAAAGCTACAGAATAACCGGAGCCCGCTGGTTCAAGTCACACAGAAACACATCGGACACCTACTGGAATACAGAGGTACAGTTTTGGGCAAAACTATGGTGCTGGGAGGCACCCACACCAAAAACAAAAACCCCTCCATTAAGGAACCCAAAGCACAGGCCACAGCTAAAATGGCGCCGGTGCCTTCCTCCTCAAAAGCCTCAGCGCTCTCACAGAAACACCAACCTATACATACAGACTCCCCTGGCGAGTCAGACTCAGAAACAAATGACATACAGTTTACCTCACAAGATTCCCCAGCCTCTCCAGCTTTATTAAGGTAGTTTGAAAAAATGCTTAACAAGGCTCTGAGGCAAACCTCAGAACATATCACAAAGAGCCTCACAAAAGAGATAAGGGAGCTTGGTAGCCGCACAGAAGCGCTGGAAACCAGAGTGGATGAGATTAAAAGCTCAGCACAGGACTACATGGCTGAACTGGAAAATCTTAAGGAGGAAAATTTAACTTTACAATCTAAACAGGAAGATTTTGAGAATAGGGTCAGACGTTCCAACATTCGCATCAGAGGTATACCAGAGTCAGTGATAGACCTACAAGGTACCATTACTGACTTATTTCAGGAACTTCTGCCTACACTGCCAGCAGAACGTTTAGAAATGGATAGAATTCATCGCACTCTTGCACCCAAAAAGGCAGAGGGTCCACCACGCGACATAATTGCAAAATTTAATTTCTACCGCAAAAAGGAGAACCTGCTAGCAGCAGCAAGAGAAAGAAATGACTTATCATTCCAGGGACATAAATACCAACTTTTTGCTGATCTTTCTCAACTGACCATTACTAAACCCCGAGCAATGAAACCGAAAATCATCACATAAATTACCAATGGGGTTTCCCTTTTTCTATCCGTTTTGCCCACCGAGGCTCTAAATTCATCTGTAGATCAGAGGAAGAATTACAGCATACCCTACAAAATATACATTTGGTGGAACCTTGACCTGGACCCAATTCGCCACGCAGAAGATCTGCGTCATCTTCGTCACAAAAATCCTCAAAACTATCTGGAAACAATGGAAATCATCCCCAATCTCACAAAAGAAGTTGCCTGGTTTCCCCTCCAAAATAGAGAGATGACATAATGGACTAAATAGTATATGAAGACACTTTGAAACGTTACTCTATTGAACTAAGTACCGCCCATCTACTTTCCACCTAACCCTTACTTTGAAACCCAGATGATGTCTCATTTGACTCTCTAAACTTATAGCACAATATTGAAACACCTAATCCAAATCCAAATACCAGTATGATAGAAAACATACTTGTATATTTAGGTGTACATATACAATTATACGCTGTGGTATGAATGTGAGTAAGAATATGTAAGCATACGTATAAACGTGAATGTTTTGTATATATGTTTGTATGTTTAAATTTACCGTATGTTTCTATATACTTAGCTCCCCTTCCCCCCCCCCTTCTTTTTTTTTTTGTTTTACCAAAATTACCAAGACAAAGTGAAAGATCTTATTTTATGTATTTCTAGTTTTATTTTTATTTTTTTATCACCCAAGGTTGGTAGCCGGTCTTCTCATAATACAAAGTTATTAATGAGATTCAATAAGAAATTTACATTCTGTTCTGGTCTAATTTAACCTAATCTCTATCTGATGGACACCATAACTGATTTTTTTTTTTTTTCGCAATAGATTTTTATTGGCAGATATTCAATTGTACAAAGTTTATGAGCATGTACATGTTGTTTCTCAAAGAAACATATTCAACAACAACATAGGATAGTGATACATTTCGTCATGTGGCGAAATAGGTGGTGTACGGCAAACACATTTAAGCAAAGATCACCATGAGCATTTTGGAATATCATTTAAATGGTTAACAGAGGCGGTCAGATAAGTAAATGCGCGGCAAAGGAGGATGAAGGGAAGCACCCCCACCCAAGCACCCCTACAGGATGCTATACTGTGCCCGTGTGAGGGTGCCCCCCCTCCGCAGGTCAACCTCTAAGGTCGCAGATCAGGGTCGTTGACCACAATAATGAAAAGGAAAGGTGTAAACAATTAAACTGTGGTATACCTTACAGAAGATTCCATTCAGAGTTGAAGGTTAAACGCCTTAACAAGTTCCAGAGAACTAACCCAATCAGTCCACTGTTGCCACTTTCGGAGAGTCTGTGACTTGTCACTATGGCGTATTGCTAGGGTAATTTCATGTGTAAAGTGCACATGTGTGGTGTGGACTACGTCTTTAAGAGTGGGGGGGGGTCTGGGTCTTTCCATTTCCTAGCGATACTGATGCGAGCAGCTAAGAGAATATATGTGTTATTATATTCCTCGCCGAATTGGGGAATCGGTCTATATTCAGTGATAGTAGTGCTAGGGATGGTTGTCCTCTTATTGTTAGCTTTGTGACATCAGACAATAATTGGAACACTAATTGCCAAAAATGCGTACATTTGGGGCATTCCCAGAATGTATGTAGTAAGTCACCTTTTTTCCGCATGTCCTCCAGCAAGTATTATCAAGTGTTGTGCCAAATTTGGACAATCTGTCAGGGGTCAGATACCAATGATAGGTCAATTTAAATGCAAGTTCCAAGAGAGTGGAGCAGCAGTTTTCCCACTGGGCTAATGTGAAGTTTTGGCCCAGATCTTTTTCCCATCTAGTCAGTGCAATGGAGCTAGTTAACGTAGTCTTAGAGAAAAGTCAATTATAAAACAGTGATATTCCTTTTTGATGAGCTATAGTGGACCTGTAATAGATCCAGGCTTTTTGGGGGAGTTTAAATGTCCATGTTTTGAGTGAGGTAAGGCAGTGTTGGGTACGTATGTACAAGAATATGTCAGAATTTGGGAGCTGATATTCTTTTTGTAGTGCAGGAAACGTTTTGGGTTTGTCATTGTCCATCAGATCAGATATGTAGGTAATACCTCTGTCTTTCCAACGGGAGTAAGAACATCATTTGTTGTAGGGCGTCTATAGGGATGTGAACCGTCGATTGTATGGGGTGAGTCACGGAGATTTGCATGAATCTGGACCAAAAACTTTAATAGTTGCTACTATTGTCGGTGGTAGGCGGGGAGGAAGTTTCCCTCCCATCATGGTGGCAAATAGCCAGGAAGATAGGTTACTGCCTGGGACTAAAGATGATTCTATTTTTCCCCATGATGTGGGAGGGGGGTAGGGTAGAAATCATTCCTTAGATTGTGAGAGAATGGATGCCATGTAATCGTCTTGGAAATTAACGTATCCCAATCCTCCTGCCAAGAGATGTTTAATTGAGAATGCCCGGATCTGGCTTTCTTACCTTTCCAAATAAATTTGGACAGGATCGATTGCTGCAAGTTGAAGTAACTCAGAGGTATAGTGATGGGGATAGTCCGAAATTGGTACAATAGTTGGGGAAGATGGAACATTTTAAACGCCGCTGAGCGGCCCAACAATGAGAATTCAAAGGACGCCAGCCTGTTGATATCTGCTTGTAGTTTAGTGCGGATCGGCAAATAGTTAGATGAAAACAACATATTAGTTGATGCAGTTAGTTGGATTCCCAGATACGTTATGCTGTGGTCCGCCCAAATATATGAGAATTGCAGTTTAAGTCGATTGCTAGTGGGTACGTCTATAACCAGGTTAAGTATGTACGATTTAGTCTCATTGACTTTGCAGTAAGAAACATCACTGAACCAGGCGAGCGTTCTTTGGATCTCAGGCAGGGAGCGGCCAGGGTCAGTGATCATGAGGATCACATCATCTGCGAACAAGCTGATTTTATGTTCCAAGCCAGCTAGAGGTATGCCGGAGATTTTGTTGTTAGATCTTATGCTTCAGCTAGGGGTTCCATGACAAGATTGAATATTATGGGCGATAATGGGCATCCTTGTCTCGTGCAATTGGAGATCTGGAAGGGTGAGGAGAGGGTATCTGCCGAGAATACCCCAGCAGAGGGGTTGGCGTACAAGGCCATTATTGCATCGTGTATGTCCTGTGAGGCCGAACTTGTTCAGCACTGCCGAAATGTATCCCCAATGGACCCTATCAAATGCCTTTTTGGCGTCTAGGGATAGGATCAATGATGGTAATTTGGTGGTTTCTACTTGGTGAATAACGTTTATCATTTGCCTAGTTGCATCTGATGCTTGGCGACCCTTGGTAAAACCTGATTGGTCCTGAAAGATAAGGGAGGGGAGAATGTCTTCTAGTCTGTTGGCTATGAGTTTGGCATCGATTTTTAAATCAAGGTTAAGCAGCGAGATAGGCCGGAAGTTTTTCGATGAAGTGGGTTCTTTACCCGGTTTAGGCAGGGTCACCACCATGGCAGTGGGCATTTCAGCAGGGAAAGAAGCGTACTTGGCAGTGAAGTTAAATGTTTGGCACAATGTGGGGGCTAAGATATGTTTGAATTGTTTGTAGTATTCCCCAGTGAAGCCATCTGGGCCAGGGGATTTGTAGGTAGGGAGTTTGTTGATTACTGTTAATACTTCAATGATCGTGAAGGGGTCATTTAACGCCGAAAGCTGTGTAGGGGTTACGGATGGGAGATTTATACTGTCTAGGCATGTTTGAATCAGTGCTTGGGAGGGTTGGGTTGTGGTGGGGTCATCTTTGAGATTGTACAGGTCCTCATAGTACATACTAAATGCGTTTGCTATGGCCTGGGGTTTAAGGAATTTTTCGTCTGTGTGGGGGTGATGTAAAAATTGGATTTTTGTTTTGCTCCTGTGGCCTTTGACTCTAAGGGACATTGCTTTACCTGCTTTGTTTCCTGTTGTATATGAGTTGGCTCTGAGTAACCTGTATAATTTTACGTGTTTTTCAAGGAGAAGGGATCTCAACTCATGTCGTAGTGTGAAAATTGTGGCTTGTAGTAGTGGGGAGGGATTGGTTTTGTTTAGAGATTCAGTGGCTGTTATATCCGCTGTGAGTTCATCTAGTTTTTGAGTTCTCTTTTTCTTAGCTCTAGCTCCCAATTGGAGGAATACCCCTCTTATCACTGCCTTGTGGGCGTTCCACACCACCAGCGGGTCAGACACAGAGGCTTGGTTGAGCGAAAAATACTCTTCTAATCGTTGTTTGATGGTCGTGGAGTAGCATGGGGTGTTGAGGAGGTAGTCATTGGCTCTCCAGATGTAGGAAATGGGTTGGGGTGAGTCATCTGAAATGTTGATACTAATGGGGGCATGGTCTGACCAGGTGGTGGTGTGAAAAGTGGAGTTTGAAATTCTTTGCAATAACCATTTATCAGTTAAGAACAGGTCAATTCGCGAGTAGGTGTTGTGACGCGGCGAAAGGAATGTGAAGTCCCTCTTGCTCGCATGATGACAACACCTCCACACATCATTTAAATCATTGGAGGAGATTAAAGGTATCTAAAGTAGAAGCATGTCTTTTAGTTACAGCCGTTGAGTCCATTGTGTTATTTGGAACCATATTGAAGTCTCCACATAATAGCAAATGACCCTGTTGGAATTTCCAGGCTGGCCGTAGAGTTTTTCTGAGAAAGGTTATTTGGCCATGGTTTGGGGCGTAGACGGAGACCAGGGTATAAGGCACATTGTTAATCGTACACTTCAGAAAAATGTAGCGACCGTCTGGGTCGGTGATAACTGGCTGCAGTGTAAAGAGAACAGTATTCCTAATAGCGATCAGTACTCTGCGTTGTTTTTTTGGATTAGGAGGACTGGAACACGTGTGGAAATTGTCTGTGATGACATTAAGGGGCAGCATTTAGTGCAAAGTGTGTCTCTTGGACGCATAACACGTCACAGTTATGAGCAATCGCTGACTTCCATAAAGAGGTGCGTTTTGCCGGGTGGTTTAGTCCTTTGGCGTTGAGGGAGAGGACGGTGATCCCCATGGCAAGTTAAGAAGTGGTGCTGGATAGATGCAAGTACTCACAGTTTTACGTGGCGATGTTCCGAGTCTCAGGAAATCGGGTGATGTGGATGAGAAGGCTGTTATCGGCGATTTAGTAGCTCAGGTAGCAAAACAATATCAGCGTTCTAAAAAGGTATAAAACAAGTAAGGTGGTGAACAACGACGTTCTATGCGAACAGTTTGTGCGTGCTTGGAGAAGTTGTAGTCACATAAACGTATACTGAATCAAACCTGGATAAAACTAAGTAAAAAACAAAAACAAAACAGAAAACACCCTACAAGAGGGGCAAATGAATGCGTCAGCAATAGACAGCTCGGTTGAGCAGCTGACCAAAAACGGGGGAAAGTTCAGCAAGCAGATGTTGGAGCGTATGACCAGACCGGACTAATAAAGTCGCTCAGTAAAGTGGGTTTTGGCTAGGCTCTCAGAGCTATTTGCTTTTGTACTTCTCCCATCCAGGACCAAAAGTAAACGGGTTTGGGATCCCGCTAGGGTTTGGATGATTGTGGGAGGGTTCTGGCAGAATCCCCCAGGATTGCAGAAGTTTCATGCCTCCCTCTAAGGTAGAGATGGTGTGGGGTATGCCATTGTAGGTGGCCAAGATGGTCGCTGGGTGGCGCCATTTGTATGTGATTTTGTGGTTATTCATGGCTTTCATGATGGTTTTTAGTTGCCTCCTCATTTGGAGTGTATATTGAGACAAGTCTGCATACAGCTGGATGTCAGAGTATGGCGCTGGGAGTGGAGATATTTCCCTGGCTTTCATAAGAATTTGTTCTTTAGCTTGAAAAAAGTGAACTCTCAGTAGGACATCTCGGGGTATATCTGCTTTAAGATGGCGGGGCTTAGGCAGTCTATGGATGCGGTCTATAGTGAGTTCAATTGGGGAGAGCTCTGGAAGCATACTAGAAAACATTGTGCTAGCAAAGGTGTGCAGCTCTTTGGGCTGGACGGACTCTGGGGACCCGCGTATTTGATTATTATTGCATCTGGAGCGGTCCTCAAAGTCCGCAAGCTTTTCTTTGATCCAGAGAGAGTCGTCCTTCTGCACAGTGTATGCATCTACCAGTTCATTAACTGTTTTGGTGCATTCCTCCATTTTATTTTCCAAAAATTGCATATATTGTCCATGTGTTTCATTTTTAATGAGAATCGATTAATCAAGGACGATAGGTTAGTCATGTGAGAAGATTGTAGAGATAGGAGCATATCCTTTATAGTGGTGTCTAGCACTGGTTGCCCTGAGGTTAGAAATTGTGCTATAGAAGACTGAAGTGAGGAGATAGCAGAGTCATTATGTAGATTTGTACTCACTGCGCCTGAGGCCTGGTCAGGGAGATCCATCCGTATTTTCGATTTCGCTGGGCTCTGAGATGCAGGAGTTGCAGGCGAGGAGTCAGGAGGGAAGGAGGGAAGGAAGGAAGCATACCGATGTGTAGTTCTTGTGGATGAGCTCAAGGTAGGCCCGTGTAGTCTAATGAGTGCCACGCTGAGCCTCCGGCGGCGCCATCTTGGCTTCTGCTTTGCGAGCGGTGGGGCTGAAAGGAAAAGGATTCTAGCCTTTTTGGTCCCTTGTCCTGGTTCCGTTTGTGGGACATCGTAGCTGCGGGGCTCGGGAGAAGTGATCGTGGCACTGTGGGGTTGGATAGTTCGGTGATTGTGCCCGTTCGTCGCTTCTAGTCCGGTCAGTCTGGCGGAGCCACTTTTTTTATATATTTTTTCATCTACCCCAGGATTAATAATTTAATACCAAGCGGGTTTTACTTGTATTAGTTTTAATTCTAATTATTCTACATTTTTTTTCCTTCAATAATATTATTATTATGTTTTTACCAAAATTACCAAGACAAAGTGGAAGGTCTTATTTAATTAAATTCTATTTTTATTTAAAGAAGTTATCACCCAAGGCTGATAGCCGGTCTTCTCATAATACAAAGTTTTAATGAGATTCAATAAGAAATTTACGTTCTGTTCTGGTCTAATTTAACCTAATTTCTATCTGATGGTTACCATTACTGATTTTTTTAATTTATTTTTTATGTACCCCAGGATTAATAATCTAATACCAAGCGGGTTTTACTTGTATTAGTTTTACTTCTAATCATTCTGCATTTTTTCTCTTCAATAATATTATTAGGGCTTTTTCTTCCTCACACAGATGTTCAGTGTGTCCCAATTGGCCCTCCTCGTTTGCCCATCCATAACATGTGGGCAAACTACGCAGGCTGCACTCCCCCTGATGGTGGTCCATTCCCCCCATCACAGGAAAACTTTACTCTTCAATATATGATATTTTGCATTTTGTCTAACTTTATCCTTTTTATTTTCAGTTCTCTCCGCTTCTCTATACTTCTGACAGTACTGGTCCATCCTCTTTCTTTTTCCTCTTACGGGTCCACACGGGTTGATTCATCCAGTCAGACATTACCAGACACTGGTGAGTGTTACCTTTAAGATCATATATCATGGCACCCTTAAACATTCTTTCCCTGAATGTTCAGGTATTCAACATACCACAGAAAAGAACCAAAGCATTTAGTTCCTTTCAAGCTAAGAAGGCCCACATAATATGCCTACAGTACAGGAAACTCACTTTGCAGTGAATTATACTCCAAAGTATATGAGCCCTTTCTATCCACAAGTCTTTACAGCCACGGCCAGCGCCAAATAGAGAGGAACCCTTATAGACTTTCACAGATCTACCCCGTTCCTAGTCCAGTCAGAAATTAAAGACCCTGAGGGTCTATATCTAATACTCACTGGTCATATCATGGATAATGCGATAATGATAGTATCATACTACGCCCCTAACAAACAACCAACCTAATTTCTATCACACTTTTTACAAGTGGTAAATGCTCATAAAATGGGCGCAGTCATCATATGTGGTGACTAGGGTTGAGCGAACCCGAACTGTAAAGTTCGGGTTCGTACCGGACTTTTGGGTTTTTGGTACACGGACCCGAACAATTTACTGTATGTTCGGGTTTGAGTTCGGTGTTCGGCAATGTAATGGCACATTTTAAAAAGCTGCAGGGCAGCCAATCAACATTTGTTTAACTCGTGTGCCCTTAGAAGCCATCCCAGCCATGCCTACTAATGGCATGGCTTTGATTGGCCAGTGCAGCATGTGACCCAGCCTCTATGTAAGCTAGAGGCACATAGCACAGCACTTCACTCTGCTTTAGATAGTGTAGGGAAAGGTTGCTGCTGCTGCTTTGAGGGAGAGAATTAGATAGGAGTCCTGATTCAGAAATCAAATTACTCAGCGATCTACCTTGATTTTGTTGTGTGGGTGCAGTGCACAATCCTTTTACCCTGCCCTGAGCCCAGTGCCAGAGAAAAGATAACTTTTATCCGTCTGTTAGTTAGGTTGGCGTCGGCGGACATTTTATGCAAGCTCAGTGCACCAGCACTGCATATGTTACTGTGAGATACACCCTTTAGATACTGTTGGTCTATTCTGCTATTCTAAAAACACCCATTTAGGGCAAAAAAATAATATTTCCTGCATATCTGTATTTAGTGAGATACACACTTTAGATACTGTTTTATTCTACTATTCGAAAAAAAATAATTGACAATTTTTTATTTATTTTTTGGCAACGTTTTCTGCATATCTGTACATGTGAGATACACACTTTAGATACTGTTCTCCTATTCTGCTATTCAAAAAAGAATAATAATTTAGGGCAAATTTTTTTATTTTGCAATGTTTCCTGCATATCTGTACGTGTGAGATACACACTTTAGATACTGTTGTTTTATTCTGCTATTCAAAAAAAATTGTTTAGGTAAAAAAAAAATGTTTTGGTGCGTTTTCTGCATATCTGTACGTGTGAGATACACTCTTTAGATACTGTTGTTCTATTCTGCTATTCAAAAAAAACACATCTAGGGTAAAAATCTTAAATTGCGGCCTAGTCTGTATCTGTACGTGTGAGGTACACCCTTTAGATACTGTTGTTCTATTCTGGTATAAAAAAAAAAAAAAACACATTTAGGGCAAAAAAAAAATATTTTGAAGTGTTTCCTGCATATCTGTACGTGTGAGATACACACTTTAGATACTGTTGTTTTATTCTGCTATTCAAAAAAAATGCTGTGGCGGCTGGGCCTGAGGCGGACAGCAGTTTGGCGCATGTCCTTCCACCACCAAGGATTGCAGGGCGCTTCAGTTTGCCTCCTGTTGCTAACTCCTCCTACTCCGCTTCCTCATCCTCTATCGCCTCCTCATCCGGTCAGCGTAACACCTTCACCACCAACTTCAGCACAGCCAGGGGTAAACGACAGCAGGCAGTTTTAAAACTTTCCTGTTTGGGGGAAAAACCCCACAACGCGCAGGAGTTGTGGAGGGACATGGAACAACAGACCGATGAGTGGTTGGTGGCAATGAGCCTCAAGCCCGGCCTGGTGGTGTGCGATAATGGGCAAAATCTTGTAGCAGCTCTGGGCCTAGCCGGTTTGACGCACATCCCTTGCCTGATGCATGTGCTGAATTTAGTGGTGCAGAGGTTCCTTAAAAATTACCCCGATATGCCAGAGCTGCTGCAGAAAGTGCGGGCCGTCTGTGCGCACTTTCGGCATTCTCACCCTGCTGCTGCTCGCCTGTCAGCGCTGCAGCGTAACTTCGGCCTTCATATGTGCCCACAAGGTGGAACTCCACCTTGCACATGCTGGCCAGACTGTGCGAGCAGCAGCAGGCGATAGTGGAGTTTCAGCTGCAGCACGCACGCGTGAGTCACTCTGCGGAACAGCACCACTTCACCACCAATAACTGGGCCTCCATGCGAGACCTGTGTGCCTTGTTGCGCTGTTTCGAGTACTCCACCAACATGGCCAGTGCTGATGACGTCGTTCTCAGCGTTACTATCCCAGTTCTATGCCTCCTTGAAAAAACGATTTGGGCGATGATGGAAGAGGATGTGGCAGAGGAGGAGGAGGAGGAGGAAGAATGATTTCCAAGGCTTTCAGGGCAGTCATTCACAAGTGGCTCCAAGGGTGGCTTCCTGCACCAACAAACGCCAGGTACACATTTGTCCAGCAAGGGCACAGTTCTGGAGGATGACGAGGTGGAGGATGAGGATGAGGAGGAGGAGATGGAGGAGGAGATGGAGGAGGAGGAAACATGTTCACAGCAGGGTGGCACCCAGACCAGCTCATGGCCATCACTGGTGCGTGGCTGGGGGATACAGAGGACACAGACGATACACCTCCCACAGAGGACAGCTTTTTGTTGCCTCTGGGCAGCCTGGCACACATGAGCGATTACATGCTGCAGTGTCTCCACAATGACCGCCGAGTTGCCCACATTCTATCTGGTGCTGATTACTGGGTGGCCACGCTGCTGGATCCCCATTACAAGGACAACGTACCGTCCTTAAATCCCTCACTGGAGCGTGATCGTAAGATGCGCGTGATCGTAGACGCGCTGCTGGTGGCATTCCCACCTGACAGCTGGGGCACAGTGGAAGCACAAGGCAAAGGCAGAGGAGGAGGAAGAGGTCGCCAACGCAGCTGGGGCACCGCCAGCACCTCAGAAGGCAGGGTTAGCTTTGTCAGCACGCCACAACAACCAGCACCACCAGCTGACATGGAACATCTTAGCAGGAGGCAGAATTTCACCAACATGGTGGAGCAGTATGTGTGCACACGCCTACACGTACTGAATGACGGGTCTGTCCCCTTCAACTTTTGGGTATCCAAATTGGGCACATGGCCTGAGCTTGCCCTTTACGCCTTGGAGGTGCTGGCCTGCCCTGCAGCCAGTGTATTATCTGAACGTGTATTTAGCATGGCAGGGGGCGTTATCACAGACAAGCGCAGCCGCCTGTCCAGAGCCAATGTGGACAAGCTCACGTTCATTAACCACTTCCATACTGGGCACTTAAACACCTTCCTGCCCAGACCAATTTTCAGTTTTCTGCGCTGTTGCACTTTGAATGACAATTGCGCGGTCATGGTACACTGTACCCAAACTAAATTTTTATCATTTTGTTCCCACAAATAGAGCTTTCTTTTGGTGGTATTTGATCACCTCTGCGATTTTTATTTTCTGCTAAAAAATAAAAAAAAAGACCGAAAATTTTGAAAAAAAAAAGTTTTTTTTTTGGTTTCAGTTACAAAACTTTGTAAATAAGTTAGTTTTCTCCTTCACTGATGGGCACTGATGGGGCTGCACTGACGGGCACGGATAAGGCGGCACGGATGGGCAATGATCAGCGGCACGGATGGGCAACGATCGGCGGCACGGGTGGGCAACGATCGGCGGCACGGGTGGGCAACGATCGGCGGCACGGGTGGGCACAGATCGGCGGCGCGGGTGGGCACAGATCGGCGCCACGGGTGGGCACAGATAGGCGGCACCGGTGGGCACTGATGGGCACGGATAGGCGGCATGGATGGGCACTGATAGGTGGCACGGGTGGGCATGGGTGGGCACTGATAGGTGGCATGGTGGGCACTGATAGGTGGCACTGTACTGTACTAATGGATGCCAATCAGTGCCAAGCAATAATGCCTGCCAATCAGTGGTGCCCATTGTGGGCACTGATTGGCATCCATTGTGGCACTGATTGACATCCATTATCCCTGGTGGTCTAGGGTGGCATACCTTATATATCTTTATGGTGTGGTTCCCTGGTGGTCTAGTGGCATCCCTGGTGGTCCAGTGGGCATCCTCGGGGGGGCTGTGCTGATAATCGATCAGCACAAACCCCCCCCCGTCAGAGGAGCAGCCGATCGGCTCTCCTCTACTCGCGTCTGAGGAAAAGCCGATGACCGGCTTTTCCTGTTTACACTGTGATCAGCCGTGATTGGACATGGCTGATCACGTGGTAAAGAGTCTCCGTCGGAGACTCTTTACCTAGATCGGTGTTGCGGGGTGTCACCCCGGGGGCGCGCAGCGGCTCAAAATCCTGAGGACATCATATGACGTCCTGTCAGGATTTTGCAACCACTTTGCCGACGTCAATCCGCTATAGGGCGGGCGGCAAGTGGTTAAAATGAACCAGGCATGGATCCCACAGGACTTGTACGTACCTTGTGCAGAATAGACATGTATACCGGCCTTACCCAGCCATTGTCGTATTTTTGATCTAATTAAAAAAAAAAAAAAAATTAAAAACAAAAACCAGTGTTGGCTACCTCGTCCTCCTCCACCGCCGCTTCCACCTACACCGCCACATTCACCACCTCAACCTCCTACTCCATATGAACCTCGTCCTTCTAGATCAAGATTATTATTATTTTTTTTTATGTATTTTATGTTATTTTAAGTTATTTCCCTATCCACATTTGTTTTGTTTTCAGAGCACTTGCCATGCTCTTAACATTTTGCTGCCATTTGCAGCCCTCTAGCCTTTTCCATTACTTTTTTAGAGCCATTTTAGTCCTCAAAAGTTCGGGTCCCCATTGACTTCAATGGGGTTCGGGGTCAAGTTCAGTTTAAGTTCAGGTCCCGAAGTCGAACTTTTTTGTGAAGTTCGGCCGAACCCGAACATTCAGGTGTCCATTCAACTCTAGTGGTGACTCCAACCAAGTCCTCCTCCCATTTCTCGACAAGTCACCCTAAATTCATTCTCGTAACTCAAGCAACCAATCATTTTCTAATTTACTCTCTCGATATAATTTAGTAGACTCTTGGAGAGAATGTAATTCATCCAAAAGATGCTTTACCTACTATTCACACCCACATAAGATATCCACCCGAATAGACCCCATTTTTCTAACAACAGCTATGATACCTGAAGTACTTGCATCTAGCATAATCCCCGTCCCCTGGTGGGACCACAACGCAGTTTTCAGGACTTTATTCTCTACCATCCCTAAAGCTCACGACTCAACATGTTATCTCCCTGACATCATACTCAGGAATATCGATGAGCTTCGAGTTCGAGTCAAACTCATGTTCGACTCGAACATTACCTGTTTGCCGAACAGCGAACAATTTGGGGTGTTCGCTGCAAATTCGAAAAGTCTATGGGAGAACTCTAAAGTGCTAATTTTAAAGGCTTATATGCAAGTTATTGTCATAAAAAGTGTTTGGGACCCGGGTCCTGCCCCAGGGGACATGTATCAATGCAAAAAAAGTTTTAAAAACTGCAGTTTTTTCGGGAGCAGTGATTTTAATAATGCTTAAAGTAAAACAATAAAAGTGAAATATTCCTTTAAATTTCGTATCTAGGGTGCGTGTATAGTTTGCCTGTAAAGTCGCGCTTGTTTCCCGTGCTTAGAACTGTCCCTGCACAAATTGTCATTTCTGAAGGAAAAAAAGTAATTCAAAACTCACTCGCGGCTATAATGAATTGTTGGCTCCTGGCAATATAGAGGAAATTAATTGATAAAAAAAAAAAAATGCGTGGGGGTCCCCCCAAATTCAATTACCAGGCCCTTCAGGTCTGGTATGGATATTAAGGGGAACTCCACCCCAAGTTTTGTTTTTTAAATGGCATGGAGTTCCCCCAAAAATCCATACCAGACCCTTCATCTGAGCACGCAACCTGGCACGCCGCAGGAAAAGAGGGGGGATGAGAGAGCGCCCCCCCTCCTAAACTGTACCAGGCCACATGCCCTCAACATAGGGAGGATGTCCCCATGGTACGAGGGGGGGCGCCCTCGTATCTCAGACCCCGCCTACGCCATTGGCCAAGCGGACCTGATGGGGAACTTCCTCTTCAGTGGGGAACGTGAGAAGGGGCGGGTCTATTCATTTTTTTTACACTGAAGAGGAAGTTCCATCAGGTCCGCTCCGCTCAGCCAAGACGTAGGCGGGGTCTGAGATACGAGGGGCGCCCTGCCCCCTCAGACCCCGCCTACGTCATTGGCTGAGCGGACCTGATGGGGAACTTCCTACGCAGTATAGGTCCGCTCAGCCAATGACGTTTCGAGTGGAGACTGCAGCGCTGGACATCGGATCGCCGCGGGACATTGGATTACATCGCTGGAATACGTTTTTATTTTTTTATTTTTAATAAAGGACTTTTCCAAGGTGTCTGTGTGTTTTTTTTTTTTTTTTTTTTTTACACTTTCTTCGTGAAATGGTAGGGGTACAATGTACCCCTTACCAATTCACATGGGGGGCAGGATCTGGGGGTCCCCTTTGTTAAAGGGGTCTTCCAGATTCCGATAAGCCCCCTGCCTGCAGACCCCCACAACCACACTGGGCAAGGGTTGTGGGGATGAGGCCCTTTTCCCCTTCAACATGGGGACAGCCTCTCCATGTTGAGGGCATGTGACCTGGTACGGTTCAGGAGCTGGGGGGGCGCTCTCTCGTCATGCTCGGATAAAGGGTCTGGTATGGATTTTTGGGGGAACTCCGCGCCATTTTTTTTTTAAATTTGGGGTGGAGTTCCCCTTAAAATCCAGACCTGAAGGGTCTAGTATGGATATTTGGGGGGAACCCCACGTAATTTTTTTTTAAATTTGATGCAGGGTTCCCCTTAATATCCATACCAGACCTGAAGGGCCTGGTAATTGAATATGGGGGGACCCCCACACATTTATTTATTTTTTTATCAATGACTTTTCTCTGTATTGCCGGGAGCCGACAATTCATTATAGCCGCGAGTGGTTTTAAATGGCTTTTTTTACTTCAGAAATTACATTTTGTGCAGGGACAGTTCTAAGCAAGGGAAACACGTGCTGCTTTACAGGCATACTATACATCCCCCAGGTACAAAATTTAAAGGAATATTTCACTTTTTATTGTTTCACTTTATGCATTATTAAAATCACTGCTCCCGAAAAAAACTGCCATTTTTAAAACTTTTTTTTTGCATTGATACATGTCCCCTGGGGCAGGACCCGGGTCCCCAAACCCTTTTTAGGACAATAACTTGCATATTAGCCTTTATAATTAGCACTTTAGATTTTGAACGTTTGAGTCCATTGTATTTAAATTCACGTGAACTTTAGGTCTGTTCGCAGGTTCTGGTGCGAACCGAACAGGGGGGTGTTCGGCTCATCCCTACTCAAGAACCCCTCCTATAGCCAAATAATTGAACAAGGTATAAAGGACTATCTAGAATATAACACTAATCCTGACATATCTCCGCTTACCTTATGGGAAGCGCACAAGCCTGTGATGCGTGGAATGATCCAAAGACAAATAGCACTGATCAAAATAGAACGTAATATTCTAGCACGTAAATTATAAACCAATTTTAATAATGCCTTTACCTCTTTCCAAAGGAATCCTACCTCTACATCAAAAGCACAATTGGAAAAAAAACTGATTGGAATATGATTTATTCCTAACAGAATCAGCAGATAAGACACTACTCAGATCAAAACACACGTTTTACATGAAATCAAATAAACCTAATACCCTACTGGCACGAGCACTGAAATCCATTGACAGACAATCCAACCCAATACGACTTTAAACTATCAAACAACACTTACACGAGTAACCCTCTTAAAATTATTCAAAAATTACGTAAATATTTAACATCATTGTATTCAGAATCAAAAGAATTGAATCAGACCTATGCTGATAACTTCTTCTCTAAAATAAATCTTACTAAACTAACACACACACAAAAAATCTTGCTTGAAGAACACATAACAACAGCGGAAGTCATGAAAACCATAAAAGAACTGAAAATAAACAAGAGGCCTGGCCCAGACGGCTTCTCAGCCCTATACTACAGAACATTTTCTGAAACCCTTTCTCCTATTTTAGTGGATGCATTCAATACCCTAATAGATGGCTATTCCTTTAGACGCAAATCGTTATTATCAATTATTTGCATGATCCCCAAACCCCAATCGGATAACACATCCTGCATGAACTTCCGTTCCATCTCCCTCTTTAATCAGGACATTAAAATCATAGCAAAAATTATAGCTACCTGCCTCAACAAGATAATTGGCAAAATTATACACAACGACCAAGTTGGATTTATGCCAAAGAGACAAGCAAGTGATAATGTACGTCAAGCTACCCTTTTGGCATATATAGCCAAAAAAAGACGCATTCCTACATGCTTCCTGTCTCTAGACATTAGAAAAGCCTTTGTTTCAGTAACCTGGCCATACTTACACTACACTCTCCAAAAATGGGGATTCGGTCCCCACTTCACTAGTTGGATATCAGCGCTCTATAACAAACCCCAAGCTTATGTAAAATACGCAGGCTATAAATCTGAATATTTTAATAGAGAGAGGCACACGTCAGGGCTGCCCACTGCCCCCCTTACTATTTGCCCTTTTAATAGAACCCTTAGCCCAATACCTTAGATCAGATCCAACTATCACTGGAATAGAACTAGTTGGAATCCAACATAAACTTAGCTTATTTGCAGACGATATGTTATTATTCCTATCATCTCCCCAAGTCTCAGGCCCAAATCTAATACCCATTCTTAACAAATTTGCTACCATATTAGGATTAGAGATAAACCCCAAGAAATGTATTGAATTAAACATATCGCTTTCAACAATAGAATTAACATCAGCTAAAATAGCACTATCCTTCACATGGGCCGTAGAGTCCATCCTGTTTTTAGGGATTTACCTTACAATCTCTTTATCAGACCTATACTCAGCTAACTACCCTAACATTCTAAAACACATCACAAAGCTAATGGATAACTGGTCCCACCTCCCTATTTCTTGGATGGGGAAAATAAATGTTGTTAAAATGACTATACTACCCAAACTGCTATACCTATTTAGAGTATTACCGATAACAGTCCCCACCCACTACTTATGTATTATCCAGAAAAGAACATCTAAATTTATATGGGGATCTTCAAAACTGCGTATACCTCTCAAAACACTATACTTACCTAAAAACTTAGGAGGTATAGGAGTACCTAATTTTGCCACTTACTATAGAGCAGCTCACATAGCTAGTTTAGCCAAATATCATGCCACTCAGGAAATACCTGTATGGGTATCGATAGAGGCCTGCGAATGTGACCCTTCATCGATTTCCAATTTAAACACAATTTGCAATCTCCACACAACTCTCTTCTCTCCTTCCTCAAAAACCAAACCTTTTACTCGGCTTGGATATATCCTTTATCTTTTAAAGCATGGTCTTCCTTGGATTTACTGAAATTTCACAATTTTGTTAACTCATCATCCTTTATCCCCTTCCCGTCTCTCTGCGAAACATATGGTATCCCACAATCGGAAATGTTCGATACTTACAAATTGAACATTTTATTTACACCTAATACCACTTCAGACACGCCTCTGAACCAATTCACTAGTTTTGAATCCGCTTGCAAAAACGACCCACACGCTAGAGGACTAATCTCCTCCCTTTATTCTCAATTACTAATAAATGCTGAAACGGATAAACCTACCTACATGCGGAAATGAGAGGAGGACTTGAAATATGTCCTAAATGAGGCAGAATGGTTAAAAATTTGGTCCACAATTAAATCTTCCTCCCCTAATGTAATAGCTATGTAAACCAACTATAAAGTACTAACTAGATGGTACTTAGTACCAGCCAAAATTGCTAAATTTACCCCTGACTATCCTGGTCATTGTTTCCGCGGCTGCACAGAAGAAGGTACATACAAACGTTTTGGAAATAAATATATACATATGCCTCCAAAATGTTTAACGTAACCCTCCAACCCAATCCTACTACAACATTACTTAATCTCAAACCAGATAATCTGACTCATGCCCAATTTAAACTTTTTAAATTTTTGCTCACAGCAGCAAAATAAACTGTGGCGAGAGCTTGAAGAACTCCCTCTTTGGCGTTGGCCGAGACAAAACAAAGAATGAACAATGTTATGATACACGCCAAAATGGCGGCTATTGAACAAAACCAAATTCCTAAATTCCGTCAATTATGGAAACCTTGGATAGAACATTTCTTACCGACAGCATTTAATGACTCTGTTTTAATGCCATGGTAGATGATTTGAAGTTATACTGATCATGTAGGTCTGACTGACTACTGGATCGACCCGGTGGACCCCTCCCCACTACTTCTTCTTTACTCTCTACTCTTCACTTTTTTTTTTACTCTGTCTCTCCTTATACCTTCTGATTTGGAAGTTCCATAGGTTACGAATATAGTACCAGTTTTGGAAGACAATCCATTAAACCCAAGTTTGCTCAGGAAATCTTTATTCTGTTACTATTTGGATTTCTACATCTCCTTATGTTGAACACATAATTGTTAATCAATTGCTTTAACTTTGCACACTTCCTTATATCCTAATTAACACTATATATTAGTAACCACATATGAATAATAATAATAATAATTCTGAATTGTATAATGTACAGTACTTAATTTATTGTATTTAACTTACTGTACTTAATAAAATATTTTTGACAAGGAAATTTAAGAAAACAAAAAGTTAGCCAGCACCGCAATCATCGACTGCAAAGGACAAACAGATCCAGTGACTGAAGCATAGCAGGTAACAGGTTTATCTTACCCAGATGTAAATGATGATGTGCTGCAAATGGTCTGCCGTGATCTGCTGTGTTCAGTTGTCCATTTCTCGTGGCATGGAAATAATGGTAGTGTTCAATAGAAATGGATGTCAATCAGCTGAGCGAGGGATCACCTCGTATATCAGCCAGTTCCTGTATATACGGTATACTGAATGCCTGGGTCATCGATGGACTGGAGAGGCAGTAGGACTGGATCCATGAAGTGGTCTGAGAGCATTCGGAGAGGATGAACCTGGTTGTAGAGATCTGTGGTGCCTATGGCAGGAGAATTATGTATCCATCCGATCTACTCGATGGTGTCCTTATGTAGCAGGAGGTAGGTGAAATTCACTGCACCAGTCTGGGACTGAGACTAGTGGAATGTCCAGGCTCTCGCAAAAGTGAGTAATGTCTTACGGAACTTACTGACAGGCAGGACAGTCCTGCTGAGAGGCTGAAAAGAGAAAGGGGAACTTCTACCTGTAATGAATGCCTCTGGCCGTAGAATACCCAGGAGTTGACAGAGATCTCTATGGTTTTGCAAGGTGATGTTAGAAAGATCTTGATATATTTTTATGTCTGAATTTTCATAAGAGATGTTTATCCGGTTGCTGGCTTTCCGAAGAATGTCCTCTTTGAGACGAAAGCTAGCCAAACAGCATATAATGTCTCTTGGCAGGTCAACTTCCCTGTCTAATGGGTGCAATGCCCGGTAAATCCTTTCTATTCCAATCACTGTGTTCAGAGGCCTATTCAGGAGTTTATTTACAATTACCACTTGCTGACCACTAACAGTACTTTTACTGCAGGCAGGCGGCATATACAGGCAAAGCAATGTACCCGTACATCATTTTGCCTATACCGACACAAGGGGGTGACGCGTGCCCACTAGGAGCGCTCAGCACGCCCCCCATGTGACCGCTGTGTCCACCAGACACATTTTATTTTGTTTTTTGTTTTAAAGTGCTGTCACCAGTCAGTTTCCCTGATCACCGCCACACCAGTCATATTATGACGCTGTACTGTGCTGGTATATAAATAAAATAAATTACATTTTTATTCAACTACTTGCTGGCCGCCTGCCCGCAATGTACTGCAGGCGAGAGGTGGCTCTGGGCAAAGCGGCATACCCATACGTCACTATTTATTTCCGGGTAATATGCTCACCCCCTGTCATTAGCCCAGGACTCTGCTTCTACATTCGCTGCAGGAGATCAGCTGAGCTGTGCCTGTATTTGTAATACAGACACAGGATCTAGCTGTTTTTTTTTTCTTCCTGGACCCTTTTTGGTTCAGGGAGAGAAGAGACAACACCATGCTGAGTAAAAGCAGCACATTTTACACACGTTAGATTAGCACATTTAACCCTTTGATTGTCCCGTTTACCACCTCTGTTAAGCAGCCAGTGCCATTAGTACAGTGTCAGTGTATAGAATTTTGTTGATAAAGGACATTGCCCTGCATCTTGAGTCAATCCAACTGACACGTACCTTGGAGGTGAGCCTGACGTGCAGAGGGAGACCTCTCGTACAGCCCTGGTTCCCAGGTCACTGGAGTTGGGACAGTGGCCGGAGGAGCACAGTGAGGTATGAGTGCCTGTTAGGTTCTCCTGGACTAGATGAGAAGCCTGCTATGGACGGCTGAAGATGCCGGTCAGGTGATGCAGGCCAGCGGGTGCAGGTAGCTGGGGATGCGGCTGGGAAGGTGCAGATCAGCTGATGCAGGTAGCCGAGGATGCCGGTGGATACGGATACAAGCAGCAGGCAGGAGAAAGGTCAGATGAGCCAGGTCATGCACAGCGGATCAGATACAGGCAGAAGCGTCAGGCAGCGGAGGGTCAAGTTCAGGCTGGATCAGGCAACAGAGGATCAGGCAGACAGATGAGCAGGACTGGGTCTAGGAAGCCAAAGGTCAGGACTGGAGATAGCAGCAAGGTCAGGAAGCCGGGTCAGAGTAACAGCAGGTGCAAGTTCAGGATCAGGTCACAGGATAACTGCATATCAGACAGCAAGAGTCTGGACAGGAGAAGCCCCTTTTAAAGGCCACTGGACGCCAAGGCAGCGTCACCGTGTGCGTGCATGCGCGAATGGCGCACGCGCATGTGCAATGGAAAGCTTCTGTTTACACTTGTAAGCCTACCAGCGGGGATGTGCCTGAGCCTTGTTGTGGGTACCAGAGGCATACGTCCATGACATTGCCCCCCCTTATGGGCAACCTCCGGGTGCCCAAAAGGACTCTTTGAGGGTGGCTGCGGAAGAAGGCCTGGTTCAGCTCTTTGGCATGCACATTCTGCTCGGGTTCCCAAGAGTTCTCCTCTGGTCCGTACCCCCTCCACTTGATCAAGTATTGCAGTCGATTACCTCTCCTTCTGCAGTCTACGACAGCCTCCACCTCATATTCCTCGTCCCCATCAACCATTACGGGTTCAGGTGGCCCCAATCCCCTTTCTGGGAAGGGGTCTGGTACTGTGGGTTTCAGCAGGGACACGTGGAACACAGGGTGGATCCTAAGTGAATCAGGTAAGACAAGTTCATAGGAGACTTCGTTCAGATTCCTCTTGACTGGGAAAGGTCCGATAAATTGGGTGCCAGTTTCTTCGAGGGACAAGCCATTCTGAGGTTGGTAGTAGACAACCACACTTGGTCGCCAGGTTGGAGGTGCAATTCCCCTCTTCTCTTCCTGTCATAAACTCTCTTATTCGTTGCCTGTGCCTTGGCCATAGTCTCTTGTAGCAGTTTGTTGTTGCGACCCAGGAAGTCAACAGTACTCTGTACCGCTGGAACCGGAGATTCAGGGATAATGTTAGGCAGGAAAACAGGGTAAAACCCATAGTTTGCAAAAAATGGGGACTGACCCGTGACAGAATGGCTGGCATTGTTGAAGGCAAATTCTGGGAACGGCAATAGTGCTACCCAATCGTCCTGGACAAACGTGGTGAAACAGCGTATGTACTGCTCAAGGGTCTGGTTCGTCCTCTCGGTTTGTCCATTAGTCTGAGGATGGTAAGCAGATGACATGGATAGCTCAATCTTCAGGGCCTGGCATAGTGCTTTCCAAAAGCGGGAGGTGAACTGAACCCCCCTGTCGGATACAATGTTGGTTGGTACTCCATGTAATCTTATGATCTCCCGGATGAACACCCGGGCGGTCTCCATGGCAGAAGGCGTACTTTTCAGAGGTATGTAGTGGGCCATCTTGGAAAGGCGGTCGACTACAACAAAGATGGCTGTATCTCCTTCGGATGGGGGTAGTTCGACTATAAAGTCCATGGCTATCATGCTCCAGGGTCTGTCTGGAATTGGTAGTGGTCTGAGAAGACCCCAGGACTTGGTTCTAGCAGATTTGCTTTGGGTACAAACAGTACATGATTTCACGTAGTCCTCCCAGCTCTTCTCAAGCTTTGGCCACCAGAACATAGGCTGAATCAGGTCAAGGGTCTTGTGGACCCCGAAATGGCCAGCCAGAGGATGGTCATGGCATAGGTTCAGAACCTTTGTCCGGAAACTTGCTGGCACCAAAATGTTATTGTCATTCCAAAGCAACCCATCTCTGGGTGTCAGGGACACTCCTGGTAGACTGGGCATTCCTGCCGAGGCTTGTTTTAGGCTGGACATCAGATCTGTCTGGATGAGCAGAAAGTTACCCTCAGATAGGATAGTATCTGGGACTGAGGCATTCTTGGGATCGTCAAACATACGGGAGAGGGCGTCTGGCTTAGTGTTCCTTGATCCCGGCTGGTAGGTGATGTGGAAATCTGGAAAAGAACAGCGCCCACCGTGCTTGACGCGGCTTCAGGCGCTTGGCGGATCTCAAGTATTCCAGATTCTTATGATCCGTGTAAATAAGAATGGGATGTGCTGCGCCCTCTAAGAGATACCGCCATTCCTCAAGCGCGGCCTTAATGGCCAAAAGTTCCCGATCTCCCACATTGTAATTTCTTTCGGCAGGGGAAAGCTTACGAGAGAAGAAAGCAACGGGATGCATGAGATCCTTGAGGCCTTGGCGCTGGGAAATCACTGCCCCTACCACTGTTTCTGAAGCATCTACCTCGAGTAGGTAGGGTAGAGAGGGGTCTGGGTGGCTCAGGATGGGAGCAGAAGTAAAAAGTCCCTTCAGAGTTGCAAAAGCAGTCTGAGCCTCAGAGTTCCATTGAAAACGAATGTTCTGTTTTGTTAGCTGAGTGATGGGGGCAATGATTGCAGAAAACCCCTTAATGAATCTTCTGTAAAAATTGGCGAAGCCAACAAAACGCTGCACCCCCTTTTTATCTGAGGGTTAAGGCCAGTCCAGAACAGCTGTGACCTTTTGTGGATCCATCTTGAACCCTTCCGTGGAAATCACCAGGCCCAAGAACTGGATACTCTGCCGCTCAAACTCACATTTCTCTGGTTTAGCATATAACCCGTGCTGATGGAGACGGCAGAGTACCATCTTTACATGTTTCCGGTGCTGATCTAGAGAAGTGGAGAAGATCAGGATATCGTAAAGATAAACAATTACGAAGATATCTAACCAGTCTCTGAAGATATCATTTACAAAGTGCTGGAAGGTAGCAGGGGCATTGCACAGGCCAAAGGGCATCACTAAATATTCACTAAATATTCATAGTGGCCGAATCTCGTACGGAAGGCCGTCTTCCACTCGTCTCCTGCACGGATACGAACCAAATTATAAGCTCCTCGAAGATCGAGCTTGGTAAACATGGCAGTGGTTCTTAGTCTTTGAAACAGCTCGGGCACCAGAGGTAGAGGTTATCGGTTCGTAACCGTCACTTTATTTAATTCCCGATAGTCCACACAGGGACGTAAGGAGTGGTCCTTCTTTTCTACAAAAAAGATTCCGGCCCCTGCTGGAGAGGTAGAGGGCTGGATGAATCCTCTCTTGAGATTCTCATCCACATACTCCTTTAATACTTCCAGTTCCCGTTCAGACAGGGGGAAAATCCGCCCGAAGGGGATCTCAGCTCCAGGCAACAACTCAATTGGGCAGTCATATGAACGGTGGGGAGGAAGAGTCTCAGCCCCCCGTTTGCTGAACACGTCCAGAAACTCGTGGTATGGTTCAGGTACCTTTGAGCGTAATTCTGCATCAGATTCCAGGCACAGCAGAGGGCCAGACACCCTAGGAGGAGAAGGCAGGCAATGTCTTTGACAGTAATGGGACTGGAACTTAACTTCCCCAGTGCCCCAATCAATATGTGGGTTGTGGGCCTGTAGCCATGGCAGGCCAAGGATGACCGGGAACAGTGGGGATGCAATTGCATCGAGTTTCAACAGTTCCTTATGACCCACGGCTGTGACTACGGGTAAGGGTGGAGTCTCTTGGGTGACTAGGCCGGATTTTATACGGGACCCATCTGCCAGGAAAATGGACAGCCCTTGAGCCCGGTGCTGCAGTGGGATGAGCTGTTGGTTGGCAAAGTTCAGGTCGATAAAACAACTACAAGCTCCAGAGTCTATAATCGCAGTAGCAGGCACAGTCCTATCTGGAAGCTGGAAGGAGATGCCAAGGGCCAGATGAGTGGTATTGGCAGAAGGTTCTGGTTGACTGGTGGGTGAGATGGACAAGCATCTTTGAGGTTTAACTGGGCACGAATGTACATAGTGGCCAGTTCCCCCGCAGTACAGGCAGAGATTGAGCTGATGCCGGCGTGAGCGTTCCTCAGCGGATAGCGAGGGTCTTATTAAACTGACTTGTACTGGTTCAGCGGAGGTTGGTCCAGGTCTAGCTGAGACAGGTCTGATGGAAGCAGAACGCGTAGTCGAGGCCACACGGGGTAACATCCAGGTTGGGCGCGTCTGCTGGTTCATCTTCTCTGCGGTGCGCTCCCGAAGGCGCCGGTCTATCTGGATGGTCAATGTCATTAAGTTCTCCAAAGAGTCTGGTATGCCAACTCGGGCAAGTTCATCCTTTAACCTTTCAGATAGGCCTAAACAGAACTGATGCCGTAGCGCTGCATGGTTCCATTGAGTATCTGCAGTCCAGCGCCTAAAGTTCGTTATGTAGTCCTCAACCGCTCTGCGGCCTTGCTGGAGCATGTGAAGAGCAGCTTCGGCAGTGGAAGTCCGTTGGGGGTCATCATAGAGGAGCGACATGGCCTTGAAAAAGGATGGCAAAGAGTCCAGTGAAACGTGGCGTTCTTCAAGCAGGTGGTGAGCCCAAGACTGAGGTTCCCCCAGCAAGAGCGAGATGACAAACCCCACTTTGGTGGTCTCCCGGGAGAACGTTAGGGGTAGCAGGGAGAAGTACAACTCGCAGGCATTGCGGAATGTCCGAAACTTATTTAGATCACCGGAAAACTTCTCCGGAATGGGGACCCCTGGCTCAGGAGGCAGCATCGTTACAGCAGGTGCAGAGATGGCTCCTGTGGGTGTCCTGCTGGCAGGAGGGTCTGTGGTGGTAGCCGGAGATTGCATTTGTTCCTCTAAATGTTTATGACCATCCTGGAGAGATTCCACCTTTAGAGTGAGATCAGAAAGGAGTTGGCAAATCTCATCGGTGCAAGAGGTCCCTCTTGCAGGCTCAGGCATGGCTGTCTGATACTGACACGTACCTTGGAGGTGAGCCTGACGTGCAGAGGGAGACCTCTCGTACAGCCCTGGTTCCCAGGTCACTGGAGTTGGGACAGTGGCCGAAGGAGCACAGTGAGGTATGAGTGCCTGTTAGGTTCTCCTGGACTAGATGAGAAGCCAGCTATGGACGGCTGAAGATGCAGGTCAGGTGATGCAGGCCAGCGGGTGCCGGTAGCTGGGGATGCGGCTGGGAAGGTGCAGATCAGCTGATGCAGGTAGCTGAGGATGCCGGTGGATACGGATACAAGCAGCAGGGAGGAGAAAGGTCAGACGAGCCAGGTCATGCACAGTGGATCAGAGACAGGCAGAAGCGTCAGGCAGCGGAGGGTCAAGTTCAGGCTGGATCAGGCAACAGAGGATCAGGCAGACAGATAAGCAGGACTGGGTCTAGGAAGCCAAAAGGTCAGGACTGGAGATAGCAGCAAGGTCAGGAAGCCGGGTCAGAGTAACAGCAGGTGCAAGTTCAGGATCAGGTCACAGGATAACTGCAGATCAGGCAGCAAGAATCTGGACAGGAGAAGCCCCTTTTAAAGGCCACTGGGCATCAAGGCAGCGTCACCGTGCGCGCGCGATTGACGCGTGCGTGATTGGCGCGCGAATGGCGCATGCGCAATGGAAAGCTTCTGTTTACACTTGGAAGCCTTCCAGCGGGGATGTACCTGAGCCTTGTTGTGGGTACCAGAGGCATACGTCCATGACACCAACTGTCTCAGAATTGCTCGGGCTGTATTTGGACAGTCCATGAAATTCACGGGACATTTTGCACCACAGTAATGCCGCGTACACACGATCATTATTCACGGCGGTTAAAAAACCGCCGCGAATAATGACAGGAAAAAACGAGGGAACCGCTTGGTTCCCTACACACGGTCGTTTTTCCCATCATTTTTTCTCTTGACGAGAAAAACGACCGTCTGTGGGCTCCGCGGCAGTGTTTCCCTATGGGAAAACTGCCGCGGGAAAAA
Organism: Rana muscosa; assembly: GCA_029206835.1. Lineage (NCBI taxonomy): Eukaryota > Metazoa > Chordata > Amphibia > Anura > Ranidae > Rana > Rana muscosa. The sequence continues at coordinate 431,012,771 of CM055117.1, forward strand.
ATGCTGGAAAAAACGACGAGAAAATTTAGAACATGTTCTAATTTTTCTCGTCGTTTTTTTATGCCGTTTTTCTCGACGAGAAAAACGACATAAAGCCCACAGACGATCGTTTTTCTCGGCGAAATGAAAAAATTCAGTTTTTCTCGTCGAGAAAAGCGGTCGTGTGTACGCGGCATAAGAGGAAGTGTTGCACCTGCATGAGATCAGGATCCTTCTGCTGAAGGAATCCTCTTGATTTTAGATTTTGATAGCCTCTGCCTGGGGAACCTTGACTTGCTCCTGTGGGGAGCACGAGCTGGCTGCCATGGGCAGGACAGGAGATACTTTGAGGTCCTCTTGGCTAGAGTCCACATCCTTCCCTGGGCATTCCACCTGATTGTGGGGCAGGGGATATGCATGCCTTTTAAGCTTTCCAGGTTTGTAATTAATCTTTTACTTGAATCGTGCCAGGTGGGCAACCCACCTTTGCTCTGACACCCCCAATTTCAATGTGTTCAAGTAAGCGAAGGGGTTGTCAGTGAAGACCTCTGTATTCACAACGATGAGGTACTCCTCAAACCTCTCGGTGATGGCTCACACTAGGGCCAGTAACTCCAATTTAAAAGGAACTGTAATTATGTTTTTTTTTCCTCATTGGGCCACAGGCTGTGACTTGCAAAGGCGATCACTCAGTCACAGATGTCTTGTACCTGAGCCAGTACATCTCCCAGGCCTTGTAAGCTCCTATTTGTATACACATGAAAGGACTTTGGAGTAGTCCACATAGGCCAATAAAGGTGCTGAAGTCAACTTTTGTTTAAGAGTTTCAAAGACCTGTTGCTGGAGGTCATACCACTGAGCTTTGATGAAAGGCAAAGGTCTGCCTTTCATTTGGGTAGCGTTGCCACTCAGTTGGGTAAGAGGGGTGGATATTTGAGTGAACTTAGGGATGAACCATCAATAGTATCCCACCAGTCCTATCATACTATCATACTTAGGAATTAAGCTGAAACCTTCACTAGATAAGCTATACCTGACTAATTATATCCCATTACTTAATTAAATTAAAATGTGTGTGAGCTCAGCGGGATGGGGATCTTTGTAAACATCCCTTGTAATAGAAAAAAAGCATGACAGGACCTCTTTAATGTGAGATCTGGGGTCAAAAAGACCTCAGATCTCACATTTACACTTAAAAGCAATAAAAAAAAAAAAATGTTTCAATATTTTCTTTTTCCCCTTTAAGACCATTTGGCGGAAGTAACGTTTGACGTCGCTCTGTCATCCAATGGTATGGAGCCGAGTGGGGGTCATCTTGAGACTGAGCTGCAGGGCAGTATTTAAAAAAAATGTAATGACCCCAAACACACCTCCAAGACTACCACTGCCTTGCTAAAGAAGCTGAGGGTAGAGGTGATGGACTGGCCAAGCATGTCTCCAGACCTAAGCCCTATTGAGCATCTTTTGGGGCATCCTCAAATGGAAGATGGAGGAGTGCAAGGTCTCTAACATTCACCAGCTCTGTGATGTCATCATGGAGGAGTGGAAAAGGACTAAGAGGGTTAAGGCAGTGCTGGAAAATTTGGGCCCAATTTGAAAATTTTCACTTAGAGGTGTACTCACTTTTGTTGCCTGTGGGTTAGGCATTAATGACTGTGTTGAGTTGTTTTGACGGGACAGCATATTTACACTGTTATACAAGCTGTACACTCACTTTAGCAAAGTGTAGTGTAATTTTTTCAGTGTTGTCACGTGAAAAGATATAATAAAATAGAGGGGTGTATTCACTTTTGTGAGATAATGTAAGTCAGTTTACATCTGCTGCTCCATAGAAGATAATGGAAGGTCCCATTGGATCCGCCTGAAAAACTGACAGGCAGACCGAAATGGTCCGCCCATGTGAAAGAGGGAGGGGGGGTTGGAGAGACATAAGGGGTCTAAACAGACCCCTAATGTCTTTTTTGAGACAGAGGAAGACGGTCCATTTCTCTGCAGCCACACCTGCACTGTATTTAATGAGATAGGAGTCTGCATAGAGACTCCAGTTCATTCAAACTGAAATATAGTAAACAGTGATTTAATTATACTTCAGTAATGAATGAACAGAAGTGATCGGTACCAATCACTTTGTTCATTCAAGAAAGAAAGGGGATGGTAAGTACATGGTTACCAGCCCCCCCCCCCACTCTCCATCCTGACAGTCATCGATTTCCTGGGCAGCAGCTGCAGTCGGCGGGAGGAGGTTGAGGGAGAGCCAGTCAGGAGCGCTGCATATACCGGGGATCGGTAAGGGGGGCACTGCAGGGAGGGGGGCTGTCAAAGACAGAAAGGGGGCCAGTAATGCTGATTTCCATTGGATCCTGACGACAGTAACGATCTCCCAGGCAGCAGCTGTAGCCGGGGGTGGGTGGAGGGAGAGGCGGCCAGCAGCGCTGCATGTATGGGGGACCGGGGACTGGAGAGGAGGGGGTACACCGAAGGGAGAGGGGGTCACAGTGGGGGCATTATATGGGAATTTTACATTTGTTTAGCACTGTGGCTAGATGCAGCGGGGGAAGCCGACAATTGCATCCAGCCACGAAGATTGGTGCTGGCGGAAGGGGGGAATTGGCTATTGTTGGGGGGTGAAAAATGTGCTTAAGGGGGGTGTCAGTGGCAGAGTTATAGTATTGTTCAGCAGAGTCTGCTGAACAATGCTGTTATACATTTCTGGTTATTGAAGTGACCAAGAGCTTATAGCAGAGGAGGAATGTAGATGTCATGTACCTGGCAGTAGAGCCTGATATGCAGAGGATGGCCTCTCTTACACCTTTGACTTGAGGCCCCTGGTAGAGCAGACAGGAGGCGCAGGAGTGAAGATGCCTGGCGGGATCACTGACAATGGAGCCGGACTGGAACCCCTGAAGAGACTGGAGGAACACCGGTACAGGAGAAGACCAGGAGCAGTGATCAGCAGATAGCAGGAACTGTCTTGGTACTGGAACACCACAGGCAGAGGAGCAGATGCAGCTGCAGTGGGATGGATGCTCAGAAGGACTCTGAAGGGCTGGAGAGATAGCAGGTACAGGCAGGCTGGGTCACTGGCGGACAAGTCAGGAACAGGTGCGTAGGCTGGAGCGGAGTCAGGGTACAAATGCCGGATCGGTAAGAGGCTGGCAGCAAGGTAGCAGACGGAGCAGGCAGATGCGAAGTCAAACAAGCCAGGTCGGGTGCAGGCAGAAAGCAGGAACGTCAAGGACAAGCTGGGTCAAATAACAGGAACAGGTATCAGATACTAGGAATCAGGGACACACGGAACGCTGTAGAGCAGACAGCATTGAGTCTTGGTACTGACCCAGTTTAACAGTCACAGGGTGCATGCGCGCGTCGCGGTGCACACATGTGCATGTGCGTGCAAGGATGCACGCATGGGCGTGCGCAGGCGCACCAATGGTGTTCTGACAGGAACTGAGGTTCCAGGCCGTCATCTTGAATGCTGGCATGCCCTTCCTGACAGGTCCATATGGCAGTGAAAGGGTTAAAGGTGGCCAAATAGGTTGAACCCACAAAAAATATCCCTCTTTGCAGATGACGTGATCCTTGTAATAACAGACCCACTCACTTCTCTCCTGAAAATTCAAGAAACCTTTACGATGTTTGGGGAGGTTTCCTACTATGAGATAAAAGAAACCAAATCCCAAATTCTAGACCACAACATCCCCAATAATCTTAGATTAGCTCTTAGTTATGAATTCCCTCATAGCTGGGCATCCAGTAAAATTAAATACCTGGGCATTAATATGTCAAAATCAGCCTCTAAGTTGTACGACTTAAACGTTAAAATCTTTCTTACCACCCTTCCCTGAGATCTTATCAACCTAACTACGATAGATAGGATAACCTCTTTTAAAATGCAAATACAACCAAAAATTTTATATTTTTTCAGAACCATTCCAATTGTTATTCAACACTCCTTTTTTTCACTAAAATCTGCACCATGATTACCAATTTTATATGGAAAGGGAAACCCCCTAATGTTCCTTCTCGATAATGACTAAACACAAATCAGTGGGGGCATGTCTTTGCCCAACATTTATGATTCATACTTAGATGCACTTCTAAACCAAACATGTTTCTGGTGGAAATCTACAACACACAAAATTTGTCCTCAAAGCTGTAGTAAACCGCGGCGCACCTTAAAAAAAAAAACCTGCAAGACAACGGCATAATGTGCAAGTATGCATCGCATACTAGCACTTTATAAAATACTTACCTTAGAATGAAGCCCTCCAGCTCTGTGCTGTCACTGCTGACAGGGCTTCCATCTTTACCCAGTCTTCCTTCCGGGTTCAAGTGAAGTCACTCCCACACATGCGCGTAAGAGTCACGGTCACGGCATGGAGCTCTGAAGGGACTGTACGGGTATGCCGTCCTTTCAGAGCACATGCACCCGTGACGTCGACGGCTGCATGCCGTGTGAATATCTCCTAAGCAGTGCAAGTTTAGGAGATATTCATTGTACCTACAGGTAAGCCTTATTATATGCTTACCTTTAGGTACATGTAAAAAAAAGGATTTTACTATCAGTTTAATGGAAGTCTTTCATGCTTTTCTCAACAGCCCGATCTCCTTTCCTCTCAGCCCTAGCAGGCAATAAACCTTATGGTGTTGAATTATCTACCTATGCTATATACCTTCTTAGAGGCAGTAACTTCCTTTCCAACACTTTTAGATACCATTGAGCTTCACATCCCACATATACACCTTCATCCTTGGGTACAAAGGGGAATTCATGAATTTCAAGACCTCTCCTGATGCATGTTTGAAATCCTTTACAGATCTTGAAGCTACATACCACATTCCATCCCACGATTTGTACACGTACTTACAAATACAGAGCCATAACCCCCTATCAGTGTATACAAGCTAAACAAGACACTCTTTTATTTCTTTTAACCTGTGAACTCCCAAAGGAAAGGTATGCCATATTTTTTATAACAAATTGCATAACATCTTCTTTTCAGAAGCTCCCAACCATACTCAAATGGGAAAGTGATACGGGGAAAACATTCCCGGTTCAAAAATAGATATCCATTAGACATTTACACACTTCTACCCTCTGTGCTGACCATTTGAAGTTTATGTATAATATAAACCATAGATGGTATCTCACCCCCTATAAGTTGTCTAAGTTATTTTCCAACCTCATACATATCCTATGGTATTGTAATTCTATCCACTCCTTATGGAACCAGGTATTTAAATTCCTTTCAGCATTCACACCAGCCCTCACTCTCAGCTGAGACAGCACTTTTACATATCAATGTGGATGAAATTCCAAGGTCATCTCAAACAAACAGTCGTCTTGCGTATATTAATATCTGCTTAACCTAACATAACAAGGAAATGGAATACCAACCTCTCCCTAAAAATGACTGAGATCGACCTTAATCAATATTGAGGTTATGAAAAAATAAAGTATTTCTATGGAAATTTTACTACAAGTAGGACCCTTGGCTTGCTCATCCCAACTCTATGATAACTTGATACCATAGTGTGGATTTTCTAAAACTGGGGAGTACAAATTATGGTGCAACTCTGCATGGAAATCAATTATCTTCCAGGATTTTCTTGTCAAAGCTTAATTGAACAAGCTGAAGTTAGTAGCTGATTGGCTACAATGCACACCTGCACCAGATTTTGCACTCTCCAGTGTTAGTAAATAGGGCTGAGCTTCGTGTTCGAGTCGAACATACGTTCGACTCGAACATCGGCTGTTCGATCGTTCGACGAAGATCGAACGATTTGGGCCGTTCGCGCCAAATTCGAGTGACGCGAACGGCCCACAATGCACTACGCCATCGCAGTGTCATCCAGGCGCTGTGATTGGCCAAGCATGCACTGTGACCCCGCATGCTTGGCCAATCACAGCGCCGGCAGCGAGGAGAGCAATGATTGGCCACAGGCAGGATGCCTGTGGCCAATTATTGCTGAGGGTGTTTAGTACACGCCCCACACTATAAAAGGCCGCCAGCACGGCGGCCTAGTGTAGTGTGTTCCGGAGCAGGGATAGAGCAGCATAGGCAGGGACAGTGACTTTTATTTCTTTCTTGCTTAACCTGGATTCCTTTAGTTTAGGGAAAGAGAAGGATAGGTAGGGAGAGTGTCAGTGTGTTTTGTGCTTGTGCTATAGTGTGCTTAAAAAAAACATTTTTTCTAGGGACAGAAAACTGTAGGTAGGGAGAGTGTCAGTTTCTTTCACTGTGCAAGTCCTTGTTTCTAGGGACTGGGAAGGACAGTGAGTGAATTCTCCTTGTGCTATAGTGTGCTTAAAAAAAACATTTTTTCTAGGGACAGAAAACTGTAGGTAGGGAGAGTGTCAGTTTCTTTCACTGTGCAAGTCCTTGTTTCCAGGGACCTGGAAGGACAGTGAGTGAATTCTCCTTGTGCTATAGTGTGCTTAAAAAAAACATTTTTTCTAGGGACAGAAAACTCTAGGTAGGGAGAGTGTCAGTTTCTTTCACTGTGCAAGTCCTTGTTTCCAGGGACCTGGAAGGACATTGAGTGAATTCTCCTTGTGCTATAGTGTGCTTAAAAAATTTTTTTTTCTAGGGACAGAAAACTGTAGGTAGGGAGAGTGTCAGTTTCTTTCACTGTGCAAGTCCTTGTTTCTAGGGACTGGGAAGGACAGTGAGTGAATTCTCCTTGTGCTATAGTGTGCTTAAAAAATACATTTTTTCTGGTGACAGAAAACTGTAGGTAGGGAGAGTGTCAGTTTCTTTCACTGTGCAAGTCCTTGTTTCCAGGGACCTGGAAGGACAGTGAGTGAATTCTCCTAGTGCTATAGTGTGCTTAAAAAAAACATTTTTTCTAGGGACAGAAAACTGTAGGTAGGGAGAGTGTCAGTTTCTTTCACTGTGCAAGTCCTTGTTTCCAGGGACCTGGAAGGACAGTGAGTGAATTCTCCTTGTGCTATAGTGTGCTTTAAAAAAACATTTTTTCTAGGGACAGAAAACTGTAGGTAGGGAGAGTGTCAGTTTCTTTCACTGTGCAAGTCCTTGTTTCTAGGGACTGGGAAGGACAGTGAGTGAATTCTCCTTGTGCTATAGTGTGCTTAAAAAATACATTTTTTCTGGTGACAGAAAACTGTAGGTAGGGAGAGTGTCAGTTTCTTTCACTGTGCAAGTCCTTGTTTCCAGGGACCTGGAAGGACTGAGTGAATTCTCCTTGTGCTATAGTGTGCTTAAAAAAAACATTTTTTCTAGGGACAGAAAACTGTAGGTAGGGAGAGTGTCAGTTTCTTTCACTGTGCAAGTCCTTGTTTCCAGGGACCTGGAAGGACAGTGAGTGAATTCTCCTTGTGCTATAGTGTGCTTTAAAAAAACATTTTTTCTAGGGACAGAAAACTGTAGGTAGGGAGAGTGTCAGTTTCTTTCACTGTGCAAGTCCTTGTTTCCAGGGACCTGGAAGGACAGTGAGTGAATTCTCCTTGTGCTATAGTGTGCTTAAAAAAAACATTTTTTCTAGGGACAGAAAACTGTAGGTAGGGAGAGTGTCAGTTTCTTTCACTGTGCAAGTCCTTGTTTCCAGGGACCTGGAAGGACAGTGAGTGAATTCTCCTTGTGCTATAGTGTGCTTTAAAAAAACATTTTTTCTAGGGACAGAAAACTGTAGGTAGGGAGAGTGTCAGTTTCTTTCACTGTGCAAGTCCTTGTTTCTAGGGACTGGGAAGGACATTGAGTGAATTCTCCTTGTGCTATAGTGTGCTTAAAAAAAACATTTTTTCTAGGGACAGAAAACTGTAGGTAGGGAGAGTGTCAGTTTCTTTCACTGTGCAAGTCCTTGTTTCCAGGGACCTGGAAGGACAGTGAGTGAATTCTCCTTGTGCTATAGTGTGCTTAAAAAAAACATTTTTTCTAGGGACAGAAAACTGTAGGTAGGGAGAGTGTCAGTTTCTTTCACTGTGCAAGTCCTTGTTTCCAGGGACCTGGAAGGACAGTGAGTGAATTCTCCTTGTGCTATAGTGTGCTTTAAAAAAACATTTTTTCTAGGGACAGAAAACTGTAGGTAGGGAGAGTGTCAGTTTCTTTCACTGTGCAAGTCCTTGTTTCTAGGGACTGGGAAGGACAGTGAGTGAATTCTCCTTGTACTATAGTGTGCTTAAAAAAAACATTTTTTCTAGGGACAGAAAACTGTAGGTAGGGAGAGTGTCAGTTTCTTTCACTGTGCAAGTCCTTGTTTCTAGGGACTGGGAAGGACAGTGAGTGAATTCTCCTTGTGCTATAGTGTGCTTAAAAAAAACATTTTTTCTAGGGACAGAAAACTGTAGGTAGGGAGAGTGTCAGTTTCTTTCACTGTGCAAGTCCTTGTTTCCAGGGACCTGGAAGGACAGTGAGTGAATTCTCCTTGTGCTATAGTGTGCTTAAAAAAAACATTTTTTCTAGGGACAGAAAACTGTAGGTAGGGAGAGTGTCAGTTTCTTTCACTGTGCAAGTCCTTGTTTCCAGGGACCTGGAAGGACAGTGAGTGAATTCTCCTTGTGCTATAGTGTGCTTAAAAAAAACATTTTTTCTAGGGACAGAAAACTGTAGGTAGGGAGAGTGTCAGTTTCTTTCACTGTGCAAGTCCTTGTTTCTAGGGACTGGGAAGGACAGTGAGTGAATTCTCCTTGTGCTATAGTGTGCTTAAAAAAAACATTTTTTCTAGGGACAGAAAACTGTAGGTAGGGAGAGTGTCAGTTTCTGTCACTGTGCAAGTCCTTGTTTCAAGGGACAGAGAAGGACACCTGAAGGTAGCCCTTATTGCTTTTTTACCATCTCCCTGCAGGCCATCTATTAGAATGTCTGGAAGGCAAACAAGGAGAGGCAGACAGTCAGGAGGCAATAAAAGAGGGCAAGCAGGCTCTGTGTCTGGGGGCAACAGTGCTGGTCGTGGACGCGGTGCATTGTCATCAGCACATGGCCATGGGACACGCTTGTCCTTCTTTTCGGCAGCTGGACATGTTGAGCCACATCATGCCGAAGACTTGGTAGAGTGGATGACCAAGCCCTCCTCCTCCTCCTCATCCTCTCTCACCCAGGCTCAGGGTACTGGCAAAGCAGCTGCCAAAGCGTCCTCTTCCCTGGTATCAATGTCAGACTCATCATCAGTCACTCCTTCCCTAGACCCACCATGTCCTCCTCCTGAGGAGTCCCCCGAACTGTTTGAGCACAGTGTTGGGTACATGCTCCAGGAGGATGCCCAGCGTTTCGAAGGGTCTGATGATGAAACCCAGCTACAGGAAGGCAGTAGGGTGAGAGCAGACAGAGGGGATGCTCAAGAAGGACACCAATCTGGCAGTCATGTTCCAGCAGCTGCAGCATACTGCCAGATTGGCTCCAGTGATGAGGAGGGAGGGGATGATGAGGTCACTGACTCCACGTGGGTGCCTAATAGGAGAGAGGAGGAGGAGGATGAGGAGGAGGCACATCTCCAATGAGACAGGATGCCCTTTGGTGGCCAGCGTAAGGGCAGTACACCGACGGAATCACACCGCAGAGCTCCGCCTGTGCAGGGCGCTGCCTCTGCCCGTCATTCAAAAAGTTCCTTGGTGTGGGCCTTTTTTGAGGCTAGTGCATCAGATCGCACAGCTGCTGTTTGCAACATATGTCTCAAGCGTGTATCGCGTGGCCAAAACATCAGCCGCTTGGGTACCACATGCCTGACCAGACATATGTTGACCTGCCATGCAGCTCGTTGGCAAGCCTACCTCAAAGACCCACACCAAAGAACAAAGCGGACCTCTCCTTGCACCGCATCAGCTGGGATCTCCAACCCCACTATAACTTCAGTCCTCTCTGAAACATGCACTGAGAGGAATGAAGGTGTAGAATTAGGTGTGTCACAGCCAAGTACTTGCGGCCACTCTGCTAGCAGTACACCGACGTCCGATTCTAGCAGGCAAATTTCCCTGCCCCAGCTGCTGGACCGTCGAAAGAAGTTCACTCCCAGCCATCCACATGCCCAGCGGTTGAATGCTAGCTTGGCTAAATTGCTAGCGCTTCAACTGCTGCCTTTTCAGTTGGTAGACTCGGCCCCCTTCCATGAGTTTGTGCAATGTGCGGTTCCTCAGTGGCAGGTTCCCAAACGCCACTTTTTCTCACGGAAGGCTATTCCGGCTCTCTACCGGCATGTGGAAGGCAATGTCTTGGCCTCGCTGGACAGGGCGGTCAGCGGTAAGGTGCATATTACCGCTGACTCATGGTCCAGCAGGCATGGACAGGGACGTTACCTTTCTTTCACGGCCCATTGGGTCACTCTTTTGGCAGCTGGGAAGGATGCAGGACAAGGTGCAGTAGTGTTGGAGGTTGTCCCACCGCCACGCCTCCAAAATGCTACTACTGGTTGTGACACACCTCTCTCCTCCACCCCCTCCTCTTCTTCTTCCTCCATGGCCTCTTCCTGTGGTTTGTCCTATGAACCAGCGGTGCTCCGTAGCCGTTCACGGGGCTACGCAAGTACGCAGGCAAAAAGATGCCATGCCGTGCTTGCGCTGGTGTGTTTGGGGGACAGAAGCCACACTGGGGCAGAGGTCCTGTCTGCTCTGCAGGGCCAGGCCGAGAGGTGGTTGACGCCACGCCAGCTTAAGCCAGGAATGGTGGTTTGCGACAATGGCACCAACCTCCTCTCCGCCCTCCGACAGGGACAACTGACCCATGTGCCCTGTGTGGCTCACGTCCTTAACCTGGTGGTGCAGCGGTTCTTGGGCAGGTACCCGGGCTTACAGGATGTCCTGAGGCAGGCCAGGAAAGTCTGTGTGCATTTCCGCAGATCTTATAATGCCAGTGCTCGCCTGGCTGAGCTGCAAAAGGAGTTGAACCTGCCCAAGAACCGCCTTATATGTGACATGCCCACCAGGTGGAACTCAACGTTGGCCATGCTGCAGCGGCTGCACACGCAGCAGAGGGCCATCAATGAGTACCTGTGCGACTACGGCACCAGGACAGGGTCAGGGGAGCTTGTTTTTTTTTCTCCACGCCAGTGGGGCATGATCAGGGATGCATGCACTGTCCTGGCACCATTTGAGGAGGCCACGAGGATGGTGAGCAGTGACAGTGCATGCATCAGTGACACTGTACCTCTTGTCCACCTGTTGGAGCACACGCTGCGTGGAATAATGGACAGGGCACTTGAGGCAGAACAGAGGCAGGAAGAGGAGGACTTCCTTGCCTCTCAAGGCCCCCTTTACCCAGACAGTGTTCCTTCTGTCCCACCCATCGCACAGGAAGAGGAAGAGGAGGAGGAGGAGGAGGAGGAGGATTGTGTCAGCATGGAGGTGGAGGCTGGCACTCAGCATCATCAGCAGCAGTCTTTTAGGGATGATTTACAGTCCCAAGAAACCAGTGGACTTGTACGTGGCTGGGAGGAGGTGACTGCGGATCATGTCGTCCTTAGTGACCCAGAGGACTCCGGAGCGAATGCCTCAGCAAACCTACGCTGCATGGCCTCCCTGATCCTGCAAAGTCTGCGGAAGGATCCTCGTATTCTTCGGATCAAGGAGAGGGACCATTACTGGCTGGCCACTCTCCTTGATCCACGGTACAAGGGTAAGGTTGCGGACCTTATGTTACTGTCGCAGAGGGAGCAGAGGCTGAGACAACTCCGGGAGGCCTTGCAGAAAGGTCTGTGCAACGCGTTCCCAGAGACTGGGAGGTTACAAACTCCTGGTCCAGGACAACGAGTTGCTGAGGCTTCGGCCAGTCAAAGAAGGAGCGGTGGGGAAGGTGGCCGTCTGACCGATGCGTTCAGACAATTCTTTAGTCCGCAGCCCCAAAGTATGATTGGTTCCAGCAACCATCGCCAGCGTCTGATAAACATGGTGCAGGAATATCTAGGGGCAAGGTCAGACTTGGACACCTTCCCCACCGAAAATCCTCTGGCTTACTGGGTCTTGAGGATGGATCACTGGCCAGAGCTTGCACAGTATGCAATTGAGCTACTGGCCTGTCCTGCATCCAGCGTTCTTTCGGAACGCACATTCAGTGCTGCTGGAGGATTTGTCATGGATCACAGGGTGCGCCTGTCCACCGACTCGGTTGATCGACTGACTTTCATCAAGATGAACCAGTCTTGGATCACCACCAGCTACCACACACCTGATGCTGATATAACAGACTAATTGATTTTAACATGTCACGTCCCTTCAAGACTGATGCTGATGCTGAGTGCCTGTGCTGTTATGTTGACTGGCTATCCTCCTCCTCCGAGTCCTCAATGATACGATTGATGATGATAGCTTGGAAGATCATTTTTGTTTATGGGTGCCGCCACCAGTGGCTAAGGCCCAATTTTTCAGCCCCTGTTTTACAGGGGCGTGTACTTACAATTTTTTTAGCAATAATTTGCCATAGGGCTCATTGCTGTGCTCCAAGTACAGTATCTGTGAGGGGTTGTAGTGTTGTGCCACCAGTGCCTAAGGCCCAATTTTTCAGCCCCTGTTTAACAGGGGCGTGTCATTACAATTTTTGAAGCAATACTTTGCAACAGGGCTCATTGCTGTGCTCCAAGTACAGTATCTGTGAGGGGTTGTAGTGTTGTGCCACCAGTGCCTAAGGCCCAATTTTTCAGCCCCTGTTCAACAGGGGCATGCAATTACAATTCTTGATGTAATAATTCACAGCAGGGCCCATTCCTGCACCCACCAAGAGTAAGTCTGAGGGCTTACAGTGTTGTGGCAACGCCACCACCACCACCACCACCACGAAAGGCCCAATTTTTCAGCCCCTGTTCAAAAGGGGCATGTAATTACAATTATTGATCTAATAATTCACAGCAGGGCCCATTGCTGCACCCACCAAGAGTAACTGTCAGGGCTTACAGTGTTGTGGCACCAGCACCACCATCAAAGCCCCAATTTTTACTACCACTGTTCAACAATTATATGTAATTAAAATTCCTGATATAATAGTTGACAGCAGGGCGTTCCAGCACCAACCAAGAGTAACTGTGAGTGCTTACAGTGTTGTGCCAACACCAACAACTAAGGGGCCTATTTCTGCAGAGTATATACGGCAGGTCCCTACTTTCAAACATCCAACTTACAAACGACTCCTACTTGCAAACGAAAGAAGACAACAGGAAGTGAGAGGAAATCTACCCCTAGGAAGGAAAATTCTCTCCTGTAAGAATGGGGTAGCTATGCCATTTTTCTTAAAGATTTTCATCCATATTACCGGGACCAGACATTACATTAAAGCCGCAAGAAGTTTTAAATGGCTTTTTTTTCCTTTAGAAGTGTCATTTTGTGCAGGGACAGTTCTAAACACGGGAAACACGTGGCACTTCACAGGCATACTTTAGACACCCCCCAGGTACGATATTTAAAGGAATATTTGACTTTTTTTTTTCACTTTATGCATCATTAAAATGACTGCTCCCGAAAAACGACCGTTTTTAAAACTTCTTTTTGCATTGATACATGTCCCCTGGTGCAGAACCCGGGTTCCCAAACCCTTTTTAGGACAATAACATGCATAATAGTTGTTATAATTAGCACTTTAGAATTCGAACGTTCGCATCCATTGTATTTAATAGGGTTCTAATGTTCGTACGAACTTTCGGTCCGTTCGCGGGTTCTGGTGCGAACCGAACCCGGGGGTGTTCGGCTCATCACTATTAGTAAATTAATCACTGTGTCTTTACATTTGTGCCTACTGCGACTGCAACATGTGGCTACTGTTTCTCCATTGTTTGAATCTAATGTAACTGTCCCTAGGCCTGTATCTACTCTCCTCTGATTTAAATGCCATTGAAATTTGTGATGCCACTTTTACAATTAGGTTTACTCATAACCTTTATTCCAGACTATGTCATATAAAACTTTTCTCTACCACTGGTCTGTATGCATACCCAGACTATTTTGCTTCATTGTTTGTGTTTGTATTTGTTTGTTTGTTATCTCTTTATTACTCAATAAAGACAAAATGAAACATAAAATGTACACTTTTCAATGTGTATTGCTGTAATTTTCTGTAAAATTAAAAACAATTTCCTCCTTGTGTGATTGGCTCACTGCTTTTAGGCATCTTCTGCAACAAATTAGTTTTTGGTGAAATACTTTCAAAAGGTTAATCACTTCTAAAGGGATGCTGACACTGAAACTTTCCCCATTAGAACACTGCAAGTGTATCAGATGATTAACATTGAAAGTCACTTTTATTTAGAATGTTTTCCACTTTGTGTCTTTGGATACTAACATCTATCTCTTCAGAGCAGTTTGTTAAAATCTTTATGATGTACATTGATCATCCAGAGTATTTCTGAACCAAAATGGAGCTACTCTTTATTTTTTCTTCTTCCTCCATGTAGTTGTAGATAATATTTTTCCATGACAGCTGATCTATGTCTGACTGCTTGATGTCAGGGGTCTGGTCATCATTTATACATTCTCTTAAATTTGCACCACTACAGGGAGTGTTATTTGAACACTGCCTCCTGTGTTTGACAGGTGCCAGTGCTGTCAATTATAGATCAGCCTGGCAATGCCTATAAGCACTCTCATCCCACTCCCTGAAGCCCTGAGTGGCACACGTCACTGTAATGTACCCAGACTATTAATTTTATCTCATTAGCCACAGCTTGCTATATGCAGGAAAAAAAATTAAAAACATTTATATTTTCTGTCAGAGCAGGATGGAGAATATTTCAGCAATGTAGAATCACAGATTCTATCCCGCTATGGGAGGCCCACAAATGCGTGATCCGAGGGGAATTATTGTCTCTAGCGGCAGATGCCAAAAGAAAAACACCAGGAAACGGTCCAGACATTAATTAAAATTCATAGACTAGAAACTCTCCACAAACACTCACAGTCACAAAAATCCTTGCAGGACCTACTACACACTCGCTCCCTTCTGCTGGAATAATTAGGGAAACGTACAAAACGCCAATACGTGCTTTGTCAGAAGGTGTTCTACGAGCGTGGCAATAAAAGTGGAAGACTTTTGGCAAGGGCGGTGCAGGCTTCGAGAGCTTCTCTCACAATTCACCACATACGCGACCGACATGGTACACTACATGCGACTAATGAGGACATAGCTAAAACCTTTGAGTATTATTACTCCAAGCTTTATAACCTATGTTCAGAAGAAACTAACCCAATATCCCAGAAATCAAGTAGGTGAGGCCATTACAAAGTTTTTAACCCGGTATGGCAAACAAACAATTACTGAACAGCAGGCTGAGGAGATGGAAATCCCCCTTTCTGAACAGAAGTTACAGACCGCCATGAAACAAATGAAACCGGGCAAGAGCCCAGGCCCTGATGGGCTCTCATTACAATATTACAAATGTTTCATGGATGTCTTGGCTCCTAAGATGATTTCTACTTTCAACGCCCTCTCAACACCTAATATATCCACAGGTCACATGTTAGATGCGCATATAACGGTCCTCCCTAAGGAAGGTAAAGATGTCATGCAAGTATCAAATTATAGACCCATCTCTCTACCTAATGTAGACGTAAAACTATACACGAAGATCCTGGCCAATAGATTACTACCTCTCCTTCCCAATCTCATATCCTTTGACCAGGTAGGTTTTGTTCCTGGTAGAGAGGCCAGGGACAACACTATACAAGCTTTAAACATGCACCATTGGCTGACATCATCTAATACCCCGGGCTTTTTTTTGTCATTGGACGCGGAGAAGGCATTCGACAGAGTGGCCTGGGACTACATGCATGAGGTTCTGAGGTCGATAGGACTTTGATCGCGCATGCTGACTCACATTTTGGCATTATACTCCAACCCTTCTGCGTGTGTACGAGTAAATGGCCACCTGTCGGACGCCTTCACCATTGACAACAGCACCCGCCAGGGTTGTCCCTTGTCCCCCCTGATTTATGTCCTTACCCTGGAATCTTTCCTGAACAAATTGAGATTAAACACTAACATCGCGGGGGTCCAAATATGGGACAGGGAATATAAAGTAGACGCTTATGCGGATGACATTCTGTTATCCATAAAGTCCCCTCTCATCACCCTGCCGAACTTGTTAAAAGATATAGAATATTTTGGCACCTTATCTAATTTTAAAATCAACTATACAAAATCACATGCATTAAATGTCTCTCTCACCCCACAGGAAATAGACTGTTGTCAACACTCCTTTCCAATGGAGGGGAGATACAATCCCATACTTGGGTATCCAGATCACTACTAAATTGTCAGACTTGTACAAACACAATTTTCAGGTTATTCTGAACAAAACAAAATCAGATCTAAAAGAGTGGGCAGGTTTAAATATCTCATGGTCTGGCCGTTCAGCCTTGCTTAAATTGACTATTCTCCCACGCTTTTTATATTTGATGCAGACAATCCCAATCCATCTTCCGACAGCTTTCTTTGCGATGTACAGGCAGGCTTGCTCAAGATTTATTTGGAAGGATTCCCCAACGCGCACCAAGATTAAGGGAGGGATAGGCTTACCTGACCTCTATAAATATTATTTAGCATGTCATCTCACCAGAATCGCTGACTGGAATATCCATTATGACAACAAGTTATGGGTACATATAGAAAACTATTTTTCATGATCCCTAATCCATGATCTCCCTTGGCTCATGCCTAAACATTGGCCAACAGAGTCGTTGACACACCCACTCATTCATCCATCCCTAGTAGCCTTCACATGGGCAGCTAAATCTACAGCCCTTTCCTCAATTCCAGGGCCCCTAACCATGCTGAACGGAAATCCGGATTTCCCACCAGGAAACACAAGCTCATTTCTGAGTCGCAAATGGCCTTACAAAGACATGAGTGTGCAACACTTCTTCTCGAAGGGCACCCCTAGTTCTTACGATCATCTGGTAGACATTTCACTAACCAAATCTTTCCCCTTTTGGACTTATAGACAGATTCTGAGCTTCCTGTCTACGCAACCAACGCCATCAACATGGACACGACAGCTCACACCATTTGAATCCCTCTGTACAAGAAAAACGCCAGAAAGGCATTTGATATGTTTTATCTATACGCTATTGCTAGAAGAGCCTAACACCACTAGAGAGCCCACGCGCAACGCATGGGATAGGGAACTGCTGCTTTCCTTATCCGATGATGACTGGGAAACCATACACGAATATGCACACAAGGGCTCCATGAATGTAGCGATTCAAGAAAATTGCTATAAAATTGAAACATGTTGGTACAGGACCCCCTCTCTCCTCCACAAATTTTCGCCATCTAAACTTAACACGTGCTGGAGATGCAGTACAGCAGAAGGCACTATGCTCCATGTCTGGTGGGATTGTGACTCTCTCCAACCATTATGGAAAACGGTGCACGACATTATCACAAAGGTCACCACGTATACCTTAAATTATGCCCCAACGCAATATTTACTGCATCATACGACAATGTCTAAAATTGTTTATTACAAATCATTAGTTATGCACATGGTGAATGCGGCAAGACTTTGTGTTCTGATACATTGGGGATCTAGCTCCCCTCCAACTGTTAGAGAGTGGTTCGCCAGGCTCTCCAAGATAGAAGAGATGGAGGAACTGATACATATCTCCCAAGAGTGGATACAAAAATTCACGACAACATGGACATGCTGGACTCACTTTAAAACGACTGAACACTTTTGAAACGCCAGTTCCTAGATAGAATGCCGACAAGTGCTCTAAGTATACAGTTTGCAATACTTGGGCCATGGGGGGTGGAGCGCGGGGGAGGCAAAGATGGCAGGACTTGTTACTTTTGCACCGCTAATCCATACCCCACTGACCTCTCCTTTCTGTGCCCTTTCCTCCAGCTTATTTCCCCCATTCTGTTTCTGCAGTTTCCCTTGTCCCTTGCCCCTTCCACTTTTTTTTTCTCTTTTTTCTTCTCTCTTTTTTTGTTTCCCTCTCTTCAGTCTCAATGCCTTTCTCTTTTCCCTCCTCCCCGTTTTCGTTTCTGACAATCTCAATGTACCAGATATAGAAGGGTTGTTGTCCACCTGCATATAGAAATGATCAGGTTTATAACCAATGTGGTAAATGGAAAAAATATGCTTATATGAGTCCCTGATTGTTTTGCATTCTGTTTTTCTCTCTGGTACACCATGAGATTTGAATGACATTTGTAGTTCGCAAACCTTTTGTGTGATATTTACGATGTTTGAATTGTAACATTTATCTGTTTTGGATTTCAATAAAAATTTATGGAAAAAAAAAAGAATCACAGATTCTGGAATTTTGCTTTAAGTAGGGCATTCAAAAACATTTGTCCTTTGGTGATCTCTAAAATATATGCGCAATAACCATATTCACTTCAATTCAGAAAAATATTTATATAAAATTCAATTGACAGGGAATTTATTATATATTTTAATTTTTCTTCTACAAATGTATAATTTTAAAAGCATTATATTTCTACTACTTCATACAATCTAATAACTATTCATTTATGAGTATGCGCAAGGACTTGTCATTGTAAACCATTTGCTACAGATCATATGAAATTACGATAATGAGAGGAATTATGAAAATGATCATCAAATTAAACAGGATCTGCGTTATTTGTCATACTGCACTGAAAATATAATTAGATAATTATTAAAGATCAACATAATCACTAATTCTAATTACTTTATTTCTTTATAAGGCATAGCCATGAATTATATTTTGTTTAGTTTTTTTTTTAAATATATTAGGTGTGCTTTGTTTTTTTTACATGATTTTATTTACTAATATTTAAATACGTTTTAAAAAGGTCCCACACCAAGCGTATTGTTCATAACTAATAATTTGTGGCTTTTTCATTGTTGCAGTATAAGTAAAAAAAAGTGGTTTCTCACCAAGGTTATTATTCCAAAATGACATACAAAATATACAGCCAAAGTAGTTGTTTTATTTAACAGGAGGCAGGGGTGGATCCAGAGTCTAGTCTCGGGAGGGGCACTACCAGAGAATATTTTTTTTTGGGGGCAATTTATCAGGGAAATGACTGGTGTTAGCGCTTCAATGATCAAGGCACCATGGTTGTTATGGTGTCAGGATGATTGAAGCACATTATTTCTATTATTACATAATGTAATATAAAATGAAATGGTTCAACTCACCATAATGCTGAATCAGTGGGAGCCCCGACACTTGCCACATCACCTGCCCCGTCACCTGCCACCAGATGCAGCATGTCACTTGCCACGTCACCTGCCACACGTTGCGGATTGTAACTTGCCACGTCGCCTGCCACGCGTTGCGGATTGTCACTTGCCACACGTTGCGGATTGTCACTTGCCACATCACCTGCCACAAGTTGTGGAATGTCACTTGCCTGCCGCCAGATGCAGATTGTCGCTTGCCACGTCATCTGCCACATGTTGCGGATTGTCACTTGCCACAAGTTGCGGAATGTCACTTGCCTACCACCAGATGCAGATTATCACTTGCCACGTCACCTGCTACAAGTTGCAGATTGTCACTTGCTACGTCACCTGCCACATGTTGCAGATTGTAACTTGCCACGTCACCTGCCACATGTTGCCGATTGTCACTTGCCACGTCACCTGCCACAAGTTGCGGATTGTCACTTGCCATGTCACCTGTCACAAGTTGCGGCTTGTCACTTGCCACAAGTTGCGGAATGTCATTTGCCTGCCACCAGATGCAGATTGTCACTTGCCACAAGTTTCAGATTGTTACTTGCCACGTCACCTGCCACATGTTGCGGATTGTCACTTGCCACGTCACCTGCCAAATGTTGTGGATTGTCACTTGCCACGTCACCTGCCACAAGTTGCGGATTGTCACATCACCTGCCACATGTTGCGGATCGTCACCTGTCACAAATTGTAGAATGTCACTTGCCTGCCACCAGATGCATATTGCCACTTGCCACCTCACCTGCCACACCTTGCGGATTGAAACTTGCCACCTCACCTGCCACATGTTGCGGATTGTCACTTGCCACGTCACCTGCCACATGTTGCGGATTGTCACTTGCCACGTCACCTGCCACAAGTTGCGGAATGTCACTTGCCTGCCACCAGATGCATATTGTCACTTGCCACCTCACCTGCCACACCTTGCAGCTTGTCACTTGAGACGTCACCTGCCACAAGTTTCAGATTGTCACTTGCCACAAGTTGCGGAATGTCACTTGCCTGCCGCCAGATACAGATTGTCACTTGCCACGTCACGTGCCACATGTTGCGGATTGTCACTTGCCACAAATTGGGGAATGTCACTTCCCTGCCACCAGATGCAGATTGTCACTTGCCACAAGTTGCGGATTGTAACTTGCCACGTCACCTGCCACATGTTGCGGATTGTCACTTGCCACAAGTTTCGGATTGTCACTTGCCACGCCACCTGTCACAAGTTGCGGATTGTCACTTGCCTGCCACCAGATGCATATTCTCACTTGCCACTTCACCTGCCACACCTTGCAGATTGTCACTTGCAACGTCACCTGTCACAAGTTGCAGATTGTCACTTGCCACAAGTTGCAGAATGTAATTTGCCTGCCACCAGATGCAGATTGTCACTTGCCACGTCACCTGCCACTAAATGCAAATTGTCACTTTCCACGTCACCTGCCACATGTTTTGGATTGTCACTTGCCACGTCACCTGCCACAAGTTGTGGAATGTCACTTGCCTGCCACCAGATGCATATTGTCACTTGCCACCTCACCTGCCACACCTTGCAGCTTGTCACTTGCAACGTCACAAGTTTCAGATTGTCACTTGCCACATCACCTGCCACATGTTGCGGATTTTCACTTGTCACGTCACCTGCCACAAGTTGCGGATTGTCACATCACCTGCCACATGTTGCGGATCGTCACCTGTCACAAATTGTAGAATGTCACTTGCCTGCCACCAGATGCATATTGCCACTTGCCACCTCACCTGCCACACCTTGCGGATTGAAACTTGCCACCTCACCTGCCACATGTTGCGGATTGTCACTTGCCACGTCACCTGCCACATGTTGCGGATTGTCACTTGCCACGTCACCTGCCACAAGTTGCGGAATGTCACTTGCCTGCCACCAGATGCATATTGTCACTTGCCACCTCACCTGCCACACCTTGCAGCTTGTCACTTGAGACGTCACCTGCCACAAGTTTCAGATTGTCACTTGCCACAAGTTGCGGAATGTCACTTGCCTGCCGCCAGATACAGATTGTCACTTGCCACGTCACGTGCCACATGTTGCGGATTGTCACTTGCCACAAATTGGGGAATGTCACTTCCCTGCCACCAGATGCAGATTGTCACTTGCCACAAGTTGCGGATTGTAACTTGCCACGTCACCTGCCACATGTTGCGGATTGTCACTTGCCACAAGTTTCGGATTGTCACTTGCCACGCCACCTGTCACAAGTTGCGGATTGTCACTTGCCTGCCACCAGATGCATATTCTCACTTGCCACTTCACCTGCCACACCTTGCAGATTGTCACTTGCAACGTCACCTGTCACAAGTTGCAGATTGTCACTTGCCACAAGTTGCAGAATGTAATTTGCCTGCCACCAGATGCAGATTGTCACTTGCCACGTCACCTGCCACTAAATGCAAATTGTCACTTTCCACGTCACCTGCCACATGTTTTGGATTGTCACTTGCCACGTCACCTGCCACAAGTTGTGGAATGTCACTTGCCTGCCACCAGATGCATATTGTCACTTGCCACCTCACCTGCCACACCTTGCAGCTTGTCACTTGCAACGTCACAAGTTTCAGATTGTCACTTGCCACATCACCTGCCACATGTTGCGGATTTTCACTTGTCACGTCACCTGCCACATGTTGTGGATTGTCACTTGCAACGTCACCTGCCACAAGTTGCGGATTTTCACTTGCCACATCACCTGCCACATGTTGCAGATTGTCACGTCACCTGACACATGTTGTGGATTGTCACTTGCCTGCCACCAGATGCATATTGCCACTTGCTACCTCACCTGCCACACCTTGCGGATTGTCACTTGCCACATCACCTGCCACATGTTGCGGATTGTTACTTGCCACGTCACCTGCCAGATATTGCGAATTGTCACTTGCCGCAAGTTGCGGAATGTCACTTGCCTGCCACCAGATGCATATTCTCACTTGCCACTTCACCTGCCACACCTTGCAGATTGTCACTTGCAACGTCACCTGTCACAAGTTGCAGATTGTCACTTGCCACATCACCTGCCACATGTTGCATGTTGTCACTTGTCATGTCACCTGCCACATGTTGCGGATTGTCACTTGTCACATCACCTACCACATGTTGCGGATTGTCACTTGTCACATCACCTGCCACATGTTGCGGATTGTCACTTGTCACGTCACCTGCCACATGTTGCAGATTGTCACTTGCCACGTCACCTGCCACAAGTTGTGGATTGTCACATGCCACATCACCTGCCACATGTTGCGGATTGTCACTTGTCACGTCACCTGCCACATGTTGTGGACTGTCACTTGCCACGTCACCTGCCACAATTTGCGGATTGTCACTTGCCACATCACCTGCCACATGTTGCGGATTGTCACTTGCCACCTCACCTGCCACACCTTGCAGACTGTCACTTGCAACGTCACCTGCCACATGTTCCACATTGTCACGTGCCACATCACCTGCCACATGTTGCGGATTGTCACTTGCCACGTCACCTGCCACAAGTTGCGGATTGTCACTTGCCACGTCACCTGCCACAAGTTGCGGAATGTCACTTGCCTGCCACCAGATGCATATTGTCACTTGCCACCTCACCTGCCACAAGTTGCGGAATGTCACTTGCCTGCCACCAGATGCATATTGTCACTTGCCACCTCACCTGCCACACCTTGCAGACTGTCACTTGCAACGTCACCTGCCACAAGTTCCACGTTGTCACCTGCCACATCACCTGCCACATGTTGCGGATTGTCACTTGCCACGTCACCTGCCACAAGTTGCGGATTGTCACTTGCCACATCACCTGCCACATGTTGCGGATTGTCAATTGCCACGTCACCTGCCACAAGTTGTGGAATGTCACTTGCTTGTCACCAGATGCATATTGCCATTTGCCACCTCACCTTCCACACCTTGCGGCTTGTCACTTGCCACATCACCTGCCACATGTTGCGGATTGTCACTTACCACATCACCTGCCACATGTTGCAGAATGTCACTTGCCATGTCAGCTGCCACAAGTTGCGGATTGTCACTTGCCACGTCAGCTGCCACAAGTTGCGGATTGTCACTTGTCACATCACCTACCACATGTTGCGGATTGTCACTTGTCACATCACCTGCCACATGTTGCGGATTGTCACTTGTCACGTCACCTGCCACATGTTGCAGATTGTCACTTGCCACGTCACCTGCCACAAGTTGTGGATTGTCACATGCCACATCACCTGCCACATGTTGCGGATTGTCACTTGTCACGTCACCTGCCACATGTTGTGGATTGTCACTTGCCACGTCACCTGCCACAATTTGCGGATTGTCACTTGCCACATCACCTGCCACATGTTGCGGATTGTCACTTGCCACGTCACCTGCCACAAGTTGCGGAATGTCACTTGCCTGCCACCAGATGCATATTGTCACTTGTCACCTCACCTGCCACACCTTGCAGACTGTCACTTGCAACGTCACCTGCCACAAGTTCCACATTGTCACGTGCCACATCACCTGCCACATGTTGCGGATTGTCACTTGCCACGTCACCTGCCACATGTTGCGGATTGTCACTTGCCACAAGTTGCGGAATGTCACTTGCCTGCCACCAGATGCATATTGTCACTTGCCACCTCACCTGCCACAAGTTGCGGAATGTCACTTGCCTGCCACCAGATGCATATTGTCACTTGCCACCTCACCTGCCACACCTTGCAGACTGTCACTTGCAACGTCACCTGCCACAAGTTCCACATTGTCACCTGCCACATCACCTGCCACATGTTGCGGATTGTCACTTGCCACGTCACCTGCCACAAGTTGCGGATTGTCACTTGCCACATCACCTGCCACATGTTGCGGATTGTCAATTGCCACGTCACCTGCCACAAGTTGTGGAATGTCACTTGCTTGTCACCAGATGCATATTGCCACTTGCCACCTCACCTTCCACACCTTGCGGCTTGTCACTTGCCACATCACCTGCCACATGTTGCGGATTGTCACTTACCACATCACCTGCCACATGTTGCAGAATGTCACTTGCCATGTCAGCTGCCACAAGTTGCGGATTGTCACTTGCCACGTCAGCTGCCACAAGTTGCGGATTGTCACTTGCCACATCACCTGCCACATGTTTGCGGATTGTCACCTGCCACGTCACCTGTCACATGTTGCGGATTGTCACTTGCCTGCCACCAGATGCATATTGTCACTTGCCACCTCACCTGCCACACCTTGTGGATTGTCACTTGCTAAGGTGGTGTTTTGCTTGTCAGAGTCAGGCAGCAGAGAGATGATGTAATCTCTCTGCTGCCTGCACAGTGAAGGCAGAAGTTACTGCAAGGATGCAGGGTGGGCAACTCTCAGTTGGTTACACTTTATTTCAGGTAAATGCAGTACCTGAAGAAAACGAAGTCCAGCCAATGGACATTTTTGTGACCCTATAATCAGAGGTTCAATTTTACAAAATAGGTCACCTGTTAAATAAATGTTTATATACCTAACTTTATAGCAGCATATGTATTAAAAAACTGCTGTAAATATCACTACTTATCCAATGTTCAAATATTTGCAGCACTCAGAGAGCAGAGATCTGGTGTCTTTTCAGTATGCAGTCCATCGGAAAAGTTTCCAAACCAGTCAAGCCTCAGCGTTCACTCCGTTTCCCATCCAACAGTACAAAAATACTGTCTCTGGCAGTGCTGCTCTCCTTGAGCGAGGAAACTCCAAGTACTTTAAGGAGATAAAGGAGGCCGCAAACTCCTAGTGCATTTACCTTTAACACTAAAATATTTTCTTAAAAAGCCAAAAGCATACTCAGGAACATGAGGAAATCACAAGAAATCTGAGGAAGGGGGGCTTGTCTCCCGAAACATATCAACTTTCCCAACACTGCGATCTGATATGCACCATGTTGGAGATGTGATTTTATATGCTTGTGATTTCCTCATGTTTGTGAGTATGCTTTTGTTTTTTTAATAAAATATTTTATAGTGTTAAAGTTAATGCACTAGGTGTTTGCGCCCTCCTTTATTACCTTATAATATATCAGAAAAGTATGCCTATTTAAATGCTTCTTTAATCACTTCCCTACCCACCCATAGTCAAATGACGTCCACAGATGGGATCTCCCATCCTGGGTGGACGTCATATGACGTCCTGGGCTTTGTGGGGGAATATCTGAATGATGCCTGCAGCTAGAGGCATCATTTAGATATCCTTCTGTTCTGCCGGCGATTCTGTGCACCATAAGAATGATCATAGCGGCAGTACCGCCGCTTGATCATTCTTATAGGCGGCGGGAGGGGACACTCCCCCCTCCCACCGCCATGCGATGCTTCACCAGTCATCTCTATGACCGTCGGAGGCCCGGGCGCGATATGATGACGTCACGCCCGGGTCCTCAGATGTAAACAAAGCCGCCATTGCTGGTAGTAAACATGAGATTAGTGAAAAAAAAAATCATGATCTCATGCTTTCCAGCCTGGAGGAGAGATGTGGGGTCTTATTGACCCCGCATCTCTCAATAAAGAGGACCTGTCACACACATTCCTATTACAAGGGATGTTTACATTCCTTGTAATAGGAATAAAAGTGATCAAAAAAAAATGTAAAATAAGTGTAAAAATAAAAAAAATAAGTAAAATAAAAAAATTAATAATAAAAAAAATAAAAAAATTTAAACGCCCCTGTCCCCAGTAGCTCGCGATCAGAAGCGAACGCACACGCAAGTCCCGCCCACATATGTAAACGCCGTTCAAACCACATATGTGTGAGGTATCACCGCGTGCTTTAGAGCGCGTGCAACAATTCTAGCACTAGACCTCATCTGTAACTCTAACCTGTGTAAGATTAGCGGTTGTTGGCTCTCGTAGTAGATGCATTTTTTCAGTGATGCAAGCCAGTCAGGAACTCTGTTTAAGGGCATGGTAGCCCATGTTTATTTAAAAGCACAAAAGTTCACAAGTACATCTGTAGTATTCACAGGGGGGGTTCCACCATTCCTGTATCTTGCATACTTAACACTTTAGCCTCGTAGCTTTACCTTCTTGCTATCCAGGCCTTTAGCCTAGGCCTTGGGTCTGCTCCTCAGACCCAAATAGTTTCCAAGAGTTTAAGCTTTCTCCCTGCTTACCCCTGGTCAGCACCTTTGTTGCTGTATCACTAATGATGTCTGCCTCCTGCAGACATGCACCGCCTCTGACTCCACTCAGAGGATGAGAGTCCATCTGACTCCCATGCACACAGACTTCCTCTCTGTTGGGTGGAGCCCTGATTCATAATCATATCAGAACTAAATAGCCCAAGACACAGCTGATCAATCAGCATGTCTTTCTTTACCAAATCTGGCGTAAACCAACACTCTTGAAGGTCGCACAGAGTCGCACCCTCACATACCCTCCCCCCTTGTTTCGAACCGGAGGGAGGAACACATGATCCCGTCACCATAAACTGGACACCTCTGTGCCAGCCATTGGCTGCGTAGGCCCATTTCTTTTTCGGGGTATGTGTCCACCAGCACTTCACCTTGGCGCCTCTGTGCCAACTATCCGTAGCAGTAGTCCTAATCTGCCCAACCTTTTCTCTAAAGGGGCCGTCCACCCACATCTTCTTCCGGGTGTACTTCCACCAGCCCTTCTTCCTGAACCATGGGCTCCCACTAATCTCTCTATCTCTTCTACCTTTTGGCCTCAGGACCCTTCTTTTTCCTCCCACAGACCTACTCTCCCAGGACTGTTGGGGGCCCACTTTCATGAAATCTGTCAGGGACTGGCCACTCTCACTACCTGATGCAACATTAACCAACAACATTTATTTCTCAGGTTCACTAACCCCTGTGTGGTTACTCTTGGCCACCAAACCATCTGTGATTACTACCATATCCTCAATAGCAATGTTCCACAAGGGGTTATTCAACACAATATTGTCATTTGGACCTCTTGTCCTGTTTGCTAGGACAGTGTCTATGGAAGGACCATCTACAGGCAAGCAGTTACTCCCTATGGGACAGTCCCGCAGTTTCACATCGCCCCCTGTTGTCCAACACTCCAATAACAATTGTCCTACCAAAGCACATGTTCCACCACATTTTCCCACACCAATCTCTTTAACCATTTCTGTGTCCATTGGTACCTCAACCAATAGCTCAGAGTTGTCTGACAGTGCTCCACAGTGCTTCTCATACATATTTCCGTTACAGTTACCATCACTGTTATTTCCTGTCACAGTGTCTCCGGTTACCTCAAGCTGCACCTCTCTACGAGTGATAGACTGAATCCCCACTACTGCCACGTCCGCTCCGGGCCCTTCCTTTACATGATGTGTAGCGGGTGGGACAGTACACGCACCACGTACCAACAACTGCTCAGCCGCACCTCGGACCGCACCAGCAGGAATACACCCCATCACACCAGCATACGGAGAGACTTTCCCTATGTCCATTGTCTCTAATTTCTCCAACAATTCCCCTGAGCGCCTTCCGCACATAACCGCCGCTGGAAGCACTCTAAGAGAACTGTGAGACAACTTTCCATAAAAGCAATCAACAGTGTAGCAACCAATTTTCATCAACATTGCTTAACAACGCATGTATCACCTGCGTCCACCGATTGGTACTACGCAGTACCATGTCACCCCTCTGCTGTGGATAGACGCAGGTGTACATTGGAAAGATTCTCACCAATTCCCACAACATCTCAGAAATTTCTAGACGTGCCGCATCTAAACACAGAACTGTAGGAACTTTTCCTTTACTAACAATGTGGAGGGGCTCATTTGCTAAGGCGTGAGAAGCCGAGACACTTAGAGACCTCTACCTCAGAAGCAACTGACAAAACTAGTGGCTCCCTCTGAGCACTGCAAATCGCATGTGTCACACTCCTCCTCTCACTTTCAGCAACACTGAGCCGTTCCAAATCGCTATCCATTACCCCATCAACCTGACGCTCAACATTACTCATCTCTTTTACTGTGGACAAAACCTCTGCCATGTATGCGCCCTTTTCAGATCCTTCCAACTGGAGAGGGTTAATTTCTGCAAAAGCCAACGTACCCGTGTCTACCGGCCCTGCAGCCTCTCTATCTAGCATAGCAGAAATTGTGTCCACCCCACTGTTACCCATTGAGCCTTCCTTGTTTAAATGCCCTTGTGGCAAAACATTTTTAAACACAACAGGCTGCAATAACATAACTTGACCACTTTGCTTGGGTGGCGCTTCACTAAACCCATAAGGACTGTCAGCAGTGACAGACCGTAGCAACTCATTATTACTACAAGCAATTTCAAACATTTGAGTTTTACCATTTTTCTCATCACCATGGTCAAGTACCCTCTTATCAATCAGAGCGGCACCACAGTTGTCCCAGGCAACCTCTGGCTCCAACACACAGAGCTCCCTGGAGGTTTCCAAGGACACCTCTGCAGACTTAGATACTGTTGCCAAGGGGAATCGCATATCCTGCTTAGCGATCACCCCTACCTCATTAAGCATCACATTACCATAAGCACATGTATCATCAGCATTCAAAACATAGCAGTTTTTTAAGCTCTATCAAATTGTCCTTTGTCAAAAGGCATGGCACCCTGCGTGCCACTCAGCACACCACCCTTTCTCTCCAAGGGCATTCTTTTGCCCACTAGGGCGTCTGCACAGTTGTCTTGGGAAACCACTTGCCTCACCACTGCAGGCTCCTTGGTGGTTTCCCTTGGCAACTCTGCAGCACCTGTCACTAGGGAACCTGGTACACCCACTGATTTGGTCACCCATAGCACATCTCTCCCAGCACTCTGCTGGACTACCTTAGGTGCACACAGAGTCCACATGTCCTTTTCAATTCTTGACTTTGCTGCAAGCTGGGTTTTAACCTGTGTCTCTCCATTGCTCTGGGTAGCACACTGCAGCAAGTCCATTTTTACTCCTTCTGCGGATCTCCTCACCGAACATAATGCCACTTCACTCGGATCAGTCTCACAAATTGCCACAGTCTTACCACATCCTGCAGGTGGTGTAATAGCCTTCACTTGAGTGTGTTGTCTCACAAGTGTGGTGTCTCCACAGGCTGACTCCCCCATGTGGCCATGGAGCAACACTGCAGCCTTTCCGGATTTTCCAACATCGGCTGCAGGCAAATTCAATTTTCTGTTGTCAGGGGCAACAGCAGACCTACACACCTGGTCATACCCCTTGCAGGATGCTGGATACGATACCCTCTTCTCTGGGCTTGCAGGCAAAGCATTAAGCCCAACAACACAATCAGCAGCTGTATTCCACAAGCTTGGACAAGAAAAGATCCCATGGCCCAGCTGACCACATTCCAGGCATGGCACTTGGCGACTTTCTCCTGTTGCTAAGGGAGACGGCACTCTCCCAACATGCAGACTTTTACTGGTATCTCTATGAGGATGGTGATATACCTCCTCTCTGTAGCTCCTCCTTTCTGAAAACATATTTTCTCTGGTTGCTATGGGAGACCACATTCTCCCCGCTGATCTTTTCCAGCGCTCTCTAGATTGGATTGCTCCTAGGAAATTGTCGTAGTCATCTCGGTTACTATACATCCCACGGTACACCTCCTGGTACTCCTCTATCAGAAAAGCTTGCACCAACTCAACCCAGCGATTTCTGGGCCATCCTCTGTAGGAAGCAATCATAGCAAACTCCTCCAAAAAATCTTCAACACTTTCCGAAGGTAACATAGGCCATACGAAGTCAGCTGTATGGATTTCTGCTTTGTTGCCATAGGCAACCGCACACATATGCTCACTCATTACACTCAGAGCAGGCTTCTCATATCTTTGCTTTGCTGGAGCCTGGGACACAGGGCACTTGGAAACTTCATGCCCCCACTCACTGCACCGCAAACAACGCACTTGGTTCTTAACACTTTGCACATTGACAGCTGGCCAGCTTGCACCAGCGTTGTTAGGAGCAACAGCATGTGCTTCCCCTTTAACTTGGTTCAGTGCGGCCAAGTGCATCTTGCACCAGTCTGGGGCTTGTTCTGTCGGTATCAACCCCTCCAGCCACAAAGTTCTGTCTCTCATCTCAGCAAACATTGCTTCCTTTTTGCGTTTTGACCGCCCCATCTCTGTAATCAGGTCAACGTTTTTTAACACAGTTCCTTTTAACACAGGAAAATTTGAGGTACTGTCTCCAAGACTTGTAAACAGCACACTTTCACATGCAGACTTCACTCTCTGCGATTCCGCTTGAACCATCCACTCACTGGACCTTTCTAAGTGGACACATCTTCTCAGGCCAGGCTGAGCTTACTTCCACAGGTACATCACCTGTATAGAACACAGTCCATTAATTGAACTCCTGTGCAATGCAGTTCGCCTGGCTGCCACACACAGCTAGCAGCAGTTCACCGCAGAAAACTTTAACTTTTCATTCAGATTGGCTGTTCATCACAGTATTGTTGTTAAACAAACAGTTTCTTTTTACTCACTGTTTTTGGTATGCGAGGATCTGGAACTCTTCCAAAAACTGCCCAAAGCAATACCTCCACCATATGTATGATTAGCGGTTGTTAGCTCTCGTAGTAGATGCGTTTTTTCAGTGATGCAAGCCAGTCAGGAACTCTGTTTAAGGGCATGGTAGCCCATGTTTATTTAAAAGCACAAAAGTTCACAAGTACATTTGTAATATTCACAGGGGGGTTCCACCATTCCTGTATCTTGCATACTTAACACTTTAGCTTCGTAGCTTTACATTCTTGCTATCCAGGCCTTTAGCCTAGGCCTTGGGTCTACTCCTCAGACCCAAACAGTTTCCAAGAGTTTAAGCTTTCTCCTTGCTTACCCCTGATCAGCACCTTTGTTGCTGTATCACTAATGATGTCTGCCTCCTGCAGACATGCACCGCCTCTGACTCTACCCAGAGGATGAGAGTCCACCTGACTCCCATGCACACAGACTTCCTCTCTGTTGGGTGGAGCCCTGATCCATAATCATGTCAGAACTAAATAGCCCAAGACACAGCTGTTCAATCAGCATGTCTTTCTTTACCAAATCTGGCGTAAACCAACACTCTTGAAGGTCGCACAGAGTCGCACCCTCACACCTGGTAACCTGTAAAAAAATTGAAAGCGTCGCCTATGGAGATTTTTAAGTACCAAAGTTTGGCGCCATTCCATGAGTGTGCGCAATTTTAAAGCGTGACATGTTAGGTATCTATTTACTCAGCGTAACATCATTTTTCATATTTTCCCAAAAAATTGGGCTAACTTTACTGTTTTGTTATTTTTTAATTCAAGAAACCATTTTTTTCCCCAAAAAAGGAGTTTGAAAAATTATTGCGCAAATACCGTGCAAGAAAAAAAAGTTGCAATGACCGTCATTTTATTCCCTAGGGTGTCTGCTAAAAAAACATATATAATGTTTGGGGGTTCTGAGTAATTTTCTAGCAAAAGAATGAGGATTTGTACATGTAGGAGAGAAATGCCAGAATAGGCCCAGTATTGAGGTGGTAAAAAAAGCCTGGGGTTGAAGTGGTTAACAGATGAGCTCTGTCCCCCCCAGTCTGCAAGAGCCAAATGTTCATTATGTCTAGCAGTGCACAGAGCAGGCTCTATCACTTACCTTATACCCCACTAAGGTCAGCTCCAGAACTCTCCTACTCTGCTCCAGGGATGAGCCGAACACCCCCCTGTTCGGTTCGCACCTGAACCTGCGAACAGACAGAATGTTCGCGTGAACTTTAGAACCCTATTAAATACAATGGACTCGAACATTCAAAATCTAAAGTGCTAATTATAAAGGCTAGTATGCAATTTATTGTACTAAAAAGTGTTTGGGGACCCGGGTCCTGCCCCAGGGGACATGTATCAATGCAAAAAAAAGTTTAAAAAATTTACGTTTTTACGGGAGCGGTGATTTTAATAATGCTTAAAATGAAAAAATAAAAGTGAAATATTCCTTTAAATTTCGTACCTGGGGGGTGTGTATGATATGCATGTAAAGTGGCGCATGTTTCCCGTGCTTAGAACTGTCCCTGCATAAAATGTAATTTTTGAAGGAAAAAAAGTTATTTAAAACTCACTCGCGGCTATTAATGAATTGTCGGCTTTTATCAATACATAGAAAAGTCATTGATAAAAAAAAAAAGCGTGGGGGTTCCCCCAAATTCAATTACCAGGCCCTTCAGGTCTGGAATGGATATTAAGGGGAACCCTGCCGCAAATTTTAAAAAAAATGGCGTGGGGTTCCCCCTAAATATCCATACCAGGCCCTTCAGATCTGGCATGGATTTTAAGGGGAACTCCACCCCAAATTAAAAAAAAAATGGCGTGGAGTCCCCTCAAAAATCCATACCAGACCCTTATCCGAGCACGCAACCTGGCCGGCCGCAGGGGAAGAGGGGGGACGAGAGAGCGCCCCCCCTCCCTCCTGAACCGTACCAGGCCACATGCCCTCAACATGGGGAGGATGTCCCCATGTTGATGGGGACAAGGGCCTCATCCCCACAACCCTTGTCCCACCCCCCCTATGTGAATTGGTAAGGGGTACATTGTACCCCTACCATTTCACGAAGAAAGTATCAAAAAATGTAAATAAAAACACACCAACACCTTGGAAAAGTCCTTTATTAAAAAAAAAAAAACATTCCAGCGATGAAATCCAGTGTCCCGCGGCGATCCCGATGTCCAGCGCTGTCCGTCATTTGTTGTGCCTGAGCGGACCTGATGGGGAACTTCCTCCGCCGTGTTTTAAATGTATAGACCCACCCCTTCTAAAGTTCCCCATCAGGTCCGCTCAGCGGACCAGATGCGGAACGCGAGAAGGGGCGGGTCTATACATGAATTACACAGTAAAGGAAGTTCCCCATCAGGTCCGCCCCCTCGGTATGTCAGACCGCGCCTACGTCATTGGCCTGAGCGGACCTGATGGGGAACTTCCTTCACTGTGTAAATTTAAATTACACAGTGAAGGAAGTTCCCCGCTCAGGCCAATGACGTAGGCGGGGTCTGACATACCGAGGGGGCAGACCTGATGGGAACTTCCTTCACTGTGTAATACGTGAATAGACCCGCCCCTTCTAAAGTTCCCCATCAGGTCCGCTAAGCGGACCAGATGCGAAACATGAGAAGGGGCGGGTCTATTCACGTATTACACAGTGAAGGAAGTTCCCATCAGGTCCGCCCCCTCATAGAGCGGACCTGATGGGGAACTTCCTTCACTGTGTAATACTTGAATAGACCCACCCCTTCTCACGTTCCGCATCTGGTCCGCTGAGCAGACCTGATGGGGAACTTTAGAAGGGGCGGGTCTATACATTTAAAACACTGCAGAGGAAGTTCCCCATCAGGTCTGCTCAGGCACAACCAATGACGGACAACGCTGGACATCGGGATCGCCGCGGGACACTGGATTTCATCGCTGGAATGTTTTTTTTTGTTTTTTTTTAATAAAGGACTTTTCCAAGGTGTTGGTGTGTTTTTTTTTACATTTTTTGACACTTTCTTCGTGAAATGGTAGGGGTACAATGTACCCCTTACCAATTCACATGGGGGGGCGGGATCTGGGGGTCCCCTTTGTTAAAGGGGTTTTCCAGATTCCGATAAGCCCCCCGCCCGCAGACCCCCACAACCACTGGGCAAGGGTTGTGGGGATGAGGCCCTTGTCCCCATCAACATGTTCAGGAGGGAACATCAACGGTTCAGGAGGGAGGGGGGCCGCTCTCTCGTCCCCCCCTCTTCCCCTGCGGCCGGCCAGGTTGTGTCCCCATCAACGGT
Source organism: Rana muscosa (assembly GCA_029206835.1). NCBI lineage: Eukaryota > Metazoa > Chordata > Amphibia > Anura > Ranidae > Rana > Rana muscosa. The sequence continues at coordinate 431,046,603 of CM055117.1, forward strand.
TCAGGAGGGTGGGGGCTGCTCTCTCGTCCCCCCCTCTTCCCCTGCGGCCGGCCAGGTTGTGTGCTCGGATAAGGGTCTGGTATGGATTTTTGGGGGGACTCCACGCCATTTTTTTTAAATTTGGGGTGGAGTTCCCCTTAAAATCCATGCCAGATCTGAAGGGCCTGGTATGGATATTTAGGGGGAACCCCACGCCATTTTTTTTTAAATTTGCGGCGGGGTTCCCCTTAATATCCATTCCAGACCTGAAGGGCCTGGTACTTGAATTTGGGGGAACCCCCACGCTTTTTTTTTTTTTTTTTTTTATCAATGACTTTTGTATGTATTGATAAAAGCCGACAATTCATTAATAGCCGCGAGTGAGTTTTAAATGACTTTTTTTCCTTCAGAAATGACACTTTGTGCAGGGACAGTTCTAAGCACGGGAAACATGCGCCACTTTACATGCATATCATACACACCCCCTAGGTACGAAATTTAAAGGAATATTTCACTTTTATTGTTTCACTTTAAGCATTATTAGAATCACTGCTCCTAAAAAAACACCAGTTTTTTTAACTTTTTTTTGCATTGATACATGTCCCCTGGGGCAGGACCCGGGTCCCCAAACACTTTTTATGACAATAACTTGCATATAAGCCTTTATAATTAGCACTTTAGATTTCTCCCATAGACTTTTCCAATTTGCCGCAAACACCCCAAATTGTTCGTTGTTCGGCGAACGGGCTCGAACTCGAAGCTCATCCCTACTCTGCTCAAAGCTCCAACTGTGGGTGGAGTCTTGGTGTAAACACATATAATACAGAGACATTAAAACTCTATTGTACATTTATAAGGCTGGGGTGTGGTCAGAGCCTTTTGCAGCTGGCCACAGTGCTAAAGGGACCCTGAAGGAGCCAGGGGTAAGGAAAGCATTTACTCCCTTTTTGTGCACCCTGGAACATAATAGTTACATACTGTAATTACATGGTTACATTGTACAGCCGTGGCCAAAAGTTTTGGGATTGACACAAATATTAATTTTCACAAAGTCTGCCGCCTAAGTTTTTATAATGGCAATTTGCATATACTCCAGAATGTTATGAAGAGATATCAGATGAATTGAAATTAATTGCAAAATCCCTCTTTGCCATGGAAATGAACTTAATCCCATAAAAACCATTTCCACTGCATTTGTCAATAAGGCTTCAGGGTGCCAAAGAAAGTCCAGCAAGCACCAGGACTGTCTCCTACAGTTGATTTAGCTGTCGGATTGGGGCACCACCAGTGCAGAGCTTGCTTAGGAATGGCAGCAGGCAGGTGTGATTACATCTTCACGCACAGTGAGGTAAAGACTTTTGGAGGATGGCCTGGTGTCAAGAAGGGCAGCAAATAAGCCACTTCTCTCAAGGAAAAACATCAGGGCCAAACTGATATTCTGCAAAAGGTACAGGGATTGGACTGCTGAGGACTGGGGTAAAATAATTTTCTCTGATGAATCCCCTTTCCAATCATTTGGGTCATCCGGAAAAAAAAAACCTTGTCCATAGAAAAACAGTCCTGTGTCATGCCAACAGTAAAGCATCCTGAAACCATTCATGTTTCAGGTTTCTTCTCAGCCAAAAGAGTGGGCTCACTCACAATTTTGCCTAAGAACACAGCCATGAATAAAGAATGGTACATAAACATCCTCCGAAAGCAACTTCTCCCAACCATCCAAGAACAGTTTGCCATAAGACAAATGTGATAAATAAGTGGTTTCGGGACAAAACATCAAACAATTTTGTTGAAAAAGAAGGGTCAACACTGCAAATATTGACTCTTTGCATAAACTTAATGTAATTGTCAATAAAAGCCCTTGACAGTTATGAAATGCTTGTAATTATACTTCAGTATACCATGGTAACATCTGACAAAAAGATCTAAATACACTGAAGCAGGCCCCGACTGGCCATAGGGCATACCGGGCATATGCCCGGTGGGCCGCGACGGCCCACGACGGGCCGCATGTCACGTCTCCCCCCAGTGCACTCTCAGCTGCAAGTCAGAACCGCACTCAAGTGACACCCGTCGGCACGTCAGGGGGCCGGGACCCGCAACGATCCCCTTCTCTCTGGCATGGTGGCCGCAGCTCTGATGATCTGATCAGTCTCGGCTCGGCTGTCTCACACAGCCGAGCAGAGTGAAGCCGCCTCCCCCTGCTCCTTTATGTCTACACAGGGGGAGGGGACCCGACATGCAGTCCCGCGCTGATCTGAGGTACATTATGGGTCTGAAGGGGGGTCTGTATTGTAGGGGGGTTTCTGTATTGTAGGGGGGTTCTGTATTATAGGGGTGGTCTGAAATGTAGGGGGGTTCTGTATTGTAGGGGGGTCTGTAATTTAGGTGGGTTCTGTATTATAGGGGGGTCTGAAATGTAGGGGGGTTCTGTATTGTAGGGGGGTCTGTAATGTAGGGGGGTTCTGTATTGTAGGGGGGTCTGAAATGTAGGGGGTTCTGTATTGTAAGGGGGTCTGAAATGTACGGGGGTTCTTTTTTGTAGGGGGGTCTGAAATGTAGGGTGGTTCTGTATTGTAGGGGGGTCTGAAATGTAGGGGGGTTCTGTATTGTAGGGGGTCTGTAATGTAGAGGTGGGGTTCCGTATTGTAGGGGGGTCTGTAATGTAGGGGGGTCTATATTGTAGTGGGGTTCTGTATTGTAGGGGGGTCTGAAATGTAGGTGGGTCTGTATTATAGGGGGTCTTAAATGTAGGGGGGGTTCTGTATTGTAGGGGGTTCTGTATTGTAGGGGGGTCTGAAATGTAGGGGTTCTATATTGTAGAGGGGTCTGTATTGTAGGGGGGTCTGTATTGTAGGGGGGTCTGTAATATAGGGGGGGTTCTGTATTGTAGGGGGGTTCTGTATTGTAGGGGGTCTGTATTGTAGAGGGGGGTCTGTAATGCAGGGGGGTTTGTATTGTAGAGGGGGCCTGTATTGTAGGGGGGGGTCTGTACTGTAGGGAGGGGGTCTATATTGTAGAGGGGGTCTGTAATGTAGGGCGGGTCTGTAATGTGGGGGGTCTGTATTGTAGAGAGGGTCTGTACTGTAGAGGGGGGCTGTAATGTAGGGGGGGTCTGTATTGTAGGGGGGTCTGTACTGTAGGGGGGTATGTACTGTAGAGAGGGGGTCTGTACTGTAGGGAGGGAGTCTGTACTGTAGGGAGGTCTGTGTAACATGCAGGGGGTCCAGAACTGTTAGGGGGGTGTCTGTGTAACAAACTGTGGGGAGCTGTGTAATGTAAAGGGGTCCAGAGGTGTGGTGCTATGTAATGTAAAGGGGTCCAGAGGTGCAGGGTGCTGTGTAATGTAAAAGGGTCCAGAGGTGCAAGGTGCTGTGTAATGTAAAGGGGTCCAGAGGTGCAGGGTGCTGTGTAATGTAAAGGGGTCCAAAGGTACAAGGTGCTGGAACCCCACACCCCATCATTAAGCGCCACTTCTCATTTTAAAATGCCTATTTTTTGTCCCAGTCCGGGCCTGCACTGAAGCAGCAGACTTTGTGAAAATGTATATCATGTGTGTCATTCTCAAAACTTTTGGACACGGATGTAGGTAAGGTTGAAAAACGACAATAGTCCCATCCAGTTCAACCTGTGTAGGTGTACATGTGACAGTGTCAATAATTGTTTCCCATATTCCTGTATGTTGTGTTCTTTAAGATGCACGTCCAAGAGTCTTTAAAAAATATCAAAACTCCCCGCTGACACTACCAAAAGAGGGTTCCACATCCTTACTGCCCTGACAGTGAAAAACCAACTGCGCAAGTTCAGGTTAAACCACTTCTCCTCCAATCTCACTTCCAAATTTTTATTCTATTGTACGAGAATTTTCATACTTTAGTAAACTATTAATTTTCTTTTACTGAAATGTATTGAATTTTTTAATAGTAGAAAAGGTAGATAAGCATTACATCAAAATGGTGATAAAAGGTATCAATACGTATTGAACATATAATCCTCCCAAAATTTAGGGCTAGGGCGGAAATGAGAATTTTCTTCTTTGAATATTTTATTGTATTTTGTAAGATGCAATGAATTACAATAAATCATCATTGTAAGTAGGGATGAGCCGAACACCCCCTGGTTCGGTTTGCACCAGAACCTGCGAACGGACCGAAAGTTTGCGCGAACTTTAGAACCCTATTAAATACAATGGACTCGAATGTTCTAAATCAAAAGTGCTAATTATAAAGGCTAATATGCAAGTTATTGTCCTAAAAAGGGTTTGGGGACCCGGGTCCTGCCCCAGGGGACATGTATCAATGCAAAAAAAGGAGCAGTGATTTAAATGATGCTTAAAGTGAAAAAAAAGTGAAATATTCCTTTAAATATCATACCTGGGGGGTGTCTAAAGTATGCCTGTGAAGTGGCACGTGTTTACCGTGTTTAGAACTGTCCCTGCACAAAATGACATTTCTAAAGGAAAACAAGTCATTTAAAACTGCTTGCGGCTTTAATGTAATGTCTGGTCCTGGCAATATGGATGAAAATCATTGAGAAAAATGGCATGGGTACCCCACCAGCCCACTACCAGCCCCTTTGGGTCTTGTATGGATATTAAGGGGAACTCCGCACCCAAATGAAAAAAAGGCCCTATATACTCTGAACAGCAGTATACAGGCGGTGCAAACAAGACAGGGACTGTAGGTTTGTTCTTAAGTAGAATCTGATTGTAATTTTAAACAGGTAAATTTTTTAAGTGTAGCTCCAGACAAAAAATCTATTTTTAAGCTTTTTGGAAAACATAGGGAAGGGTTATCACCCCTGTAACATTTGTTTTGCTGTATGTGCAGTGTGCACCTGTTCAGAACATTTCACCTCACTTTCCGTCCCAATGACAAATGTTTTTTGAAAATTTGGGTTTTTTATTGAAAGCATCAGTGGAGAGGCGACACGTTTTTCCCAAATTAACTCTTACAGGAGAGAATTTCCCTCCCTAGGTGTAGATTTCCTCTCACTTCCTGTTTTCTCCTTCCGTTTGCAAGTAGGAGTTGTTTGTAAGTTGGATGTTTGAAAGTAGGGGCCTGCTGTATATACTCTGCAGAAATTGGCTGTAAGCCCTCACAGTTACTCTTGGTGGGCGCTGGAATGCCCTGCTGTGAACTATTATATCAAGAATTGTAATTACAGTACATGCCATTGTTGCACAGTGGGCCTTTGGTGGTGGTGCTGGTACCACAACACTGTAAGTTCTCACAGTTACTCTTGATGGGTGAAGAAATGGGCCCAGCTGTGAAATATTAGATCAAGAATTGTAATTACATGCCCTTGTTGAACAGGGGCAGAAAAATTGGGCCTTTGGTGGTGGTGGTGTTGACACAACACTGTAAGCCCTCACAGTTACTCTTGGTGGGCGCAGGAATTGGCCCTGCTGTGAATTATTAGATCACAAATTGTAATTACATGCCCCTGTTCAACAGGGGCATAAAAATTGGCCTTTAGGCACTGGTCCCATAACATTGCAACCACTCACAAATACTGTACTTGAAGCACAGCAATGAGCCCTGCTGCAAAGTATTGCATCAAAAATTGTAATTACACGCCCCTGTTAAACAGGGGCTGAAAAATTGGGCCTTAGGCACTGGTTCTGGTGCCACAACACTGCAACCTCTCACAGATACTGTAGTTGGAGCACAGCAATGAGCCATGCTGCAAAGCATTGCATCAAAAATTGTAAATACACGCCCCTGTTAAACAGGGGCTGAAAAATTGGGCCTTAGCCACTGGTGGCGGTGCCCAGAACCAAAAATGTTCTTACAAGCTATCAGCATGATCATTGAGGAGGAAGAGGATAGTCACTCAGCATAACAGGATAGTCAGTCTTGAAGGGATCTGACATTTCAAAAAAATTATTCGGTTAAATCAGCATCAGGTGCTTGGTAGCTGGTGGTGATCCAAGACTGATTCATTTTTATGAAGGTCAGTCGATCAACCGAGTCGGTGGACAGGCGTACCCTGTGATCGGTTACAAAGCCTCCAGCAGCACTGAATGTGCGTTTCGAAAGAACGCTGGATGCAGGACAGGCCAGTAGCTCAATTGCATACTGTGCAAGCTCTGGCCAGTGATCCATCCTCAAGACCCAGTAACCCAGAGGATTTTCGGTGGGAAAGGTGTCCAAGTCTGATCTTGCCCCTAGGTATTCCTGCACCATGTAAACCAGACGCTGGCGATGGTTGCTGGAACCGATCATACCTTGGGGCTGCGTACTAAAAAATTGTCTGAATGCATCGGTTAGGCGGCCACCTTCTCCACCGCTCCTTCTTTGACTGACCGAAGCCTCGGCAACATGTTGTCCAGGACCAGGAATTTGTAACCTCCCAGTCTCTGGGAACGCGTTGCACAGACCTTTCTGCAAGGCCTCCCGAAGATGCTTCATCCTCTGCTCCCTCTGCGACGGCAAGATAAGGTCTGAAACCTTACCCTTGTAATGTGGATTAAGGAGGGTTGCCAGCCAGTAATGATCCCTCTCCTTGATTGCACGAATACGAGGATCCTTCCGCAGGCTTTGCAGGATCAGGGAGGCCATGCAGCGTAGGTTTGCTGAGGCATTCGGTGCGGAGTCCTCTGGGTCACTGAGGACGACATGATCCACAGCCACCTCCTCTCAGCCACATACAAGTCCACGGGTGTCTTGGGACTGTAATTGATCCCTTGAAGACTGCTGCTGTTGCTGAGTGCTAGTCTCCACCTCCATGCTGACACAATCCTCCTCCTCTTCCTGTGTGATAGCCGGGCCAGCAGGAACACTGTCTGGATAAAGGGGGCCTTGAGAGGTAAGGAAGTCCTCCTCTTCCTCCCTCTGTTCTGCCTCAAGTGCCCTGTCCATTATTCCACACAGCGTGTGCTCCAACAGGTGGATAAGAGGGACAGTGTCATTGATGCGTGCACTGTCACTGCTCACCATTTTCGTGGCCTCCTCAAATTGTGCAAGGACAGTGCATGCATCCCTGATCATGGCCCACTGGTGTGGGGAAAAAAAACAAGCTCCCCTGACCCTGTCCTGGTGCCATATTGCAACAGATACTCATTGATGGCCCTCTGCTGCATGTGCAGCCACTGAAGCATGGCCAACGTAGAGATCCACCTGGTGGGCATGTCACAGTTCAGGCGGTTCTTGGGCAGGTTGTAATTCTTTTGCAGGTCAGCCAGCTGAGCACTGGCATTATATGACCGGCGGAAATGCCCACAGAGTTTCCTGACCTGCTTCAGGACCTCTTGTAAGCCTGGGTACCTGCCCAAGAACCACTGCACCACCAAGTTAAAGACGTGAGCCAAACAGGGCACATGGGTCAGTTGTCCCTGTCGGAGGGCGGAGAGGAGGTTGGTGCCATTGTCGCAAACCACCTTTCCTGGGTTAAGCTGGCATGGCATCAACCACCTCTGAGCCTGCCCCTGCAGAGCTGACAGTATCTCTGCTTCAGTGTGGCTCCTGTCCCCCAAGAACACCAGCTCAAGCACCGCATGGCATCTTTTTGCCTGCGTACTTGCGTAGCCCCTTGACCGCCTACAGAGCACCGCTGGTTCCAAGGACAAAGCACAGGTAGAGGCCATGGAGGAAGAAGAAGAGGAGGGAGTGGAGGAGGGAGGTGTGTCAGAATCACCAGTAGTAACATTTTAGAGGCGTGGTGGCGGAACAACCTCCAACACTACTGAACCTTGTCCTGCATCCTTCCCAGCTACCGGCAGAGTCACCCAATGCGCCGTGAAAGATAGGTAACATCCCTGTCCATGCCTGTTGGACCATGAGTCAGCAGTAATATGCACCTTACTGCTGACTGCCCTGTCCAGCGAGGCCAAGACATTGCCTTCCACATGCCGGTAGAGAGCCGGAATCACCTTCCGTGAGAAAAAGTGGCGTTTGGGAACCTGCCACTGAGGAACCGCACATTCCACAAACTTACGGAAGGGGGCAGAGTCTACCAACTGAAAAGGCAGCAGTTGAAGTGCTAGCAATTTAGCCAAGCTACAGTAGGTGCCGCTGACATTGTATATCCATCGCAATCCCATCGCGGAGATTCTCGGCGACAGGGTGCCGACATCTCGGCGACAGGGTGCCGACATCTCACGCTCGCTGCAATAGCGAGAAGGAGACGCGACACTGTATTGAACGGGGATCCGACGTGGATTCTTGCCAATACCAGGCAATGTGTTTGGTATGAATCCTGAGCGGGAACTCTACGCCAAATTTTAAATAAAAAAACGGCATTGGTTCCCGATCCAGGAGCATACCAGGCCCTTGGGTCTGGTATGGATTTGAAGGGGAATCCCCTAAGCTGAAAGAACGGCATGGGGTCCCCCTCAAAATCCAAACCAGACCCTTATCTGAGCACGCAACCTGGCAGGCCGCAGGAAAAGAGGGGGTGACGCGAGAGCGCCCCCCTCCCTCCTGAACCGTACCAGTCCGCATGTCCTCAACATGGAGGGTTTGGTGCTTTGGGGCAGGGGTGGAAAAAAAATGTCAATAAAAACACACACAGGTTTTTAAAGTAATTTATTACACAGCTCCGGGTGGTCTTCTTCGTACTCCGGGGTATCTTCCGACTTTGGGGGTCTTCTTCTGCTCTCCGGTGCCTTTTTCCTTCTGACGGGCTTTTCCGCTATCTTCTTCCAGCTCTTTTGCTAGTGGAGTGGCCCGGTCTTCTTCCCTCTTCTCCTCCTTGATGTTCACTCGTCGCTTCCTCCCGCTATAATGCTGGGTGTTCAGTCCATAATGATTTATATAGACTTCTCATGACGTCACAGTCACGTCATGAGAAGCCTATATAAATCGTTGTGGACCGTACACCCAGCATTACAGCGGGAGGAAGCGACGAGTGAACATCGAGGAGTAGAAGAGGGAAGAAGACGCCGACGGCGATGGGAAGACCGGGCCCCTCCACTAGCAAAAGAGCTGGAAGAAGATAGAGGAGCAGCCCGGCAGAAAGACAACGGAGAGCGGGACGAGACGACGGAGAAGACCGGGCCTCTCCGCTAGCAAAAGAGCTGGAAGAAGATAGCGGAAGGGTCGGCAGAAGGACAACAGAGAGCCGGATGAGAGGACGGGGACCGACTCTATCTTGGAAGTGGAGGAAAATTGTCGTGATAAGGTGTCAGCCCTTACATTCTTAGTACCGGGTAAGAATGAGACAATGTAAAAAAAAAGAGAAAAAAAGAGCCCATCGTGCCCTTCTGGGAGAGAGGCGGTTAGCCTCAGACAAAAATGTGAGATTCTTATGGAGAACCGGCACAGTGGTACCTTTAAGGAGATGTCTCCATTCTTTCAGGGCTAAAATGATTGCCAAAAGCTCTCTGTCACCAATCTCATAATTGCACTCCGCAGGTGACAATTTCTTGGAAAAGTAGCCACACGGATGCATAGCGCTGTCAGAGCTAGGACGTTGAGACAGAAGGGCGCCTATTCCAGTCTCAGAAGCATCAACTTCCAGGATAAAAGGCAACGTGGGATCAGGATGTGCCAACACAGGAGCAGGAACAAAGGTAGTCTTAAGACTCTCAAAAGCCTTAATGAATTCTGGAGACCAACTCTGTGGGTTGCCGTCCTTTCTGGTCATATCAGTCAGGGGCTTGACCAGAGACGAGAAGTTACGAATAAACTTCCGATAATAGTTGGCGAAGCCAAGAAAGCGCTGCAGAGGATGTAAACAAACGGGTCGAGGCCACTGTAGGACTGCAGAAAGTTTCTCTGGGTCCATCGAAAAACCAGCCGTGGAAATTACATAACCCAGGAATTTAACCTGTTCACGATGGAATTCGCACTTCTCCAGTTTACAATAGAGATTGTTCTCTCTTAGTCTCTGAAGCACTCGACAGACATCTGTGTGGTGGCTCTCCAGGGACTTGGAAAATATGAGGATATCGTCGAGATAAACCACTACACATAACTGCAACAAGTCTCGGAGGACATCGTTAATAAACTCATGGAAAAACTGCCGAAGCGTTACAGAGGCCCAAAGGCATTACGAGGTACTCATAATGACCTGTTCTGGTATTAAACACAGTTTTTCACCTGTCGCCCTCCTTAATGCTGATGAGACTGTATGCCCCTCTCAAATCAAGCTTTGTGAAGACCGTTGCTCCCTTGAGGCGGTCAAATAACTCCGTAATCAACGGGATTGGATAGGCATTCTTAATGGTGAAATGATTGAGACCCCTATCCTCCAGGACCGACAAAGGGTAAACCACGAGGGGGAATGGCACCAGGTTGAAGGTCAATTGCACAATCATACGACCGGTGTGGAGGCAACGTACCGGCTTTACCTTTGTCAAAGACATCGCTAAAATCGCGGTACTCCTCCGGCAGGGAGGAGAGTGAAGAGGTGCACAGGACCTTGGCTACCTTCTGGAAGCATCTCTCACTGCACTGTGGCGACCAGGACAGAAACTCAGCACGGAGCCAATCAAAAGACGGGTTGTGCCTCTGTAACCAAGGATAACCAATAACCAGCAGAAACTTAGGTGAGGAAATAACTTGGAATTGGAGTATCTCATGGTGAAGATCCCCTACGGCCATGGACAACGGGACAGTCTCACGAGTCACATGGGCAGGCTGTAGAGGTCTCCCGTAAAGAGCCTCAATGGCAAGTGGAGTGTCACGCAGCTGCAGCGGAATCGAGTGCTTAGACACAAAGGCAGCATCAATGAACCCCTCTGAGATTGTTCTTAGTTCCGTGAAGATCCTTGATGGCACTATTACTAACCCTGATAGTGCAGCTATATTGGTGGAACCAGTACCGCCCCTTGGAAGTGCGATCATTGGGACGCATGCTGAAGGGCCAGGTTCTCTAGGTTCCCCATTGCCCTCTTCCTCTTCTTTTTTAGCGGTTGCCCCACTCCCTGGCCCAAAAAGAAAGCTCATCATAGAGGCAGGAGAGGGGGACGATGTAGACACAGAAAGAAAGGGGAAAACCCGCAGACTGTAAAGATTTTTAATCTGTCCAATCACACTTTGTCTAAACCAGAGGAGTCACTCCTTGCCCGAGGTCTTACGTTTGCTCCCACAGCACCCCCCAATCCATTTACTTTATTTTTGGACCTAAATAGATTCATTAGAAATATTACCATTAAGAGATACTTTAACCTACAAGCCAAAAAAGATTCTGGTGCGGGGGGCGGTTCACCTGATGACCTTGATAACACTGATCCATCTATAGATAATACCCAAGAAAACAGTGCTCTGGAACGCATAGCCCTCGATCATCTGGAACTTCTATATACCGAAGATTCTGATGACTATGTTGAGTTACTCACCCAACACCTACCTACCTCCCCTCCCATCCTACAGACTAAATTTCGTCCTAAATCCATATTTTACCCCACCTTTGCCAAGGGCCCTTATATTCAAAGTTTCTACCAGGCGGTATATACTGAAATATTACGCATGTGCCAACAATCGCTGATATACAAATCATCTTCCAACCTTTCAAAGGCCGAAACCATTGCCCTTAAACAGCTAGCAGAGAATAAACAGCTCATTATTAGATCAGCTGACAAAGGAGGTGGCATAGTAGTCCAAAATCTTGTTGATTACCAGTTGGAGGCCTCTCGGTTGCTCTCAGACAGCACTATATACCAAAAACTTCCCGGTGACCCATTACCTTGGTTTTCTAAGGAGGCCCATGACCTTGTCAATCAGGCCAAGACAGAGGGACTTGTTACCAAAACAGAAGTCGCGTTTCTGTTACATGATTTTTACAAAAGACCCTATTTTTATCATCTCCCGAAAGTTCACAAAGATCTGACCAACCCGCCCGGGAGACCGATTGTGGCGGTCATGGAAAGTGTGACAAGTTATTTTTCTATTTATATAGACCACTTTCTACAGCCTTTAGTTCAAAATCTCCCTTCATATATCAAAGATGGTATACAACTTTTAAAAATGTTACAGTCTTATAGATGGGAGCCCTCATATCGTTGGCTCTCACTAGACGTAGTTTCTCTTTATACGTCGATTCCCCATAATGTGGGCTTGTTAGCCACACAATACTATTTAAATGAGGACCCTTTACTTAATCCTAGACAAATACACTTCCTCCTTGATATGTTAGAATACTGTCTCACCCATAATTATTTCGAAACGAATGGTGAGTTCTATATACAGATTCAGGGTACAGCGATGGGGGCCAATTTTTCCCCCAGTTATGCGAACCTCACAATGGGCTACTGGGAACATTTTCATATTTGGCATAATAACCCCTTTTCCTCCAATCTGGTCTTTTACGGTCGCTATATAGACGACGTAGTGATTATTTGGGATGGGCCAGACACGTCTATTCCAGACTTTTGACATTACTGTAACTCTAACACCATGGGTCTATCATTTACTTCTGTTACTGATGAGAACACTCTAGCTTTTCTTGATTTGGAATTGTCTCATGATGATCATACCATACATGCCCAGAATTATACCAAGCCATCTGCAGGTAACTCCTTTTTGCATTACGAGAGTTGCCATCATCCACGTTGGGTGAATAATATACCCAAAAGCCAATTTTGTAGACTTAGACATAACTGCACTAAGCTACAGGATTATACCACTCATGGCTTAAACCTGAAGACTAAGTTTTTAGAAAAGGGTTACCCCGATCAGTTAGTGGAGGGAGCCTTTCAACATTACCTCAATACTGAGGCTAGGAGTGACAAAATTACTACCACAGATAACCATTTACAACAGGTCAGGTTTGTTACCCAATTCCATAGTCAGTTTAGACGTATGGAAAGGATCTTGGTCAAACATTGGTCAATCTTGAGTGAGGATCCCCACCTCAAATCAACACTCCCTGAAAGACCAATAGTCAGCTATAGAAGAGCCAAAAACCTGAAGGCACGTATAGCCCCAAGTAAAATTACACAATTAGGGCCTACTGCTAGCACCTCTTTGACATTTTTTAATGTAAAGGGGATGTATCAATGCAGGAAAGCCCTATGTCTCACCTGTAAACATGTCACTCACAGACAAAAAGAGTTTACGTGTAATGATAAAACATACACCATACCTGATTTTTTCACGTGCTCTTCCGAGTATGTTGTCTATTGTCTTACGTGCCCTTGTGGCCTAATTTATGTGGGCCGCACTATTCGTACCCTCCGCAAAAGGTTTGGGGAGCACCGTAACTTTGTGGAGAAGGGCCTAGAAAAATATAGTGTTGCAAGGCACTTTAAAAAATTTCACCAGCAGTCCTCTGAGGGGCTACGTGTTTGGGTCATAGAGGCCGTTTCCAAACACTTCCCCAAGGCAGAACGTTATAAGAGGCTATGTGAGAGGGAAAATTACTGGATCTACACTTTAGATAGCCTCTCTCCTGGGGGCCTTAATGAGGGTATTGAAATTAACATACTCTTATAATATAGTGTTATTCAGTACATTGAGTATAGGTTTGCCACATCCATTCCTTGTGGCTTATTTTACATGGTACATTAGGGTGACCATTTTGAGCTGATTGATAAAATAGAAAAGGTATCAGGTGCGCACGCGTCAGCTTAAGCATAATGATGCCTATTATACCACCCAATTAACTTTATTCAAATTTATATTCTTTTTTACATTTTTTATATTTATTTTTATCTTATTTTTTATGAGGTATTGAAGGATCCTAAAAGTGAGGTTTGGGGGAAGTTTTAGTAAACTTCGGATTCCCAATTTTCTTAATATTTTTCCAATTCATTAATAATTTTTATATATATTATATTTATAACATTTATAATATTATATAATACAATATATTTTAATACTGCACCTTGAGTGCTTGATTATACATTATCTTTATAATGTTTTTATTATACATTTTGTCCATATGTATGTGTGCATATGATTGTGCATGTGTGTGTTGTGAGGGGGCTAGCTCGGCAGCGGGTATGTGTGACCCCCGGGATGGGCTCCCCACCCAAAACAGGCCCAGCAGACGGAGGTTGTGGTTTTCAAAATCAAAAAGGTGCGGTTTATTTTCTATGTACAGTGACAAAAACACAGCAAGGCAAAAAAAACATAAACAAAATAAATCCTGGTCAACTTGACCTCTGACTAAACTTACAGGTTTCCTAACTAACGACTGGGATCAGCCTAGTGCTGTCCTAGTCCCTGGTTTTAAATGTCCAAGCAAAATATAGCCACACAGGCTTTCTCTCACCGCACAGGGGTTCACTCTCCCTAGACAGTCCACACAGGTCTGCTTCCAGGCATGAGCTAACATCTAATGAATCTGGGAGTTTCTTATAGAGGCCTAAATGAGCTGACAAGGTTCAGCTGGTCTCATCAACTCCCTGTCTGCACGACGCCCAGCCCTCTCCCTAGAGGTATGAGTCATCCATGAGCCCACTAGTCTCAGCTGGGCTTATACAACTCTCCACCTAGCTGTATAAGTCGGCGTAAAGCCTGAATCTGGGCGAAATATATCTACCCCCCTGGATGCAACCAGGTGACTTTACCTTCCTGCTGTCACATACCCCCCCCTCTTGTTTTAACCTCGGGGTTGGAACACCAGCAATCAGGCATTCATGTACTCGAGACAAAGCATCCACATTCCCCATTTGAACGCCAGGGCGATGCTTTACTGTGAAGTTGAATTCCTGGAGGGCCAGGAACCACCTATTCACTCTTCTATTTGTTTCCTTGTTTTGAGCCATCCACTTTAACGGAGCGTGATCCGTAACCATGTCAAAGTGCCTACCTAGCAGGTAGTACCGAAGGGAATCTAGAGCCCACTTCACCGCTAAACACTCCTTTTCAACGGTGGCGTAATTTACCTCATGGGACTTCAACTTCCTGCTGAGGTAAATGACTGGGTGCTCTTCCCCGTTCCAGACCTGGGACAATACTGCTCCTAACCCCACATCTGACGCATCACTTTGTACGACAAAGTCTCTAGAGAAGTCGGGTGAGTACAACACTGGCTGGCTACATAAGGCTTGTTTCAAGAATTGGAATGCTGCCTCAGCCTCGGGGGTCCATTTAATCATGACCGACCCTTTCCCCTTCGTCAGGTTGGTTAGGGGCACAGCCTTAGAAGCAAAGTGGGGAATGAATCGCCGATAATACCCAGCGATTCCCAGAAAGGCTCGTACCTGCTTCTTGCTGTTGGGACGTGGCCAACTCTGGATGGCCTCGACTTTGTTGAGTTGGGGTTTTATTACTCCCCTCCCAATGGTGTACCCAAGATATTTGGCCTCCTCCTGCCCAATGGTACACTTCTTGGGGTTAGCCGTAAACCCTGCTTCCCGAACAGAGTCCAGGACTGCTTGCACTTTTGGCAGATGTGAGGCCCAATCTGTGCTATGGACAATTATGTCATCCAGGTAAGCCGCAGCATACTTCCGATGGGGCCTCAGCATCTGGTCCATTTTCCGCTGGAATGTGGCCGGCGCATTCTGTAACCCGAACGGCATTCTTTTATATTGGAACGCCCCGTCTGGGGTTACAAATGCGGTTTTCTCTTTGGCCGACTTGGCCAGGGGGATTTGCCAATACCCTTTTGTGAGGTCAAGAGTCGTCATGTATCGGGCTGTTCCCAGCCGGTCGATCAACTCATCTATACGTGGCATGGGGTAGGTGTCAAATTTTGTAACTTTGTTCAACTGACGAAAATCGTTACAAAATCGCCAGCTCCCATCCGGTTTAGGCACCAACACAATGGGACTAGACCAATCACTTTGGGACTCCTCTATCACCCCTAAGTTCAGCATTCTCTGTACTTCCTCCCGTATTGCCTCCCGTCGGGCCTCTGGGATCCGATAGGGTTTTAACTTCACCCTTTCACCGGGCGGGGTAATAATGTCATGCTCTACCCCAGATGTTTGTCCCGGCAGCTCAGAGAATACCTCCTTGTTGCGAAGTACAAACTCCTTAACCTCCTGTTGTTGGGGTTGTGACAAGGTGGCTGCGATTCCAACCTCAGGAATCACGCAACCAGTTTGAGCTGGTGACCAAGTGTCTGCGACTAGGGACTCTCTATCCCTCCAGGCTTTCAACAGATTAACGTGATAGATCTGTTCGGGCTTTCGCCTTCCTGGTTGTCTGACCTTGTAATTCACTTCGCTCACTTTTTCCATTATCTCGTAGGGGCCTTGCCATTTGGCAAGGAATTTACTTTCAACCGTAGGGACAAGTACCAATATCCTATCCCCCGGGGAAAAGGTACGGGTCTTGGCTCCACGGTTGTACACTCTCTGCTGTGCCAACTGCGCTTGGGCCAAATGTTCCTTCACGATGGGCATTACCTGTGCAATTCGATCTTGCATCAGGGCGACATGCTCAATCACACTCCTGTGGGGAGAACTCTCACTTTCCCAAGTTTCCTTGGCAATATCCAACAGCCCTCTTGGGTGTCTCCCATACAGTAACTCAAAGGGGGAGAATCCCGTAGAGGATTGGGGCACCTCCCTAATAGCAAACATCAAATAAGGAAGTAGACAGTCCCAATCCCTTCCATCTCTATCCACCACTTTCTTCAACATTTGTTTTAGGGTTTTGTTGAATCTTTCAACCAGCCCATCGGTTTGGGGGTGATACACAGATGTACGCAATTGCGTCACTTTGAACAATTTACACAGCTCTTTCATAACCCGGGACATAAAGGGTGTACCTTGGTCCGTAAGCAGTTCTTTACAAATACCCACCCGGCTAAAAACAAGAGATAGCTCTTTGGCTATGGTTTTGGCCGAGGTATTTCTGAGAGGGATCGCTTCTGGATAACGGGTGGCATAGTCCATTATAACCAATATGTACTGGTGCCCCCTAGCGGACTTGATTATAGGACCTACCAAATCCATTGCGATTCTCTCAAACGGGACCTCAATGATGGGTAGAGGGACCAGCGGGCTACGGAAATGTGGCATCGGGGCCGACCTCTGACACACAGGGCAGGAGGAACAATAATTTTCTATGTCCTTCATCACCCCAGGCCAATAGAATCTCTGTAATACCCTCTCTCGGGTTTTCTCTGTCCCCAGATGACCTCCAAGAATGTGCCCATGGGCCAACTCCAACACCAACTTCCTGTAAGGTTTGGGCACCACAAGCTGCTCAACGGTTTCTTCTGCCCTTTTTGCCACCCGATACAGTAGGTCCTTCTCTACGCTGAAGTATGGGTAAGTGCCAGTATTATCTGGGTTCACTAACTCGCCATCTATTTTCACTACGTTTTCCCGTGCCTTTATTAGGGCGGGGTCTTTCAACTGTTCTGTGGCAAAGTTTTCCCTGTGAACCTCAAGATCAGAAAACTCCACAGACGGTAGGTTTTCGTCTGAGGAGGTGGGCTCCTCTCCAGTTTCTTGAGTCTCCCCTGCCAATACTGACAAGGGAAATTCCGGAGAGTCCTCACCACTCTCAGGGGAGTTCTGGCTATCACATTCCTGGTACATAGGGGCACCAGTGGGGGGCTCAGGATCATCCCACAGTTCCCAGAACTTCGGAAAATCCCTTCCCACAATGGCGTCATGCGGTAACTGAGATACTAAGCCCACTGGATGAGAGAGGGTACCTTTGGGGGTCTCGAAACACACCGTAGTCACTGGATACTCTCGGGTGTCCCCATGCACACAAATAACGGCTACCTTGCTATTCCCAGAGACCTCTGTTTTAACTAACTCAGCCTTTATCAGGGTCACAAGGCTACCTGAATCCAGCAATACCACAACATTTCTACCGTTAATACACATTTTGCATAAATGTTTCTCAGTTCCCCGAATGGCAGTGCATGCGACTGTCGCACACAGCGACTGACGTCTGCCCGTCAGAAAGTCACACTGCATGGGTTCCTCCACAACCGGGCAATTTGCTGCAATATGTCCCGCTTGCCGGCAGCGGTAGCAAATGATCCTTCTTGCCGCCTCTTGAGCCGCTGATTTCCCAGGCTGTTCTCGCCAAACTTGGGGTAGAGCTCCCACCCTCTCACTCTCTCCACCCTCACCCCTTGGAATCCTCTTATCCGCCCCTGGGGATGGTCTGGTCTTGGGGTGGAAAGTCCGAGTGTCTCTGGAAGAGGCCGTCAGGTTCTCTGTAGCCAAGTATTTCTCCACACGATCCACAAGACCATCGGCCGTCTCTGGGTCTCCATGGCTTACCCACTTTTGGATGGCAGTAGGAAGAGCTCTCAAAAACCGATCCATTACAACACGTTCCACAATCTTTGGTGCGGACAAAGTCTCTGGCTGTAGCCACTTTCTGCTCAGGTGAATGAGATCATACATTTGAGACCTGGGGGGTTTTCCAAGCTGGAAAGTCCAGTTATGCACACGCTGAGCCCGGACAGCCAGGGTGACACCCAGCCTTGCCAATATTTCAGCTTTTAGCATCACATAGTCTTTTGCTTGGTTAGGCTCTAGGTCATAGTAAGCTTTCTGCGATTCACCAGTTAACAGAGGAGCCACTAGTCCAGCCCACTGCTCCTCAGGCCACTTTTCTCTTTCAGCGGTCCTTTCAAATGTGGTCAAAAATACCTCTGGATCATCCTCTCCAGTCATTTTTGTCAATAAACGACTCACCCCAAAGGACGCGGTATTAGTGGGACGGCTTTCCTCACTGGTCTGCGGACGTTGCTGCATTACTGCTTCCATCTGTTGTTGTAGTCTCTGCTCTTGCTTCTGCAACAGGTCTATGAAGCGGGCCTCAGATTGCTGTTGGGCTTGTTGCTGAGCCTCCAGACTCTGTTGTAAAGTTGCAAGGCTCTGTTGATGAGCTTGCTGCTGGGCTGCAAGGCTCCTTTGCAAACCTGCATTTGTCTGCTGTTGATTGGCATTTGCTAGAGCCAGCTGTTTCAGTATCTCCTCCATGCTGGCTTAAAAAAAAACTGCCACTGGTTCTCCACCAACTGTGAGGGGGCTAGCTCGGCAGCGGGTATGTGTGACCCCCGGGATGGGCTCCCCACCCAAAACAGGCCCAGCAGACGGAGGTTGTGGTTTTCAAAATCAAAAAGGTGCGGTTTATTTTCTATGTACAGTGACAAAAACACAGCAAGGCAAAAAAAACATAAACAAAATAAATCCTGGTCAACTTGACCTCTGACTAAACTTACAGGTTTCCTAACTAACGACTGGGATCAGCCTAGTGCTGTCCTAGTCCCTGGTTTTAAATGTCCAAGCAAAATATAGCCACACAGGCTTTCTCTCACCGCACAGGGGTTCACTCTCCCTAGACAGTCCACACAGGTCTGCTTCCAGGCATGAGCTAACATCTAATGAATCTGGGAGTTTCTTATAGAGGCCTAAATGAGCTGACAAGGTTCAGCTGGTCTCATCAACTCCCTGTCTGCACGACGCCCAGCCCTCTCCCTAGAGGTATGAGTCATCCATGAGCCCACTAGTCTCAGCTGGGCTTATACAACTCTCCACCTAGCTGTATAAGTCGGCGTAAAGCCTGAATCTGGGCGAAATATATCTACCCCCCTGGATGCAACCAGGTGACTTTACCTTCCTGCTGTCACAGTGTATATATATATACATGTATGTATATATATATGTATATACTTTTATTATACTCCCAATTTGTATCCATTTATTGTATTTAGGTGGTGCTTTCTTCTTTCTCTTTTTTGTTTTTTCCCCCTCCCTATTTTCATTATTTGACAACACTCCTATCAGCGCTATCTAAATCCATATTGTAAGCGCCATGCTATGTCTTTTAGCCGCGTCCTGTATCCATCTCCTTGGCAACTAAGTAAGCTAATTCATTTGCATTGTGGTGTGGTATAAATTGCCCCACTCCAAGATGGCCCTTATGAGCCTGATGAAGAAGCACGCATGCTTCGAACGCGCGCATCCCCCGCTGACATCATACCCGGAAGTGACGATTCCACTAGCTGTGTTCCAGTGAGGATTCTTCCCCATCTCTGCGGCCGCGAGAGTGAAGTTCCTTCTACCACCGCTAACCACTACGTGGGATTCCAGCTTGTGAACATCAGGATTCGCAGCTCCCGGGTCGAGCGGATGACAACTTTTAAGATAAGCCTCTTACTATACTCGTTTGTGAGTGTATCTCTTGCCGCTGTATTATATATTTTTTAATAAATCTCTGATACTACTACGCTTAGAAGGCGCTGCTTTTTTCCTCTTCCAGCATCAATGAACAGGCCTGCAGCCCCGGAGTCGATTAGAGCCTGTATCTCGATGGATGACTCAGCCCAAGACAGGGTAACCAAAACCAGGGGCTTATCCTTCTGGGCAACTGGAGACAAAACAACGCCACCTAAGGTCTGTCCATGACAGGACCTTAAGGTTCGGCGTTCCCTGGACGGGTAGGACAAAACTTCAAAAAGTGACCGGCCTGGCCACAATAAAGGCACAATCTCTCCCTCCTCCTAAGGGCTCTCTCATCCGCAGAGAGACGCGTGAAGCCCAAGTGCATGGGTTCATCTTCACAGACCAACTCGGTACCAGGAGGCATAGGAGGTGAGGGAGGCAAGGGTGGGACTGCAAAGCTCGAAGACAAACGTACAGGAGGCTTCCGCAAACGCTCCTTAGCAGAAGGTCGTTCTCTGAGTCTGGAGTCAATGAGGATGGCAAATGTGATCAACCTCTCCAGCTCAGTGGGTATATCTCGGGCTGCTATCTCATCCTTGATGTTATCTGAAAGACCATGAGAAAAAGCAGCCATGAGGGCCTCATTGTTCCAAGCAACCTCTGCTGCCAAAATACGAAATTCAATGGCGTAATCGGCAACAGTTCTCATACTCTGTTTGATGGACATGAGGCCATTGGCAGCAGAAGCAGAGTGTGCGGGAACGTCAAATACCCTTTTGAAGGAAGCCACAAATTCTGGGTAACTCAGGACCACAGGTTTTTGCATCTCCCATAGAGGGTTTTCCAAGGCCAAGGCTCTCTTAGAAAGCAAAGATATCACGAAACCCACTTTGCTTCTGTCCGTGGGAAACGCCTGGGGCAGCATTTCAAAATATATCTCAACCTGGTTGAGAAAACCTCTGCATTGGATTACATCGCCCCCAAATCGCTGGGGAAGCGGGGCGGAACCAGACATACCTCTAATAGAGGTAATACTCGAGGCGGTTGTCTGCACAGAGACTGGAGCAGCAGCAGGGTCTGCCTGCACAGGGACTTCCGGAGCGGCCACAGTGGGAAACTCTAGAGCCGTGCAACTCAGGAGCATCTGTATCGCCGTGGCAAACTTATCCATGTGGTGATCCAGGTCATCCAATCTGGAAAAAATGTTATTAACAAGTGGATTGGCTGCATCTTCTGAATTCATGGCCTTCGCCTATTGTCGGGAACCATGAATCAGACTGAGACAGAAGTACAGTTAAATCACACTTGTTTAATAATAAAAATAAAAAGGCAAACAGAGTAAGAGTAGTAAAACAAGCCAGGGTTCAGTAACCGGATCGGGTAGTCAGCCAAGCCAATGTCCAAGAACCAGGGATAAAAATAGAGTCCAGCAAGCAAGATCTGTAGCCAGAGGGAACGTAGTCAAGCAGGTCTTCAACAGCAACGCAGGAGAAAGTCTGTAGTGATGTTAACACAGGCGAAGGCGAAGAGCAAATGGACTGGAAGTCCTTAAGTAGGCAGCTGACGAGCGGATCATCAACAGGGGGATCACTGTGGAGAGAGAGATGGGAGCTGGCAATTAGCTGACAGTTGAGCTGCCAGCACAGAGAAGGAAGGGCTGAACCGAGCCCTGACACTTCCTCTAGCTGGGTTCCATCATCAGAGCCTTCAAAACGCTGGGCATCCTCCTGGAGCATGTACCCAACACTGTGGTCAAACAGTTTGGGGGACTCCTCAGGAGGACACGGTGGGGCTAGGGAAGGAGTGACTGATGCCATTTAGCCGAGGGAAGAGGCCACTTTGGCAGCTGCTTTGCCAGACAAAGTACCCTGAGCCTGGGTGAGAGAGGATGAGGAGGATGAGGACGGCTTGGTCATCCACTCTAAGTCTTGGGTATTTTGCGGCTCAACATGGCCAGCTGCCGAAAAGAAGGACAAGCGTGACCCATGGCCACGTGCTGATGAGGATGCACCGTGTCCACGACCAGCACTGTTGCCTGTAGACACAGAGCCTGCTTGCCCTCTTTTATTGACTCGTGACTGTCTGCCTCTCCTTGTTTGCCTTCCAGACATACTAATGGCCTGCAGTGAGATGTAGCGGCACAAAGGCGGGATGTATATATATATATATATATATATATATATATATATATATATATATCTGTACTACTAATGCAGCTATCAGACTCAACTGCCTGTTGTGGTATTAGTATGAGAAAAGCAGCAATTGTCTTCAGTTAGTTTTAGGTGAAAACTGTGCAGAGGACACAGTACACTAACTGAAAATACTTGCAGCTCTCTGCCTGTGGTTTTAATATGAGATCACCACAAATTGTATTCAGGTTCCTTTAAGTGAATGCTGTGCAAAGGACAGAAGTACACTACATTAAATTAATGCAGTTCCCTGCCTGTGGTTTTATTATGAGAACACCACTAACTGTATTCAGGTAAGCTTTAGGTGAACGCTATGCAAAGCACACAGTACACTAAGTGAAACACTGACTGTAGTTAGCACAATCACCTGCCTGCCTGTCACAGTATAGAGAAGAACGGGAATGGATCTATCTAAACTGAATGCAGTGTATAAATATATATACAACATCTAGGATGCATATATATCCTCTACACACTGTAACTGCAGCTAACTGACTTGCCTGCCTGCTCTATTTAACTCAATATAAATGACTCTCTCTCTCTCTCTCTCTCTCTCTCTAGAGTCAAATATATGTTTATTTCAACAAAAGAAAACAACACAGCAAAATGTCAGACGTTCATAGCATGGAACAGGATATTATAAATCAAATACTGCATATATAGTGTTGAATCTGTTCATGTTAAGGCCGGGTAAGTCGCTGCACTTCCAAGGAAGGCAGCAACATGCTCAACTAAAAGCTGTGAGGGCCAACGCAAGTAAAAACACATCTGACTTCCAGTTGAAAAGAATGAATAAAAAGGAGAGGAGGGGGAAGGAGGTAGAAAGGAGAGAAAGAGGGAGGGGAGGACAGTACAAAGAGGAAGAGCAAAGTGGACCTGGCAGACCAAAATACATCATAACCTGTAAGATGCGATCAGCTTGAACTTCAGGGACGGCTCGGTTGCATCAGTAAGGTCTTCAGAGAGTCTGAAGTAGAGTATTCGATCCACAGGAGCCATAGGGTCTTAAATTTGTCAAAAGCGTCATTATCAAGGGCCAGCATCTCCTCCATGCGCATGATGTCATTGACCACAGAGACCCATAGAGACAGGGGAGGGGTAGTTGTAGTCTTCCAAAACTTGGGAATAAGCTGTCTCGCGGCCGACAGGAAGAAGCGCAGTAGGGTACGTTTCTGAAAAGCTATGGAACCGGGGAGCATGGAAAATAAAGCTACTTCTGGGGAAGGCGGTAAGGGCTTATCATATAGATGACTGTATATGGCAAAGACCTGAGACCAAAGGGGCTGAATGGCTGGACACTCCCACCATATATGTAGGTAGCTGCCATCTGTCGAATTGCACCTCCAACACGAGGGGGGCACAGATGGAAATATCTTATTAAGAGACTGAGGGTCCCTGTACCATCTAGAAAGAAGCTTAAAGTTCTTCTCCTGGGAGTAGCAGGAGATTGAAGATTTGTGGGTAAAGTAGTACGACTTCTGCCAGTCCATTGGGTGCAGGTCCCTTCCCAGATCCGCGGACCACTTCCTTGTGTAAGAGGGAGGTTGGACATGTACGAGGGTGTGTTGTAGTGTGTACATGGAGGAGAGCAAATGTCTCGGCGTTTCTGAGAGAGAGCACAGCTGCTCATATTCCGTCAGGGGTCTGTGAATTTGGGATGATGCGAAGAGGTCAGAACGGAAGGAGGATATGCGAAGGGCCGTAAGCCAATTCCTATGGTCGCAGGGCACTACGGGGGTGCCTGAGGTGTTGCCTAAAAATGAGCTCGTCATGGGCCAAGTGAGGCGGGAGTACGGTCCCACCGACTGGGAGCCAAAGCCTTGAGGTAAGGCAGGGTGGTCAAATAAGGACGTGAGTGGTGAGGGATCCGTGGACAGTAGAGAGAGTAGTCCCTTCTTATACCACAGCTGAAGGACAGCGATAGTTAATGGAGACGCATCATAAAGCAAGTGTAGGTGTTGCCCATAACCCCAAAGCAGAGCCTGGAGGTCAGGGGCTGACAGGTCCTGTTCCACCATAGTAGACGCTTTGGGGAAGGGGCGAGGAAACCATTCTAGTGCCCTGGACAGGAGCGCCGCTCTGTGGTATAGCTCGAAATCGGGTAAGCCCACCTCTCCCCGGGTTTTGGGATACGTGAGTAGTGTGTGACGGATACGAGACATGCCTTGGTGCCAAATGAACCGGATGGACATGGAGCGTAAGGAAGCGAAGAAGCATCTAGGGACAGAGATAGGAACAGTTTGGAACAAATAGAGCAATTTGGGTAGGGTGTCCATCTTCAAAGTATTTATACGGCCGAACCATGGCATTGGGGAGGAGCTCCAAGCCTCTAGCTCCTTCCGCAGCTGATTCAGTAAAGGGAGATAGTTGAGAGTATAAAGT
Organism: Rana muscosa; assembly: GCA_029206835.1. Classification (NCBI taxonomy): domain Eukaryota; kingdom Metazoa; phylum Chordata; class Amphibia; order Anura; family Ranidae; genus Rana; species Rana muscosa. Next base: position 431,071,137 of record CM055117.1, read on the forward strand.
TGCAAGAGATTGGAGGAGATCATTATGCCTAGATAAGAAATACCCCTGGTGCTCCACTGAAAGGGGAAGTTAGCCTGCACTCGGGTGAGAGTCGTGTTGGGAAGGGATATGTTAAGGGACTCAGTTTTGGACATATTCAATTTAAAGTTACTAAAGGAGCCAAACCTACTAAATTCACTCATTAGGGAGGGGAGGGACGTGTGTGGTTGTTGGATGTAAACCAGTAGATCGTCTGCGTATAGTGAGAGCTTTTGTTCGGCTGAGGGAGTCCGGATCCCCGCTATCGCAGGGTTACATCTAATGGCCTGGGCTAGGTGTTCTATCACTAGAACAAAGAGCAGGGGCGATAGAGGGCAACCCTGGCGTGTACCGTTGGATATCTGAAAGGATGCGGAAGGGGAGCCATTGACTAGGACAGATGCAGAGGGGCAAGAGTAAAGTGCCATAGTTCAGGATACAAAAGCAGGGCCCAGGCCCAGTTGTTCTAAGGAGAGGCATAGAAACTGCCAGTCGACCCGGTCAAAGGCCTTCTCCGCATCAAATGAAAGCATGCAGGCCTTCAGGTTGTGGCGTTGGATGTAGGATATTAGATGGATGGTTTTGGTGGTGTTGTCTCTGGCCTCACGGCCAGGGACAAAACCCACTTGGTCTTTATGGATAATCGCGGGCAATAAGGGGGAAAGACGGTTAGCTAGGACCTTGGCATAAAGTTTAACATCCAGGTTAAGGAGCGATATCGGCCGATAGCTACCGCATTGGGAAGGGTCCTTACCGGGCTTGGGTATAACTGAGATGTTAGCGGCCAGAAGGTTACTGGAAGGTAGGTGGGAATCATCTATAGAGTTGAATGCAGACGATAATAACGGGGCAAGGGATTGGGCAAAAGACTTAAAGAACCTAGGCGAAAACCCGTCGGGACCCGGGAATTTACCGGATTTCAAACCTTTGATGGCGGTAAGAAATTCCTCTACTGACAAAGGGTTTTCCAAGTCAGTGGCCTGTTCGGGGGTTATCTGTGGCAGGGCCGTCTCCAAAATGTAGTCCTTCATAGCTGACAGGCGTGAGTCTCCTGCCTGGGCCGGCGTGGTCAGTGGGGGTAAATTGTACAGGTCAGAACAGTATTGGTGAAATGCTTCTGAGATACCTTTTGAGTTACTAATTTTTTGTTTATTATCAGTGCAAATATGTTGGATGGGTCGGCGTGGGGGTCGTGGGTGAAGGACCCTCGCTAAATGCTGTCCGCATTTGTTGGCCAAGGTGTAGTGTCTGTTACGTCCCCTATCTCTGGCTATCAGTGAGTGTGCGTCCAGGAGGCGGAGCAGTTCTCTACGAGCATTGGAGAGTTCAACGTAAGTCACCGGGTCTACGTCTTGTTTGTGTGTCGTCTCAAACGCGCGTATAGTGGATAAGAGTCGGGCTATGTCCGCAGACCTAGCTTTCTTCAGACGGGAACCATGCTGTATGAGAGTCCCCCTAAGTACGCACTTAAGGGCCTCCCATTTGGTGAGGGGGTTGGTGTTGTCTGAACGGTGATCTAGGATAAAGTTTCGAATCGCCAGTTCAACGTCCGCGGCACATAGGGTGTCCGTTAATAAATTGACGTTCAGGCGACACGAGTACGATCTGCACGAGGTCGGTGGGTGAGCGAGGCTGAGGTGGGCGGGGGCATGGTCAGACCAGAGTATATTGCCTAGGGATGCCTTAAGAGGTGTGTCAAGGAGGGATTGGGAAATTAAGAAATAGTCAATACGACTGTAATGCCCCATACACACGATCATTTTTCATGCCGTTAAAAATGCCATTAAAAAAAATGGCCATTAAAAATGATCGTGTGTATGCTCCAGAGCATTTTTAACGACGTGAAAACCGGGCATTAAAAATTTCGAACATGCTCTCTTTTTTCACGTCGTTTTTCATGTCGTTTTTTTTTAACGACGTGAAAAACGATAGTGTGTATGCTTTAACGACGTGAAAAAAAATGCGCATGCTCAGAATCAAGTATGAGACGGGAGCGCTCGTTCTGGTAAAACTAGCGTTCGTAATGGAGATAGCACATTCGTCATGCTGTAACGGACTGAAAAGCACTAGACTGAAAAGAGCGAATCGTCTCTCAACAAACTTTACTAACATGAAGGGTGGCGCCATTCGAACGGAACTTCCCCTTTATAGTGCCGTCGTACGTGGTGTACGTCACTGCGCTTTTCTTGAACATTTTTTAAAATGATGGTGTGTACGCAAGACAGGCTTGAGAGGAAACAAGAAAAAAAATGACGAGAAAAACGTCAGTTTTAAAAATGACATTAAAAATGATCATGTGTATGGGGCATAAGAATTGTGGGCCACAGAATAACAGCTGTAATCTCTCTCAAAAGGGTGCTGTACTCTCCAGACATCCACCAATTGTGCGGAATGTAGGAGCGATTTTATATGCGTAAGTGCAGTGTGTGATAAAGAGGACTTACCCTAGGAAGTGTCCACGTTCGGAGAGAGGGCCATGTTGAAGTCGCCACCTAGAATGAAATAAGGACCGCCAAAGGAAAGTAACTTGTCCATAACCACAGACAGAAATCCCCCTTGGTCTTGGTTCGGTCCATATACATTAGCCACTGTAAAAACAGAAGAGTTAGATTTCAGTAAGCACACGGAGCGTCTCCCGGTCCCGGGATCCGCCAGGGCACAATAACTACTATGAAAGAAAACATAACCATCAATAAAATACAGTGTGAAACCAAAAAAAAGAAAAACATAGAAAGCACAGCCACCCAGGGAGGGTGAGCATCCCCCCGTTCCTTGCAGAAGTGAAATAACACAACCTAAGGGGTACACAATTTAAACAGCAGGGATGAGGACAAGCTGTGGGTGGGGATGTGTGCCAAACTCAATGAACGTGTGGGTCACTCAGGTAACCCTGGACGTCCAGCCCTCCAGACCAAAAGGTGAGGGGGGGAGTCTCGTTAACAAACCGGAAAGAACAAACCCTGGGTCAGGGTGAAAGCGTGCGATAATCTGAGGGCACAGGGGAGTCAGTCATCTGGAGATCTCTTGGAGGAGTCCCTGGGAGGTTTGCCTTTGCCGGTCTTCTGCCAATGCGGGTGGAAAGGGAGACCCGGGGTGGCAGACGGGATGGGCCAGTCAGGCAAGGCGACTTGAGGCAGCTCCAGTGCACCCAGAAATCGTGGTAAGTCCCCAAGGGTGCGAAAGAGGGCTGTCTTCCCGTCATGATGAACCCGTAGTTGAAAAGGGAACCGCCATTGATATTTGATGTTTCGCTCCTGCAGGAGAGACGTGAGGGGTTTAAGAGCACGCCTCATAGCCAGCGTTTGGCGCAAGAGATCAGATAGCAGCATAACAGGGGTGTCATTCAGCCGAATGGAGTCCTGAGTGCTGGCGGCTCTCATAATTTCGTCTTTAACCTTGAAAAAATGCACTCTGCATAGCGTGTCGCGGTTAAAGGAGGAGTCAGGTTTTCTCGGGCCCGAGGTCCTGTGCACTCTATCCAGTTCAATAGGGGTATCTTTAGGCCATTGAAGGAGCTGGTTAAATATGGCGGTGACCGTGCCAGCCAGGTCCTTATGTTCAATCGATTCAGGGATACCGCGGATCCTGATGTTGTTCCTGCGATTTCGGTTCTCGATATCGTCTTGATGGTACATAAGTTGTTGTATCATGATGGTGTGGGAGTTAAGAGTCTCTTCATGAGATTGTAGCGAGGTACAAATGCCATCTGCAATGTTTTCTACATCCTCCATGCGGGTCCCCAAATTTCTCTTTAGCTCAGAAATCTCCTTTTTATATGTCTGCTCCATGCGGGACACATAGTGCTCAAAGTCATGCTTGGTGGGCAGGGATCTCAAGTAGGCATGCATGGAGCGCATCTGCGACTCCATATCCCATCCATCCCCTGAGCAGAGAGATGTCTGTGAAAGGTGATGGGAGCTGTGGGGGCTGCAGGAGGGGGGCTCAAAGTCAATGAGGTAAGCCGAGCGGCCTCTGGACTGTACCTTCAGAAGATCTGCAGGCTCAGAGCAGGCTGGGGACGGAGGCGCCGCCGCCATCTTGGATCTCTCCTGATTCAGGAAGGCCACAGAAGCACGGGTTACAAGCCGGTCCGGATCTCCACGTCGGTTGTTGCCGACAGGCTTATTATGGTCCCTGGGCTTGCCTTTACCCATCGAGGTGATTTGGCAGCTGTGCACCGAGTGATGGCAGAGATATGACCCTGGAAGACCGGCGAGACCGGGAGCTGCCGCGATCAGCGTCCTACAGCTCCATGCACGAAGCCACGCCCCCCTGTAAGCTCTCTCTTTAACCAACGCCAACACACTACACAAGGCCGCCAAGCCGGCGGACTTATATAGTGTGGGGCGTGTACCTACTCCTCTGAGCCATGATTGGTCAAAGCCACCCTGGCTTTGGCCAATTACGGCTCTTCGTTCTTACCGCGCTGTGATTGGCCAAAGCATGCAGGTCATAGTGCATGCTTGGCCAATCATCAGCCAGCAATGCACTGCGATGACGCAGTGAATTATGGGCCGTGACGCCACTCGAATTTGGCACAAACAGCCCATAATGTTCGCAATTCGGCGAACGGTCGAACAGGCGATGTTCGAGTCGAACATGGGTTTGACTCGAACACTCAAACACGAAGCTCATCCCTAATTGTAAGAAACAAGTTTCAAGCATAAATTTAAAAATATACAAGAGAGCTTCTCGTGAAAATGAAAGTTATTCAATTATAGTACAGGTTGTGTTTTTTAACAATCGATTGTATATAACAAAAAGTAGAAAAAAATGTTACATATTAGAATATTTCTATTAAGTATAAAATGAAATAAGATACACAGAGTAATAAATTAAGTGAATAACAAATATTAGGTTAATAAGCCGGAATAAATATGAAAGTTAAATACTATAAACAAAACGAGAAAAGATAGGGGTAGAGATAGAATAGTATTTTAGAATATGATAGAGTAATGGGGGATATTAGTCTGCAATCAGGGCCAAGGTCCGGCTATGTGGCTTGACGTATCCTGAAAGAATAAATTAACACATTTTCTACCCCTATTTATACTATAAACAATGTAGGGGGGGGGGGGGGAGAAGAAAGGGGATAGTTATAAGGAGAGGGGGAAAAAGGAAACAACGTCCAAAGAATTATATCATGTGGTATAATAGGAATCATGGAACAAAACATTACAGTATTTATCATATTTTAAGTCCATATAAATAATGTATTTGTACCTGGTGGAAGATAATGATCTATCCATGGTTGCCATACAGATTCAAATTTAGGGATTTTGTCTAAATAAATTGCTTCAGTCTTTGCATGTACCATGGCTTGCGTCACTCTTTGTTTAACAGTTTGTATGCAAAGGGAGTTTGTTTTCCATGCTTTTGCTATGGATTGTTTAGCCGCTGTTGTAACAAATAATGATAGTTTAAATTGGCGAAGGGTCAAGCATTAGGGAGTAGCTGATTTGGCTGCCTGCCATATTTTGGCCCAGTCATGTTCATCTAGTTGGAGGGGAAAATCATTCTCCCATTTCTCTATGTATGACGGAAGAGAGGAAGTTGTATGAGAAATCAATTGGGCATATAGATCTGAAATCAATCCTCTTCTATGTGGATTTGACATACAACTTTGCTCTAAAATTGTAGTGGTTGCTGGTTTGTATGGGGTCAGATTTTTTTTTATTTGTGAATACCTGAAGGTTTCTGTTTGTGGTAAATTGTATTGTTCACATAAAGTCGGAAAATATAGTATTTTTTTTTTAATTATTATTTTTTATTAGAGATTTTTCAAAGTACAAAGTAAAGTACAAAATAGTACTGAGAATACAAGGAGAACAAGAATACACCATAAGCAACAGGTGACCCAAACATACAGTACGCATAGTAATGGGTTGGGTCAAACGGGGGTATAATAATACATGAGTTGAGTGGGCACATATTACACCCTTGGGAGAGCGACATAGTGTATTCCAGAGAAGCAATAATAGTAACAGGAAAGGAAGGAAGAAAATAAAAATAAAAAGTAGCACAGTGCACAATGTCTATGACTCTCCTAGTGGCATCTGATGTCTGCCTACCTGAGGTGAACCCTGTTTGATTAGGTTTGATCAGAGTTGGCAGGATGGGGAGCAACCTGTGGGCTAAGATTTTGGCACAAAGTTTGACATCAGTATTTAATAATGAAATAGGCCTGAAATTGTGGTAGGATCTTTTCCCGGCTTTGGGATGGTAACAATATATGCTTTAAGCATTTCAGCGGGAAACGAGGCCATTGCTTCCAAAAACACCATTTCCAGTGAGGGGGTAAGGACATCTTGGAAGGTCTTGTAATAACTATTAGGTAGTCCGTCTGGACCTGGTGATTTACCGCCTGGGAGAGTTTTGATATCCTTCCGGATCTCAGGCTCCGTGATGGGTGAGTTAAGAGATTCTAATGCCCCGTACACACGATCGTTTTTCATGCCGTTAAAAATGCCATTTAAAAAAATGGCCATTAAAAATGATCGTGTGTAGGCTCCAGAGCATTTTTAACGACGTGAAAAACGGCCATTAAAAATTCCGGACATGCTCTCTTTTTTCACGTCGTTTTTCATGTCGTTTTTTTTAACGACGTGAAAAACGATAGTGTGTATGCTTTCACGACGTGAAAAAAAACGCGCATGCTCCAAAGCAACTATGAGACGGGAGCGCTCGTTTTGGTAAAGCTAATGTTGGAAATGGAGATGGCACATTCGTCACGGTGGAATTAATAGCATCGTTTTAATGCTGCGCATTCCGTTCTTCTTTTGATAATGCTTTAAAATTACCCTCTTTTGATAATGACATTGAGAGTTATGCCAAACTTGTTTCTAAAGTAATTCCAAATTGCTCTAATGATTATAAAATATTATTTATAAGCCGCACCTCCCTCCTAAATAATACTAATAATAATAAAATAATGTAATTCTCCTTTTTTCTTTAAATTTAATTTAACTTTTTTTTTTTTGTGGCCTTTTTTTTATTATTTTGGCTTAAATTTTTCTTGTGTAAAGTTACCACAACAACCTTCCAAATGTGTCTCATTTGGCCTCAGGGAGGTTTGTGTCCCCTGATAATAACAATAATATAATTTGAGATGTCCCTGCCTGCTCCCTAGCAAGCTCTCTTTTGAAATACAAATCACATAGTCAAGTATTTTAAGGGCACTCAATTTTTTTTTATTTCAGAACATTAACAAATTAAAGTGGAAGGCAGCACTGGAGAGCCTACTTGCATTTGTGCATCCCTTTGACCCCACAACAACCATACAAGATGTCCAAACCAAAATAGAGATTAGATCCCCCAAAAAAATGAGCCCAATCTTGTCTTGAGCTCCCAGAGGTCAGGAGCCACAGCAGATAAGTCCTATATGTCCCCAGTCTGTGGTACTACAGCAGGCATTATTTTCTCCTCTTCCTTGTAGCCTTCTCTCCAGCCTTCTCTGCAGCCTTGGTTGGTTTCTTCCTTGGAGGCTGGGGATCAGGAGGAGAGGTTGTGGCAGGAGGAGTAGTAGGAGGAGGAGGAGGAGGTGGAGGAGTAGGGACAACCTCCGTTATGTCCGTGTACCTAGTGAGTTCACCCAGCACGCCCTTATTGATGACTTTCAATAGCAGGGTCTCACTGAAATTTTTTTGCTGCAACTCCATTTGCCCTAGTTTGTGGGCGAGGACTGCGGCAAATCCCTCATCAACAGAGGGTGCCTCTCTGAGGGCCGCTGTTGCCTCTCTGAGGAAGGCCCTGGTTTCCTCCTCCACCTGCCTACCTCTCCTTGGCCCTCGTGGTTTAACTACCAGGGGAGGCATCTGGGCTCTTGTGCTGGGCCAAGCCTCCTCCTGGGTGCCACTGGGCCCAGCCTCCTCCTGGGTGCCACTGGGCCCTGCCTCCTCCTGGGTGCCACTGGGCCCTGCCTCCTCCTGATCCCCAACATCACCCTCCTACTGGCTCTGCTCTGGCTGTAAAAAAAGAAAGGGACATTATTTATTTTGCCACATCATCATTCACAGACATTGTTCACCTCTAGACATTGTTGAAATCAATGCCAAAAGTTATGTCATTTTCATTGATTTCATTGATTCCGCATCCTGGTTTTGTTGTCTTGTGCACATAAAATTAGGCCACTACTGTATCTTGCTCTTCACAAACTTTATTGGTAGAATATTGGTACATACCTTTAACAATACTAACATCTATTTAAATTCAACAATTTTGTACGATATAAATATAGATATCAATACTTTACCTGGCTCCATATCTCCAAATCTGCCTCCTCAAGGCCCTGATCTTGATCCTCAGAGGAAGCCAGAGCAGGGTTGACAGGAAGGCTGGAGGACTGGCTGCAGGGAAGGCTGGAGGGTTGGGTACAAGGAAGGCTGGATTGACCTCTGGGGGGAAGGGTGGAGAGAGATTCCCGCACTTCCAGCTGGTCATCCAGAAAAGCAAGCTTACTGTAGTACCACAGACTGGGTTTATAAACCTTATCTGCTGGTGCACCTGACCTCTGGGACCTCAGGACCATAGTCCTCTGGGTCCTGTATGTCCCTCTGATGGTCGCAATTTTGTTTTTGACATCTTGGAGAGTTGTTGTGGGTATCTTTGTTTGCACAAATGCAAGCAGGCTCTCCAGTGCTGCTTTCCTGGCGTCTTTATTTTTATTACTGCCACTTTTTGTTTGCCATAATATAGGGAGCTCTTGCCATTTGTCGATGAACTCCCCCATGAAGTCTGGGTTTTTAAAAGTATTCATGATATCTGTAAAAGCGAGAAACCAAAAAAAATATATATTTCAGGCAACATTCCTCAACTGTGCATTGTCTACATATTTTGAGCACACAAATCTCCTCGTCTGATGAACCTCAAAAAGTAAAATTGTTAGGTACCTTGGTCACGACGTTCGTTGCTAACTCCCTCTCCCGACAAATGAACGTATTTCCCAGACATGGATCTTCACTTGATATACACAGCGCATGCGTGAAACTCCGCACGCTTTCCCCGCCCCTGACGTTCGATATTGTATTTTCCCCGCCCCTTCTCGCTCGTAGTGCTGAACAAAACATGGCGGAGACACAGGTGGCTGAGATTACCTCTACAGAGGATGAAATTACAGAGGAGCCCAAATCAAGACCCAGGAGATATAAGGCATCCAACATGTCATTCGAGGAAATGGTGGAGATGGTCGCCATTTTAAAGAAGGAGGATTATGATGCCAAGCATGGTCCGTATAAAAGGCCTAATCTGGTCAAGTCCAGAATTATGGGCAAAGTGGTCAAAAGTCTCCACAAAAAATTCGGGGTGTGCAGAACGAAGGAACAGCTCAGAAAACGATGGTCAGATCTGAAGTTGCGGGAGGCCGACCAATATAAAAGAATCAAGAAAGTTATATTAAAAAGTAAGTTTTTTTTTTTTGAGTTTCCATGGTACATATTATTTTCTTGTATTCTGTCGTGTATTTTTAACTTTCATATAGTACACTGAAAGATACCATATTTCAGGTTCGTCCGCACAGTAAACGGACGTATTAAACCTCTTTCTCCGTACAGTTCCTCAAACGATGTTTTAGGATCATCCAGTGTGAACACCCATGTATTTTGGTTTATTTGGGGGAGTAAATTTGGGCCACACTTATTTTTGGTGTGCTAATCCAAAGGACATTTGTTCATTTGAAAAAACGATATGCATGGTAATGTTAAAGGGAGTGAATGCTCAGCAGCTGATGAAACATCTGAACGCAGTAGTACAAGTGTGGGCCTAAAACCAAAAAGCTTGAGGGAGTCACACACAGGTGATCCAGTGTAGATACTTTGGGGTGTTACAATGTTTCAAATTTGTGTTCAAAATGTATATGCTCTGTTTTGGGCTATGTATCCAATCATTTGTCCCGGTTGGCACAGGGGGTAAAATTTAAAATGGAGCATGCTTCAAAAGAATGATTACAAAGTTTTTTTTCATGTTTCTTATTTTAGCAAAATTGAGTCGCTACTAATGAAACTATTCCTTTTATTTCAATCTCCCTAGGGATTCGAAAAGCTACCTCAGATGAGACGAGAATTGCAATACCTACAACAATACCCCCAGAACCCCAGGATGGAGAGGAATGTGATGTTGTGGAAGTGGAAAGTGGCACCACCACAGGTCAGAGAGAAACCAGACACATGCATGTTAAATAGATGTAGGCCTACATATTCTATCCTACATATTTCTTTTTACATTTAGGTGCAGTTCTGGCCGAAGACCCCAATAAGTTGACACATCACAGTGCCCAGATCCTGATCCAATACCTGATGGTCTGCTGTCGTGACCTCGAAAAAATTAAGGGAGACTTGCTAGAGATCAGGGCAAATACAAAGCGGGTGGAGGAAAGGCTCCAAAATATCATGGCTGTGCTTGGGCGTGTCTAATGTTTTTACACCAAATAACGTTTTACTTGCAGAGTTTTCTATGTTTTTTTGTTATTTTACCCTTTAATGACTAGCACATGTTTAGCTTTTTCAAAATTTTGACAAATATAGTTTGTTTATGCATGGCTGGTCATGCGTTTTAATACACCCGAAATTAAGGGAACATCCACATTTCTAAGGAAGTTGCCCACCTAAACAAAAAAAATAAAGGTATTTTTACATAAAAAATCATTGTGGCTTCATTATGTAAATGTGGTGCTGAGTGAACTAATCAATGTTTGGTGTTTACACTGACAATGAAGGCTAATTAAAAGATTGTTTAATCCACATGGCAAAACAAGTGCACTAGGTAAACCTACCAGAAACATCAAACATTATACAATAAAAAATACAAACCAATCTTTACTCAAGAAAAAGTTTTATTTTTTTGGTCTAAAATTATTATAGATTGTCTGGCATTTCAATGGCCCCCCTACCCATAAAATAGTCCACATATTGGTTACGGACCTCACGTCCGGTTGGGGGGGCCAAGCCAGGACGGCCAGGTTCCAGGGCCACCAAAGTTTCTGCATTGATTAAAGAGGCCTCAGGCCCACTCAAAGATATATAACTCGTTGAATGCACCCTTAGGAAATTATGCAGCACACAGCACGTCATAACCACATGGTTCCATTTGTATGGGGCAAGGTGGATGGAGGTAAGGAAGAGGCGAAATCGGCTGGCCATGATCCCAAACGCATTTTCCACCACCCTTCTGGCTCTGGCCAGCCGATAATTGAAAACCCTCCTCTCAGGGGTGAGGGTGCGTTGCGGGAATGGCCTCATCAAATGGGGTCCCAGGCCAAACGCCTTATCCGCCACAAACACAAAAGGTAGTCCCTCCACATTCTGCTCCGCTGGTGGCAAGGCCAGCAGATCCAAAAGGAGCCGTTCTCCAAACTCCGTCTGGGCAAAAACTCCTCCATCAGACATCCTGCCATTCTTGCCAACGTCCACATAGAGGAACTCGTAGGTGGCCGACACCACTGCCATCATCACGACGCTCTGGAACCCCTTATAATTATAATAAAAGGATCCTGAATGGGGTGGTGGGACGACCCGAACATGTTTGCCGTCGATGGCTCCTCCACAGTTCGGAAAGTTCCATCGCTGGGCAAACTCGGAAGCCACATTCTGCCATTCATGTGGCGAAGAAGGGAACTGTGGAATTAAAGAAATAACAAATTAATACTTGGAGCCAGAAACATTGAAAGCTGATTTCATACACACATTCATGGCCAACATTGGTAGAAACTGTTCAAAACATAAAAAATTGGAAGCAAGAAAAAAAAAAAAAAAAACATTATGGGGGGGGGGATGGGGGTTGAAGATGAGTTGGGAATATCACACATGAAGGCTGTAGCACTCTGTATTGAAGTTAACAAAAATGAAACATTCCTAGGCAAAATTTAGGGTGCGTTTTGGGTAAAGCACTACGATGGAACATATAATAAAAAACATGGAAATGACTAGGCAAGGTAGGTATGGCCCCAGGATAGCATGCTGGAGAGGTTAGGTAAGCCAAATTTACAGGTAGGCCTCAAACCCCAAACTTTAAATAATAAAACATGGGGAGAAAGGGGACATTCCCTGCAGCTAAGAATCATGTGAATTAGGGACTGCAAATAAAGCAAATTAAAAATATCCAAAAATAAAAACCATACAATGTGAATTTTTGAAGAAGAACACTTACCTTAATATAGTCCTCCTGCAAAACTTGAAGGATGGCAGAACAAGTCTCTGGTATAATGATCCCCAGAGCCTGGGGGGATATGCCTGTGGAGAACTTAAGGTCCTGCAGGCTTCTCCCAGTAGCCAGGTATCGCAAGGTGGCGATGAGCCTCTGCTCAGCACTGATGGCTTCCCGCATAACGGTGTCCTGCCTGGTAATATAGGGGGACACCAAAGCCAACAGCTGCTGAAATACGGGGTCATACATCCTGAGGAAATTCCTGAAATCATCAGGATTATTCTCCCTGATCTCCCGCAACAAAGGCATGTGACAGAATTGGTGCCGCTGGAGCAACCAATTCTTGGTCCATGAACTCCTCCTGACCCTGCTCATGGCATGGAGTCGGGATACAGCATGAACCCCTGCACCAACTACAGCACGAACTCTACGACGAGTACGTAGCCGCAACATGGCTAGATAACGGTCGGCTGAACAGAACGAACTAGAAGAACGCACGGAAGAACAGCAAGGCCTATGAAGAACAAGCTGAAAAACACGAACGTGCAGAGCAGGCCGCACTGAATAAACAGATACGAACTGACTACAAGCAGTGCTAAACAGATACGAACCCACAGGCGCAAACTGAACTCCCGAAAACGATCTTCAAAGCACGAAGACTGAAAAGCGCGAATCGTCTCTCACCAAACTTTTACTAACACGCGGAAACACGGAATTAGCAAAAGCGTCCCAAAGGGTGGCGTCATTCGAACGGAACTTCCCCTTTATAGTGCCGTCGTACGTGTTGAACGTCACTGCGCTTTGCTTGATCGGTTTTTTTAATGATGGTGTGTACGCAAGGCAGGCTTGAGAGGAAACATGAAAAAAAACGAGGAGAAAAACGTCGGTTTAAAAAATTACATTAAAAACTATCGTGTGTACGGGGCATTACTGTGAGTGTGATAGTGTAGGGAGTGCGAGATCGGCCAAGAAAGATTGAATGGCATCTTCGGTTGGTTGGGGGTGTTAGTATCATCTCATAAGTTATATAAGGAGGAGTAGTAGTCAGCAAAAGAGTTTGCTATCTCCTTTGAATTAAAAATGTTGTGCTGTCTGAGTTTCGAAGTAGAAAGGGGATGTTGGCTTTTGCTCTGCTATCTTTTAGCCTCTGAGCTAGGAACTTGCCTGCTCAGTTGCCAGAAGAATAGTGGGTCAATTTTAGAGATTGAACACGTTTATCATATTGGTCTAGTAACAGGAACCTGAGATCTGAACGCAACTTGGATAATTTATTGGCCAGGGAACTGTCAGATGTGTTTTTATTCTGTGTTTCTAGGTGTCTAATCTCTGTAAGTAGGGAGTCTAATTTCTGTGTCCTCTGCCTCTTTGCCCGCGAGCACAGTTGCAGTATAATACCTCATATCTAAGCCTTATGGGCACACCATACAGTAAATGGGTTGGATACCGAGTGAGAATTTAAAGAAAAGTATTCCTTTAGGTGGTTGGTTAGGGAAACCACCTGAGAGGGTTGTTGGAACAGTCGACAGTTAGCCCTCCATATGTATGCTTGGGTTGAGGGGTTTCTCTCATCTACCGTAATGGACACCGGTGCGTGGTCTGACCAGGTGATATCATGAATGGTGGAGGAGGATATTTTCTGCAATAGGAGTCTATCAACCAAAATCAGATCAATACGTGAGTACGAATTATGCTGGGAGGAGTGAAAGGAGTAGTCTCTTTCATTCGAGTGTTGGCATCTCCAGGAATCGTACATTTGCTCAGCATGGAGCAAGGATTGAAGGACCGGTTGGGGGCGTTTTGACTTAGAAGTGGTATACATCGCAAAGTCAACCGTTAAGTTATAATCTCCACACAATTTTAGAGCACCCCGTTTCACTGCGTTGATTTTGCAAAAAAGCTTTTTCAAAAAGCGTAATTGATGAGTATTGGGCGCGTAGAGATTAACTATTGTGTAGGGGTGGTTATTGAATACTCCCACTAGGATCAGGTATCTGCCATCAAGATCAATGATTGTCTCTTGTAGGGAGAAAGTCACAGAGTCTTTGATAGCAATGAGAACCCCTTTCTGTTTTTTGGAGGCTGAGGCCTTGAGTATGTGTGGAAATTTTTTATGATGAAAGGAGGGGGTATTTGAAGTTGTCCAATGCGTTTCCTGTAAGCACAAAATGTCAGTATGTAGTTTAAGGGCCTCTTTCCAGACCGATGCGCGTTTAGCCGGGTAGTTCAGGCCACGGACATTGAAGGAAGTTACTGTAATAGCCACGAGTTATAGGTGGAGAAAGGAGAAAACAGTACCTTATTGAGCCCAGAGTTTTCCCACAGAGTCTGTAATTTCCGGATGGTGAGCGCAGATGTCGTGGCGGTCGTCTTCAGAGTTAGAAACTTGTTATCCATCTCAGACGGGGTAGGGAAGAAGATAAGAAACATAGAAAATGGGAAAGCAAAAGTCAAAAAACAAACATAGAACTGGTAAAATAAATTTGTAGATTCTGTTGGGAATCTGGTGGCAGATTTACTGCACATTACTCAAAGAGGGGGAACTCGTGGACTGTTAGCTCCAAAGTGAGTCAGGAATCTTGTGGATCAGGTGGATTATTGCTACCGAGGCATTGAGACTTTATGTTTTCTTTTTGTTGTTTCGCTTGTGCGACATGACCTGCCAGGTATCCTGAGTATGGATCCTAGAAATGGAGGGAGGGTTGTCAGGAATTTGTTCAGGCAAGATATTCCATTCTCGCCGAAGGGCCAGGCCTTCCTCTAGACATGTGATCACTGATATTTTGCCCTCCCGTGTGATAGTGAGTTTGGTTGGATAGCCCCATCTGTACACAATACTGTGGTTTCAAAGTGCCTTGGTTACAGGCAAAAGAGACTTACGTTTCTGCATAGTGTACTGCGAGAGATCCGCAAAAATCTGAATGGCAGAGTATTGTGCAGGGGGTTGTGAGTTTTTTCAAAATGCCAGCATAAATTGATCTTTTACATGATAAAAATGCACCCGCATCATCACGTCCCTCGGAACATTGTTCAGGAGGTGGGAAGGCTTGGGGAGGTGGTGGATTCTGTCGATAACCAGTTCCGATTCTGGTGTGGAGGGTAGGAAGGCACCTATGAGGTCCTGGGCGTATTGGTGGAGTTGTGCAGGTATAATTGATTCAGGTATGCCACGCAGTTTAATATTATTCCTGCGTGACCTGTCCTCGAGGTCTGCGACTTTAGCTTTGAGCCAGGCCACCTCATCTGACTGATCATTGTGGGAATCCACCAGAGAGTTGTAGGAGGATGCATATTCACCCATCTTTTTTTCCACATGGTCAATCCTACCTCCCAGTTCTCCCACCTCAGCTTTGAAGTTCCTCATGCATTCCATCATGTCTGAATGCAGAGAACTGCGCAATGAAATCAGCATGTCTTTTAAAGTTGTATCTGAGATGGGCTGATTAGTGGTAGAGAAAGCGTTAATGGTGTCAGCCAGCTCCCTCGTGTCATCCATTGAACTCTGGTGTGCACTCACCTTAGTGCTTTGAGGAGCAGCAGATAAGCAGGGTTTTGACTTCACCGGGCTGCAGGAGAGAGGTGTTGAGACAGCCGGAGTGTGCTGGTGTGATCCATCCCTTGAGCCAGGGCTTGGTGTGACAGAGGAGGATCCGCCTGTGGAGGTCGGGGAACAGTCGCCGGCGCCATATTGGAGCGCGCCGCTGCTCTTAGGGGAGAATAAATCCTCCAGTTTTGCCGGGTGAGCAGCGGGTTTCCTCTTTCTAGCCATCCCCGGATGTTGAGCGGGATAACAGCCACTCGGTGAGGTTGGTGGGGTCGTCTAATGTGCCTCGGATTGCTGAGATTCCTGTCGCTGGAGCGGAGCTCTCAGGTCAGCCGTCCATGCAGTCGCGCGGTAGCCACGCCCCCCCAAAGATAGTATTTTTGAAGCTTGGAAAAATTGGTGGTTCCTTAGGAGACCTGCAGTGGCCCATGCCGAAAACGATTTGGGGAATGACCAGGCTGGATAGAAGGAAGGGTTATGAAGGAAGGAGGGTTTAGTTTAGATTGTAGGCCAAAACGAGTTTTTAATCTATCCCATATGGAAAGGCCATGTTTAGTGTAAGGATTTGTGATTGATTTCCGTTGAGCTGGGGAGAGCCAGAGGAGATTGGCAGTGGAGAGGGGATCACAGTCTACTGATTCTAATGCTACCCATAACCGTATTTCTTTAGTGGCGTGGTATTTTGTTAACTGAGCCAATTGTGCCGCAAAATAATATTTTGTAAAATCAGGTACCCCAAGGCCTCCTTTTATTCTAGGAGTATATAGTGTATTTTTAGGAAGGTGAGGTCTGAGTTTATTCCAGATATATTGGATGGCATTGCGTTGGAGGATACACAAGAAATGTATAGGAACTGTTATAGGAAGTACTCTAAATAGGTAAAGGATTTTTGGGATAATAGACATTTTTATGACAGTTATTCGACCCATTCATGCTAAAGGTATGGATGACCATGTGGAAAGTGATTTGCATAGTTGTGTTAACATCGGTGGATAATTGGACATATAAAGATCACTAGGGTTGGCTGTGAAGTTGATACCCAGGTAGGTGATGTGAGTCATTGACCAAGTAAATGGGAGAGAGCTTTGTAATTGTGATTGAAGTTCAGGAGATAATGATATATTCAATGCTTTAGATTTTTGTATATTAACTATGAGTCCAAATACATGTCCAAATTTGTTGAGGATTTTAAGAAGAGTTGGTGCTGACAGCAAGGGACTAGTGATTAAAATTAGGACATCATCTGCAAATAAACAGATTTTATGATGATGGCTACCAAGTTCTAGTCCCTTGATATCAGTGTTGGATCAGACGAGTTGGGCCAGGGGTTCTATTGCTAAAGCGAAGAGAAGTGGGGATAGGGGACATCCCTGATGAGTTCCTCTCTCAATATTAAAGGAATTTGAGTGGAATCCATAATAGGATATAAAAGCCTTTGGACCTTGATAAAGAGCGGAAATCCATCTCAGGAAGTGGGTACCGAATCCCCATTTATGGAGGATTGAGTTTAGATAGGGCCAAGATAAGGAATCAAATGCCTTTCTTATGTCCAATGAGAGGAAGCAGGTAGGGATGTTCCGTGTACAAGCTGTGTGGGCTAAAATCGCTGCCCGACGTATATTATCTCCCACTTGTCTATAAGGAATAAATCCTGTTTGGTATCAGTGTATTAAAGTGTATTAAAGTACCTATAATAGGTGTGACAGCAGGAAGGTAAAGTCACCTGGTTGCATCCAGGGGGGTAGATATATTTCGCCCAGATTCAGGCTTTACGCCGACTTATACAACTAGGTGGAGAGTTGTATAAGGCTAGTGGGCTCATGGATGACTCATACCTCTAGGGAGAGTGTGGGGCGTCGTGCAGACAGAGATGAGGAGACCAGCTGAACCTTGTCAGCTCATTTAGGCCTCTATAAGAACTCCCAGCTTCATTAGATGTTAGCTCATGCCTGGAACCAGACCTGTGTGGACTGTCTAGGGAGAGTGAACCCCTGTGCGGTGAGGCAAAGCCTGTGTGGCTATTTGTTTGGACCTTTACTAAACCAGGGACTTAGGGACTAGGACAGCACTAGGCTGATCCCAGTTGTTAGTTAGGAAACCTGTATGTTTAGTCAGAGGTCAACTTGACCAGGATTTATTTTGGTTATGTTTCTTTTGCTTTGCTGTGTTTTGTCACTGTAAATAGAAAATAAACCGCACCTTTTTTGATTTTGAAAACCACAACCTCCGTTTGCTGGGCCTGTTTTGTGTGGGGAGCCCATCCCGGGGGTCACACACACCCGCTGCCGAGCTAACCCCCTCACAGTTGGTGGAGAATGCAGGCAGTTTTTTTTAAGCCAGCATGGAGGAGATACTGAAGCAGCTGGCTCTAGCAAATGCCAATCAACAGCAGACAAATGCAGGTTTGCAAAGGAGCCTTGCAGCCCAGCAGCAGACAAACGCAACTTTGCAACAGAGTCTGGAGGCTCAGCAACGAGCCCAGCAGCAATCTGAGGCCCGCTTCATAGACCTGTTGCAGAAGCAAGAGCAGAGACTACAACAACAGATGGAAGCAGTAATGCAGCAACGTCCGCAGACCAGTGAGGAAAGCCGTCCCACTAATACCGCGTCCTTTGGGGTGAGTCGTTTATTGACAAAAATGACTGGAGAGGATGATCCAGAGGTATTTTTGACCACATTTGAAAGGACCGCTGAAAGAGAAAAGTGGCCTGAGGAGCAGTGGGCTGGACTGGTGGCTCCTCTGTTAACTGGTGAATCGCAGAAAGCTTACTATGACCTAGAGCCTAACCAAGCAAAAGACTATGTGATGCTAAAAGCTGAAATATTGGCAAGGCTGGGTGTCACCCTGGCTGTCCGGGCTCAGCGTGTGCATAACTGGACTTTCCAGCTTGGAAAACCCCCCAGGTCTCAAATGTATGATCTCATTCACCTGAGCAGAAAGTGGCTACAGCCAGAGACTTTGTCCGCACCAAAGATTGTGGAACGTGTTGTAATGGATCGGTTTTTGAGAGCTCTTCCTACTGCCATCCAAAAGTGGGTAAGCCATGGAGACCCAGAGACGGCCGATGGTCTTGTGGATCGTGTGGAGAAATACTTGGCTACAGAGAACCTGACGGCCTCTTCCAGAGACACTCGGACTTTCCACCCTAAGACCAGACCATCCCCAGGGGCGGATAAGAGGATTCCAAGGGGTGAGGGTGGAGAGAGTGAGAGGGTGGGAGCTCTACCCCAAGTTTGGCGAGAACAGCCTGGGAAATCAGCGGCTCAAGAGGCGGCAAGAAGGATCGTTTGCTACCGCTGCCGGCAAGCGGGACATATTGCAGCCAATTGCCCGGTTGTGGAGGAACCCATGCAGTGTGACTTTCTGACGGGCAGACGTCAGTCGCTGTGTGCGACAGTCGCATGCACTGCCATTCGAGGAACTGAGAAACATTTATGCAAAATGTGTGTTAATGGTAGAAATGTTGTGGTATTGCTGGATTCAGGTAGCCTTGTGACCCTGATAAAGGCTGAGTTAGTTAAAACAGAGGTCTCTGGGAATAGCAAGGTAGCTGTTATTTGTGTGCATGGGGACACCCGAGAGTATCCAGTGACTACAGTGTGTTTCGAGACCCCCAAAGGTACCCTCTCTCATCCGGTGGGCTTAGTATCTCAGTTACCGCATGACGCCATTGTGGGAAGGGATTTTCCGAAGTTCTGGGAACTGTGGGATGATCCTGAGCCCCTCACTGGTGCCCCTATGTACCAGGAATGTGATAGCCAGAACTCCCCTGAGAGTGGTGAGGACTCTCCGGAATTTCCCTTATCAGTATTGGCAGGGGAGACTCAAGAAACTGCAGAGGAGCCCACCTCCTCAGACGAAAACCTACCGTCTGTGGAGTTTTCTGATCTTGAGGTTCACAGGGAAAACTTTGCCACAGAACAGTTGAAAGACCCCGCCCTAATAAAGGCACGAGAAAACATAGTGAAAATAGATGGTGAGTTAGTGAACCCAGATAATACCTGCACTTACCCATACTTCAGCGTAGAGAAGGACCTACTGTATCGGGTGGCAAAAAGGGCAGAAGAAACCGTTGAGCAGCTTGTGGTGCCCAAACCTTACAGGAAGTTGGTGTTGGAGTTGGCCCATGGGCACATTCTTGGAGGTCATCTGGGGACAGAGAAAACCCGAGAGAGGGTATTACAGAGATTCTATTGGCCGGGGGTGATGAAGGACGTAGAAAATTATTGTTCCTCCTGCCCTGTGTGTCAGAGGTTGGCCCCGATGCCACATTTCCGTAGCCCGCTGGTCCCTCTACCCATCATTGAGGTCCCGTTTGAGAGGATCGCCATGGATTTGGTAGGTCCTATAATCAAGTCCGCTAGGGGGCACCAGTACATATTAGTTATAATGGACTATGCCACCCGTTATCCAGAAGCGATCCCTCTCCGAAATACCTCGGCCAAAACCATAGCCAAAGAGCTATCTCTTGTTTTTAGCCGGGTGGGTATTTGTAAAGAACTGCTTACGGACCAAGGTACACCCTTTATGTCCCGGGTTATGAAAGAGCTGTGTAAATTGTTCAAAGTGACGCAATTGCGTACGTCTGTGTATCACCCCCAAACCGATGGGCTGGTTGAAAGATTCAACAAAACCCTAAAACAAATGTTGAAGAAAGTGGTGGATAGAGATGGAAAGGATTGGGACTGTTTACTTCCTTATTTGATGTTTGCTATTAGGGAGGTGCCCCAATCCTCTACGGGATTCTCCCCCTTTGAGTTACTGTATGGGAGACACCCAAGAGGGCTGTTGGATATTGCCAAGGAAACTTGGGAAAGTGAGAGTTCTCCCCACAGGAGTGTGATTGAGCATGTCGCCCTGATGCAAGATCGAATTGCACAGGTAATGCCCATCGTGAAGGAACATTTGGCCCAAGCGCAGTTGGCACAGCAGAGATTGTACAACCGTGGAGCCAAGACCCGTACCTTTTCCCCGGGGGATAGGATATTGGTACTTGTCCCTACGGTTGAAAGTAAATTCCTTGCCAAATGGCAAGGCCCCTACGAGATAATGGAAAAAGTGAGCGAAGTGAATTACAAGGTCAGACAACCAGGAAGGCGAAAGCCCGAACAGATCTATCACGTTAATCTGTTGAAAGCCTGGAGGGATAGAGAGTCCCTAGTCGCAGACACTTGGTCACCAGCTCAAACTGGTTGCGTGATTCCTGAGGTTGGAATAGCAGCCACCTTGTCACAACCCCAACAACAGGAGGTTAAGGAGTTTGTGCTTCGCAACAAGGAGGTATTCTCTGAGCTGCCGGGACAAACATCTGGGGTAGAGCATGACATCATTACCCCGCCCGGTGAAAGGGTGAAGTTAAAACCCTATCGGATCCCAGAGGCTCGACGGGAGGCAATACGGGAGGAAGTACAGAAAATGCTGAACTTAGGGGTGATAGAGGAGTCCCAAAGTGATTGGTCTAGTCCCATCGTGTTGGTGCCTAAACCGGATGGGAGCTGGCGATTTTGTAACGATTTTCGTCAGTTGAACAAAGTTACAAAATTTGACACCTACCCCATGCCACGTATAGATGAGTTGATCGACCGGCTGGGAACAGCCCGATACATGACGACTCTTGACCTCACAAAAGGGTATTGGCAAATCCCCCTGGCCAAGTCGGCCAAAGAGAAAACCGCATTTGTAACCCCAGACGGGGCGTTCCAATATAAAAGAATGCCGTTCGGGTTACAGAATGCGCCGGCCACATTCCAGCGGAAAATGGACCAGATGCTGAGGCCCCATCGGAAGTATGCTGCGGCTTACCTGGATGACGTAATTGTCCATAGCACAGATTGGGCCTCACATCTGCCAAAAGTGCAAGCAGTCCTGGATTCTGTTCGGGAAGCGGGGTTTACGGCTAACCCCAAGAAGTGTACCATTGGGCAGGAGGAGGCCAAATATCTTGGGTACACCATTGGGAGGGGAGTAATAAAACCCCAACTCAACAAAGTCGAGGCCATCCAGAGTTGGCCACGTCCCAACAGCAAGAAGCAGGTACGAGCCTTTCTGGGAATCGCTGGGTATTATCGGCGATTCATTCCCCACTTTGCTTCTAAGGCTGTGCCCCTAACCAACCTGACGAAGGGGAAAGGGTCGGTCATGATTAAATGGACCCCCGAGGCTGAGGCAGCATTCCAATTCTTGAAACAAGCCTTATGTAGCCAGCCAGTGTTGTACTCACCCGACTTCTCTAAAGACTTTGTCGTACAAAGTGATGCGTCAGATGTGGGGTTAGGAGCAGTATTGTCCCAGGTCTGGAACGGGGAAGAGCACCCAGTAATTTACCTCAGCAGGAAGTTGAAGCCCCATGAGGTAAATTACGCCACCGTTGAAAAGGAGTGTTTAGCGGTGAAGTGGGCTCTAGATTCCCTTCGGTACTACCTGCTAGGTAGGCACTTTGACATGGTTACGGATCACGCTCCGTTAAAGTGGATGGCTCAAAACAAGGAAACAAATAGAAGAGTGAATAGGTGGTTCCTGGCCCTCCAGGAATTCAACTTCACAGTAAAGCATCGCCCTGGCGTTCAAATGGGGAATGTGGATGCTTTGTCTCGAGTACATGAATGCCTGATTGCTGGTGTTCCAACCCCGAGGTTAAAACAAGAGGGGGGGTATGTGACAGCAGGAAGGTAAAGTCACCTGGTTGCATCCAGGGGGGTAGATATATTTCGCCCAGATTCAGGCTTTACGCCGACTTATACAACTAGGTGGAGAGTTGTATAAGGCTAGTGGGCTCATGGATGACTCATACCTCTAGGGAGAGTGTGGGGCGTCGTGCAGACAGAGATGAGGAGACCAGCTGAACCTTGTCAGCTCATTTAGGCCTCTATAAGAACTCCCAGCTTCATTAGATGTTAGCTCATGCCTGGAACCAGACCTGTGTGGACTGTCTAGGGAGAGTGAACCCCTGTGCGGTGAGGCAAAGCCTGTGTGGCTATTTGTTTGGACCTTTACTAAACCAGGGACTTAGGGACTAGGACAGCACTAGGCTGATCCCAGTTGTTAGTTAGGAAACCTGTATGTTTAGTCAGAGGTCAACTTGACCAGGATTTATTTTGGTTATGTTTCTTTTGCTTTGCTGTGTTTTGTCACTGTAAATAGAAAATAAACCGCACCTTTTTTGATTTTGAAAACCACAACCTCCGTTTGCTGGGCCTGTTTTGTGTGGGGAGCCCATCCCGGGGGTCACACACACCCGCTGCCGAGCTAACCCCCTCACATAGGGTTAAGCCTGTTTGAGATGATTTTAGCTAACAATTTTATATCTATATTAAGTATTGATATTAGACCAAGAAGTATCATCTGTGTTTGGTTTTGGTATCATAAAAATTAAGGCCATGAGGGATTCTGGACGGAATGAGTGATCAGTGAGAAGGGAATTGAAGGCATCAACCATAAGGGGTGATAGTAGGTTAGCAAATTTTTTTATAATACGTAGCTGAAAAACTATCAATACCTGGGCGTTTATGTGGTTTTAGTGACTTTATTGCTGTTTGTATTTCTAATTCGGTGATTGGTTTGTCTAGGGTTTCTTGTTGAGAAATAGAGAGTAATGGTAAAGTAATTGTAGATAGGATATTATTTAGTCTATTTTGGTCGAAATCATGAGAGTCTTTATATAGTTCAGACAATCTTTTTTTAAATTCTTGCCATCCACATGTAGTAAAAAAAAAAATATATAAAAAAAACATAAAAAAATATGCCAATCAGTGCCCACAAATGGGCACTGACTGGCACTATCATGCCAAGAAAATAATGTGTGGTGGCTGGCATTGCTAGGCAGCAGTGTCACCAGTGCCACCTACTAGTGTCCATCAGTGCCCATCCGTGCCCATCTGTGCCCATAAGTGCCCACCTATCAGTGCCCGTCCGTGCCACCTATCAGTGCCACCCATAAGTGCCCATCAGTGCCGCCTAAAAGTGCCCATTAGTGCCGCCTATGAGTGCCCATCAGTGCCGCCTATGAGTGCCAATCAGTGCCACCTATGAGTGCCCATCAGTGCCGCATACCAGTGCCACATATCAGTGCCCATCAGTGCCGCCTATCAGTGCCCATCATCAGTGCCACCTCATTGGTGCCACCTCATCTGTGCCCTTCAGTGCCGCCTTATCAGTGCCCATCATTGAAGTAGAAAAGGTACTTATTTACAAAAAAAATTAACAGAAACAAAGAAAAACATAGTTTTTTTTTAAAATTTCGCTCTTTTTTTATTTGTTGCGCAAAAAATAAAAATCGCAGAGGCGATCAAATACCACCAAAAGAGAGCTCTATTTGTGGGAACAAAATGATAAAAAATTTGTTTGGGTACAGTGTAGCATGACCGCGCAATTGTCATTCAAATTGCGACAGCGCTGAAAGCTCAAAATTGGCTTGGGCAGGAAGCTGTATAAGTGCATGGTATTGAAGTGGTTAAGGGATTCCCAGTAAGTTAGAGGATTTGTATCATTAATATTATTGTTTGCAATATAGTCTGTGATATCTTTCTCAATGACCTGTCTATATGAAGGCTGTGCTAGTAAACCGTCATTTATGTACCAAGTTTTATGATTCGGTCGTGGTATTAATGAGGAAAGAGATGTCAGAACTATGTTATGGTCAGACCATGTACACGTTATGATGTTTGAGTCTAAGATATATGCTGAAATGTTGATATTAATGAAAAGGTGGTCAATGCGGGATAATTCTTTATGGGGGTGGGAATAATGGGTATATTGTCGTCTAGCCGGATGTTGCTCCCTCCATGTATCTAAAAGGGAATATTGATTAAGAAGTTGTTGGTATGAGCGGTGTTGAGTGTGTATAGGGGTCAGGGATTTATCCAAAAATGGGTATATGACATGGTTAGAATCTCCACCTAGTATAAGTGTGCCTCGTTTATGATTTTCTATAACAGAAAACAAATGAGATAGGAAGGACAATGGGTTTTTGTTTGGGGCGTAATATGACACTATAGTAACTTTGGTGTCTTGTAAAAGGCCAGTCAATATTATGTAGCGACCTTCAGGGTCTTTAATTTCCATGTGTAGTGTAAATGATGCTGTATGATGAAATGCGACTAGGACACCTCTTTGTTTGGTAACTGCCGATGCAGTATAAACTTGAGGAAATTTGCGGCTAAAAAATTTAGGACAGAAATGGGAGGAAAAATGTGTCTCTTGAAGACAGACCACATGTGCCTTCAATTTTGAAAAGGATCTAAATGCTTTTGTTATTTTCGGTGGTGAATTTAGACCCTGCACATTGAGTGTTATGATATTTAGAGGGGCCATTATATGCGTATAGGAAAGGGGAGGTGCGTTAAGAATTGGCTATATCTATATTTCTCTGGAGAATATTGAAAGGGGAATTATAGAAGGGGGTATGGGGAAAAAAAAACGAGGATCAGTTGATGGTTAAGTAATTACTCTGTCAATTAGTATATGAACAGTAAATTAAGAAGCTTTATTTTTTGTCTAGAAAAAGGTAAATAGCTCCCAAAAGGAGAAAGTATCCAAAGGTTGGTAGAAAATACCAATCTGTGGGTACCCTGTATCCAAAGAGTGTCCAAACTGTTTGTTGGGCACTCGAGGATGTAATGGAGACGCAGGGGCTATCTCCGGGACTACAATGACTATCATAAAAATGTATTAAAAAATATAACAACCGAGTCTAAGCCAATGGATAGCTAGAGGTATTTAGAAATAGTCTATGTTAAATCGGTAACTATGTTTATCAAAATGTAACAGTTACATTCATACTAAAATTGAAACAGAATCAACATTCTAGATATGGTAAAGAAACTTATATGAAGTTTATATCATAGGAAATAGAGTGGGAATAAACCACTCTACTTTATACTAGGATAATGTATTGCATTATAAAGGCTAGTTAAAGTGTAAATAAAAAATAAATAAATAAATAAAAAGTGACTGAATTACTAAGATAATCATACTATATTTAAGCTAAAGAGACCTAGATCTCCTAGTGCATAAATGAAGAAATAAACACAGATATATCATTTTATACAAATATAAACAAAAATATTAGGATAACATGTATAGTAGGACATATCCAAACTTTGTAGATAGACTAAAGAGAGACAAATATAGTCTATTTAGGTCTACTAAACTAAGGGGTGTACTTTCCAAGATAGTATTATTTATATTCATACCACTTTGTAAGCATGCCACCTATTATAGCATATATGTATATAAGTATAAATACATATATTAATTCATCATTATGTTATAACAATTTATTTTGTTTAGAATGTATAGCATTGCTTATGTTACATTTTAAATTTGGAAAAAAATCAATAGTTTAAAAAATAAATAATAATTAAGTATTAAATTCATACCATAGGAGAAGAAAGGGGAATAAACTACTCCAATCCTCATGAAAGATAGTGTGTTATTCCTTATAAATTAATGTGTAATATTAACTGAATTACTGTTGTAATCATATTTCATCTAAGCAGAATAAGGGTCTAAATAATGTGGTATATAGATGAAATATTAAAAATCAAAGCAATAATCTCAGGAGATTTTTGGTCCTGACTTATAAAATTGTACAGTAGTTGTTCTGGTTATTTCCAAACTTTGTAGTTTGACTAATTAAATTAACCTATGTTTTCAATATGAGCCTTCTCATCTAAGGGGTGTGTTTTCTAGGACAGTACTGTTTACGTACATACTATGAAAATAAAACAAACCCAGTATAATATATATGTTAATAAATACAAGCATATATATTAAATCAAATCAATTAATTTCATTGGTTCAGTGTCTGGAGTAGGTGAAGCAAAACGACTTCTCTTATGGGTACTAGAAGAGGCAGGTTGATCTGAAATATCTTGTTTGTGTTGTGGGGAACCAGAGTTTTCCTGCCTTTTGGATCCTTCTGCAGTGGTTTCTGGTGTTGAGAGGCGAAGATCTAGAATTGTAGAAAGCAAATCATCTGCAGTTTTACAAGTATAGGTAGTTCCTTTGTAAGTAAAACGGATTGCAAAGGGGAAAGTCCAGCGGTATGTCATATGATGATATTGGAGGACCTGCAGATGGGGTTTAATTTCTTTCCTTTTTATCAGTGTCTGTTGAGAAAGGTCTTGGTATATTTGGTATTGATGACCCTGGACTATTAATGAGCCTGTTCCTTTGTGCGGAAATACTGGAATTTGATAATTATATCCCTGGGAGGACCATTTTCCTTTTTTGATGTTAATCATCTGTGTATTCTGTCCATTTCAAGTCTTTCCAATGGAAAAGAGGGTGCCAGTTCCTGAAATAGTGCTGTGGATGTAGAGTAGAGATCCTCTCTACTCTCAGGGATTCCTCTAATACGGAGATTAGACCTCCTATTCCTGTTCTCAAAATCCTCAAGTCTATTTTGGAGGGAATAATAATCTTCCTTGAGGCATTCTAATTCTTCAGCATGGCTAGAGATTGTAGCATCAAGTTAATCAGTTCTTTGCTCTAGAACAGAGGTGCGTCTTCCTACCTCACAAATCTCTCTAGTCAGCTTTTCTGTAATGTTATCAGATGTATTCTGAAGAGCTTTATGCAGGACCCTTTCAAATTGATTAATTAAGTCAGAATTAGATGATGTTTGTTGTAGGGAGTTAGTAATTATCTCTAGGTCATATTCTGGCTCTGAGTGCTGTGAGGAGGCAAGAGACCGTAGCTGTTTCTGTGTGTGAGTTTATGAGGGAAGCGGTACCGCCATTTTAGATGCGGATTTAGTCAGTGATTCTTGTGCTTTCCCTGTCTTTGTTTTAGCTCTCCTCCCACTGTACATAATTTCCAAAAGGTGCCCAAGGGTATTGGTAATATACCTGTCTCTGAATTGAGTATGTTTTCAGCCTAGACCTGGATTATCGGCCGTCTGTGTCCCGGTCGGTGCGGAGCGCTCAGGCAGACATGTCTACCTCAGGCGACTTCGCGCATGCGCCCTCCTCAAATCTCATAATGTGGCCCCGTGTCCTCTTACACTTTCTGAGACTGAATCATTTTTTTTTCCTACGCTGGGATCGCCATTGAGGTATTTGTAAATTGGCTCCTGCTGTCATTGGACACACAGCACGCCCCACACCCCATGCACAAAATCACATACAGGTACATGATTTCACGCAGGAGGGCCGCCCTGATGAAATATATCTGTGCGGGGTGGTCCAAAAGCGGTTAAAGTACATGTTGGTATCTCTGAGGAGTACCATCCACTCTGACATTCTAATCTTAATGCAACAATTTAAAACTGAAACTAGTGAAGACAGTGATAGAGTGCTTCATTTAGAAAAAAAAATGGCATAATTTTTGACAACCTTCAATGAATTAGTAGATGCCCATAACGATTGGGAGGATGACATCGCTTGGATCAAATCCAAGTTGGCGGACTTGGAGGATCGTTCCTGAAGGATCCGGGGTATCCCAGTATCTGTTAAGAGCTGCATGCTTATTTCTCTAAGAGACTTCGGGAGGCATTACCTGATTCTCCATTAGAAGAGTTCACTATGGATTGTATCCATAGGCTCCCAAAACCCAAGCACCTCCTTGAGCGCCTTCCCAGGGACACCATAGCCTGCACCCACTTTTACCAAACTAAAGAAAAGTTACTAACCCTCTCGAGAAATTCTGATCACCTCCCAGAATGTATGCAAGGTCTTACTCTATATGCTGACTTGTCACAATACACTCTGCAGCACAGAGGAAACCTGGCCACGATGACCAAACAGCTCCGTAACCACAACATCTACTACAGATGGAATTAGCCATCCAAACTGCAGCATCTTTTACCATTATGATATCCTCCATATCTACAGGCGTTTTAGTATGCTAGCTGTCAATCATTTGTTGAATAGTTCTTGCAACTTCAGAACGAAAAGCATTAATTAAAGTCTGGACTTCCAGTCCATGGAATCCTCTTGTGTTCCACGGAACACCGTTTACATTCCAGTAACCATTTTGCCGTGCTGCGTAGGGTAAGTCACCATCTATTCTCCAGTATGGTACAATAATACTCTTACTGCACATTGCTTATGAATAAGTATTCAATGATGCATCCCTTGAGGTGTGATGAATTTCTATTCATTTTCTATTCATTTTTTTATTAATATCTTTGTAATGCCTGTCTGAGTCCAAATATATGCAAATTTTTTTTAACCCCTCCTGCCTTTTTTGGGGTGGGTCCTTTTAAATATTAATTAGCATATAAAGAATGATATTTTACTATAACTTTAACCACTTCCCTACCCGCCCATAGTCAAATGACATCCACAGATGGGATCTCCCATCCTGGGTGGACATCATATGACGTCCTGGACTTCCCATTCTATCTTTGGGGCGCACGCGCGCGGCATCGCTCGGGACCCGGTGCGCGAGCCCGGCGGCCGCGATGTCCGCCAGGCACCCGCAATTGCCTGTGATCATGGCAGGACCGTGGATCTGTGTGTGTAAACACACAGATCCACGTCCTGTCAGAGCTGAGGAGACCGATGTGTGTTCCCAGTAAAGAGGAACAGAGATCGGTCTCCTCCCTTGTGAGTCCCCTCCCCGTACAGTTAGAATCACTCCCTAGGGAACGTATTTAACCCCTTCATCGCCCCCTAGTGAAAAAAATACAAATGCAATATTTTGTAGACGCTATAACTTTTGCGCAAACCAATCAATATACGCTTATTGTGATTTTTTTACCAAAAATATGTAGAATAATACGTATCGGCCTAAACTGAGGAGAAAAATAGTTTTTTAAAAAAAAAATTGTGATATTTATTAAATCAAAAAGTAAAAAATATTGTGTTTTTTTTTCAAAATTTTCGCTCTTCTTTTGTTTATAGCGCAAAAAATAAAAACCGCAGAGGTGAGAAAATACCATTAAACTAAAGCTCCATTTGTGGGGAAAAAAGAACGTCAATTTTGTTTGGGAGCCACGTCGCACGACCGCGCAGTTGTCATCCAAAGTGTGACAGCGCTGAAAACGAAAAATTGGTCTGGACAGGAAGGGGGTGAAAATGCCCTGTATTGCAGTGGATATCATTATAATTTTTACTTTTATTTATTGATTTTTACTGTTTCCTGAAACTGCAATTGCTATCGATCCATGGATAGATGTATATATATATTTTTTAATGTATATATATATATATATATATATATATATATATATATGTGTATATATATATATATATATATATATATATATATATACCGTATATACTCGAGTATAAGCCAAGTTTTTCAGCACATTTTTTTGTGCTGAAAATGCCCCCCTGGCACACATATAGCCCCACTTTTCCTCTATAAGTGTGCAAAGTTTGTTGTCCAGGGGACCTACGGCCGGAGAGCACCGATTTTTCAAACCCGGGCACCCCTTCCATAGACTCCGATGTTAAATGGTCATTTCTCCAGTGATTTTGGGGACCCGGTACTGGCCTATCATAGGTCCCCTGGACCCGAAACATGGCACACATGTAGATCCATTTCTCCTCTATAAGTGTGCAACGTTTTTTGTCTGTGGGACCTACAGCCAGGGTGAACCGATTTTTCAAAACCTGGCACCCCTACCATAGACTCCCATGTTAAACGTCAGTCTAGTCATGGACACAGTGAGGCATGGGCACAGTGAGGCATGGACACAGTGAGGCATGGACACCGTGAGGCATGCATATGGACACAGTGAGGCAAAGTGAGGCACAGTGAGGCACAGGGAGGCATCCTAGGCTTATACTCGAGTCAATAAGTTTTCCCAGATTTTTGTGGTAAAATTAGGTGCCTCTGCTTATATTCAAGTCGGCTTATACTCGAGTATATATGGTATATATATATATATATATATATATATATATTGTGACAGCAGGAAGGTAAAGTCACCTGGTTGCATCCAGGGGGGTAGATATGTTTCGCCCAGATTCAGGCTTTACGCCGACTTATACAACTAGGTGGAGAGTTGTATAAGCCCAGCTAAGGCTAGTGGGCTCATGGATGACTCGTATGTCTAGGGAGAGTGTGGGGCGTCGTGCAGACAGGGAGTTGATGAGACCAGCTGAAGCTTGTCAGCTCATTTAGGCCTCTATAAGAACTCCCAGCTTCATTAGATGTTAGCTCATGCCTGGAACCAGACCTGTGTGGACTGTCTAGGGAGAGTGAACCCCTGTGCGGTGAGACAAAGCCTGTGTGGCTATTTGCTTGGACATTTAAAACCAGGGACTTAGGGACTAGGACAGCACTAGGCTGATCCCAGTTGTTAGTTAGGAAACCTGTATGTTTAGTCAGAGGTCAACTTGACCAGGATTTATTTTGTTTATGTTTCTTTTGCTTTGCTGTGTTTTGTCACTGTAAATAGAAAATAAACCGCACCTTTTTGATTTTGAAAACCACAACCTCCGTTTGCTGGGCCTGTTTTGTGTGGGGAGCCCATCCCGGGGGTCACACACACCCGCTGCCGAGCTAACCCCCTCACAGTTGGTGGAGAATGCGGGCAGTTTTTTTTAAGCCAGCATGGAGGAGATACTGAAGCAGCTGGCTCTAGCAAATGCCAATCAACAGCAGACAAATGCAGGTTTGCAAAAGAGCCTTGCAGCTCATCAACAGAGCCTTGCAGCTCAACAACAGAACTTCGCAGCCCAGCAGCAAGCTCATCAACAGAGCCTTGCAGCCCAGCAGCAGACAAACGCAACTTTGCAACAGAGTCTGGAGGCTCAGCAACGAGCCCAGCAGCAATCTGAGGCCCGCTTCATAGACCTGTTGCAGAAGCAAGAGCAGAGACTACAACAACAGATGGAAGCAGTAATGCAGCAACGTCCGCAGACCAGTGAGGAAAGCCGTCCCACTAATACCGCGTCCTTTGGGGTGAGTCGTTTATTGACAAAAATGACTGGAGAGGATGATCCAGAGGTATTTTTGACCACATTTGAAAGGACCGCTGAAAGAGAAAAGTGGCCTGAGGAGCAGTGGGCTGGACTGGTGGCTCCTCTGTTAACTGGTGAATCGCAGAAAGCTTACTATGACCTAGAGCCTAACCAAGCAAAAGACTATGTGATGCTAAAAGCTGAAATATTGGCAAGGCTGGGTGTCACCCAGGCTGTCCGGGCTCAGCGTGTGCATAACTGGACTTTCCAGCTTGGAAAACCCCCCAGGTCTCAAATGTATGATCTCATTCACCTGAGCAGAAAGTGGCTACAGCCAGAGACTTTGTCCGCACCAAAGATTGTGGAACGTGTTGTAATGGATCGGTTTTTGAGAGCTCTTCCTACTGCCATCCAAAAGTGGGTAAGCCATGGAGACCCAGAGACGGCCGATGGTCTTGTGGATCGTGTGGAGAAATACTTGGCTACAGAGAACCTGACGGCCTCTTCCAGAGACACTCGGACTTTCCACCCTAAGACCAGACCATCCCCAGGGGCGGATAAGAGGATTCCAAGGGGTGAGGGTGGAGAGAGTGAGAGGGTGGGAACTCTACCCCAAGTTTGGCGAGAACAGCCTGGGAAATCAGCGGCTCAAGAGGCGGCAAGAAGGATCGTTTGCTACCGCTGCCGGCAAGCGGGACATATTGCAGCCAATTGCCCGGTTGTGGAGGAACCCATGCAGTGTGACTTTCTGACGGGCAGACGTCAGTCGCTGTGTGCGACAGTCGCATGCACTGCCATTCGAGGAACTGAGAAACATTTATGCAAAATGTGTGTTAATGGTAGAAATGTTGTGGTATTGCTGGATTCAGGTAGCCTTGTGACCCTGATAAAGGCTGAGTTAGTTAAAACAGAGGTCTCTGGGAATAGCAAGGTAGCTGTTATTTGTGTGCATGGGGACACCCGAGAGTATCCAGTGACTACAGTGTGTTTCGAGACCCCCAAAGGTACCCTCTCTCATCCAGTGGGCTTAGTATCTCAGTTACCGCATGACGCCATTGTGGGAAGGGATTTTCCGAAGTTCTGGGAACTGTGGGATGATCCTGAGCCCCTCACTGGTGCCCCTATGTACCAGGAATGTGATAGCCAGAACTCCCCTGAGAGTGGTGAGGACTCTCCGGAATTTCCCTTATCAGTATTGGCAGGGGAGACTCAAGAAACTGGAGAGGAGCCCACCTCCTCAGACGAAAACCTACCGTCTGTGGAGTTTTCTGATCTTGAGGTTCACAGGGAAAACTTTGCCACAGAACAGTTGAAAGACCCCGCCCTAATAAAGGCACGGGAAAACGTAGTGAAAATAGATGGCGAGTTAGTGAACCCAGATAATACCTGCACTTACCCATACTTCAGCGTAGAGAAGGACCTACTGTATCGGGTGGCAAAAAGGGCAGAAGAAACCGTTGAGCAGCTTGTGGTGCCCAAACCTTACAGGAAGTTGGTGTTGGAGTTGGCCCATGGGCACATTCTTGGAGGTCATCTGGGGACAGAGAAAACCCGAGAGAGGGTATTACAGAGATTCTATTGGCCGGGGGTGATGAAGGACGTAGAAAATTATTGTTCCTCCTGCCCTGTGTGTCAGAGGTCGGCCCCGATGCCACATTTCCGTAGCCCGCTGGTCCCTCTACCCATCATTGAGGTCCCGTTTGAGAGGATCGCCATGGATTTGGTAGGTCCTATAATCAAGTCCGCTAGGGGGCACCAGTACATATTAGTTATAATGGACTATGCCACCCGTTATCCAGAAGCGATCCCTCTCCGAAATACCTCGGCCAAAACCATAGCCAAAGAGCTATCTCTTGTGTTTAGCCGGGTGGGTATTTGTAAAGAACTGCTTACGGACCAAGGTACACCCTTTATGTCCCGGGTTATGAAGGAGCTGTGTAAATTATTCAAAGTGACGCAATTACGTACATCTGTGTATCACCCCCAAACCGATGGGCTGGTTGAAAGATTCAACAAAACCCTAAAACAAATGTTGAAGAAAGTGGTGGATAGAGATGGAAAGGATTGGGACTGTCTACTTCCTTATCTGATGTTTGCTATTAGGGAGGTGCCCCAATCCTCTACGGGATTCTCCCCCTTTGAGTTACTGTATGGGAGACACCCAAGAGGGCTGTTGGATATTGCCAAGGAAACTTGGGAAAGTGAGAGTTCTCCCCACATGAGTGTGATTGAGCATGTCGCCCTGATGCAAGACCGAATTGCACAGGTAATGCCCATTGTGAAGGAACATTTGGCCCAAGCGCAGTTAGCACAGCAGAGAGTGTACAACCGTGGAGCCAAGACCCGTACCTTTTCCCCGGGGGATAGGATACTGGTACTTGTCCCTACGGTTGAAAGTAAATTCCTTGCCAAATGGCAAGGCCCCTACGAGATAATGGAAAAAGTGAGCGAAGTGAATTACAAGGTCAGACAACCAGGAAGGCGAAAGCCCGAACAGATCTATCACGTTAATCTGTTGAAAGCCTGGAGGGATAGAGAGTCCCTAGTCGCAGACACTTGGTCACCAGCTCAAACTGGTTGCGTGATTCCTGAGGTTGGAATAGCAGCCACCTTGTCACAACCCCAACAACAGGAGGTTAAGGAGTTTGTGCTTCGCAACAAGGAGGTATTCTCTGAGCTGCCGGGACAAACATCTGGGGTAGAGCATGACATCATTACCCCGCCCGGTGAAAGGGTGAAGTTAAAACCCTATCGGATCCCAGAGGCCCGACGGGAGGCAATACGGGAGGAAGTACAGAAAATGCTGAACTTAGGGGTGATAGAGGAGTCCCAAAGTGATTGGTCTAGTCCCATCGTGTTGGTGCCTAAACCGGATGGGAGCTGGCGATTTTGTAACGATTTTCGTCAGTTGAACAAAGTTACAAAATTTGACACCTACCCCATGCCACGTATAGATGAGTTGATCGACCGGCTGGGAACAGCCCGATACATGACGACTCTTGACCTCACAAAAGGGTATTGGCAAATCCCCCTGGCCAAGTCGGCCAAAGAGAAAACCGCATTTGTAACCCCAGACGGGGCGTTCCAATATAAAAGAATGCCGTTCGGGTTACAGAATGCGCCGGCCACATTCCAGCGGAAAATGGACCAGATGCTGAGGCCCCATCGGAAGTATGCTGCGGCTTACCTGGATGACGTAATTGTCCATAGCACAGATTGGGCCTCACATCTGCCAAAAGTGCAAGCAGTCCTGGACTCTGTTCGGGAAGCGGGGTTTACGGCTAACCCCAAGAAGTGTACCATTGGGCAGGAGGAGGCCAAATATCTTGGGTATACCATTGGGAGGGGAGTAATAAAACCCCAACTCAACAAAGTCGAGGCCATCCAGAGTTGGCCACGTCCCAACAGCAAGAAGCAGGTACGAGCCTTTCTGGGAATCGCTGGGTATTATCGGCGATTCATTCCCCACTTTGCTTCTAAGGCTGTGCCCCTAACCAACCTGACGAAGGGGAAAGGGTCGGTCATGATTAAATGGACCCCCGAGGCTGAGGCAGCATTCCAATTCTTGAAACAAGCCTTATGTAGCCAGCCAGTGTTGTACTCACCCGACTTCTCTAAAGACTTTGTCGTACAAAGTGATGCGTCAGATGTGGGGTTAGGAGCAGTATTGTCCCAGGTCTGGAACGGGGAAGAGCACCCAGTCATTTACCTCAGCAGGAAGTTGAAGTCCCATGAGGTAAATTACGCCACCGTTGAAAAGGAGTGTTTAGCGGTGAAGTGGGCTCTAGATTCCCTTCGGTACTACCTGCTAGGTAGGCACTTTGACATGGTTACGGATCACGCTCCGTTAAAGTGGATGGCTCAAAACAAGGAAACAAATAGAAGAGTGAATAGGTGGTTCCTGGCCCTCCAGGAATTCAACTTCACAGTAAAGCATCGCCCTGGCGTTCAAATGGGGAATGTGGATGCTTTGTCTCGAGTACATGAATGCCTGATTGCTGGTGTTCCAACCCCGAGGTTAAAACAAGAGGGGGGGGTATGTGACAGCAGGAAGGTAAAGTCACCTGGTTGCATCCAGGGGGGTAGATATATTTCGCCCAGATTCAGGCTTTACGCCGACTTATACAACTAGGTGGAGAGTTGTATAAGCCCAGCTAAGGCTAGTGGGCTCATGGATGACTCGTATGTCTAGGGAGAGTGTGGGGCGTCGTGCAGACAGGGAGTTGATGAGACCAGCTGAAGCTTGTCAGCTCATTTAGGCCTCTATAAGAACTCCCAGCTTCATTAGATGTTAGCTCATGCCTGGAACCAGACCTGTGTGGACTGTCTAGGGAGAGTGAACCCCTGTGCGGTGAGACAAAGCCTGTGTGGCTATTTGCTTGGACATTTAAAACCAGGGACTTAGGGACTAGGACAGCACTAGGCTGATCCCAGTTGTTAGTTAGGAAACCTGTATGTTTAGTCAGAGGTCAACTTGACCAGGATTTATTTTGTTTATGTTTCTTTTGCTTTGCTGTGTTTTGTCACTGTAAATAGAAAATAAACCGCACCTTTTTGATTTTGAAAACCACAACCTCCGTTTGCTGGGCCTGTTTTGTGTGGGGAGCCCATCCCGGGGGTCACACACACCCGCTGCCGAGCTAACCCCCTCACAATATATATATATTTTATATTTTATGTTTTTTTATAGAATTTTTTTTATATTATTATCATTTTAGGATGTATTTACATTTTAAATATATTAAGTTCATTGTACTCTGGTACACTGGCATTATTGGCCTTGTGCTTCTTATCTTAATCAGACTGTTGTTTTTTGTTTATTTATTTCACCATTTTAATATGATTATAATTTTTTTATTTAATTATCATTTATTATTTTTCAGAAACCCCCCTCTTTTTTTTTTTCTTCTGTGACTCCTTTGCATGGGGACACTGCCTCAGACTTCCACTGAGGGCCGGAGGTGATGTAATCGGCAAGGCCTGAGAGGACGGCACTAGTTCCGGGATTGCCAGGCATCCACGCATCCCTATGGATGGGTGCTCGCTGATGTCGGTTCTATCTACTGGCTCCTGCTGCCTGCACTGCAATCTGGCTGTGCCCTGGCTGTGCATTTGTGTCTGATGTACCTCACGCTTCTGGTCCATGGGTGCCTCTTGTGTTCCCGAGAATGCCGTTTGCATTCCAGCAGCCAGTGCTGCAAAGTATGATACAGTAATACTCTTACTGCACTATGAAAATGTATTCTTAAGAAATGAAGCATCCCTTGAGGCATCATGAATTTTCTATTAATTTCTAATAATATTTTATAATATCTTTGTAATGCCCGTCTGTGTTCTAATATATGCAAATCCTTTTTTTTTCAACCCCTCCCACTTTTTGGGGATGGGGCCTTGTAGGAATGACCTTTTTAAAGCTCCTGTTCAGTGCTGTCTAGAGTAGCGTAGCTCTGAGGAAGGGGATGCACCCCGAAAAGCGTCAGCTATACACCCCTATGATGCAATTGGAGTACGTGCATCCGCACTGCATGGCATCTTGTGGTTCATTGTCTTTCACCATTTGCTACTTTGTGAGTATCCATTTGTAGCAGTCTTTTATCACAAAATAAATTGTTTTGGTAATGCACTAGGTGCGTGCGCCTCCTTGTTCGTTTGTTTTTGCAGTTTCACTTTGGATTACCGCATCTGAGGAGGGCTGCATCCACCTAGAATTTGGAATTGTTGTTGTTCATCTTGCTTCTAACCACAGAAGACCCCATAGCACTACAAGTGACTGCTTGTTTGTGTATACTTTCCACATATCTACCAATCCAAATGTTCATCCAAAAAGAGAGGAGTACTGATAGCGATAAAGGACACAGTTGTTTTTAAAACTCTCTCTGAAATCACAGATGATCAAGGTCGCTTCGTCATCCTAGTCTGCAAAATTAATAACTCTGGCTATAATTTGGTGAACCTCTCTCTTACTGGAAGAAGGTCTGGAAGAAAGTGAAGATCATCAGCCAAGGCCATATTATATTATAGGGAGACTTTCATGCCAGCCATGACCATACTCTTGACATGTCTGATCCCAAGCTTAACCGCTCTTGCAGAGCAACTTTGGCTAACTTCTTAACTTCTGCACAGCTCTTCGATTTATGGAGATGTCACCACTAGAGTTGAGCGGACACCTGGATGTTCGGGTTCGACGGGTTCGGCCGAACTTCGGAAAAAAGTTTGGGTTCGGGACCGAACTTTAATCCGAACCCGGACCCGAACCCGAACCCCATTGAAGTCAATGGGGACCCGGACTTCTAAGGACTAAAAAGGCTCTAAAAAAGTAATGGAAAGGGCTAGAGGGCTGCAAATGGCAGCAAAATGTTGTTAAGAGCATGGCAAGTGCTCTGCAAACAAATGTGGATAGGGAAATAACTTAAAATAACATAAAAAAAATAAAAAATATGCTGGAGGCCCCCTTTTCAGCAGAAGAGGTACGGGAAGTCATTAAGAACCTCAGAAACTCAACGGCACGATGCCACACATATGGTGGGAATGCCCCAGAATACGCCCTTTCTGGAATAAATTATTCAATTTAATGGATAAGCTAGTGGGAAAATAAAATACTTTGAAATAAAAATGTAGCGGGGTGCTAAATTTAAGGGAAGTGTTTAAATGGTAAATAGGCTCAAACACCCTAATTCTGTAGGATTCATGAACCATTTTGTCCTCGGGGGACAGTATTGGTGTGCAGTTCCCTGCGGCCTACAGGTGGCGCTGCCATGGTAGGCTAGGGTTGAACCGCCGATACAGTGCTGTGCCTTGTGTCCCCTCTTGGCAGTAGTACAGCGGGGCGGGGAACCTGCTGTGCATGCCGGGAGAGCATATAAAAGGGGCAGACCTTTGGCCTGGGGGCTGATGTCCAGTGGGGTCCACGCCCAGGTGCCTTCGGCCTGGGTGCATGTGTTCCTGTTCCATCTCGGGTACCTTTAGCCCGGGGTGAGGTACTATCCTGGAGTTCCTGCTGCCCTGGGTATGGAGGCCTAGGTGCGGGAGTAAAGCCTGGAGTCCAGAGCCTTCGTCTGGAGTCCGCTAAGGGTCGAGGAGTCTTAGGGTGCCGCCTCGTGTAGGGGACCATGTTCCAGGGAAGGGAGGATCATTCTGATGGACCGATGCGGGAGTCACGGTGAAAGAAGGGTCTGTTGACTCCCTGGAGAGATGTCTTCCCCTTGATATGGGCTAGGTTCGTAGAAGGAGAAGCTCAAGGTCATCTTGACTGTATCAGAGGCCTTATTCACCCGGCCCGTGGCAGGGGCCTTATACACCCTGGTCTGTGGCAGAGACCAAAGTTCTCCAGGTCCGTGGCAGGGGCCTTGTACACCCGGTCTGTGGCAGAGACCAACCTCAAGGTCTGTGGCAGAGACTGTGCACCTAAAACTGTTTGAGAAACCTAAGCAGTGAAGTGAATGTGCTACGTTTGTGCCTGGACCTCCTCCACACCTTAAGCTGTCCTGTTTCTTTGCTCTAACCTTTTCTATCTGAGTAGAGTTTATTTTGCCATGAGAGAATAAGAGTTGTAATTTCAGCTGGTGTGGACATTGACTTTACTGGGAATTAAAGGACTTGCCTCTACCTACAGTAGAGGTGAGAATCATCCTCTGGAGGAGTTTTGACTCCGGCTGTGGACACGGCCCGTCAAGTACACCGCTCAACCTCTTTATATAGGAGGGTACGGGATGGTAGTGCGGTGTGCCTTTCTCCCTCCTGCGAGGAGCCAACAACATAAAGGCAGGTAAGGGGTAAAGGATCTGTGCGCTACAAAAAAATAAAATAAAAATTATAATTTTGACCTAGGAGGACGAGGTCCATATGGAGTAGGAGGTTGAGGTGGCGGTGGATGTGGCCGTGTAGGTGGAAGTGGCGGTGGAGGAGGACGAGGTAGTCAACACTGGTTCAAAAATACAACAATGGCTGGGTAAGGCTGGTGATGTGTCGAATTCTGTCCCCCGTCAAATAGTGTCCACCCTGTACTGCGCTTGCTCAGTATGTAGGACAAGGGGATTTCGAAAATCTCCCAAGACGAACGGCGCCTGCGTGGTGAGTTCAGGTGAAGGCCACACCATCCGTGGTTCAAGCCGAGCCAAGTGAGGCCGTGCCCTAACGTGGCGATCGAACCGAGCCCGTGAGGGGCCCTGTTACTATGTGCTACCGTATGTCCACTTGGATGGTGGGGCTTGAACCTGCACTCACAGCGCAGGCGCCGTTCATCTTCGGAGATTTTGTGAATCTCCTTGTCCTCTGTACTGCGCAAGCGCTGCGCCTTCGCAGTATGGGCCGGACACAATCCGATGGCTGGACAGTTTTTGTCACAACACCGGTATACATGTCTATTCTGCACAAGGTACGGACAAGTCCTGTGGGATCCATGCCTGGTTCATTTTAAATGAACGTGAGCTTGTCCACATTGGCTCTGGACAGGCGGCTGCGCTTGTCTGTGATAACGCCCCCTGCCGTGCTAAATACACGTTCAGATAATACACTGGCTGCAGGGCAGGCCAGCACCTCCAAGGCATAAAGGGCAAGCTCAGGCCATGTGCCCAATTTGGAGACCCAGAAGTTAAAGGGGGCAGACCCGTCATCCAGTACGTGTAGGCCTGTGGACACATACTGCTCAACCATGTTGGTGAAATGCTGCCTCCTGCTAAGACGTTCCATCTCAGCTGGTGGTGCTGGTTGTTGTGGCGTGCTGACAAAGCTTTTCCACATTTCAGCCATGCTAACCCTGCCTTCTGAGGTGCTGCCGGTGCCCCGGCTGCGTTGGCGACCTCTTCCTCCTCCTCTGCCTTCGCCTTATGCTTCCACCGTACGCCCGCTATCAGGTGGGAATGCCACCAGCAGCGCGTCTACCAGCGTGCGCTTGTACTCGCGCATCTTACGATCCCGCTCCAGTGAGGGAATTAAGGACGGTACGTTGTCCTTGTAACGGGGATCCAGCAGGGTGGCCACCCAGTAATCAGCACCAGTTAAAATGTGGGCAACTCGGCGGTCATTGCGAAAAACACTGCAGCATGTAATCGCTCATGTGTGCCAGGCTGCCCAGAGGCAAAGAAAAGCTGTCCTCTGTGGGAGGTGTATCGTCTGTGTCCTCTGTATCCCCCCAGCCACGCACCAGTGATGGCCACGAGCTGGTATGGGTTCCACCCTGCTGTGAAAATGGCTCCTCCTCCTCCTCCATCTCCTCCTCCACCTCGTCATCCTCCAGAACTGTGCCCTTTCTGCCGGACAATTGTGTACCTGACGTTTGTTGGTGCAGGAACCCACCCTCGTAGCCACTTGTGAAAGACTGCCCTGAAAGCCTTTGAAATGATCCCACTTCCTCCTCCTCCTCCTCCTCCTCATCCTCCTGTGCCACATCCTCTTCCATCATCGCCCAAAGCGGTTTTTCAAGGAGGCATAGAACTGGGATAGTAACGCTAAGAACGGCGTCATTGGCACTGGACATGTTGGTGGAGTACTCGAAACAGCGCAACAAGGCACACAGGTCTCGTATGGAGGCCCAGTTATTGGTGGTGAAGTGGTGCTGTTCCGCAGAGCGACTCACGCGTGATTGCTGCAGCTGAAACTCCACTATCGCCTGCTGCTGCTCGCACAGTCTGGCCAGCATGTGCAAGGGTGAGTTCCAGCTTTTGGGCACGTCACATATGAGGCGATGAGCGGGAAGGCCGAAGTTACGCTGCAGCGCTGACAGGCGAGCAGCAGCAGGGTGAGAACGCCGAAAGTGCGCACACACAGCCCGCACTTTCTGCAGC
The DNA here is from genome assembly GCA_029206835.1 of Rana muscosa. Taxonomy (NCBI): domain Eukaryota; kingdom Metazoa; phylum Chordata; class Amphibia; order Anura; family Ranidae; genus Rana; species Rana muscosa. The sequence continues at coordinate 431,112,471 of CM055117.1, forward strand.
AGCTCTGGCATATTGGGGTAATTTTAAGGAACCTCTGGACCACCAAGTTCAGCACATGCGCCAGGCAAGGGATGTGCGTCAAACCGGCTAGGCCCAGAGCTGCTACGAGATTTCGCCCATTATCGCACACCACCAGGCCGGGCTTGAGGCTCACTGACAGCAACCACTCATTGGTCTGTTGTTCCATGTCCCTCCACAACTCCTGCGCGGTGTGGGTCTTTTCCCCCAAACAGGAAAGTTTTAAAACTGCCTGCTGTCGTTTACCCCTGGCTGTGCTGAAGTTGGTGGTGAAGGTGTTACGCTGACCGGATGAGGAGGCGGTAGAGGATGAGGAAGCGGAGTAGGAGGAGTTAGCAACAGGAGGCAAACTGAAGCGCCCTGCAATCCTCGGTGGTGGAAGGACATGCGCCAAACTGCTATCTGCCTCAGGCCCAGCCGCCACTGCATTTACCCAGTGTGCTGTTAGGGAGATATAACGTCCCTGACCGTGCTTACTGGTCCACGCATCCGTAGTTAGGTGGACCTTGCCACAGATGGCGTTGCGCAGTGCACACCTGATTTTGTCCCCCACTTGGTTGTGCAGGGAAGGGATGGCTCGCCTGGAAAAATAGTGGCGGCTGGGCACGACGTACTGTGGGACAGCCAATGCCATCAGGCTTTTAAAACTCTGCGTCTCCACCATACGGAATGACAGCATTTCAAAGGCCAGGAGTTTTGAAATGCTGGCATTCAGGGCCAGGGATCACGGGTGGCTAGGGGGGTACTTCCTCTTCCGCTCCAATGTTTGGGAGATAGAGAGCTGAACGCTTCCATGGGACATTGTGGAGATGGTTGGTGACCCAGGTGGTAGTGTTGCTGGCAGATCCTCTGTTTGCGGGGTGGCAGGTGCCACTGTCACTACAGAGGTGGATGAAGAGGCCGAGACTGCAGCAGAAGAGGAAGCAGGAGGAGCCAGAGACCTTTCTTGGTTTTTGAGGTGTCTACTCCACTGCAGCTCGTGCTTTGCACTTAGATGCCTGGTCATGCAGGTTGTGCTCAGGTTGAGAATGTTTATGCCTCGCTTCAGCCTCTGATTGCACAGCCTGCAAACCACTCGTGTCTTGTCATCAGCACATTGTGTGAAGAACTGCCACGCTAGGGAACTCCTTGGACCTGGCTTTGGTGTGCTCGGTCCCTTGCTGCGTTGGGCAGTAGCAGACATACTGTCTAGGGGACGGATGCTCCGCTTTTGCACCCTGCTCCCTCTTCTGCTGTGCTGGTGGCTCTGTGCGACCACCGCCTCTTCCTCCAAACTACACTGGTCACCTGCATAACGTTCATTCCATGTGGGGTCGAGGACCTCATCGTCCTCCACATCAACCCAGTCTTCACCCCTGCCCTCCTTGTCTGTCTGCACAATTGCGAAAGCAGCAGCAGTTGGCACCTGTGTTTCGTCATCATCCGAGACGTACTGCGATGGTCCTCCCATGTACTCATCATGAAACATAAGTGGTTGGGCATCGGTGCACTCAATCTCTTCCACTTCTGGGGCAGGGCTAGGTGGATGGCCCTGGGAAACCCTGCTAACAGAGTCATCGAAAAGCAGAAGAGACTGCTGCATGATTTGGGGCTCAGACTGCTTGGCTGATTTGCAAGGGGGTGAGGTGAAAGACTGATGGACATGGGTTTCAGGTGCCAACTCTGATCTTTCATCAGAAGAGTGGGTGTGAGACAATGTGAAGGAACCCGAGGCACTGTCAGCAACCCAATCTACTATCGCCTGTACTTGTCCTGGCCTAAACATTCGTACAGCCTCATTAGGCGCGACAAAATACCGCCGCAGGCTCGGTCGCCTACTCGCACCTGAGGAAGGTGTTTTACTTGTGCGTGTATCTGGCACAGATCCACCACATCCTCTCCCTGCAACAGGAGCTCCACCAGCAGCACCACGACCGGGGCCACCACGTCCCTTTGACCTTCTCCTCATATTTTCCAAATTTAGGATGTTGCCCTAAATGGGTGTTTTTGGAAGAGCAGAACACACCCACAGTACGTAACCGCTGAATCGCACAGCTACAGAACTGCAGAAAATACTATTCAAAAAAAAATGTTGTTTTTTTAGTATAGCACAGTAGAAGAAAACTATTTAGAAATTGTTTATTTCACACACCTCCAAATATGTATAACACACTGCAAACTATTTTTTGTGTCCCTAAAAGGCGTTTTTTGGAAGAGCAGAACAAACCCACAGTACGTAACCGCTGAATCGCACAGCTACAGAACTGCAGAAAATGCTATTCAAAAAAAATGTTTTTTTTTTAGTATAGCACAGTAGGAGAAAACTATATAGAAATTGTTTATTTCACACACCTCCACATATGTATAACACACTGCAAACTATTTTTTGTGGCCCTGAATGGCTCTTTTTGCAAGCGTACATTAAAGTGCAAATTTTTTTTTCTTTTTTTTTTGCCCTAAACGGGTCTTTTTTTGCCCTATGGGTCTTTTGGAAAAGAGCACAATAAAGTGCCTTTTTTTTTCCCCTAAAAGTTAGATTTTCTCTGACACTGGGCTCATGACAGTGTAAAAAGACTGCACTGCAACACAAACAGGTAAACCTATGCAGATCGCTGATTTTAATCTCTGAATCTGGACTCCTATATAATATTCTCTCTCCCTGAAAGCACCAACAGGAACCTGGCCCTACACTACACTATCTCTCTATCTTTTCCCTCAGATTGCAGAATCAGGACTACCTCATGTATTTTTCTATCTCTCCCTAAAAGCAGCAGCAGCAGCAGACTAGATCCTCTCCCTATCTATTCTGAAGCAGAGTGACGTGTGTGCTGTGTGCCTCTAGCTTATATAGAAGCTGGGTCACATGTTGCACTGACCAATCACAGCCATGCCATTAGTAGGCATGGCTATGATGGCCTCTAAGGGCACACCAGCTAATCAAAAGGTGATTGGCTGGCCCCTGAAGCATTTCTAAATGCGTAATTAGATTGCCGAACCCGAACCCGGACTTTTGCGCAAAGTCCGGGTTCAGGTTCGGGTTCGGGAAAAAGCTAAAGTTCGGTACAGACCCGAACTTTACAGTTCGGGTTCGCTCAACACTAGTCACCACTCAAATTAAAAGGACTATATGTTCTTTTCTAATGTACATATAACCTATTCCCAAATCGATTATATTCCTAATGAACCTACCCAAAAACAAGTGCACAATAGCTCAGCGTATTAAAAAAATGAATGAGCACTCCGACCCTTTTTTCACTATGGAATTCACATAAGGCCTACCTGAGCGGTATCTTGCTAAAAATGAGTAGTGTGGCTAAAAAGCACAGCACACAGTTGCTTGAACAACTTCTTACTAAGATTCAAATTCTAGAACATTCGTATAAGAAACAACCCTCAGTTTTTACCTCCTCGCAGTTGCATCAAGCAAGGCAAGAGCTCAGAACACTCCTAGTTTCCCAACATAACCATTCGAGTTGGGCGAACAGTTCGGCCTGAGCATGAGTTTGTACCAAACATTGACTGTTCGCCCGTTCGATGAACACCCGAATTATCAGGGCATTTGACCGTTTGTTCGGCCCGCCGAATGAGCACAATGCACTGTGCCACCGTACAGTGCATTGGAAGCCCTGATCTGATTGGCTGAAGCAATGAATGATTTGCCCAATCAGGGCACAGAGCTCTGACAGAGCCATGATTGGAGAAAGTAATGATGACTTCAATCATGGCTCATTGCTCTTAGTCCTGCCCTACACTATAAAAATATTCTCCCCATTGCGGCCATTTGCAGTGTGATATTGGCGTGGAGAGAGATAGAACAGGGCTCTGTTTGGTGCTGCTAGCAAATATTTGTGTTATAGTGTGCTATTGTGCTTCTATTGTCAGTGTAGAACAGTGGTCATCAACCCTGTCCTCAGGGCCCACTAACAGGGCAGGTTTTATATATTACCTTGGAGAGATGCAGACTAGAATACTGCAATCACTGAGCAGAAAACAATATCACCTGTGATGTATTTCACTTATCTTGCAAACCTGTCCTGTTAGTGGGCCCTGAGGACAGGGTTGATGACCACTGGTGTAGAATATCAGTTTAGTGTGAATTTAATGATAGTTCAGTGTGGGTGTAGTGTGACCATTCATTTTTACTTTAGTGATAATTTTGTGAGTGTAGTGTAACCATTCATTTTTACTTTTGTGTCAGTTTAATATTTCAGTAGGTTTCCTGCAGTATATATCAGTGCATTACTGTAAGTTTAGTGCAGTATATATCAATGCGTTACTGAACGTTTAGCGCAATATATATATATATATATATCAATGTGTTACTGTACATTTAACGCAGTATATACAGTATCCGTGCGCTACTGCATGGTTAACGCAGCATATTTAAGTGTGTTACTGCATGTCTAACGCAGTATATATTAGTGCGTTACTGCACATTAACGCAGTATATTTAAGTGTGTTACTGAACATTTAACGCAATATATATCCGTGCGTTACTGCACATTTAAAGCAGTATATATTAGTGCATTATTGTATATTTGTGCGTGCACGTTCAACGCAGTATATATCAGTGCATTACTGCATGTTTAACGCAGTATATATTAGTGCATTACTGTACGTTTAATGCACTGTATATGAGTGTGTTACTGTACGTTTAACGCAGTATATACAGTATCTATGCGTTACTGTGGTTTAATGCACTATATTGGAATGTGTTACTGCACATTTAACGCAATATATTTCAGAGCGTTCTTTCAGTTTTATTGCAGTATATTGTCGTGTGTCAGTGGAGTTGTCTGTGAAGTGAATACTCAAGTTAAAGTGCAGCAGACACCACTTTCCATTGATTAAAGTGCATGCACGAACACATTTCCACATCTTTATTACATTTTGTTAATAAGTGCCACCCCAACCCCCAATCCTGTCTGGGAGGCCAACAAGGAGAGGCAGACATTTCCATGACACTGTGAGGGGGCCAGCAGCATATGTGTCCACAGGCAGAGGTGGACATGGTCCATCCTGAGTCCCGGGTATAATTTCTTCTGTTTAGTGACTTTGCCCGTGCCATCCAACCACAGCATGCAGAGGAGGTGGACTGGCTTACTATACCATCATCATCCTCCTCATCCTCCATCACCCAAGCAGAGACTAGTGAACAGTCCACTGCAGCTGCCAGAGTGGCTTATTCTGCCTCCTTGTCCACAGCTACTCTTGCCATAGCCCCAGCATCAGGCACGGAGGAGTCAGCTGAGTTATTTGAACACAGCATCAGCTACTTGCTCCATGACAATGTACAGCCATTACTTATTTCAGTTTTTGGTTCTAAGGTTGACTATGGTAGTAACATGAGCCTACAGAGAGGGGAGAACACTGGTAAACAAAACATTGGCAGTCATGTTTCCCCAACAGCAGCGTATTGCCAAGTTGACTCCAGTGATAATGAGGATGGAGGTGATGAGGATGATTATGAGGTCACTGACACAACTTGGGTGCTGGATAGAGCAGATGAGGAAAGTGAGGGTGATGCACAACCCCAAAGAGGCAGCCATCATGGAAGAGTAGAGAGCAGCCACCCTATTCCACCAGACTGTGGAGCCGTTATCTCTTGGCCCACTTCCCAAAGCTCAGCTGTTTGATCCTTTTTTAGCACATGTGCAGCTGATCGCACTGTTGCAATTTGAAAACATTACCTTAAGCACATCAAGCATGGCAAAAACACCAGTCATTTGAGTACCACATGCTTGACAAGGCATTTAACCTCTCACCAGCCTGTTGGTAAGAGCACCTGAAAGCCACACAAAAGGGATGCAATTCTGCTCCTCCTCACTACTTACCTTTCCGCTTTTCCCCCGCTATGCCTCATGACCTCTCAGCAGCCTCCACTGACAGGGATGATGTTAAAGCACTGGGTGTCCCAGGTCCTTGCAGCATGTCTGCCAGTAGCACACCACCAGCTGTAGACTACAGCAGGCAAATTTCTCTGCCCCATCTGCTGCAGCGGAAAAAAAAATACAGTCAGTGCCACTCACATGCCCAGCATCAAAATTCAAGATTGTCAAAGCTGCTGGCTTTACAACTCCTGCCTTTCCATCTAATGGATTCTGCCCCTTCTTTGAATTTTCAGAATGTGCTGTACCACAATGGCAGGTTCCCAGGGGCTATTCAATGAGTCAGGCTGAAAGGTGCCATGCAGTGCTTCAGCTGGTAATGGCAAAAACCTCCTGTCCGCCATAGACAGGAAAAGTTGACACATGTGCTATGACTGGAATGTCCTCAATTTGGTGTTGCAATGTTTTTTAAATAGGTACCCAGGGTTGGAAGATTTGCTGAAGCAGGCCAGAAAAGTCTGGAGCCATTTCAAGCAGTCATACACAGCCAGTGCTCAGTTGGATGAAATTCAGCAGGCATTCCACCTGCCCGTAAACAACCTGATTTGTGACATGCCCACCCACCAGGTGTAACTCGACTTTGGCAATGCTACAGTGGCTGCAAATGCAGCAGAGGGCCATCAACTAGTGCCTGTATGAGTATGGCACAATGTGAGGCTCAGGCCCAACATGTTTTTTTTCCCCACACCAATGGCTTCTGATAAAGGATTCATGCAATGTACTGTGACAATTTGAGGAGGCCACAAGCATGCTGAGCCATAACAATGCATGCATCAGTGGCACAATCCCTGTTGTGTTCCTGCTGAAGCAGACGGAGTCTGCATGGCAATATGGACAGGGCACTTGGGGCAAACCAGCAAGAGGAAGATGAGGCCCACTTTATGCAGACACCATTCTTTCTACGCCAAAGTACACACAAGAGCAGAGGGAGGAGGGGTAGGATTCTGTCAGCCTTGGAGGCATTGAAGCAGAGCAGAACCCTTGTGAGTTGTAGGTGGCTGGGAGGAGGCAGTTCCAGATACTGTAATCCTCAGTGACCCCGAGAAAACTGCTTCTCATGCCTATGCAAACTTGCAGTGCATTGGCTCCCTTATTCTTCAAAGCCTGCGAAAGGACCCGAGAATATGTGGCATCAAGGAGACGGATCACTATTGGTTGGCAACCCCCATTGATCACTGTTACATGGGGAAAGTTTCAGAACTAATCCCGTCCCCGCATAGGTAGCAGAAGATGACATTTTTTGAGGACACCTTAAAGATGAGTTTTTTTGCACCTTTCCTGATTGTAGGTTACAGTCTGGTGGAAAACGTCATTTTGAGACTTCTGTCGGTCAAGAGAAAAGCAGTGGAAAAGGGAGCCACCTCAAGTGATGCCTTTCAAAAAAAATTTAGTCTTCTGTGCCCAGAACTGTCAGCTTTCTCATTCCATCAGCAGCGCCTTCATCATATGGTGGGAGAATATCTAGGGGCGTAAACAAATATAGTGTGTTTTACTGCATTAAAATTAAAAAAAGTGTATTTTTCCCCAAAAAATGTGTTTGAAAAATCGCTGCGCAAATACTGTGTGGAAAATAAATTTTTGATTTCACTCCTCACTGCCTATCACAGTTTCGGAGGCCATGGAATACCCAGATGGCACAAAACCCCCCCAAATGACCCCATTTTGGAAAGTAGACACCCCAAGCTATTTGCTGAGAGGTATGGTGAGTATTTTGCAGATCTCGCTTTTTGTCACAATGTTTTGAAAATTGAAAAAAGAAAAAAAAAATATATATATATTTTCTTTCTTCATTTTCAAAAACAAATGAGAGCTGTAAAATACTCACCATGCCTTACAGCAAATAGCTTGGGGTGTCTACTTTCCAAAATGGGGTCATTTGGGGGGGGGGGGTTGTGCTATTTTGGCATTTTATGGCCTTCGAAACTGTGATAGGTAGTGAGGAGAGAAATAAAAAATTTGCGCCCTTAGAAATCCTGAAGGCGGTGCTTGGTTTTCGGGGTCCCGTACGTGGCTAGGCTCCTAAAAAGTCCCACACATGTGGTATCCCCGTACTCAGGAGAAGCAGCAAAATTTATTTCGGGGTGCAATTCCACATATAACCATGGCATGTGTGAGCAATATATCATTTAGTGACAACTTTTGTAATTTTTTTTTTTGTCATTATTCAATCACTTGGGACAAAAAAAAAAAAAATATCCAATGGGCTCAACATGCCTCTCAGCAATTTCCTTGGGGTGTCTACTTTACAAAATGGGGTAATTTGGGGGGGTTTTGTTCTGCTCTGCCATTTTAGCACCTCAAGAAATGAGATAGGCAGTCAAAAAATAAAAGCTGTGTAAATTCCAGAAAATGTACCCTAGTTTGTAGATGCTATAACTTTTGCGCAAACCAATAAATATACGCTTATTGACATTTTTTTTACTAAAGACATGTGGCTGAATACAGTTTGGCATAAATGTATGACTAAAATTACGTTTATTCGATTTTTCTTATAACAAAAAGTAGAAAATATCATATTTTTTTCAAATTTTTCGGTCTTTTTCCATTTATATCGCAAAAAAAAAAATCGTAGAGGCAATCAAATACCATTAAAATAAAGCTCTATTTGTGAGAAGAAAAGGACGCAAATTTCGTTTGGGTACAACATGGCATGTCCGCGCAATTTCCAGTTAAAGCAGCGCAGTGCCAAATTGTAAAATCAGCTCTGGTCTTTATGCTGCGTATTGGTCCGGGGCTTAAGTGGTTAACCACTTCGCGCCCGGGCTATAAGCAAAAGACGTCCGCAAAGCGGTTGTCAATTGCTGATAGGACGTCTATGGACGTCCTCTTATTTACTTCCGCGATGCGCGCCACCGCGAGCACGCGTCGGGGAAAAACTGTACCCGCCGTGTCAGGCGAGTGCCGATGCGCGTGCCTGGCAGCCGCGATGTCCGCCAGGTACGAGCGATCGGCTGTCACAGAGCCAGGGATGTGGATCTCTGTGTGTAAACACAGAGATCCACGTCCTGTCGGGGAGAGGAGACGGATGGTGTGTCCCTTGTACATAGGGACAACCATCAGTCACCTCCCCCAGTCAGTCCCCTCCCCCCCACAGTAAGAACATCTAGCAGGGAACATATTAACCCCTTGATCGCCCCCTAGTGGTTAACCCCTTCCCTGCCAGTCACATTTATACAGTAATCAGTGCATATTTTTAGCACTGTTCGCTGTATAAATGTGAATGGTCCCAAAAATGTGTCAAAAGTGTCCGATGTGTCCGCCGTAATGTCACAGTCACAAAAAAAAAAAATCGCAGATCGACGCCATTACTAGTAAAAAAATAAAAAAAATAAAAATAAAAATAAAAATCATAATTCTATTCCCTATTTTGTAGGCGCTATAACTTTTGCGCAAACCAATCACTATACGCTTATTGCGGTTTTTTTTTTTTACCTAAAATATGTAGAATATGTATCGGCCTAAACTGAGGAAAAAAATAGTTTTTTTTTTTTAAAAAATGGGATATTAATTATAGCAAAAATTAAAAAAATATTGTGTTTTTTTCAAAATTGGCGCTCTATTTTTGTTTATAGCGCAAAAAATAAAAACCGCAGAAATGATCAAAGACCACCAAAAGAAAGCTCTATTTGTGGGAAAAAAAGGACGTCAATTTTGTTTGGGAGCCACGTCGCACGACCGCGCAATTGTCATTCAAAGCGTGACGGCGCTGAAACCTGAAATTTCGCCTGGGCAGGAAGGGGGTTATGTGCCCAGTTGTCAAGTGGTTAATAACCATCAATTAAGGGAATTGAAGGCAAATCATTATTGCCACTACAATAAAGCTGGTAAGCCTTTGACCAACTAACTTAGAGAAAAAATGTCTAAACAAAGAATTCCCTTTTTGATACACCCCACTACTGGCAATATAGTGTATAATCCACAAAATATAGCGGATACCTTCAGCATGTACTATGGTAGAATATATCATTTACATAGTAATGACTGTATTTTTCAACTTACTCCAGAACATATTGCTGAGTTTCCGGACTTGCTTTTGTGCTACACCATATTCTACTATCTTCTGATATATGCTGTACCTATTATATTAAGGTATTGAGGTTTCTTTACTCCACCTGACTGTTTTTACTCTCAGGCTCAATTAACCCCCTCCTCATGCTGAGCCTAGTTATACATTTTTGTATTGTTGATTTCCTTTCAAGACAGGTCCATGATCCCTCCATCTCGAGTTGAACGCTGGTGGATGTCCATTATAGACGGCTCACGCTACGCAGGGTTCAAAAGTTAGAGGGCACTGTCATATTGGACCACTCCATGGGGAAAAAAGTGAGGCCCCTACTGGGTTCTGCTTTTATGTTGTGCCCCTATGTTGGGGTACTAAGCTCCAGTTAAAGTTTTTACTTGTGTGTTTTGATTTTTCTTTTGCTGCTACCAATGATCTTTCATGTTATCTATCTATATATATATATATATATATATATATATATATATATATATATGTGTAGCGCCCCTTTACTTTTCAGGGGTGCTATGTACTTACATTTAGGGGTTGGTCTGAGCTAGTAGCCAGGCTCAGACCACTTTGATTGTTAGTATTCGCTTCTGCCTATGTGATGTAACCTGATGTGCAGTTCCCTGTGGCCACTAGGTGGCACTGCCATATCAGGTCAGGGTTGAACCGTGGGTGACATGCTATGCCTTAGTGTGTCCTCTCTTGGCAGCGGTATGGTGGGCGTAGTTGGCCTGCTGTGCATGCCGGGAGAGGATACATAAGGGGCAGATGCCATTCTTTTGGGGTGGAAGTCAGGAGTCTGGAGTGTGAGCAGTTCACGCCACCCGGCCCTCCAGGCCAGAGGTGCACATGTGCATCAGTCTCAGGCACGTTTAGCCTGGGGCTGCAACTCCACTAGTAGGCCCAGCACCTTTAGCTGCGGCCTATCTCCAAAAGAAGAATCCCAGGGTGCCCGGGAAAAGGTGGACCCGCTCTAAGAAGAGGAGACTGGGGGAGGACCTTTCTGATGGACCGGTGAGAGTTCACGGAGAAAGAGAGGCCTGGTTATCTTCTGGAGGAATTCAAAAATCCATCACAGGCCTTGCAACGTGCTGTCACTGGCACCTGTCCTTGTGTTGCAATAGCTGAGGAGTTTGGGACTTAAAGATTCTGTGGCAGAGGATCTCCCGATCGTATCTCTAGGAAACCTAAAGTGAACGTTCGAGCATCACTCCGACTGCTAGGATCCGCTCTTACAGGGGACTATCCGGGTGAGCTAAACCTACTCGAGTAGCGACAATCTTACCAGTTTGTGCCTGGACCTATCTCCCAAACCTTACTGTCCTTTCTCTCATTCACCTTTCCTGTCTGCTAAACTTGAACTTGCTTATAAAATAAACTCAGCGTTGGAGTTAAAGTGGTGTGGACATTGGCCTTCTTGGGGAAAAATAGAGACTTGTCCCTATACTCTAGGAGATGATAACCAGTCTGCTGGGATACCTTGCTGCAGGACCCAAAATTGTTAATACCGCTCAACCTCCTCAAACAGGACGGTACGGGCATATAGCGCAGTGTGCCTTGACCTGCAAGTGAGCCAAAGGCAGGAAAAGGTCTGTGTGATATATATATATATATACACACACACACACACACACACACACAGTTGCAAAAAAAAGTATGTAAACCCTTTTGGAATGATATGGGTTTCTGCACAAATTGGTCATAAAATGTGATCTGATCTTCATCTAAGTCACAACAATAGACAATCACAGTCTGCTTCAACTAATAACACACACATAATTAAATGTTACCATGTTTTTATTGAACACACCATGTAAACATTCACAGTGTAGGTGGAAAAAGTATGTGAACCCTTGGATTTAATAACTGCTTGAACCTCCTTTGGCAGCAATAACTTCAACCAAACGTTTCCTGTAGTTGCAGATCAGACGTGCACAATGGTCAGGAGTAATTCTTGACCATTCCTCTTTTCAGTTCAGCAATATTCTTGGGATGTCTGGTGTGAATCGCTTTCTTGAGGTCATGCCACAGCATCTCAATCGGGTTGAGGTCAGGACTCTGACTGGGCCACTCCAGAAGGCGTATTTTCTTCTGTTTAAGCCATTCTGTTGTTAATTTACTTCTATGCTTTGGGTCATTGTCCTGTTGCAACACCCATCTTCTGTTGAGATTCAGCTGGTGGACAGATGGCCTTAAGTTCTCCTGCAAAATGTCTTGATAAACTTGGGAATTCATTTTTCCTTCCATGATAGCAATCCGTCCAGGCCCTGACGCAGCAAAGCAGCCCCAAACTATGATGCCCCCACCACCATACTTCACAGTTGTGATGAGGTTTTGATGTTTGTGTGCTGTGCCCATTTTTCTCCACACATAGTGTTGTGTGTTTCTTCCAAACAACTCAACTTTGGTTTCATCTGTCCACAGAATATTTTGCCAGTACTGCTTTGGAACATCCAGGTGCTCTTGTGCAAACTGTAAACGTGCAGCAATGTTATTTTTGGACGGCAGTGGCTTCCTCTGTGGTATCCTCCCATGAAATCCATTCTTGTTTAGTGTTTTACGTATTGTAGATTCGCCAACAGGGATGTTAGCATATGCCAGAGACTTTTGTTAGTCTTTAGCTGACACTCTAGGATTATTCTTCACCTCATTGAGCAGTCTGCGCTGCGCTCTTGCAGTCATCTTTACAGGACGCCCACTCATAGGGAGAGTAGCAGCAGTGCTGAACTTTCTCCATTTATAGACAATTTGTCTTACCGTGGACTGATGAACAGCAAGGCGTTTGGAAATACTTTTATAACCCTTTCCAGCTTTATGCAAGTCAACAATTCTTAATCGTAGGTCTTCTGAGAGCTCTTTTGTGCGAGGCATCATTCACATCAGGCAATGAATGCTTCTTGTGAAAAGCAAACCCAGAACTGGTATGTGTTTTTTATAGGACAGGGCAGCTGTAACCAACACCTCCAATCTCATCTCATTGATTGGACTCCAGTTGGCTGACACCTCACTCCAATTAGCTCTTGGAGATCTCATTGGTCTAGGGGTTCACATACTTTTTCCACCTGCACTGTGAATATTTACATGGTGTGTTCAATAAAAGCACGATAACATTTAATTATGTGTGTGTTATTAGTTTAAGCAGACTGTGATTGTCTATTGTTGTGACTTGGATGAAGATCAGATCGCAATTTATGACCAATTTGTGCAGAAATCCATATAATTCCAAATGGGTTGACATAAAATTTTTTGCAACTGTATTATATATATATATATATATATATATATATACACACACACATGTGATACTCAAAAAATTAGAATATTGTGCAAAAGTTCATTTATTTAACTAATGCAACTTAATAGATGAAACTAATATATGAGATAGACACATTATATGCAAAGCCATGATTTGTCATAATTGTGATGATTATGGCTTACAGCTAATGAAAACTTTAAATCCACAATCTCAGAAAATTTGAATATTGTGAAAAGGTGCAATATTCTAGGCTCAAAGTGTCCCATTCTAATCAGCTAATTAAGCCATAACACCTGCAAAGGGTTCCTGAGCCTTTAAATGGTCTCTCAGTCTGGTTCAGTAGGAAGCACAATCATGGGAAAGACTGCTGACCTGACAGTTGTGCAGAAAACCATCATTGACACCCTCCATAAGGAGGGAAAGCCTCAAAAGGTAATTGCAAAAGAAGTTGGATGTTCCCAAAGTGCTGTATCAAAGCACATTAATAGAAAGTTATGTGGAAGGGAAAAGTGTGGAAGAAAAAGGTGCACAAGCAGCAGGGATGACAGCAGCCTGGAGAGAATTGTCAGGAAAAGGCCATTCAAAAGTGTTGGGGACTTTCACAAGGAGTGGACTGAGGCTCGAGTCAGTGCATCAAGAGCCACCACACACAGACAGATCCTGGACATGGACTTCAAATGTTGTATTCCTCTTGTCAAGCCACTTCTGTACAACAAACAACGTCAGAAGCGTCTTACCTGGGCTAAAGAAAAACAGACCTGGTCTGTTGCTCAGTGGTCCAAAGTCCTCTTTTCTGATGAGAGAAAATTTTGCATCTCATTTGGAAACCAAGGACCCAGAGTATGGAGGAAGAATGGAGAGGCACACACTGCAAGATGCTTGAAGTCCAGTGTGAAGTTTCCACAGTCTGTGTTGATTTGGGGAGCCACGTCTACTGCAGGTGTTGGTCCACTGTGCTTCATTAAGTCCAGAGTCAACACAGCCATCTACCAGGAGATTTTGGAGCACTTCATGGTTCCTTACGCAGACAAGCTCTATGGGGATGCTGACTTCATTTTCCAGCAGGACTTGGCACCTGCCCACAACGCCAAAAGCACCAAAACCTGGTTCAATGACTGTGGGATTACTGTGCTTAATTGGCCAGAAAACTCGTCTGACCTGAACCCCATAGAGAATCTATGGGGCATTGCCAAGAGAAAGATGAGAGACATGAGACCAGACAATTCAGAAGAGCTGAAGGCCGCTATTGAAGCACCCTGGTCTTCCATAACACCTCAGCAGTGCCACATGCTTCCATGCATTGAGGCAGTAATTGCTGCAAAAGGGGCCCAAACCAAGTACTGAGTACATATGCACGCTTATGCTTTTCAGAGGTCCGATATTGTTCTATGTACAATCCTTGTTTTATTGATTGCATGTAATATTCAAATGTTCTTAGATTGTGGATTTGGGGCTGTAAGCTGTAAGTAGGGATGAGCCGAACACCCCCGGTTCGGTTCGCACCAGAACCTGCGAACGGACCGAAAGTTTGCGCAAACTTTAGAACCCTATTAAATACAATGTATGCAAACGTTCAAAATCAAAAGTGCTAATTATAATGGCTAATATGCAAGTTATTGTCCTAAAAAGGGTTTGGGGACCCGGGCCCTGCCCCAGGGGACATGTATCTATGCAAAAATAAGTTTTACAAACGGCCGTTTTTTCGGCAGCAGTCATTTTAATGATGCATAAAGTGAAAAAAAAAGTAAAATATTTCTTTAAATATCGTACCTGGGGGGTGTCTAAAGTAGTGGCACGTGTTTCTCGTGTTTAGAACTGTCCCTGCACAAAATGACATTTCTAAAGGAAAAAAAAGCCATTTAAAACTGCTTGCAGCTTTAATGTAATGTCTGGTCCCGGCAATATGGATGAAAATCATTGAGAAAAATGGCATGGCTACCCCATCACCCCCCCCCCCCCCCAGCCCATTACCAGACCCTTTGGGTCTTGTATGGATATTAAGGGGAACCCCGCACCCAAAATAAAAAAAAGGCCCTATATACTCTGAACAGCATTATACAGGCGGTGCAAACAAGACAGGGACTGTAGGTTTGTTCTTAAGTAGAATATTTTTCTAATTTGGAACAGGTAAGTTTTTTAATTGTAGTTCTAATCAAAAAAATCTATTTTTAAGCTTTTTGGAGAACATAGGGAAGGGTTATCACCCCTGCAACATTTGTTTTTCTGTCTGTGCACCTGTTCAGAACATTTCACCTCACTTTCCGTCCCAATGACAAATGTTTTTTGAATTTTTTTTTTTTTTTTATTGGAACAAGGATTGGTGATAAAGCATCAGTAGAGAGGAGACACCTTTTTCCCATATTAACTCTTACAGGAGAGAACTTCACTTCCTAGGGGTAGATTTCCTCTCACTTCCTGTTGTCTCCTTCCGTTTGCAAGTAGGAGTCGTTTGTAAGTTGGATGTTTGAAAGTAGGGGCCTGCCGTATATATACTCTGCAGAAATTTGCCCCTTAGGTTTTGGTGTTGCCACAACACTGTAATCCCTCACAGTTACTCTTGGTGGTCGCTGGAACGCCCTGCTGTGAACTATTATATCAGGAATTGTAATTACATGCCATTGTTGAACAGTGGTAGGAAAAATTGGGCCTTTGATGGTGGTGCTGGTGCCACAACACTGTAAGCCCTCACAGTTACTCTTGGTGGGCGCATGAATGGGCCCTGCTGTGAATTATTAGATCAAGAATTGTAATTGCATGCCCCTGTTGAACAGGGGCTGAAAAATTGGGCCTTTGGTGGTGGCGGTGGTGCTGGTGCCACAAGACTGTAAGTCCTCACAGTCCTCACAGTTACTCTTGGTGGGCGCAGCAATGAGCCCTGTTGCAAAGTATTAGATCAAGAATTGTAATTACATGCCCCTGTTAAACAGGGGCTGAAAAATTGGGCCTTAGGCACTGGTGCTAGTGCCACAACACTGCAACCTCTCCCAGATACTCAAATTGGAGTGCAGGAATGAGCCCTGCTGCAAAGCATTGCATCAAAAATTGTATTTACACGTCCTTGTTAAACAGGGGCTTAAAAATTGGGCTTTAGCCACTGGTGGCGGCACCCAGAACCACAAATGTTCTTCCAAGCTATCGGCAGTACCATTGAGGAGGAAGAGGATAGTCAGTCAACATAACAGGACAGTCACTCAGCATCAGCATAGGCAGTCTTGAAGGGATGTGACAATTAAAAATAAATTATTTGGTTACATGAGGTGCTTGGTAGCTGGTGGTGATCCAAGACTGATTCATCTTTATGAAGGTCAGTCGATCAACCGAGTCAGTGGACAGGCGCACCCTGTGATCGGTTACAAAGCCTCCAGCAGCACTGAATGTGCGTTCCGAAAGAACGCTGGATGCAGGACAGGCCAGTAGCTCAATTGCATACTGTGCAAGCTCTGGCCAGTGATCCATCCTCAAGACCCAGTAAGCCAGAGGATTTTTGGTGGGAAAGGTGTCCAAGTCTGACCTTGCCCCTAGGTATTCCTGGACCATGTAAATCAGACGCTGGCGATGGTTGCTGGAACCGATCATACCTTGGGGCTGCGTACTAAAAAAGAATTGTCTGAACGCATCGGTCAGACGGTCACCTTCCCCACTGCTCCTTCTTTGACTGACTGAAGTCTCAGCAACTCGTTGTCCAGGACCAGGAGTTTGTAACCTCCCAGTCTCTGGGAACGCATTGCACAGACCTTTCTGCAAGGCCTCCCGGAGATGTCTCATCCTCGGCTCCCTCTACGATGGCAAGATAAGGTCCGCAACCTTACCCTTGTACCGTGGATCAAGGAGAGTGGCCAGCCAGTAATGGTCCCTCTCCTTGATCCGAAGAATACAAGGATCCTTCCGCAGGCTTTGCATGATCAGGGAGGCCATGCAGCATAGGTTAGCTGAGGCATTCGGTCCGGAGTTCTCTGGGTCACTAAGGACGACATGATCCGCAGCCACCTCCTCCCAGCCACGTACAAGTCCACGGGTTTCTTGGGACTGTAAATCATCCCTAAAAGACTGCTGCTGCTGATGCTGAGTGCCAGGCTCCACCTCCATGCTGACACAATCCTCCTCCTCCTCGTCCTCTTCCTGTGTGATGGGTGGGACAGAAGAAACACTGTCTGGGTAAAGGGGGCCTTGAGAGGCAAGGAAGTCCTCCTCTTCCTGCCTCTGTTCTGCCTCAAGTGCACTGTCCATTATTCCACACAGCGTATGCTCAAACAGGTGGACAAGAGGTACAGTGTCACTGATGCATGCACTGTCACTGCTCACCATCCTCGTGGCCTCCTCAAATGGTGCCAGGACTGTGCATGCATCCCTGATCATGCCCCACTGGCGTGGTGAAAAAAAACCAAGCTCCCCTGACCCTGTCCTGGTGCCGTAGTCGCACAGGTACTCATTGATAGCCCTCTGCTGTGCGTGCAGCTGCTGCAGCATGGCCAACGTTGAGTTCCACCTGGTGGGCATGTCACATATAAGGCGGTTCTTGGGCAGGTTCAACTCCTTTTGCAGCTCAGCCAGCTGAGCACTGGCATTATATGATCGGCGGAAATGCACACAGACTTTCCTGGCCTGCCTCAGGACATCCTGTAAGCCTGAGTACCTGCCCAAGAACCGCTGCACCACCAGGTTAAGGACGTGAGCCACACATGGCACATGGGTCAGTTGTCCCTGTCGGAGGGCGGAGAGGAGGTTGGTGCCAATGTCGCAAACCACCATTCCTGCCTTAAGCTGGCGTGGCGTCAACCACCTCTTGGCCTGCCCCTGCAGAGCTGACAGAACCTCTGCCCTAGTGTGGCTCTTGTCCCCCAAACACACCAGCGCAAGCATGGCATGGCATCTTTTTTTTGCGTAGCCCCTTGAACGCCTACGGAGCACCGCTGGTTCCGAGGACGAAGCACAGGAAGAGGCCATGGAGGAAGAAGAAGAGTAGGGGGTGGAGGAGAGAGGTGTGTCACAACCAGTAGTAGCATTTTGGAGGCGCGGCGGCGTAACAACCTCCAACACTACTGCACCTTGTACTGCATCCTTCCCTGCTGCCTAAAGAGTGACCCAATGGGCTGTGAAAGATAGGTAACGTCCCTGTCCATGCCTGCTGGACCATGAGTCAGCGGTAATATGCACCTTACCGCTGACCGCCCTGTCCAGCGAGGCATGGACATTGCCTTCCACATGCCGGTAGAGAGTCGGAATTGACTTCCGTGAGAAAAAGTGGCGTTTGGGAACCTGCCACTGAGGAACCGCGCATTGCACAAACTCACGGAAGGGGACATAGTCTACCAACTGAAAAGGCAGCAGTTGAAGTGCTAGCAATTTAGCCAAGCTAGCATTCACCTGCTGGGCATGTGGATGGCTGGGAGTGAACTTCTTTTGACGGTCCAGCAGCTGGGGCAGGGAAATTTGCCTGCTACAATCGGACGTCGGTTTACTGCTAGCAGAGTGCCCGCAAGTACTGAGCTGTGACACACCTAATTCTACACCTTCATTCCTCTCAGTGCAGGTTTCAGCGATGACTGAAGGTATAGTGGGGTTGGAGATCCCAGCTGATGAGGAGCAAGGAGAGGTCCGCTTTGTTCTTTGGTGTGGGTCTTTAAGGTACACTTGCCAATGAGCTGCATGGCAGGTCAACATATGTCTGGTCAAGCATGTGGTGCCCAGGCGGCTGATGTTTTGGCCACGCGAGATACGCTTGAGACATATGTTGCAAATAGCAGCGGTGCGATCTGATGCACTCGACTCAAAAAAGGCCCACACCAAAGAACTTTTGGAATAACGCGCAGAGGCAGCGCCCTGCACAGGCAGAGCTCTGCAGTGTGATTCAGTCGGTGTGCTGCCCTTACGCTGGCCCCCGGAGGGCATCCTGCCTTGTTGGAGATGTGCCTCCTCCTCATCCCCCTCCTCCTCCTCTCTCCTATCAGGCACCCACGTGGAGTCAGTGACCTCATCATCCCATCCCTCTTGATCACTGGAGCAAACCTGGCAGTATGCTGCAGCTGCTGGAACATGACTGCCAGATTGCTGTCCTTCTTGAGCATTCCCTCTCTCTGCGCTCACGCTACTGCCTTCCTCTAGCTGGGTATCATCATCATCAGACCCTTCAAAACTCTGGGCATCCTACTGGAGCATGTACCCAACACTGTGCTCAAACAGTTCAGGGGACTCCTCAGGAGGACATGGTGGGTCTAGGGAAGGATTGACTGATGATGACATTGATACGAGGGAAGAGGACGCATTGGCAGCTGCTTGGCCAGAACCCTGAGCCTGGGTGAGAGAGGATGAGGAGGATGAGGAGGGCTTGGTCATCTACTCTACCAAGTCTTCGGCATGATTCGGCTCAACACGTCCAGCTGCCGAAAATAAGGACAAGCATGTCCCATGGCCACATGCTGATGACAATGCACCCCGTCCACGACCAGCACTGTTGCCCCCAGACACAGAGCCTGCTTGCCCTCTTTTATTGGCTCGTGACTGTCTGCCTCTCCTTGATGGCCTTCCAGACATTCTAATGGCCTGCAGGGAGATGGGAAAACCAGCAATAAGGGGTAGCTTCAGTGTATACTGTGCAGGAGGCACCTACACCCACTGTAACTGCTTGCAGATGCCTGCCTGTGTTACACAACAGAAAAACACCAGCAATACGGGGTAGCTTCAGGTGTATACTGTGCAGGAGGCACCTACACCCACTGTAACTGCTGCAGATGCCTGCCTGTGTTACACAACAGGAAAACACAGCAATAAGGGGTAGCTTCAGGTGTATACTGTGCAGGAGGCACCTACACCTACTGTAACTGCTTGCAGATGCCTGTCTGTGTTACACAACAGAAAAACACAGCAATAAGGGGTAGCTACCGGTGTATACTGTGCAGGAGGCACCTACACCCACTGTAACTACTTGCAGATGCCTGTCTGTGTTACATAACAGAACAACACCACGAGCAATAAGGGGTAGAGTATACTGTGCAGAAGGCACCTACACCCACTGTAACTGATTGCATGTGCCTATCTGTGTTACACAACAGAACAACACCACAAGCAATAAGGGGTAGCTTCAGGTGTATACTGTGCAGGAGGCACCTACACCCACTGTAACTGCTTGCAGGTGCCTGTCTGTGTTACAGAACAGAACAACACCACGAGCAATAAGGGGTAGCTTCTGGTGTATACTGTGCAGGAGGCACCTACACCCACTGTAACTGCTTGCAGATGCCTGTCTGTGTTACACAACAGAACAACACCACAAGCAATAAGGGGTAGCTTCAGGTGTATACTGTGCAGGAGGCACACTACGCCCGCTGTAAGTGCTGCAGATGCCTGCCTGTGTACAGGAGGTTTAGCAAAAATGACACTGACACTGTCCCTGCCTATCCTGCTCTCTCCCTGCACGCCAACACACTGTAACTGCACAAGGTTTACCAAAGAATAACACTGACACTGTCCCTGCCTATCCTGCTCTCCCTGCACGCCAACACACTGTAAATGCACAAGGTTTAGCAAAGAATATCACTGACACTGTCCCTGCCTATCCTTCTCTCTCCCTGCACGCCAACACACTACACAAGGCCGCCACGCTGGCGGCCTTATATAGTGTGGGGTGTGTACTGTCGTGGCAAAATTGGTTGTTTGCAGAGCACACAGCCATTTTTTCCTTGTGCTAAATAAGCACACACTTCATCCTATTGCAATAATGCTTCTTAAACTAAGATTCACTCACCGTCATTCGAACCCCATTCATTCAAAGAAGGAAGCATCACCAGACTGGTCTCATCATCTTGGCCTTCCAGCATCAACTAATCGCCTCGAGCCTTATGGCTCCTTTTTATTATCAAAAGATCTCATCAGCAGATAATCACCTCCTCCATGGGAGTGGTCATCACAGAATGTGACCTCCTCCATAGGAAGTGAGGACACAGCATCTGACCTCCATGGGAGTGGTCATCCCATGATGTCCTCTTTACACAGTAAATGTCCATATAAAGATATCCCTTCATTAATGTAAGTATAGTATATATACTTACAGGTTCACTTGAAAATGATATCCATCGAGGATGGGGGTGTTCTGAGGTCTGTTGGTGCTGCTCTGCTGGCTCTGGCAAAGTTCCCCTCGGCCGTGAGGTGTAGGAGATGTCGATTTTCGTTTCCACAGGCTTCTCTACGGTGTCACATGACAGGAAGCTCCATGAAGTAGGAAGTAGGAAGTCCGTGTCTGTGGAACCATAACAGCCAGCGGACCCACACTATGAAAAACAGTCTTTTGTAATTAAAAATGATTGTTTTAATGGAAATATAAAGATTAAAATCGTGGATCAAAAAATAATTGCAATAAGAATAAAAAATGACAATTGAATAGAAAAAAAAAAAAAAACGCACTGTACAAAAAAACTGCTAAGGAAATAAAAAAAAAATTATAATGAGCAATGGGACACTTTGTTTATAGATAAAAATTTTAATCAGATATACGTAATACAACAGAAATGAGGGGGGGGGGGGAGAAGGAAAAAAAAAACGCGCTGTACAAAAAAAGTGGTAAGGAAATAAAAAAATAAAAAAATTATAATGAGCAATGGGACACTTTGTTTATAGATAACAATTTGAATCAGATATACGTAATACAACAGAAATGGGGGGGAAGAAGGCAAAGAAAAAACGCACTGTACAAAAAAAGTGGTAAAATTTGAATCAGATCTAGGTAATACAACAGAAATGGGGGGGGGGGGTAAAAAAAAGTGGTAAGAAAATAAAAAAATTATAATAAGCAATGGGACACTTTGTTTATGGATAAAAAAAAATTGAATCAGATCTACGTAATACAACAAGAATGGGAGGGGGGGTTGCTGAAGTGGGAGAGGGAAAGGGGCTTTATATATGTATAAAGAAGCGGTGGATGAGGGCAAAATTGGTAAACTATAAAATAGTTTTTAGAAGATGAGTAATGGGTGGAAAGTACAACTAAAAAATAAAAAGGAAATGAAAATATATTATATGCAAAAGATTTTATAGAAAAAATTGAGAGGGAAAATGTAATTATATTGGGTGGTGTTTGTATATTTTGGACAGATAATCAATTACTGTACATGTGACAGAGTACCGTCCCCAGACAGCAAGTGACCTGATGTCCATAGTTGGTCAAAACAAAATCATTACCACTTTTTTTGTACAGTGCGTTTTTTTTTTCTATTCCATTGTAATTTTTTATTCTTATTGCAATGATTTTTTGATCCACGTTTTTAATCTTTATATTCCCATTAAAACAATCGTTTTTAATTACAAAAGACTGTTTTTCATAGTGTGGGTCCGCTGGCTGTTATGGTTCCACAGCCACGGACTTCCTACTTCCTGTCAATGTATTTAAACTGCTCTCCTCCAGAGAGCAAACAGGCCAGTAGAAGGAGCTGTGAGCTTCGAGCGCGTAGCCTGTGAAACGTCCCACTCTATGTTTGGAGGACTGCCCTGCTGTATGACATCACTTCCACATTCCAGACTGGTTAGCATGGAGCTTCCTGTCATGTGACACGGTAGAGAAGCCTGTGCAAACGAAAATCGACATCTCCTACACCTCACGGCCGAGGGGAACTTTGCCAGAGCCAGCAGAGCAGCACCAACAGACCTCAGAACACCCCCATCCTCGATGGATATCATTTTCAAGTGAACCTGTAAGTATATATACTATACTTACATTAAACACTTAAGCCCCGGACCATTTTGTAGCTAAAGAACCAGAGCTGTTTTCAGAATTTTGCACTGCGCTGCTTTAACTGTAAATTGTGCAGACATGCAATGTTGTACTGAAACAAAATTTGCGTCCTTTTCTTCCCACAAATATAGCTTTCTTTTAATGGTATTTGATTGCCTCTGCAATTTATTTTTTTTGCGATATAAACGGAAAAAGACCTAAAATTTTGAAAAAATAAATGATATTTTCTACTTTTTGTTATAAGAAAAATCGAATAAACTCAATTTTAGTCATACATTTAGGCCAAAATGTATTCAGCCACATGTCTTTATTAAAAAAAATGTCAATAAGCGCATATTTATTGGTTTGCGCAAAAGTTATAGCGTCTACAAACTAGGGTACATTTTCTGGAATTTACACAGCTTTTAATTTATGACTGCCTATCTCATTTCTTGAGGTGCTAAAATGGCAGGGCAGTACAAAACCCCCACAAATGACCCAATTTTGGAAAGTAGACACCCCAAGGAAATTGCTGAGAGGCCTGTTGAGCCCATTAAATATTTTTTTTTTGTCCCAAGTGATTGAATAATGACAAAAAAAAAAAATTACAAAAAGTTGTCACTAAATGATATATTGCTCACACATGCCATGGTTATATATGGAATTACACCCCAAAATACATTTTGCTGCTTCTCCTGAGTACGGGGATACCACATGTGTGGGACTTTTTGGAAGCTTAGCCGCGTACGGGACCCCGAAAACCAAGCACCACCTTCAGGATTTCTAGGCACAAATTTTTGATTTCACTCCTCACTACCTATCACAGTTTCGAAGGCCATAAAATGCCAAAATAGCACAAAACCCCCCCAAATGACCCCATTTTGGAAAGTAGACACCCCAAGCTATTTGCTGAGAGGCATGGTGAGTATTTTACAGCTCTCATTTGTTTTTGAAAATGAAGAAAGAAATTATTTTTTTTTGTTTTCAATCTTCAAAACTTTGTGACAAAAAGCGAGATCTGCAAAATACTCACCATACCTCTCAGCAAATAGCTTGGGGTGTCTACTTTCCAAAATGGGGTCATTTGGGGGGGTTTTGTGCCATCTGGGCATTCCATGGCCTCCGAAACTGTGATAGGCAGTGAGAAGTGAAATCAAAAATTTACACCCTTAGAAAGCCTGAAGGCGGTGCTTGGTTTTGGGGTCCCGTACGCGGCTAGGCTCCCAAAAAGTCTCACACATGTGGTATCCCCGTACTCAGGAGAAGCAACAGAATGTATTTTGGGGTGTAATTCCACATATGCCCATGACATGTTTGAGCAATATATCATTTAGTCACAACTTTGTGCAAAAAAAAAAAAAATTTCTTTTTTTCCGCAACTTGTGTCAACATATAAAATATTCCATGGACTCGACATGCCTCTCAGTATATAGCTTGGGGTGTCTACTTTCCAAAATGGGGTCATTTGGGGGGGTTTGAACTGTTCTGGCATTTTATACACAACATTAGGAAGCTTACATCCACTCTTCTAACCACTTGAAGACAAAGCCCTTTTTGACACTTTTTGTTTACATGAAAACATATTTTTTTTTTTGCAAGAAAATTATGTTGAACCCCTAAACATTATATATATATTTTTAAAGCAAAGGCCCTACAGATTAAAATGGTGGGTGTTGCATTTTTTTTTCTACACAGTATTTGCGCAGCGATTTTTCAAACGCATTTTTTGGGGAAAAAATACACTTTTTTTAATTTTAATGCACTAAAACACACTATATTGCCCAAATGTTTGATGAAATAAAAAAGATGATCTTAGGCCGAGTACATAGATACCAAACACGACAAGCTTTAAAATTTCGCACAAACGCGCATTGGCGACAAACTACATACATTTTTAAAAGCCTTTACAGGTTACGCCGTTAGATTTACAGAGGAGGTCTACTGCTAAAATTACTGCCCTCGATCTGACCTTCGGGGTTATACCTCACATGCATGGTGCAATTGCTGTTTACATATGACGCCAGACCGACGCTTGCGTTCGCCATTGGGCAAGAGCAGGGCAGGACAGGGGGTGCTTTTTTTTTTTTTTTTTTTTTTTTTATTATTAATTTTGCTTATTTTATTTTTAAACTGTTGCTTCCATATTTTTTTTTCTTTTTTTATTGTTATCTCAGGGAATGTAAATATCCCCTATGATAGCAATAGGTAGTGACAGGTACTCCTTCTTTTTTTTTTTTTTTTAAACTGGCGTCTATTGGACCCTAGATCTTTCCTCTGCCCTCAAAGCATCTGACCACACCAAGATCGGTGTGATAAAATGCTTTCCCAATTTCTTAATGGCGCTTTTTATATCCGGGGGGGGACATTCCCTCCCACTGCTTGTAAAAGCAGTCCAGAGGCTAATTAGCCACTAGGATTGCTTTTACATGAAAGCCGGCCGCTGGCTGAAAAGAATGATACCAAGATGATACCTAACCCCGCAGGCATCATTCTGGTATAAACTTTCAAAGTCCAGCAACATACCAGTACGTTGCTGGTCCTTGTTGGACATGTATTGTAATCTTTTTTTTCATGCAGCCTGTTGGCTAAAGGAAAAAAAAAGATTGATCGGTGGGTATGCCCACCATTAGAATACCGCCCTTCATTCACCCACTTCTAATGATGGGCATACATGCACCATTTATATATGCCGAAGCATGGGGGCATCTTCCCGCAAAAGTTATGCCGCGTACACATGGTCAGACTTTTCCACGGGCAAGCCTCCGTCGGAATTTCGACCATATGTACGTGGCATTAGGAGCAAAATCGCTCCTCCGCTCCTCCGCCCCTGCTGCCCCAATGCTTCGGCATATATGCTTTTTTTTTTTTTTTAACTGTGGTGGTGAAATCACCTCCTACAGCACTGGAGTCGCAGGGATCAGGCCTGTCTCTGCGAACGCTGCAGTTATGTGTGTTGTGTTTTGCAAGTGACAGTGATCGATCGATACTGCACTTGGGTGGCCTGGGCTTGACGGAGGGGCAAAACGCAGGTGCTAGCAGGTATCTGGGCTGATCCCGCTAACACTGCATTTTTGGGAACCCTAAACTGCTGGGGACGCTAGTATAGATCAGATCAGATATTGATCTGTTCAGATACTTTACCACCAAGGGGGTGTATGCTTCACACGTGGGTGTTAGCGCTACTGGCACTAACCTGACGCTGCCTGGGGTGTGACGCAGACCCTCTCTGACGCTAAAACCTAATTGATATCACCCGCCGGGCGATTAGGGGGTTAAACCTTTATTGGGTTATATACGGCGGGTGCCCTGACACTATAAAAAGCAAACTAACTAACCAGCGTCACCCGTAACACTTATATGGTGATTACTGGTGAAAGGGTTAACTAGCGTCGGGTACCCCCATATATTACCTAATAAAGGTTTAACCCCCTTGATCGCCCCCCAGGTAACCCTTTCACCCCCTATCACCACTGTCGCTAAGCGATCGTTTTTCTGATCGCTGTCTTAGTTAGGGGGTTAAAACCTTTATTAGGTAATATATGGGGGTACCTGACGCTATATAAAAACCTGACGGCGAACCTAAAAAAAAATTACTGGCTACCTATCGGCATCACCGACACTAAGGCAGCGATCAGAAAAACGATCGCTTAGCGACAGTGGTGATAGGGGGTGAAAGGGTTACCTGGGGGGCGATCAAGGGGGTTAAACCTTTATTAGGTAATATATGGGGGTACCCGACGCTATAAAAACCTGCGGCGAACCTAAAGAAAATAACTGGCTACCGATCGGCATCACCGACGCTAAGACAGCGATCAGAAAAATTATCACTTAGCGACGGCGGTGCTAGGGGGTGAAAGGGTTATCTGGGGGGTGATCAGGGGGTTAAACCTTTATTAGGGGGGGTTAGGGGGCTACACTGGACCTAAAACTAACTTTAGTGACACTTTTACAGTCACAAATGTCACTGATTGCAGTGATCAGTAAATAAATGTTTACTGCAATCAGTGACACTGTGACTGGGGGCTGGGGGGTGACCTGGGGTGATCTGGGGGGGCCTGGGGGGGCGATTTATGTGCCTATGTGTCCTGGTGTCAGTGTAGTGTTTTGTGCACTAACCTGCATCTTCTCCTGTGCGGCGCTCGGTATATGTGAGCGCCGCAGGAGAGATGACATCACTTCCTCTGCCTGTGTAAACATTACACAGGCAGGGGAAGGATTCGATTCGCTGGGAGCGATCGAGAGGGGGTGGTCGGAATCGAACGGCCGTCCCCTCATCCCTGATCGCTCCCAAACGAATAACGGCCGCTCACTGTAAAGAAGGGGGTCCGATCGGACCCCCCAACTATACAAAGGCAGTTAAGTAGATATACGTGATTCTGCCTGTCGGTGCCATTCTGCCGACGTATTTTTACAGTGGGCGGTCGTTAAGTGGTTAATGATTACAGTAGGATTTATTTAGTTGGCGCCTCCACCCCCTTCATTTTTTACACTTCTTGCTGACAGAGGACATGGACACCCTCTGAGGATGGCTGCCTCCTCTTGTTTTTTAATATACAGATTGACTTAGAAGTGCCATTAGAGCCACTATTACATTCATTCTAAAGGCATCACATCGCTAGGAGCGCTGGAATCCCCCCCCCCCCCCTTTCCACGTAAAGATATCCCTTCCAACAGGGTTATTTAAATACATACAATATAATACCAATACAACAACATATTCAACAACATGATGGCTAAAGTCTTATGGGCGTGTCCGGGCAGGGAAAGCGTGTATGCTCCCAGCAAACGAAGCCGTATTGCTTTAAAACATGGACGCTTTCCCTGACTCTGAAAACGCTCGCAAGCTCTCATATTACCGCTGATAGGAATCCTTATTCTACGCTATTCCATAGAATAACGCATATTCAGATTATACTATTATTGCTTGTGGGAGGCGCGCGCTACGAATCCGGACCAATGCTGATCAATACACCGCCAAAACAAGAGCGCGCATCTGCCTATAACCAATGATGTCGTTGCAGAGCGAGCATATCTCCTCCTCAACGATCGTCCGTGCTAATGCACAGAGGGTCCCTCGTCTGCGAGCATAGGTTAACATTATTTGTTTTAAAAAAAACTGTCATTCTTACATTTATCACTCCCCCCATTTTCTTCCTCATTACAGACTGAAGGAAGAAATGCGTGGTGCAGGAAAAAAGAAACAATGAAATAGCCTATGATACTTTTACCTCCTTAGACTCGTTTTTATCCATATGTACAGCTGTCTACATACACCTGCTCTCTGTGCACAAACTCCTTGGACCTGAAAAATACTTATAAGCAAAATCGTTATTCTATCCTTCATATTTAACCTGCAAAGAATGGTAAACAAAAATGACATTCCTGTACATTGGTAAATTCTCAATGACATTCTTTAAAACCGATTCAAACAAAACCCTTTGTAACCCTTACTTTTCCTGTTCCTATAAAAATACAACAGACGCGACGCATCGGAGGATCGCCGCGGTAAGTTCGAACATATTCACGTTACTACATACAAACATTCAGATACAAATGTGGGGGAGATACTTCATAGTTTCCAAAACCAAAAATTAAAAAACAAAACAGCCAGAATTCTACCTTCACTCTTTCAGCAATAGAAAAAAAATACAATGGGACAATCATGAGAGCAGCTCGAGAACCTTGCATGGATCAGCCATACAAAGTTCAAACAAACGGGCATGAGAATTTTAACCGCGTTCCTTCTCTGAGAATCACAATAGCGTGTACTACACCTCCATCAACACTTATCACATATTTCTGAAGCCGCAGCTGAACTACATCAACTCCAGAGGGATACCCAAAATAGTATCCTTGGACCACCTATGTTAATCTTTTTGGGGTTCAAAGGCCTTTGCCCCAAAACTAGGCTTCGTGCACTGTGTAACCGTCTGACTGTGGGAAGCCTCCATTCCTTCCCTTGCACAGACCCCCTTGTGTCCATGGCGATTCAAATCGGCTTATCGTCTTACTCCCGCATCCAGGAGAAACCATTGCACCTATTTCGGGGAGCACCGCCCGGTGTCTTCTTCTACGGTGGATTGAAGGACTACAACCTCTTTCTGGTCAAGTCCCCCAAATAGAAACCCTAACCGAGGCGTTATCACCCCCCCAAATTAGGCCTCTACCCCTCACAGTGTATGCAAACACAAGCGTTTTCCACTATACATCCATACACTGCGTCGCCAGACTAAACCACACAGAACACTTACGCCCGTTTACCACCTGCAGAACAATGTGGCTTCTCTCTGTATCTAGATGATAAAACAATAATGGTGATGCCCCCCTGTTTGATCTTTAACCCAAAACTGTATTACAGTACAAAACTTCAGAAAACTGGAACAAATTATAAAACACTTTTAAACGCCAAAATGCTTTCCATTTTCCTTCCAAACACAAATCTCATTGCTTAACCTTTCAGAAAAGCCCAAACTCCTCCCACCAACTTTCTTCTGATACATAAATGCTGAAAAGAACTTCCTATGGCATGCTCAGCTCTCAAAAAAAAAATGGTTTATTTACATATCAACGTACAGGAAGAGGGAGGGGGAGGGGGGAGCCAAGCCCCATCACCTTGTCTATTAAGACACTAAAACAAATCCATGGCTAAACATCATATATATTTCAACAATTTAAAAAAAACCTTTGTCAAGGAAATGATGGAATAAACCCCCCCTTTTTCAAATGAGAGGAAATCTCCCCTGACCCCCTGGAAGTCAAACCACAAGTTGAGACTCAAATACAATCTCCTGCCAAAAGATGGCTATACGGTACAAGCTTCAAAAACAATGAATTGCCTTCTGGGAAGCTCCCAAATATTTAAACATGAAAACACACACCACTGTACAAAAACTCAGTTAAAGTTAGTCTTATAATCTATCAAAATTCAGTGTAAAGTAGAGTTTTTCACTTAAAACCAAAATCCAATACAAAAACCGCCGCT
Organism: Rana muscosa; assembly: GCA_029206835.1. Lineage (NCBI taxonomy): Eukaryota > Metazoa > Chordata > Amphibia > Anura > Ranidae > Rana > Rana muscosa. The sequence continues at coordinate 431,142,303 of CM055117.1, forward strand.
CATATACTGCAAAGTCAGCTAACCCTGCAATAGCTTACATTCACTTAAATGAAAACAGAGAAATCCCCATTCTAACACCATCTGCATGGAGTTTGCATGTTCTCCCTGTGTCTGCGTTGGCTTCCTCCCACACTCCTAAAACATGCTGGTAGGTCAACCAGATCCCATCCATAAATGGGCCCCAGCATGTGCATGTGTCCGCAAGCGCGTCGGGACCCCTCGGGGTAAGACCGCGCTATATCAAGATACCACTCTACTCAACTTTCTTAGTACATCAGATCATCATCTCTCAGGGCGTAGCCCCTCCAGCACAAAACTCCTGCATTGTAAGCAGTGGCCTGCCCTTCCCCCAATCCACATGGCACCCAAACAATCATCTACTTACAAACCGCTCAGTGTAGGCTGCACATGGTACCACAGCTATACCTTCATTTCATATACAATATACAGTCTCCATATTCAAACTTGTAGTCAAAAGATACACAGAGACAAGACTATAACAATGCACAAAACAATCTAATCACATACAGTCTACATTTCTCATTTGTTACACTCTTACAGCCCACAGCTTCCCCACACAAACATCCAGGCACACCCAGGCACACGCAGGCATACCCACACAGGCACACATGATTGAGTTCACAGGCATACGATCTTTCTCCCAACAAAATCACACACACACACACACACACGCACGATCTGATTCACAGACATACACACACACACACACACACACACATACTGCAAACTTACAGCATTATTTCAAAAAGACGAAAAATTTGTTCTTTTACAGAGCAGAGCCCCCACGCATCAGATCGTGCATCCATACTCCCCCATCTCTACCCGATGCCTTAAGGGGGCCCCATCTAGTCCCTTCAGAGCCGCCATTCTGTCGTGGCAAAATTGGTTGTTTGCAGAGCACACAGCCATTTTTGCCTTGTGCTAAATAAGCACACACTTCATCTTATTGCAATAATGCTTCTTAAACTAAGATTCACTCACCATTCATTCGTCCCATTCATTCAAAGAAGGAAGCATCACCAGACTGGTCTCATCATCTTGGCCTCCCAGCATCAACTAATCGCCTCGAGCCTTACGGCTCCTTTTTATTATCAAAAGATCTCATCACCAGCAGATAATCACCTCCCCCATGGGAGTGGTCATCACAGAATGTAAGCTCGTCCATAGGAAGTGAGGACACAGCATCTGACCTCCATGGGAGTGGTCATCACATGATGTCCTCTTTACACAGTAAATGTCCATATAAAGATATCCCTTCCAACAGGGTTATTTAAATACATACACTATAATACCAATACAACAACATATTCAACAACATGATGGCTAAAGTCTTATGGGCGTGTCCTCGCAGGGAAAGCGTGTATGCTCCCAGGAAACAAAGCCGTATTGCTTTAAAATATGGACGCTTTCCCTGACTCTGAAAACGCTCGCAAGCTCTCATATTACCGCTGATATGAATCCTTATTCTACGCTATTCAATACAATAACGCATATTCAGATTATACTATGCCTGTGGCCAATTATGGCTCTCCTCGCTGCCGGCGCTGTGATTAGCCAAGCATGCAGGGTCACAGTGCATGCTTGGCCAATCACAGCGCCGGAAATGCACTGCGATGGTGCAGTGCATTGTGGGCCGTTCGAGTCACGAATTTGGCGCGAACGGCCCACAAAGTTCTGGTTTTGCCGAACAGCCGATGTTCGAGTGGAACATGCGACTCGAACACCAAGCTCATCCCTAGCTGTAAGCCATAATCATCACAATTATGACAAATCACAGCTTGAACTAACTTGCAATGTAATGAGTCTATCTCATATATTAGTTTCACGTTTTAAGTTGCATTAGTGAAATAAATTAACTTTTACACGATATTCTAATTTTTCGAGTATCACCTGTATATATACACCTTTTTAGTGGGACAAATTTCTATCTTTGTAGGTGATGGCTTCCCTGATATAATCTACGGTTTGTGCCACTCGTCCAAGTCTACGAATCCCTTGAACACCTACATTACTTTAATATGGTCTTGGACCTGTCGGAAGATCAGTCGCTGCCACGTCGGGTGCGTCGACAGATAATAGACCAAGCCCCAGCTGGACCCACTGCATTGACTCATACAATCTCCTCTTTGCACCTGATGAATGTCTGGCACCAGAGGGATAGGAAGTTTTCATTATACTCATCTCCTTACGACTCCTTTTGGAGAATTGATTACTTCTTTTGCACATCCTCACTATTGTCATTAACCAATTTATGCCCTCAATCCGGACCATGTATGTGGTGTTTCCCTTCTTAATTCTCAGCCCAAAAATTAGGATTTCCGCAATTCATTCTGCATGGGAGGAATATGCTCTTTCTAATAGTGAACATTCAACTGATCCCAATTTATATTGGGAAGCTGGTAAGGGTTTCTTCGGGGCAAAATTATTTTCATATGTGATGCAATTTAAAAAAACATTCTCTCGAACAGTTTTGCCCAGCGAGCGACACCCTTCGACAAGTTTAAGCAGACTTGATACGGGCCTGTTTTGATGACCACAGGAAGGCTTGGTTTGCTGCAAAGAGACAGTTTAATCTTTGGGATATTTTTCACGTCGTTTTTCATGTCGTTTTTTTTAACTACGTGAAAAACAATAGTGTGTATGCTTTGACGAGGTGAAAAAAAACACGCATGCTCAGAATCAAGTATGAGACGGGAGCGCACGTTTTGGTAAAACTAGCGTTTGTAATGGAGATAGCACATTCGTCACGCTGTAACGGACTGAAAATCAGGAGGCTGAAAAGCGCGAATCGTCGCTCAACAAACTTTACTAACATGAAGGGTGGCACCATCCGAACGGAACTTCCCCTTTATAGTGCCGTCGTACGTGTTGTACGTCACTGCGCTTTGCTCGAGCGTTTTTTTTAATGATCGTGTGGATGCAAGACAGACTTGAGAGGAAACATGAAAAAAAACGACGAGAAAAACGTTGGTTAAAAAAATGGTATGAAAAACGATCGTGTGTACGCGGCATAAGTCTGGTCATCTCTTAGCGGGACTCTGAAAATGGCCCTACCAACCTATCCATATCTCAGCCCTGCAAGACTCGACTGAGAATCTTAAGACTTCCACTCCAGAAATAACCTCTATACTTATGGATTATTATTCACAGCTATACTCTGCAGATCCAATTGACCAAGACAAAGCCACCACCCTTTTAGCCAATATCTGCCTGCCCGTCGAGCAGCTTGAGAAATGAAATGCCCCGGTCTCCAGAGAAGAGATCCTTTTCACCATGACTAATAAGGCTCTGGGCCCAGATAGATACACCTCTGAAATTTTCAAGTTGACACAGGAGTATATCCCGGATACACTCATACATGTCTATTGGACCATGTGGGAAGGAAGGCCGTATCTTCCTACAGGGTCACAAGTAGGGATGAGCCGAACACCCCCCTGTTCGGTTCGCACCAGAACCTGCGAACAGACCTAAAGTTTGTGTGAACTTAAGCAGCGCTTGTTTCCCTTGCTTAGAACTGTCCCTGCACAAAATGTCATTTCTGAAGGAAAAAAGTCATTTAAAAGCACTCGCGCCTATAATGAATAGTCGGCTCCCGGCAATATAGAGAAAAGTCATTGATAAAAAAAAAAGTGTTTGAGGGGCGTGGCCTGACGCGAACAGAGACGGACGTGCTCTGGAGGAGCTCCAGGTCTCCAGAAATTCATCCGTCGCCATCCGGACCGCTAAAACCCCTATTCGGGTCCTAAATACTCACCGGCCTGCTCACCTTGCCCCACTGCAGTGTCCTGGACCTTTGTTCCGGTGCAAATCGGTCGGGGGACGCCCGAGATCTGACGCCTTCAGCGTCTGCAGTCGCCACCATCTTCTCGGCCTAAAGCCTCCCGGAAGATCCAGACCCCAGCAGTCTTGGAGGTAAGGGACCACCATCCGTCCCCACCCGCCACCCATCCTCTTACCGTAAACTACCTGGAGGCAGAGCCGAATCCCGGAACCATCTGTGGGGGGCGTTACTCCACGCGGCCTAGTGAGGCCTTGAATCCCCAGCCTCTCCTACGGCTGTACCCCCGCGAGCGCGTAGTGCGGCCGGCCCGATCCGACTCTGAGGGCCGGGATCTCCACTCGGCACCCGCCCGGACCCCCATCCTGGGCCCTGTCTTCAGCTGAGGGAGCCTATAGGAACCTTCTGGACTGCTCCTATCCACGAGGGCTCCACCGCCATCTTGAGGCCTGCGGGGACTCCGAATCCCCAGCACTCGAGTACCGCGACCGCGAGGCGAGCGGTGAACATCCCAGGATACACCCGAGTAAGCCTCCCTGGACTAGCGGGACAGACCTGGGGAGGTCCGAAGGCCGGCAGAGGCATCCTGTGGTAGACGGCGCGCTGAGCATAGAGGTGAGCGGCGGCCATCTTGCTACACCCTGGGCACACTAGTAGCCTCTCCATCCCCCATAATCTATAACCAAGCCCCAAATTAACATCCGGACCGCAAGGGGGGAGACCCAGGCTGCGGGGTGGGAGAACTTGCCTAACCCCAGTGATCACCAAGTCCCTGTCCCCATAGACACCTAAATCGGCCATCTTGCTACACCCAACAGCAGTGTAACTGGGGCTCCACGTATTCTTTTAAGTCACACTTCAGAGGCTCCTGAACTACCCAGCAGATTGGTCTACCAAGCTCAATCCCCTTCATTAGATCCCATTACTTATTACTTCAAAAGACGCCGCATTCTGCATCACTATACTCCTAGGAGCGGCCATCTTGCTTCACCCCATTAACCTGTTCTCCCGGGTTCCTAATTGGTTTACTCTTACTCTGATGGTCCCGCACCCCCCTCGTCAGGAAGTACATATCATTATTGCAGTCATGTAATGAGTCTTTAACCTGCGATACACGAGACAGGATGTACTAAAAGACATAGTAAAGGGGGCGCATACGCAGCTCGTAGGATGGCGAACGAACTTGACTAGAGCTCCGGCCTCACCTCCTGCATCCGAAGCTCCCGCTCCGCTACACTAGAGACTTTTGCTCCGGGAGCCACCTCCACTGAACCGGGAACCCCTCAGCTACCTGCCAAACGTTGTATGGGTAAGATCGGTGACCAGAGGCGCATATACCAGACACGATCCTCACAGGCCGCATCGCAACCCGCGTGCCACATGGAAAAATACCTACTTAGGCCGCAGTCCCCGGCCTCAATTTCTACGGCAGAAGCCGCAGATCATCCAGACGCACTCCCGCTGGTCGATCCCTCATTGTTTATAGATAACCCCCCTGCCTTCTCACACAACAGCTCCTCGCAGCAACCTCCAATGACGTCCCTGGTAACAGTAGATGTCCTGGACCTGAAACTGCAGACATTGCTCCAGAGTATCACTCACAACGTTGCAAAGGAGGTTAATAAACTAGCTCACGAACTGAGAGGGGAGATTGACCAGCTGGGGGAAAGAACAGACACCCTTGAAACAAAACTAGATGAGGTGGTGAATTATGTGCAAGCCTTAGAAGAGGAGAATGCTAACCTAAAGAATGCAGTACTGCAACTGCAGGTGCAGCAAGAAGACCTCGAGAACAGAGAACATAGGCAAAACCTCCGCATACGAGGAGTCCCTGAGTCTGTTGCTGACAAGGACATTAGGCCATACTTGCTAGCCCTGCTTAACTCCCTGGCTCCCGATATCCCGGACATTGATCTGCGCTTTGACAGAGCACATAGATCACTGGCCCCTAAACCCCCTCAGGGTGCTAATCCCAGGGACATCATAGTCCGCTTTCATTTTTACGAAAGCAAAGAGGCCCTGACAATCGCCACAAGAAACAAACCTAGAGTGGACTTTAAGGGGGCAAAGATACAAATCTTCAGCGACCTATCGCCCATAACGCTAAATAAAAGACGCAACCTTCGCCCTATTACTGCCCACTTACAACACCACCACGTACCCTATAGATGGGGCTTTCCCTTTCGTCTGACGGTGACCAAGGATGGCGCGCAACACACCATGAGGGACCTCCAGGAAGGTGAGTCCTTTGTCAGGAACCTGGGACTCCCCCCTGTTCCTGAGGATCTGCAAGCCCAATTCCCACCCTCTAGACCTCTGTCAACACCCAGGAAGATGTGGACCCCGGTTCGTCACAGATCCAGAAAAACCACGTTCACCCCACAAAGGAACACATCTTCTAAAGGCCCCACCTGAAATATCCACGGACCCTCACGTCTGGTATGTAATCCTTTTTCTCCTTTCCCCCGATCTACTTAGGTCGAAGAGGCCCTGATGTTGGGCCTATGCAATCCCTTTGAAATGTCTCTGGGCTCAGAGACCGGTGTTCTCCCCCTTCTACTTGTTCATCCATGGGCGACTGCCCTCAGGGACAACTACAGTTCTACGGTTCCCACTTAACCTTAACTTTAACTTTTTCTACATTTGCTTTTTCGGATCAGGTTGAGACCGTTTAGCTCGGCCATGCTGCTGTGTTTCCCCCACTATGGTCGTGTTTTTTGACCATAATCCCTTGGAGATGAGTTTCTCCTCGGGCACTCTACCTACACGGTATGTCGTTTTTGTTTTACTTTTTCTTTTTCTTTTTGTTCTCCCATGTTTTTTAGGGATCCTTTTTGATCCCATATTTACCTACGTTAGAATCTTCTATTCACGAATGTATGTTATATTACATGTTTTCATATCATTAGGGTTGCACGGAGGTCTATTTTTTGAACTGCTCAGAAAATGTTTCTATGTTTTTATTCCCATGTTCTTCCTATATGGGTTTAAACATACAATTGTACAAAGTCTTTTGTCTACAATATGGTATACGCTTAATGCATTTTACACGAATGTAATGTCAGATTTTTCCCCATTCTGCACCTATGGCAGTTAGTGTCTTCTCATGTAACGTTAAAGGTCTAAATTCCATTCGGAAGAGATGGCTTGCCCTTAAAGGGTTCAAAGCATCTAATGCTGAGGTGATCATGGTCCAGGAGACACATTTTAGGGCGGGGGGCTCTTTCAAATTTGCTTCTAGGCACTACCCCACAACTTTTGTGGCGTCTTCTCCCTCTGTAAAAGCTGGAGTGGCGATTCTCCTTAAACGCTCATCCACCATAAAGGTGAAATCCTCATATTTGGACCCCCAAGGTCGCTTTATCCTCCTGGACTGTGGTCACCAAAATACTTCTTTTACTTTAGCGAATGTATATGTTCCCAACACAGGCCAAATTGGTTTTCTTGACACTTTCTTTGACAAACTACACAAATATGCCCAACCCTTTCAGATTATTGGGGGAGATTTTAACTTGTGCATGTCTCCAATTAGGGATAGGGCCGCCCTTTTTCAAGACAAACCTCCACTACAGGCACATAAATCTTCCTCCTCGTTCCGCAAAACAATTAGAACAAATAGACTGTTTGATTCTTGGAGGGTAAAACACCCGACAACCAAACAGTTCACCTTCTTCTCCCCACCCCACAAGCTGTACACGAGAATTGACTATTTTTTCATCTCTGCACCCCTATTGCCATACCTGGTTGACGCCAACATTCTCCCAATTACATGGTCTGACCATGCCCCCATCACTATTGACCTCCTATTGTCTTCACCCACGCCTAGGAAATGTCATTGGCGCCTTAACAAGTCACTCCTAAACTCACCTAAGACCCATTTACCACTACAAGACAAACTGAATGAATATTTTCAGATAAATAAAGACTCGGTGTCGGAGATCTCCGTTCTGTGGGAGGCACATAAGGCGTTCTTCAGAGGTGAATGCATCGCAACTGGATCTCGCCTTAAAAAAGACCGTGTTTTGCAGAGATCGACTTTACTGACTCAGTTATTAGAAGCTGAACAAAAACTTCTCAGACGCCCCACGATGGAGGGTCTCAGAGCCGTAACAGCACTAAGAAATCGTATCAAAACACTAGATTCGGCAAGAATAACTAAATCCATGCTCTGGGCAAAGCAAAAATTTTATGAATTCGCCAATAGACCCCATAGGATGCTTGTCCAAATTCTGAAACCACGCCCCCATTCATCTTTACCCGACTTCTTAACACAACAAGACGGTAAGCCCACATATTGCCCTAGAATTATGGCTAATGTATTCGGAGACTTCTATAAGAAACTATATAACTGCCTATCCACAGACCCGACCACTCAATTCACACAAGACAAGTTTAACAATTTTATGGACTCTTTTAAGCTTCCCACTCTGTCCCCAGACGATCGCTCAAGACTAAACGCACACGTGTCAGTTGAAGAGATCACTGCAGTTATTAAACAGCTACCGACTAATAAAACCCCAGGGCCGGATGGTCTTCCCTACTCCTACTATAAAAAATTCATCCCCACCATTTTACCCTACATGGAAAAACTTTATGCCTCTTTAATGAACGGAAAAATGCCCCACGCTCAATTCCTACATGCGTTCGTCACGGTGATCCCCAAACCAGGGAAAGACCCATCCCTACCTGACAACTACCGCCCCATAGCTCTCCTAAATTCTGACTATAAAATTTTTACAAAAATACTTGCCAACAGACTGTCCCTGCTCCTCCCCAAACTAATCCACAGAGACCAGGTCGGTTTTGTGCCATCCAGACATGCTGGGGACAATACTAGACGAACCATAGATTTAATAGACCTCCTGACCAAAACCAAGCGACTGGCTATAATTCTCAGTTTAGACGCACAAAAAGCGTTTGACCGCCTGAATTGGTCATTTTTGTTCGCTACACTTTCAAGATTTGGTTTCTCGGGTCCATTTATACAAGCATTAAAGGCACTATACTCTACTCCTACGTCTCAGGTACAGCTGGCCTCCCACGCCTCTGCGTCATTCCCCCTTAGCAACGGTACTAGGCAAGGTTGCCCACTATCGCCTGCTCTTTATTTTAAGCTTTGAGCCCTTGGCAGCAGCCATACGCGTCCATCCGGACATTAGGGGAGTGACGTTGAGGCGTCTGGAATACAAATTATCTCTTTTTGCAGATGATGTGCTGCTGACAATTACCCACCCACACATTTCTCTCCCCTCTCTCCATTCAACCTTACAAACTTTTGGCCATATCTCCGGAGTCAAAATTAACCCGACTAAAACTGAAGCTTTACCCATTAATATTCTGGCTGACCTTCTTCTAACCCTGCAAACCAACTTCAAGTATAGATGGTGCATGCAGTCCCTTCAGTATCTCGGTGTACGCCTATCCCGATCGTACTCCACTCTCTACCAAGAAAATTTCCCCCCCCCCTTTTCTCAGACATCAACAAGCTACTTAAAAAATGGACAACACTCCCTGTCTCTCTCATTGGTAGAATCAACGTTTTGAAGATGTCTATTCTCCCCAAGCTGCTGTATATTTTCGAAACACTCCCTGTAGCAATCCCATTGACCCAACTTAAATTACTTCATAGGAACTTTCTGAATTTTATATGGAATAACAAGTCCCACAGGATTGCCAGTTTGGTTCTCCTGGCCCCCCGCTCACGTGGGGGTCTGGGGGCACCGGATGTAATCAAATATTATTATGCTACTCACCTTAGAGTCATTACCTCGTGGACATCTCGCTATGCATCAAACAGATGGTCAGAAATCGAGATAAATATTACTTCCCCTGCACATCCATGTAGTCTACTTTGGCCCTCTTCAGCAGGGATGAGCCGAACACCCCCCTGTTCGGTTCGCACCAGAACCTGCGAACAGACAAAATGTTCGTGTAAACTTTAGAACCCTATTAAATACAATGGACTCGAACGTTCGAAATCTAAAGTGTTAATTATAAAGGCTAATATGCAACTTATTGTCCTAAAAAGTGTTTGGGGACCCAGGTCCTGCCCCAGGGGACATGTATCAATACAAAAAGAAGTTTTAAAAACGGCCGTTTTTTCGGGAGCAGTGATTTTAATAATGCTTAAAATGAAAAAATAAAAGTGAAATATTCCTTTAAATTTCGTACCTGGGGGGTGTGTATGATATGCATGTGAAGTGGCGCATGTTTCCCGTGCTTAGAACTGTCCCTGCAAAAAATGTCATTTTTGAAAGAAAAAAAATGCATTTAAAACTGACTCGCGGCTATTAATGAATTGTCGGCTCCCGGTAATACATACAAAAGTCATTGATAAAAAAAAAAAAAAAGCGTGGGGGTTCCCCAGAATTCAATTACCAGGCCCTTCAGGTCTGGAATGGATATTAAGGGGAACCCCGCCGCAAATTAAAAAAAAAATTGACGTGGGGTTCCCCCAAATATCCATTCCAGGCCCTTCAGATCTGGCATGGATTTTAAGGGGAACTCCACACCAAATTTAAAAAAAAAATGGCGTGGAGTCCCCCTAAAAATCCATACCAGACCCCTTATCCGAGCACGCAACCTGGCCGGCCGCAGGGGAAAAGGGGGGGACGAGAGAGCGGCCCCCCCTCCCTCCTGAACCGTACCAAGCCACATGCCCTCAACATGGGGAGGATGTCCCCATGTTGATGGGGACAAGGGCCTCATCCCCACAACCCTTGCCCGGTGGTTGTGGGGGTCTGCGGGCGGGGGGCTTATCGGAATCTGGAAGACCCCTTTAACAAAGGGGACCCCCAGATCCCGGCCCCCCCTATGTGAATTGGTAAGGGGTACATTGTACCCCTACCATTTCACGAAGAAAGCGTAAAAAAAGTTTAAAAAAACACACAAACATCTTGAAAAAGTCCTTTATTTAAGAAAAAAAAAAACAAAAACATTCCAGCGGTGAAATCCAGTGTCCCGCGGCGATCCCGATGTCCAGCGCTGTCCTTCATTGGTTGTGCCTGAGCGGACCTGATGGGGAACTCCCTCTCAGTATTTTAAATGTATATACCCGCCCCTTCTAAAGTTCCCCGTCAGGTCCGCTCAGCGGACCAGATGCGCAACATGAGAAGGGGCGGGTCTATACATGTATTACCAAAGTGAGAGCAGTTCCCCATCAGGCCCACCCCCTCGGTATGTCGGACCCGCCTACGTCATTGGCTTGAGCGGGGAACTTCCTTCACTGTGTAATTTAAATTTACATAGTGAAGGAAGTTCCCCGCTCAACCCAATGACGTAGGCGGGTCCGACATACCGAGGGGGCGGACCTGATGGGGAACTGCTCTCACTTTGGTAATACATGTATAGACCCGCCCCTTCTCATGTTCCGCATCTGGTCCGCTGAGCGGACCTGATGGGGAACTTTAGAAGGGGCGGGTCTATACATTTAAAATACTGAGAGGGAGTTCCCCATCAGGTCCGCTCAGGCACAACCAATGAAGGACAGCGCTGGACATCGGGATCACCGCGGGACACTGGATTTCACCGCTGGAATGTTTTTTTTTTTAATAAAGGACTTTTTCAAGGTGTTTGTGTGTTTTTTTTAAACATTTTTTTACACTTTCTTCGTGAAATGGTAGGGGTACAATGTACCCCTTACCAATTCACATAGGGGGGGGGCGGGATCTGGGGGTCCCCTTTGTTAAAGGGGTCTTCCAGATTCCGATAAGTCCCCCGCCCGCAGACCCCCACAACCACCGGGCAAGGGTTGTGGGGATGAGGCCCTTGTCCCCATCAACATGGGGACATCCTCCCCATGTTGAGGGCATGTGGCCTGGTACGGTTCAGGAGGGAGGGGGGGCCGCTCTCTCGTCCCCCCTTTTCCCCTGCGGCCGGCCAGGTTGCGTGCTCGGATAAGGGGTCTGGTATGGATTTTTAGGGGGACTCCACGCCATTTTTTTTTAAAAATTTGGATTGGAGTTCCCCTTAAAATCCATGCCAGATCTGAAGGGCCTGGAATGGATATTTGGGGGAACCCCATGTCAATTTTTTTTTAATTTGCGGCGGGGTTCCCCTTAATATCCATTCCAGACCTGAAGGGCCTGGTAATTGAATTCTGGGGAACCCCCACGCTTTTTTTTTTTTTTTTTTTTTATCAATGACTTTTGTATGTATTGCCAGGAGCCGACAATTCATTAATAGCCGCGAGTCAGTTTTAAATGCATTTTTTTCTTTCAAAAATGAAATTTTTTGCAGGGACAGTTCTAAGCACGGGAAACATGCGCCACTTCACATGCATATCATACACACCCCCCAGGTACGAAATTTAAAGGAATATTTCACTTTTATTTTTTCATTTAAAGCATTATTAAAATCACTGCTCCCGAAAAAACGTCCGTTTTTAAAACTTCTTTTTGCATTGATACATGTCCCCTGGGGCAGGACCCAGGTCCCCAAACACTTTTTAGGACAATAACTTGCATATAAGCCTTTATAATTAGCACTTTAGATTTCTCCCATAGATTTTTCAAATTTGCCGCGAACACCCCAATTTGTTCGCTGTTCGGCGAACGGGCGAACAGGCAATGTTCGAGTCGAACATGAGTTTGACTCGAACTCGAAGCTCATCCCTACTCTTCACATAAATTTACATCTCAAATACGGAAGATCTGCCTGAACCCTATGATATTCACACTCTCAATCTGGAAACGCTGCTCAAGTAAATATGCTCTATCTTCCCAATGCCCCCCACTGATAAACATTTTATTTAACCCAGAAATTCCCGACAGCTTATCCTATGACTCCATGATGCCATGGACCCAGGCAGGCATATTTCAACTGCGACATCTGGTGCATCCAGTAACACGCACTTTACTCCCTTTTTTGGACCTGCAAACCAAACATAACTTACCGAACACACTACTCTTTTCTTACTTACAGGTAAAACATTATTTTGTTTCTAGATCACCCCAATTGACCCTGGTTGTTCCTACAGAATTTGAAAAGCTGTGCTCATATGGCCCACATGAACCTCAACAAATTTCTTGCATCTACAAGATCCTCCAGAGCACTGATCCCATCTCTGAACAGACCCACTCATATATGAGGAAATGGGCCCAGGTCCTTCATAGTCCTATCTCTATAGCTCAGTGGGGGGCGATATGGGATGCTACCTCTAAAGTCTCCAGATGCGTGGCCCAGAGGGAATAGGCGTACAAAATCTTAATGTTTTGGTACAGGACCCCTGAATTTCTAGCAACTCATAAACTAGCTCCATTTAGTCACTGTTGGAGGTGTGGCTCCTCTGTGGGCTCGCACTTTCACATATTTTGGGAATGCCCTATTTTGGTCCCCTTTTGGACCAATGTTCATGCCTTGCTGGAAAAGATATTGGAGATCCAGATCCCTTTCCAACCCATACACCTGCTATTAGGCTTACCTCTTCGGAATACCACCAAAACTATTAACAAACTACTGACATTCATTTTACTAGCAGCTAAACGAGTAATCCCGCAACATTGGCGTTCCACTGTTCCGCCTACCTTTACGCAATTCCTTTCTGCGGTCACTGATATTCGTAAAATGGAACATATCACAGCAATCATAGAGGATGCACTACCAAAATTTGAGGTCATTTGGGAAAAATGGGATACATCGGAATATAATAATTCGGAATACTAGACCCTCACACCGAGATAAGGAAATGGTCTTTCTGGGTATCTCACTGTATGTTCAGGAAATTTTAGCTCCAGTTCCCATCACTGATTACCTTCGTGTTAACATGATACCTTGATATGCTATTAATAACACACTACCTCCCCTTTACGTGACCCTTACACTGTCTAACGGTTCACTCGAACAACTTGTTTTCTCCCCTTGTTATATAACTTTATGTCTGCACATGCAAATTGTACAATGTTCATATTTGCTGATTGTGATATATACTTGTAATGCCTCATGAAAAATTTACATAAATAAACAATTAAACAAAAAAAAAAAGTGTTTGGTCCCCCCAAATTCAATTACCAGGCCCTTCAGGTCTGGTATGGATATAAAGGGTAACCCTGCGTCAAATTAAAAAAAAGACGTAGGGGGTCCCCCCAAATATCCATACTAGACCCTTCAGGTCTGGTATGTATTTTAAGGGGAACTCCTCCCCAAATAAAAATAAATAAATGGCGTGGAGTTCCCCCTCCTAAAATCCATACCAGACCCTTTATCCGAGCACGCAACCTGGCAGGCCGCAGGAAAAGAGGGGGGGATGAGAGAGCACCCCCCCTCCTGAACCGTACCAGGCCACATCCCCTCAACATGGGGATGATGTCCCCATGTTGATGGGAACAAGGGCCTCATCCCCACAACCCTTGCCCGGTGGTTGTGGGGGTCAGCGGGCAGGGGGCTTATCGGAATCTGGAAGACCCCTTTAACAAAGGGAACCCCCAGATCCCGGCCCCCCCATGTGAATTGGTAAGGGGTACATTGTACCCCTACCATTTCACAAAGAAAGTGTAAAAAAAAAATGTAAAAAAAAACACAGACACCTTGGAAAAGTCCTTTTATTAAAAATAAAAAATAAATAAATAAAAAACCCATTCCAGCGATGTAATCCAGTGTCCCGTGGCGATCCGATGTCGAGCACTGCAGTCTCCACTCCACACGAAACGTCATTGGCTGAGCGGACCTACACTGCGGAGGAAGTTCCCCATCAGGTCCGCTCAGCCCATGACGGAGGTGTAAGGCTGAGCGGACCTGATGGGGAACGTGAGAAGGGGCGGGTCTATTAATTTTTTTACACCGCGGAGGAAGTTCCCCATCAGGTCCGCTCAGCCAATGACGTAGGCGGGGTCTAAGATACAAGGGCGCCCCCGCCCCCTCATACCTCAGACCCCGCCTATGTCATTGGCTGAGCGGACCTGATGGGGAACTTCCTCCGCAGTGTAGGTCCGCTCAGCCAATGACATTTCGTGTGGAGTGGAGACTGCAGCGCTGGACATCGGATCATCGCGGGACACTGGATTACATCGCTGGAATTTTTTTTTTGTTTTTTTTTTTAAATAAAGGACTTTTCCAAGGTGTCTGTGTGTTTCTTTTTTTGTTTTACACTTTCTTCGTGAAATGGTAGGGGTACAATGTACCCCTTACCAATTCACATGGGGGGCCGGGATCCCCTTTGTTAAAGGGGTCTTCCAGATTCCGATAAGCCCCCTGCCCGCAGACCCCCACAACCACCGGGCAAGGGTTGTGGGGATGAGGCCCTTGTCTCCATCAACATGGGGACATCCTCCCCATGTTGAGGGCATGTGGCCTGGTACGGTTCAGGAGGGGGGGCACTCTCTCGTCCCCCCTCTTTTCCTGCGGCCTGCCAGGTTGCATGCTCGGATAAAGGGTCTGGTATGGATTTTTGGGGGAACTCCACGACATTTTTTTTTTTACATTTGGGGTGGAGTTCCCCTTAAAATCCATACCAGACCTGAAGGGTCTAGTATGGATATTTGGGGGGAACCCCTGGTAATTTTTTTTTTATTTGATGCAGGGTTCCCCTTAATATCCATACCAGACCTGAAGGGCCTGGTAATTGAACTTGGGGGGACCCACACGCATTTTTTTTTATTTTTTTTATCAATGACTTTTCTCTGTATTGCGAGGAGCCGACAATTCATTATAGCCGCGAGTGCTTTTAAATTACTTTGTTTTCCTTCAGAAATCACACTTGTGCAGGGACAGTTCTAAGCAAGGGAAACAAGCGCTGATTTACAGGCATACTATACACCCCCCCAGGTATGAAATTTAAAGGAATATTTAACTTTTATTGTTTCACTTTAAGCATTATTAAAATCACTGCTCCCGAAAAAACTTTAGTTTTTAAAACTTTTTTTTGCATTGATACATCTCCCCTGGGGCAGGACCCGGGTCCCCAAACACTTTTTATGACAATAACTTGCATATAAGCCTTTAAAATTAGCACTTTAGATTTCTCCCATAGACTTTTACAGGGTGTTCCGCGGCTTTTCGAATTTGCCGCGAACACCCCAAATTGTTCGGCGAACAGGCAATGTTCGAGTCAAACATGAGTTCGACTCGAACTCGAAGCTCATCCCTAGTCACAAGCGTAAATTAAATTACTCGCTAAGAAAGGGAAGGACTCATCCCTACCTGGCTCCTATCATCCTATATCATTAATTAACATAAATGCTAAGAATATCTCAAATTGTAGCCTCCCGATTGGCAGGGCAGCTTCCATCCCTTCTTCATCCAGTGCAAGCAGGTTTCGTTCCAGGTATATCCGCAGTATTTCATATCTGCAAAGTCTTGATAGCATTAGCGCATGCCAAACTCCATCCCCATGCAGACACAGCTATCATAATGTAACTCTAGATGCTGAGAAAGCCTTTGACAATATTAGTTTTCAGTAGCTATTTCTGTGATAGAAAAATCTGGCTTCTCAGGTCACATACTGTATTTGGTCTGTAGTATGTACTCCTATCCCCCATCGCAGCACGTCACTTTGGGTTCTATGTCTGCTCCCCTCCCTCAAACTAAATTAAGACACATGGAATTGATATAGGGGGTGAGACTTTAAGTGTGGCGTTATTTGTGGATGTCGTGCTGCTTTTCTCCTCCTTAGAGCTTGATCAGTGTTATTGCCTGGGTCACCTGCTGGTGGCACTATTGCTTTCAGCACCAAAGAGTGTAGTTCTGGTGGCCACCAGCGGGTGTCTCCCAGCAGGTGGACATCTCATTGATCAAGCTGCACCTGATGTGAGCTGTTGGGAGTATATAAGCCCGCCCTTCACTGAGGCTCAGGGCTTCAGTATTCCTCTCTGCAAGCCCTGTCCCTGCCTGACCTGATCCGTTTGCCTGAACCTGTTCCTGATCCGCTTCCTGCCCTGTCCTGCCTGTAACCTGTCCCTGAGACTTGTCCCCTGATTCCTGCTTCCAGCTCCCCCTTGCTTACTGCTCCCTCTATCTGGCCTCCTGTTCCCCTTGTCCCTCGTCCCTGCCTTGTTTATGTATATGTGTTTCCTTTCTATATATGTATGTATGTATGTATGTATGTATGTGTGTGTGTGTGTGTGTATATGTATGTATGTGTATATATATATATATATATATATATATATATATATATATATATATATATATATATATATATATATATATATATATATATATATATAGTGAGGGGGTTGGCTCGGCAGCGGGTGTGTGTGACCCCCGAGATGGGCTCCCCACACAAAAACAGGCCCAGCAAACGGAGGTTGTGGTTTTCAAAATCAAAAAGGTGCGGTTTATTTTCTATTTACAGTGACAAAACACAGCAAAGAAAAAGAAACATAAACAAAATAAATCCTGGTCAACTTGACCTCTGACTAAACATACAGGTTTCCTAACTAACAACTGGGATCAGCCTAGTGCTGTCCTAGTCCCTAAGTCCCTGGTTTTAAATGTCCAAGCAAATAGCCACACAGGCTTTGTCTCACCGCACAGGGGTTCACTCTCCCTAGACAGTCCACACAGGTCTGGGTCCAGGCATGAGCTAACATCTAATGAAGCTGGGAGTTTTTATAGAGGCCTTAAACGAACTGACAGGCTTCAGCTGGTCTCATCAACTCCCTGCCTGCAAGACGCCCAGCCCTCTCCCTAGAGGTATGAGTCATCCATGAGCCCACTAGCCTTATACAACTCTCCACCTAGTTGTATAAGTCGGCGTAAAGCCTGAATCTGGGCGAAATATATCTACCCCCCTGGATGCAACCAGGTGACTTTACCTTCCTGCTGTCACATACCCCCCCCTCTTGTTTTAACCTCGGGGTTGGAACACCAGCAATCAGGCATTCATGTACTCGAGACAAAGCATCCACATTCCCCATTTGAACGCCAGGGCGATGCTTTACTGTGAAGTTGAATTCCTGGAGGGCCAGGAACCACCTATTCACTCTTCTATTTGTTTCCTTGTTTTGAGCCATCCACTTTAACGGAGCGTGATCCGTAACCATGTCAAAGTGCCTACCTAGCAGGTAGTACCGAAGGGAATCTAGAGCCCACTTCACCGCTAAACACTCCTTTTCAACGGTGGCGTAATTTACCTCATGGGACTTCAACTTCCTGCTGAGGTAAATGACTGGGTGCTCTTCCCCGTTCCAGACCTGGGACAATACTGCTCCTAACCCCACATCTGACGCATCACTTTGTACGACAAAGTCTTTAGAGAAGTCGGGTGAGTACAACACTGGCTGGCTACATAAGGCTTGTTTCAAGAATTGGAATGCTGCCTCAGCCTCGGGGGTCCATTTAATCATGACCGACCCTTTCCCCTTCGTCAGGTTGGTTAGGGGCACAGCCTTAGAAGCAAAGTGGGGAATGAATCGCCGATAATACCCAGCGATTCCCAGAAAGGCTCGTACCTGCTTCTTGCTGTTGGGACGTGGCCAACTCTGGATGGCCTCGACTTTGTTGAGTTGGGGTTTTATAACTCCCCTCCCAATGGTGTACCCAAGATATTTGGCCTCCTCCTGCCCAATGGTACACTTCTTGGGGTTAGCCGTAAACCCCGCTTCCCGAACAGAGTCCAGGACTGCTTGCACTTTTGGCAGATGTGAGGCCCAATCTGTGCTATGGACAATTACGTCATCCAGGTAAGCCGCAGCATACTTCCGATGGGGCCTCAGCATCTGGTCCATTTTCCGCTGGAATGTGGCCGGCGCATTCTGTAACCCGAACGGCATTCTTTTATATTGGAACGCCCCGTCTGGGGTTACAAATGCGGTTTTCTCTTTGGCCGACTTGGCCAGGGGGATTTGCCAATACCCTTTTGTGAGGTCAAGAGTCGTCATGTATCGGGCTGTTCCCAGCCGGTCGATCAACTCATCTATACGTGGCATGGGGTAGGTGTCAAATTTTGTAACTTTGTTCAACTGACGAAAATCGTTACAAAATCGCCAGCTCCCATCCGGTTTAGGCACCAACACAATGGGACTAGACTAATCACTTTGGGACTCCTCTATCACCCCTAAGTTCAGCATTTTCTGTACTTCCTCCCGTATTGCCTCCCGTCGGGCCTCTGGGATCCGATAGGGTTTTAACTTCACCCTTTCACCGGGCGGGGTAATGATGTCATGCTCTACCCCAGATGTTTGTCCCGGCAGCTCAGAGAATACCTCCTTGTTGCGAAGCACAAACTCCTTAACCTCCTGTTGTTGGGGTTGTGACAAGGTGGCTGCTATTCCAACCTCAGGAATCACGCAACCAGTTTGAGCTGGTGACCAAGTGTCTGCGACTAGGGACTCTCTATCCCTCCAGGCTTTCAACAGATTAACGTGATAGATCTGTTCGGGCTTTCGCCTTCCTGGTTGTCTGACCTTGTAATTCACTTCGCTCACTTTTTCCATTATCTCGTAGGGGCCTTGCCATTTGGCAAGGAATTTACTTTCAACCGTAGGGACAAGTACCAGTATCCTATCCCCCGGGGAAAAGGTACGGGTCTTGGCTCCACGGTTGTACACTCTCTGCTGTGCTAACTGCGCTTGGGCCAAATGTTCCTTCACGATGGGCATTACCTGTGCAATTCGGTCTTGCATCAGGGCGACATGCTCAATCACACTCCTGTGGGGAGAACTCTCACTTTCCCAAGTTTCCTTGGCAATATCCAACAGCCCTCTTGGGTGTCTCCCATACAGTAACTCAAAGGGGGAGAATCCCGTAGAGGATTGGGGCACCTCCCTAATAGCAAACATCAGATAAGGAAGTAGACAGTCCCAATCCTTTCCATCTCTATCCACCACTTTCTTCAACATTTGTTTTAGGGTTTTGTTGAATCTTTCAACCAGCCCATCGGTTTGGGGGTGATACACAGATGTACGTAATTGCGTCACTTTGAACAATTTACACAGCTCCTTCATAACCCGGGACATAAAGGGTGTACCTTGGTCCGTAAGCAGTTCTTTACAAATACCCACCCGGCTAAACACAAGAGATAGCTCTTTGGCTATGGTTTTGGCCGAGGTATTTCGGAGAGGGATCGCTTCTGGATAACGGGTGGCATAGTCCATTATAACTAATATGTACTGGTGCCCCCTAGCGGACTTGATTATAGGACCTACCAAATCCATGGCGATCCTCTCAAACGGGACCTCAATGATGGGTAGAGGGACCAGCGGGCTACGGAAATGTGGCATCGGGGCCGACCTCTGACACACAGGGCAGGAGGAACAATAATTTTCTATGTCCTTCATCACCCCCGGCCAATAGAATCTCTGTAATACCCTCTCTCGGGTTTTCTCTGTCCCCAGATGACCTCCAAGAATGTGCCCATGGGCCAACTCCAACACCAACTTCCTGTAAGGTTTGGGCACCACAAGCTGCTCAACGGTTTCTTCTGCCCTTTTTGCCACCCGATACAGTAGGTCCTTCTCTACGCTGAAGTATGGGTAAGTGCAGGTATTATCTGGGTTCACTAACTCGCCATCTATTTTCACTACGTTTTCCCGTGCCTTTATTAGGGCGGGGTCTTTCAACTGTTCTGTGGCAAAGTTTTCCCTGTGAACCTCAAGATCAGAAAACTCCACAGACGGTAGGTTTTCGTCTGAGGAGGTGGGCTCCTCTCCAGTTTCTTGAGTCTCCCCTGCCAATACTGATAAGGGAAATTCCGGAGAGTCCTCACCACTCTCAGGGGAGTTCTGGCTATCACATTCCTGGTACATAGGGGCACCAGTGGGGGGCTCAGGATCATCCCACAGTTCCCAGAACTTCGGAAAATCCCTTCCCACAATGGCGTCATGCGGTAACTGAGATACTAAGCCCACTGGATGAGAGAGGGTACCTTTGGGGGTCTCGAAACACACTGTAGTCACTGGATACTCTCGGGTGTCCCCATGCACACAAATAACAGCTACCTTGCTATTCCCAGAGACCTCTGTTTTAACTAACTCAGCCTTTATCAGGGTCACAAGGCTACCTGAATCCAGCAATACCACAACATTTCTACCATTAACACACATTTTGCATAAATGTTTCTCAGTTCCTCGAATGGCAGTGCATGCGACTGTCGCACACAGCGACTGACGTCTGCCCGTCAGAAAGTCACACTGCATGGGTTCCTCCACAACCGGGCAATTGGCTGCAATATGTCCCGCTTGCCGGCAGCGGTAGCAAACGATCCTTCTTGCGGCCTCTTGAGCCGCTGATTTCCCAGGCTGTTCTCGCCAAACTTGGGGTAGAGCTCCCACCCTCTCACTCTCTCCACCCTCACCCCTTGGAATCCTCTTATCCGCCCCTGGGGATGGTCTGGTCTTAGGGTGGAAAGTCCGAGTGTCTCTGGAAGAGGCCGTCAGGTTCTCTGTAGCCAAGTATTTCTCCACACGATCCACAAGACCATCGGCCGTCTCTGGGTCTCCATGGCTTACCCACTTTTGGATGGCAGTAGGAAGAGCTCTCAAAAACCGATCCATTACAACACGTTCCACAATCTTTGGTGCGGACAAAGTCTCTGGCTGTAGCCACTTTCTGCTCAGGTGAATGAGATCATACATTTGAGACCTGGGGGGTTTTCCAAGCTGGAAAGTCCAGTTATGCACACGCTGAGCCCGGACAGCCTGGGTGACACCCAGCCTTGCCAATATTTCAGCTTTTAGCATCACATAGTCTTTTGCTTGGTTAGGCTCTAGGTCATAGTAAGCTTTCTGCGATTCACCAGTTAACAGAGGAGCCACCAGTCCAGCCCACTGCTCCTCAGGCCACTTTTCTCTTTCAGCGGTCCTTTCAAATGTGGTCAAAAATACCTCTGGATCATCCTCTCCAGTCATTTTTGTCAATAAACGACTCACCCCAAAGGACGCGGTATTAGTGGGACGGCTTTCCTCACTGGTCTGCGGACGTTGCTGCATTACTGCTTCCATCTGTTGTTGTAGTCTCTGCTCTTGCTTCTGCAACAGGTCTATGAAGCGGGCCTCAGATTGCTGCTGGGCTTGTTGCTGAGCCTCCAGACTCTGTTGCAAAGTTGCGTTTGTCTGCTGCTGGGCTGCAAGGCTCTGTTGATGAGCTTGCTGCTGGGCTGCGAAGTTCTTTTGCAAACCTGCATTTGTCTGCTGTTGATTGGCATTTGCTAGAGCCAGCTGCTTCAGTATCTCCTCCATGCTGGCTTAAAAAAAACTGCCACTGGTTCTCCACCAACTGTGAGGGGGTTGGCTCGGCAGCGGGTGTGTGTGACCCCCGAGATGGGCTCCCCACACAAAAACAGGCCCAGCAAACGGAGGTTGTGGTTTTCAAAATCAAAAAGGTGCGGTTTATTTTCTATTTACAGTGACAAAACACAGCAAAGAAAAAGAAACATAAACAAAATAAATCCTGGTCAACTTGACCTCTGACTAAACATACAGGTTTCCTAACTAACAACTGGGATCAGCCTAGTGCTGTCCTAGTCCCTAAGTCCCTGGTTTTAAATGTCCAAGCAAATAGCCACACAGGCTTTGTCTCACCACACAGGGGTTCACTCTCCCTAGACAGTCCACACAGGTCTGGGTCCAGGCATGAGATAACATCTAATGAAGCTGGGAGTTTTTATAGAGGCCTTAAACGAACTGACAGGCTTCAGCTGGTCTCATCAACTCCCTGCCTGCACGACGCCCAGCCCTCTCCCTAGAGGTATGAGTCATCCATGAGCCCACTAGCCTTATACAACTCTCCACCTAGTTGTATAAGTCGCGTAAAGCCTGAATCTGGGCGAAATATATCTACCCCCCTGGATGCAACCAGGTGACTTTACCTTCCTGCTGTCACAATATATATATATGTGTATGTGTGTGTGTGTGTGTGTATATATATATATATATATATATATATATATATATATATATATATATATATATATATATATATATATATATACATATATATATATATATATAATTAAAAAAAAATTGTTAGATAGTTGGATTATGTGTTTTGGGGTTGCTGTGTATTCTTTGTATTTCTTTGCTTGTTTATGGTTTGCTGTTTTGTTTTGCACGTGTGTCTTTATCTTTAATAAATATTTTTTTTTTTACTTACTTTTTGTGCCTGATTCCTTAAGTGCAGCCCACTGATCTGTTTACCCTGTGCTGGGTGCCTGTGTTAGGCATCCCATGACAGCATACTTAAGCCATACAAGCAGATCGGTTGCACTTGGGAATTGGGTCTGGGCACTTGCTATTGCTAAAAAATTGCATCTGGAAGATATTCTGTATCTTTCGCTCCTGGCAACAGATGACAGAGATTTTTGTCATCAGACATTAAGTGAACACACTAAAGAGCAGTTATTCGATTGCATCCGTCTCGCTCATGTCTTTGTTGATCAGGGTTAGTTTTCTGTTTGAGAATGTGCATCCATTGATTCGGATCTGTACAGAATTGGCCCTGTCTGATGCCTCTAGTTGAGGTGATGACTATACACCCCCTTTTAGTGCAGCTCAGGTAGAGTCTTTGGTGTGGCTGTTGGAAGATAACTCAGCCTTTTTCTTTGAGCAGTACTCAACTTGTCCACAACAGGTGCTTGCAGAATGTATTGATTCAGTGCAGTCTCTGGTCAGACGAGCAGTGGCAAACCTGATTTTGTGCAATCATTATTATCATTAATCATCATTATTACAGGCCTGGTCAAGCTTGTTGTACTCAGCCCCTGTTCCCAACCACCCATTTCTGTGTCTAGACACCAGCCTGCTGGGATGTCTTCCTCTCCTTTACCCCCAACTACCACAGTTGCTGACCAATACACCCTGCTACCAATGAAGTACCAGTACTCTGTTTCCTCCTGCTGCACTTACCCTACCTTTAACCCTTCTGCTTCTTCTCGGCTGCCTCCATCAGTTCCACTAAAACCCCCTTCAAAACCTGCGCCCACTGTTTCCCCATCCTTCCGCTCTTCGCCTCTACCGGCTGCATCCACTACCTACAGCCCTGTATCCATATACAAATCTTCAGTGGCTAAATCAAAGAATAAACAGAAGTTTTTTCCAACTCATTCAATCCTCCCACTACCCCAATCTCCTCCAATCCAGCCAACTTGCTTTAGCCTGTTCTCGTACCAGCAGAGCTGCTCCAGCCTGATTCCTTATCAACCAACCTGCTCCGGTCCACCTTCATGCCAGCTGATCCTGAACCTGATGACCCACCTAATCCTGCCAACTCTCTGCCTGCTGTCCAGCCTGAAGCTCCGGTGCCAGTGTTCCAGCCTGAAGTTCTTGTGTCCCAGCCTGATGTTCCTGTGCCCATGTGTCAGTCTGAAGTTCCAGTACCTGCTGTCCAGTCGGATGCACCCACTGTTCTGCCTGATGTGCCAGCACCTGCTGTTGTGCCAGTGTCTGCTACTCAGCCTGTTGTGCCAACGCCTGTGCCTGCTGTCCAGTCTGAGGTCCCAGTGCCTGCTGCCCAGTCTGACATCCCAGTGTCCATGTTCCAGTCTGACGTTCCAGTGACTACTGTCCAGTCTAAAGTGCCTGTTGTTCAGCCTGTTGTGCCAGCGCCTGTGCCTGCTGCCCAGTCTGAAGTTCCAGTACCGGCTGCCCATTTTGAAGTTCCAGTACCTGCTGTCCAGTCCAATGCACCTGCTGTTCAGCCTGTTGTGCCAGCACCCACTGTTCTGCCTGTTGTGCCAGCGCCTGTGCCTGCTGCCCAGTCTGAAGTTTCAGTACCTGCTGCCTGGTTTGAAGTTGTAGTACCTGCTGCCCAGTCCGATGCACCCACTGTTCGGCCTGTTGTGCCAGCATGTGCTGTTTTGCCTTTTGTGCCAATGTCTGCTACTCAGCCTGTTGTGCCAACGCCTGTGCCCGCTGTCCAGTCTGAGGTCCCAGTGCCTGCTGCCCCGTCTGACATTCCAGTGCCCATGTTTCAGTCTGATGTTCCGGGGGCCATGTTCCAGTCTGACATTCCAGTGACTACTGTCCAGTCTGATGTGCCTGCTGTTCAGCCTGTTGTGCCAGCACATGCTGTTCTGCCTGTTGTGCCAGCTGCCCAGTCTGAAGTTCAAGTACCTTCTGCCCAGTCTGATGTCCCAGTGCCTGCTGTCCAGTCTAAAGTGCCTGCTGTTGTGCCAGCGCCTGTGCCTACTGACGTTCCGGTGCCTGTGTCCCCGCTTGAAGTTCCGGTGCCTGTGTCCCCGCTTGAAGTTCCGGTGCCTGTGTCCCCGCTTGAAGTTCCGGTGCCTGTGTCCCCGCTTGAAGTTCCGGTGCCTGTGTCCCCGCTTGAAGTTCCGGTGCCTGTGTCCCCGCTTGAAGTTCCGGTGCCTGTGTCCCCGCTTGAAGTTCCGGTGCCTGTGTCCCCGCTTGAAGTTCCGGTGCCTGTGTCCCCGCTTGAAGTTCCGGTGCCTGTGTCCCCGCTTGAAGTTCCGGTGCCTGTGTCCCCGCTTGAAGTTCCGGTGCCTGTGTCCCCGCTTGAAGTTCCGGTGCCTGTGTCCCCGCTTGAAGTTCCGGTGCCTGTGTCCCCGCTTGAAGTTCCGGTGCCTGTGTCCCCGCTTGAAGTTCCGGTGCCTGTGTCCCCGCTTGAAGTTCCGGTGCCTGTGTCCCCGCTTGAAGTTCCGGTGCCTGTGTCCCCGCTTGAAGTTCCGGTGCCTGTGTCCCCGCTTGAAGTTCCGGTGCCTGTGTCCCCGCTTGAAGTTCCGGTGCCTGTGTCCCCGCTTGAAGTTCCGGTGCCTGTGTCCCCGCTTGAAGTTCCGGTGCCTGTGTCCCCGCTTGAAGTTCCGGTGCCTGTGTCCCCGCTTGAAGTTCCGGTGCCTGTGTCCCCGCTTGAAGTTCCGGTGCCTGTATTCCAGACTGATGTTCCTGTGCCCGTGTTTCAACCTCAAGCCTCAGTGCTGGTGTCCCAGTCTGAAGTCCTGATGTCTCAGCCTGAAGATCTGGTGTCCCAGCCTGAAGATCTAGTGACTGTGTCTCAGCCTGCTAAACCGGCACCCATCAACCGGCCTGTTAAGCCAGTGCCCGTCATCCGGCTTGCTGGACCAGTGCCCAGCATGCAGCTTGCTGATACGGGGGCCCGTTACCCAGCTCACTGGGCCGGGGCCCGTTACTCAGCTTGCTGAGCTGGTGCCTGGTACCCAGCCTAACGTTATGGTGCTCGCTGCTCGGCCTGATGTCCCAGTGTCTGCTGTCCGGCCAGATGACCCAGAGTATGCTGCCCAGCTCGATGACCCGGAGCCTGCCGCCCAGCTCGATGACCCGGAGCCTGCCGCCCAGCTCGATGACCCGGAGCCTGCCGCCCAGCTCGATGACCCGGAGCCTGCCGCCCAGCTCGATGACCCGGAGCCTGCCGCCCAGCTCGATGACCCGGAGCCTGCCGCCCAGCTCGATGACCCGGAGCCTGCCGCCCAGCTCGATGACCCGGAGCCTGCCGCCCAGCTCGATGACCCGGAGCCTGCCGCCCAGCTCGATGACCCGGAGCCTGCCGCCCAGCTCGATGACCCGGAGCCTGCCGCCCAGCTCGATGACCCGGAGCCTGCCGCCCAGCTCGATGACCCGGAGCCTGCCGCCCAGCTCGATGACTCGGAGCCTGCCGCCCAGCACGATGACTCGGAGCCTGCCGCCCAGCACGATGACTCGGAGCCTGCCGCCCAGCACGATGACTCGGAGCCTGCCGCCCAGCACGATGACTCGGAGCCTGCCGCCCAGCACGATGACTCGGAGCCTGCCGCCCAGCACGATGACTCGGAGCCTGCCGCCCAGCACGATGACTCGGAGCCTGCCGCCCAGCACGATGACTCGGAGCCTGCTGCCCAGCACGATGACTCGGAGCCTGCTGCCCAGCACGATGACTCGGAGCCTGCTGCCCAGCACGATGACTCGGAGCCTGCTGCCCAGCACGATGACTCGGAGCCTGCTGCCCAGCACGATGACCCGGAGCCTGCTGCCCAGCTGGATGACCCGGAGCCTGCTGCCCAGCTCGATGACCCGGAGCCTGCTGCCCAGCCTTATAACCCGGTTCCCTTTGCCCAGCCTGCTGACATGGTGCCTGCTAAACCAATTCCTGACGCTCGACTTGCCGCTGATGTTCCCCTGCTTGATTTCCAGCCTGACTGTAAAGCCCTTGTGTTACTGATGTCCGGGCCTTAGTGGTATTTCTCTGGCGCTCAAAATGGCCATGTATTGCACTCCATATCGCCATATCTCCTGAATAGGGATGAGCCGAACACCCCCCGGTTCGCACCAGAACCTGAGAACAGACCTAAGATTTGCGCGAACTTTAGGACCCTATTAAATACAATGGACTCGAACGTTCAAAATCAAAAGTGCTAATTATCAAGGCTAATATGCAAGTTATTGTCCTAAAAAGGGTTTGGGGACCCGGGTCCTGCCCCAGGGGACATGTATCAATGCAAAAAAAAGTTTTAAAAACAGACGTTTTTTCGGGAGCAGTGATTTTAATAATGCTTAAAGTGAAAAAATAAAAGTGAAATATTCCTTTAAATTTCGTACCTGGGGGGGGGGGGGGGGTGTATAGTATGATTGTAAAGCAGCGCTTGTTTCCGGTGCTTAGAACTGTCCCTGCACAAAGTGTAATTTCTGAAGGGGAAAAAAAGTAATTTAAATACACTCGCGGCTATAATGAATTGTCGGCTCCCGGCAATACAGAGAAAAGTCATTGATAAAAAAAAAAAAAAAAATGCGTGGGGGTCCCCCCAAATTCAATTCCAAGGCCCTTCCGGTCTGGTATGGATGTTAAGGGGAACTCCACACCAAATAATAAAAAAAAAAATGGCGTGGAGTTCCCCCCAAAAATCATTTATCCGAGCGCGCAACCTGTGAGGCCGCAGGAAAAGAGGGGGGATGAGAGAGCTCCCCCCCTTCTGAACCGTACCAGGCCACATGCCCTCAACATGGGGAGGATGCTTTGGGGGTATGTGACCCCTCAAAGCACCATGTCCCCATGTTGATGGGGACAAGGGCCTCATCCCCACAACCCTTGCCCGGTGGTTGTGGGGGTCTGCGGTCGGGGGGCTTATTGGAATCTGAAGACCCCTTTAACAAAGGGGTCCCCCAGATCCCATCCCCCCCATGTGAATTGGTAAGGGGTACATTGTACCCCTACCATTTCACAAAGAAAGTGTAAAAAATTGTAAAAAAACAAACAGACACAGTTGGGAAAGTCCTTTTATTAAAAATAAAAAAATATATGCACAATTTCTTCTGCAGACAATGTCCTCTCTTCAAATCAACTCTCTCCAAGTGTGGACTAAAGACCTCTCTGATGCTGATATAATTGACGTATTTCTTCGAGGCTACTGCACAATCCGTAGACTGGTAATTAATGAAAACTGTTGGGAGACACCGTTTTAACTGCTGCACAAGGATCTATATACTGGATTATATGGACTTGACTAATCTACTATCAACTATGTGCCCCTGGTGTACCTCGAGTCGCCTGACTCTCATGCACCGCCTCTGGAACTGCAATGTGACTCATTCTTTTTGGGATCAAGTCCTAAGATATGCTCAAAAACTCACATCTACCTGTCTACCCACTGACCCTCTGCTTTGCCTGTTGAGCTACAGTATGTCCCTCATGGGGACCCAAATTCCTCCCCGAGAGTACATCACCTACCTCAATGGGTCCATCTTTGCTTATTAACGGGCCGCAGGGCTTTATTAAAGCCTGGATATCACCTTCACCCCCTTCTCTCTGCACTGTGATATGTGAACTTTTATGTCACTTCTTTACCTGTAAAAATTGGACACCAGGATTTAGAACTTTACCACAAAGAGTCACATGATGGGAACCCTTTATTGAGTATGCTTTTACCACCTCAGAGATAACTCAACTCATGGTGCCATTCCAGTTCACTGAATGGTACACCAAGGCCAATTTATCAAACGTATTAGCAAAACTAAAGCTCTTGCCTATTGAAGTCTCTATTGGGTCTTTGACCCCTAATACCTGTAATGAACACCTGTGATGAACAACTGTGATGTCACTGTCACTTTGGTAGCCTATTCTATGTTTTTTCTTTTCTTTGTTTTCTTTCAGGGTTGTTTAAGCATTCTTCTACCTTCTGATCTCAGAGGACTAGAATCGACTTTCTTCCGTAAACCATGTCCCCATGTTGATGGGGACAAGGGCCTCATCCCCACAACCCTTGCCCGGTGGTTGTGGGGGTCTGCGGTCGGGGGGCTTATTGGAATCTGGAAGACCCCTTTAACAAAGGGGTCCCCCAGATCCCGTCCCCCCCATGTGAATTGGTAAGGGGTACATTGTACCCCTACCATTTCACAAAGAAAGTGTAAAAAATTGTAAAAAAACAAACAGACACAGTTGGGAAAGTCCTTTATTAAAAATAAAAAATAAAAAAAAACATTCCAGCGATGTAATCCAGTGTCCCGCGGTGATCCGATGTCCAGTGCTGCAGTCTCCTCCAGTCTCCACTCGAAACCCCCATGATGTATGAGGGGGCAGGGTCACCCGTCACATCATAGGGTAAGCCCCAGCTTTCCCCGCTTGCCGGGGAATAGCCAATGACGGACCTGATGGGGAATAAAGCGGACCTGATGGGGAACGTGAGAAGGGGTGGGGTCTATTCATTTATTACACTGCAGAGGAATATAAATCAAGTTCCCCATCAGGTCCGCTCAGCCAATGATGTAGACGGGGTCTGGCGTATGAGGGGGCGGGGTCACCCGTTAGATCATAGGGGTAAGCTCCGGCTTTCCCGCTTGCGGGAAATAGCCAATGACCTAGGCGGGATTCCGCCTACGTCATTGGCTATTCCCCGGCAAGCAGGGAAAGCTGGGGCTTACCCTATGATGTGAGGGGTGACCCCGCCCCCACGTACGTCATGGGGGGTTTCGAGTGGAGACTGGAGGAGACTGCATCGCTGGACATCGGATCACCGCAGGACACTGGATTACATCGCTGGAATGGGTGTTTTATTTTTTATTTTTTTATTTTTAATAAAGGACTTTCCCAACTGTGTCTGTGTGTTTTTTTACACTTTCTTTGTGAAATGGTAGGGGTACAATGTACCCCTTACCAATTCACATAGGGGGGCCGTTAAAGGGGTCTTCCAGATTCCGATAAGCCCCCCGCCCGCAGACCCCCACAACCACCGGGCAAGGGTTGTGGAGATGAGATTCTTGTTCCCATCAAAATGGGGACATGGTGCTTTGAGGGGTCACAGACCCCCAAAGCATCCTCCCCATGTTGAGTGCATGTGGCCTGTTACGGTTCAGACCTGAAGGGTCTGGTGTGGATATTTGGGGGGAACCGCACGCAATTTATTTTTTTAATTTGACGCAGGGTTTCCCTTAATATACATACCAGACCTGAAGAGCTGGTAATTGAATTTGGGGGGACCCCCACGCATTTATTTATTTATTTTTGTCAATGACTTTTCTCTATATTGCCGGGAGCCGAAAATTCATTATAGCCGCGAGTGCTTTTAAATGACTTTTTTTTCCTTCAGAAATGACACTTTGTGCAGGGACAGTTCTAAGCACGGGAAACAAGCGCTGCTTTACAGGCATACTTACATAGGTATGAAATTTTAAAGAATATTTCACTTTTATTGTTTCACTTTTAAGCATATTAAAATCACTGCTCCCGAAAAACTGCAGTTTTTAAAACTTTTTTTTGCATTGATACATGCATGTCCCCTGGGGCAGGACCCGGGTCCCCAAACACTTTTTATGACAATAACTTGAATATAAGCCTTTAAAATAAGCACTTTAGATTTCTCCCATAGACTTTTACAGGGTGTTCCACGGCTTTTCGAATTTGCCACGAACACCCCAAATTGTTCGCTGTTCGACGAAGGGGCAAACAGGCAAGTTCGACTCGAACATGAGATCGACTCGAACTCGAAGCTCATCCCTACTCCTGAAGAGTGAAGAAGGTGGAGTGGGTCTGCCCAATCTGACGCTATACAATTTGTCCTGCCTGCTTTGCCAGGGTGTATATTGGATCCTCCAGTCATCAGTATACTCTAATTATGCACTGGAGTCAGATTTGGTCCATCCCTACAACCTTGTGGCGGTGCTGCATGCTAAATTCACCTCTTTGCCAACCACCCTCCACAACAATATCCTGATACGGGACACACTAGTAGCCTGGAGGGAATCTCACAAATAGGGATGAGCTTCGAGTTCGAGTCGAACTCATGTTCGACTCGAACATTGCCTGTTCGCCCGTTCGCCGAACAGCGAACAAATTGGGGTGTTCGCAGCAAATTCGAAAAATCTATTGGAGAAATCTAAAGTGCTAATTATAAAGGCTTATATGCAAGTTATTGTCCTAAAAAGTGTTTGGGGACCGGGGTCCTGCCCCAGGGGACATGTATCAATGCAAAAAGAAGTTTTAAAAACGGCAGTTTTTTCGGGAGCAGTGATTTTAATAATGCTTAAAATGAAAAAATAAAAGTGAAATATTCCTTTAAATTTCGTACCTGGGGGGTGTGTATGATATGCATGTGAAGTGGCGCATGTTTCCCGTGCTTAGAACTGTCCCTGCAAAAAATGTCATTTTTGAAAGAAAAAAATTCATTTAAAACTGACTCGCGGCTATTAATGAATTGTCGGCTCCCGGCAATACATACAAAAGTCATTGATAAAAAAAAAAAAAAAAAAGCGTGGGGGTTCCCCAGAATTCAATTACCAGGCCCTTCAGGTCTGGAATGGATATTAAGGGGAACCCCGCCGCAAATTTAAAAAAAAATTGACGTGGGGTTCCCCCAACTATCCATTCCAGGCCCTTCAGATCTGGCATGGATTTTAAGGGGAACTCCACCCCAAATTTAAAAAAAAAATGGCGTGGAGTCCCCCTAAAAATCCATACCAGACCCCTTATCCGAGCACGCAACCTGGCCGGCCGCAGGGGAAAAGGGGGGGACGAGAGAGCGCCCCCCCTCCCTCCTGAACCGTACCAAGCCACATGCCCTCAACATGGGGAGGATGTCCCCATGTTGATGGGGACAAGGGCCTCATCCCCAAGACCCTTGCCCGGTGGTTGTGGGGGTCTGCGGGCGGGGGGCTTATCGGAATCTGGAAGACCCCTTTAACAAAGGGGACCCCCAGATCCCGGCCCCCCCTATGTGAATTGGTAAGGGGTACATTGTACCCCTACCATTTCACGAAGAAAGCGTAAAAAAATGTTTAAAAAAACACACAAACACCTTGAAAAAGTCCTTTATTTAAAAAAAAAAAAAAAACATTCCAGCGGTGAAATCCAGTGTCCCGCGGCAACCCCTTTGTCCAGCGCTGTCCTTCATTGGTTGTGCCTGAGCGGACCTGATGGGGAACTCCCTCTCAGTATTTTAAATGTATAGACCCGCCCCTTCTAAAGTTCCCCATCAGGTCCGCTAAGCGGACCAGATGCGGAACATGTATTACCAAAGTGAGAGCAGTTCCCCATCAGGTCCGCCCCCTCGGTATGTCGGACCCGCCTACGTCATTGTCTTGAGCGGGGAACTTCCTTCACTGTGTAATTTAAATTTACATAGTGAAGGAAGTTCCCCGCTCAAGCCAATGACGTAGGCGGGTCCGACATACCGAGGGGGCGGACCTGATGGGGAACTGCTCTCACTTTGGTAATACATGTATAGACCCGCCCCTTCTCATGTTCCGCATCTGGTCCGCTGAGCGGACCTGATGGGGAACTTCAGAAGGGGCGGGTCTATACATTTAAAATACTGAGAGGGAGTTCCCCATCAGGTCCGCTCAGGCACAACCAATGAAGGACAGCGCTGGACATCGGGATCGCCGCGGGACACTGGATTTCACCGCTGGAATGTTTTTGTTTTTTTTTTAATGACTTTTTCAAGGTGTTTGTGTGCTTTTTTTTAAACATTTTTTTACGCTTTCTTCGTGAAATGGTAGGGGTACAATGTACCCCTTACCAATTCACATAGGGGGGGCCGGGATCTGGGGGTCCCCTTTGTTAAAGGGGTCTTCCAGATTCCGATAAGCCCCCCGCCCGCAGACCCCCACAACCACCGGGCAAGGGTTGTGGGGATGAGGCCCTTGTCCCCATCAACATGGGGACATCCTCCCCATGTTGAGGGCATGTGGCCTGGTACGGTTCAGGAGGGAGGGGGGGCCGCTCTCTCGTCCCCCCCTTTTCCCCTGCGGCCGGCCAGGTTGCGTGCTCGGATAAGGGGTCTGGTATGGATTTTTAGGGGGACTCCACGCCATTTTTTTTAAATTTGCGGCAGGGTTCCCCTTAATATCCATTCCAGACCTGAAGGGCCTGGTAATAGAATTCTGGGGAACCCCCACGCTTTTTTTTTTTTTTTTTTTTTTTTTATCAATGACTTTTGAATGTATTGCCGGGAGCCGACAATTCATTAATAGCCGCGAGTCAGTTTTAAATGAATTTTTTTCTTTCAAAAATGATTTTTTTTGCAGGGACAGTTCTAAGCACGGGAAACATGCGCCACTTCACATGCATATCATACACACCCCCCAGGTACGAAATTTAAAGGAATATTTCACTTTTATTTTTTCATTTTAAGCATTATTTAAATCACTGCTCCCGAAAAAACGTCCGTTTTTAAAACTTCTTTTTGCATTGATACATGTCCCCTGGGGCAGGACCCAGGTCCCCAAACACTTTTTAGGACAATAACTTGCATATTAGCCTTTATAATTAACACTTTAGATTTCGAACGTTCGAGTCCATTGTATTTAATAGGGTTCTAAAGTTTACACGAACATTTTGTCTGTTCGCAGGTTCTGGTGCGAACCGAACAGGGGGGTGTTCGGCTCATCCCTGCTCACAAACTTCTGAAACTCCTGAGTACCATATCCTGTTTCCTACCCATACATAGTAACCCCATGTTCCCTCAAAGTCAGACTATAAAGTTTTCGATGCCTGGAAGTCTATTGGTCTGCAATGAGTGGAGTACTTGTTTCAGCTGAAGACCTTAGATGAGCTCTCACTGGAATACAACCTCCCTCACCACCATGTTTTCTATTGCTATCAACTTACAAACTTTGTTAAGACGTGTAAGGGCCCTGCAAAAAATCCTCTGCAACAATCCTTGATAGACACGACGGTGAGGCAACGGAACTATGCTATATCCTACTTATAAGCACAACTTCTTCTGCAGACAATGTCCTCTCATCAAATCAACTCTCTCCAAGTGTGGACTAAAGACCTCCCTGATGCTGATATAATTGACATACTTCTTCGAGGCTACTGCACAATCCGTAGACTGGTAATT
The DNA here is from genome assembly GCA_029206835.1 of Rana muscosa. Lineage (NCBI taxonomy): Eukaryota > Metazoa > Chordata > Amphibia > Anura > Ranidae > Rana > Rana muscosa. Next base: position 431,176,253 of record CM055117.1, read on the forward strand.
AATGAAAACTGTTGGGAGACACCGTTTTAACTGCTGCACAAGGACCTATATACCGGATTATATGGACTTGACTAATCCACTATCAACTATGTGCCCCTGGTGTATCTCGAGTCGCCTGACTCTCATGCACCGCCTCTGGAACTGCAATGTGACTCATTCTTTTTGGGATCAAGTCCTAAGATATGCTCAAAAACTCACATCTACCTGTCTACCCACTGACCCTCTGCTTTGCCTGTTGAGCTACAGTATGTCCCTCATGGGGACCCGAATTCCTCCCCAAGAGTACATCACCTACCTCAATGGGTCCATCTTTGCTTATTAAGGGCTATATTAAAGCCTGGATATCACCGTCACCCACTTCTCTCTGCACTGTGATAAGTGAACTTAAGTCACTTCTTTACCTGTAAAAATTGGACACCAGGATTTAGAACTTTACCACAAAGCGTTTTTTCACATGATGGGAACCCTTTATTGAGTATGCTTTTACCACCTCAGAGATAAAGCTCTTGCCTATTGAAGTCTCTATTGGGTCTTTGACCCCTAATACCTGTAATAAACATCTGTGATGAACAACTATGATGTCACTGTCACTTTGGTAGCTTATTCTATGTGTTTTGTTTTCTTTCAGGGTTGTTTAAGCATTCTTCTACCTTCTGATCTCAGAGGACTAGAATCAACTTTTCTCTTACCATCCATGGACTGACACGGTGTCTCTTTACACTTTACACGTGGGTTATGTCCCTGCTTGCAGGAGAAGACCTAGGCAGAATGTGAGATGTTATACATACATTCTAAAAGCCAGAGCTGAACAGCCCCACCCAGGGGGCGGTCCCTCCGGACATAACCCTTCCACTACAGTCAGCAGACTTCAGTTTGTTTCTGCCTAGCAGAAGGAGAAGACGGGCTCTCTCAGGAGCCAGTCTCCTGACCTATTTTTATTCCTTTTCTGGAATTCTTTTTTATTTTATTTTTGAGAATCTTCTATCAACTGTCGGCTGGGCAACAGGTTGGGTACAAGATATCCTCGTAGTCTTCCCTGTCTGACCATCGAGCGTGCTGATCCTCGCCTTGTGTGCGTGAGACTCAGTTCACGACAGGCCCCATGACTCCAGGCGTGGCCGGGTTTGCTTTCATGCTCCCACGGTCCTCTCAAGACTGAACAGTTCCTGACTGACTGTATCTTTCGCGGTGGACCGGGCCGACAGCTACTCAGTACTGCACTGTGATAGTCCTGTCAGAAACACACCAGTGGGTCCCTCAGGGGACGGGTAAGTAGTCTCTCCTGCCTGCAGGTGAGTACAAAAGCTGTGTGTTTCTCTGTGGGGGATTTTCCCTGTCTCCCCCTGTATTTCATTGTCACTCTCTGTCACCATTGCTGGCGCTGTGCTGTGTGGGGTGCCTGGGGGTCACACTGTTCTTGGAGGGGCTAATGCTGGTCTGCAGATATGCTTGGGGCTTTTTTTGTGTGTTTTGGGGCCTGAGCGCCGAGTGGCGATGTGTGTGTGTGTGTGCTGTTTTTTTGACTTTTGCTGAGTCATGGCGGCCATCTTGCCGCGGATCACCTCAGTGAAGTGCGGCGTCCATTTTCTTGTAGCCCGCGCGCTCTTCAGCACTAGTTTTGGCCTCTAGCGCTGCTGTAACAGCGCAAATCTCCTCACAATCTCCTCACAGCTCACCAGCGCTGACACAGCTCGGTACAGACAGCGGAACTGAGCGGTCCCTGGTCCAGTTTGGTGAGTCCCCTGGGCGCCCCCTCCTCAGTCAGCACAGCCTGTGGGTGGACTTTTTATCTGAGGAGTCTCAGAGGGGGGCAATATGGAGTCTCTGTCACCAGCTTCCCCTAAATGTCAGTGGACAACAGGCAGTGCTTTAGCACCTGCGGTCCCTAGGGACCAGTTGTGGGCAGTCCTGGAATCATTTCTGACCAGGATGGGAGCTGTGTGCAAGCGCAAGGGAGCAAAAAAGCGCCCTCTCCCCACTTTACTTCATGAGGGCAGTGCACTGATTCAGATATGGGCCTAGCCACTACCGCTCAGGACCCTAGTTCTGAATGTATTGGATGGTTTTGAACAGGACATTCCTTATGAGGAAAACTCCAGTTCTGAGTCAGTAAATGACAGGGCGCTTGTTAGTGTACTCATGACTGCGGTGAGGGACACTCTCAAGCTAAAATGCTGCGGATGCAGAACCTCAGGCGGATACACTCTCCTTTGGTTCTTTTAAGGCCAGGCCTTCTAAAGAGGTTTTTCCATATGTACTTTCTTAAACCAGCTCATTGATAAGGTCTGGGAAAAGCCGCAGAAGATTTTTTTTTATGGTCCCGCGGCGTTTGTCTATCAGATACCCCTTGAAGATGCCCTACTTAAAAAGTGGGCTTCTCCCCCAGGGTCGACCCTCCAGTCGCCCGGTTGAACTAGGCCATCACTCTCCCGATGGAGGGGACTCCTGCATTTGAGGACCCCACTGACAGGAGGTCAGAAGTGGTGAGCAGAGCCATGTTTGCCTTGTTGGAATCCGCCCTACGGCCTGTGGTAGCGGCGACCCTTGTGTCTTAAACACTTACAGGTTGGGCAAAAATGTTGCACCTAGCTGTACAGGAGCATAATCTTCCTCCAGACACATGGAAGGAAACTATTGGACAGCCACACTCCAAAAACAGTTCCTTTATTGGAAAATCACAGAAATCCAAACCACAGCAAAGAATGAGAGCAGACAAGCTGACGCGTTTCGCACTGTAATTTCAGTGCTTACTCATAGCTATAAGTAACCCAACTACCCTATTCTTCACTCAAGCCTGAGTATGAATTGCTTACCCTGATAGATCCCTCTCCAGTGGCGGCTGGTGCTCAAAATTTTTGGGGGGGCGCAAACAAACTGAAAAAACAAACAAACATCAATTGCCGCCACTGTGCCTATTAAAACGCAGCCACTGTGCCCAAACGCGACCAGTTCGCCCCCTCAAATGCAGCCAGTTCACCCCCTCAAATGCAGCCAGTTCGTCCCCTCAAATGCAGCCAGTTCGTCCCCTCAAATGCAGCCAGTTCGCCCCCTCAAATGCAGCCAGTTTCCCCCCATATACAGCCAGTTTCCCCCCATATACAGCCAGTTTCCCCCCATATACAGCCAGTTTCCCCCCATATACAGCCAGTTTCCCCCCATATACAGCCAGTTTCCCCCCAAATGCAGCCAGTTTGTCCCCAAATGCAGACAGTTTCCCCCCAGCCCTGCACTTACCTTCCTCGGGTCAGCGCCGTCCTTCTTCCGCCCTCAATGTCTTCTCCTGCCCTCGATGTCACTTCAGCTAATCAGGTTACCGGTAACCAGACCCGGTGAACCTGATTGGCTGAAACGCCTGTCAGTGTTAACCAGGGAACTCACCCCCGTGCGTCCTCTGGTTAGCTATTTGGAAGCCGATTACAGCCCTCAGGCTCTGATCGGCACTTCCCAACACCAACCAGCCGCTGTTATTCAGATGTCCGATGCTCAACAGGGGGCCGGCCATCTGAATAGTGGGTGGCAGCGGCGGCGACAATACATAAGTTCATGCAATGCATGAACCTATGTATTGTTGTGGTGAGTGACGGGCGCAGGAGCGAGAGGGGGCGGCGCTCCTTTGCCCACTGTGGACGTACCGCCACTGTTCCTCTCACAGTTCTAGCAGCCGGAGTGAAACGCGAACAGTTCCTTTAAGTTAGTCCCCCTTCACGGACAAGTCTAAGTAATTCTCTGCCACAGAATCCTTTAGTTATTGAGTTAGAACTTTGAAACTCCCATAGATTAATAGAGACCATAGGTGTCAATGAGACACGCTACAGGAGCTATACTGTAACTCACGAATCCTTCCCTCTGATAGGTAACCAGGCCTCTCCTTCACCATGAATTCCTTCACTGATCAATCGGACAGGTCCTCCCCCGGTTTTCTCTCCTTCAGAGCGGGCCACCCTCACACAGGTTCCCTGAAGCTCCAGTGTGTTGGTTGTAGACCCAGTTGAAGGTACTGGGCCTACCTGGAATGTTGTAGTCTCAAGTTAAAGGTGCCCGAGACTCCTCGACCAGTTCACGCACCCCCCCGGCCAGCAAGGCCACAGGGCGCGACTTCACCACCAGGGTTTCTTGGAATCCCCCTGGCACACCACCCCCATGGGGCACACTCCTCCTCTCTCCTGGCGTCTGCCTCTTATGTACCCTCTCCCGGCATGCACAGCAGGCAGAACACGCCCACCACACGGTAGTAAGAGAGAGAACACCAAATCACGCCACCTGTGGTTCAACCTGAGACCTGGGCAACAGCGCCACCTCAGGCCCAGGGGAACTATACACCAGGCAACAACATGGCAAAGCAGAGTCCAAATTAAACAGCATTGTAGAATCTGAGCCATACTATTGCCCAGACTGTCCCTAAATTTACAGCATAGCTACCCCATTTTTGGGGGTCCCGCTACACACACCCCCTTTGAAAAGCCACTGTCCCCAGTGGCTGGAAGAGATCAGAAAGACCCCTCAATCCTTAGTGGGTTCTGGTCTTTTCCAACTATGTACAACAAAAACATTTGCAGTGCCTGGACCAAAACATTTTGGGAATAGCAGAGGAAGAAGAGAAAGAACATGTAAAAAAAACGCATACATTACATTCGGTATAAAACATATAGCTTGACAAAGTACAATCCCTCCCCTCCTAACATATCTACTCCACCCATTCTCCGATAGAGTTGATTGCAGGTCACCTGCAGAGGGAAAGAAAAAAAAACACACAATATACAATTCTAAGATTATGCAGAAAAGAACCATCTCCCCAAGAAGAGATGATTATCCCCTGATATACAGATATTAGTTTGCATGGCTAAGCCTAGACTTATTGCGATCTTCGGCAAAACACCACCACCTAGTGGAAACTCAAGTCATCACACCCCCATGCTGTGCGTGGGAATACATGTACTTCATATAATAATGGGGTGTGTATACTGTGCTGTCTGTATAACAATAATGAATATTTATCTGTGCTGCAACAAAAAATGTGAAACACACAACAATGCAAATAATAAAAAAAAATTGCTGCGCAAAGATAAAAACGTGATAGTGACAATGAATGCTAAAATGAACAGAACTTCCAATAATCTCTGTAGGTTTAATCCCACATCAAAAAGGAAAAAAGGTTAGGTCCAAAGTAATGTCCAAAATACACTTCTCCTGTAGGGCTATCTAAAAAATTAATGGTGTGGATAGCATAGAAAGTCTTATAATACAAATAATATAAAACATGTATGATAAAAACAAATGTCCAATCTTCTAAACACGCATCTGTGACATCAAACTGGAACCCCACAGAACAGTGCTGATTTGGAATAGTGAAGAATCCACCACCTCTATTTAAACTGGCCGCTTGCCAAAAGTACAGATCCCTGTGTGAGATCAATGCACGCATGCGGCTGTTATCCCTGCCAAGGGCTCTTTAAATCAGCTCTCCTGGTTCCTCTCATGTTTAAATAGGTGAACTCCCGGTGTCTCAACGGACCATGATAAGACAGAAAAGACATTCCATAGCGTAATCCAGTATAGGACTTTTTATTCAAATAATATAAAAAAATGCACTTACAATGTACATCAGGTATATAAGCGGGTGGTATGTTACAAAGCCAGCGGGCTCTCACTGCCCGTTGCTTCCGGGACTGTGCGATAGTAAAGTGTAGTGACATCAGCACGCCGCTCCTCCCTACGTTGTTTCGACAAAGATGTCGTCATCCAGGGGCACGGGCGGCGTGCTGACTCACTGCACTAAATGCATGTACTTCACATGAGCTTTCCATCTTGACCACGACGGTTCTCACTTTGGCCCTAACTATACTACCCCACTGTTCAGTTAAAAGAAACATTTATTTTCTTTGCAGAGCTGAGGGGAAAGAAAAAAAACACAACGGCTCCCCACTCCTTCAGTCAGGTAGATTTTCCCGCAGCAAAGGGCAAAGTTACAAGTGAGTTCAGGGCAGGCTATTCCTGTGAAACGGAATAATAATGAAAAAAAACACGTTCCATTTCACAAGTAATACTGAGGATCCGGGAGAACAAGAGTCTTCCATTGTCTATCTAGGGTCTTTATGGAGTACACGGTATCTTCTTTCTCCTTACAGCAAATTACCACACGGTCCGCATGGATGTGCCGACCATAAGACCATTCCTTACGGCACCCCTTATAAGGATCTGCCATAGCAGCAGAACATTTAAGATACTGGTGACCTCTGCATACCTCCAAATGGTCCCAAAAAAAATCCGCATACCACCGTTCCCTGTAGGCCTCAATCTCAAAAAGCAGTTCCTTGGGAACATAGGGGTATTCCCAACCATATTCCGTGGCAATCTTCTTGTTCAGAAGCCGCTGCAACCGGGCTAAAAGGTGGCATGGTCGCCCGATCTCCAGCTCCTGGTCGAACTATAGCATCCGGAGACCTTGTTATTTGAGCTGGCTCCAACTGTGGCAGAGGTGGCCGCAACGGCGGACGTCCTTCCGTAGTAGCAGGCACGGAAACAGACGCAGGCAAAGCAGGTGTGGGAATGGCCTCTTCCTTTAAAGCAGGAGCTTCCACTCCAGGTGTAGTCTCCCCAGAGTCCATTGGCGACATCCCCCTTAAGCTACGGGGTGAGGTCACGGGAACTTCGTCCCATCCCTTCTTGATGAAGACCTCATCAATCTCGTGGTCATCCCCCACATTCGATGATGAATCTAAATCAGAGGTGTCATATTCCTCCGCCGGCAGGTAATTTGCGGTGGACACAGACACATTGTCCCCAAAAATATAGTGTTTCCGCGGGCTGGCTGTCCACGCATCCCCAGTGGGGTTGGATATGGGCTTCCTTCCCTTTCTCGGCAAACACAATGTTACAGTTCATATGGAAAAAGTAGTATTCCTGCGCTTAGGAGAGTTTATATATATTTGTGTGTAGAGCTGCAGCCTCCCTATTAAGATCCTACAAGAGGACTATAAATTGATTTATTGGGACATTTTATAACCATTTGGTTCACAATATTTGAGGAATCAATTCCCCCTTTTTTGGTCACATGCATATCTATTGTGGTATATGACCCTTATGCAATTTAGCTAACTCACAGATACATCTAGTATTATTTATATTATTGAATATTTTCTGGCACTATTTTTGTTTAATACACTATTATCGTACCTTACATAGGGGCAATCCCAGCCTCTCATTGTGTTAGCAGGCCTCTATTGGCTTTGGGAGGTGTGGGTATGTGATTGGAAGGTTTTGTCATTTATTATATTTTTTCACGCACTTATACTGTTATCTCCCCACAGCAGGGGACTTTGGTTCAATGATTGGAACCCAGTAACCTTTTGGGGTGACAAGCAACTAGTCCCGATATTTCCATCTCCATTTTATTTTATTTTTGAATAAGATTAGCCTATCTTTATCTTCTGGGTCACACCTGAAGAGTGAGCAGCGCCACACCCCACAGCAATTTTTTCACAATGTTACAGTTCCCCCAGCCTCCTTACCGTCCCCTGACGTGGATCTCCTGGAGGTCCCTCCGGCTTGAAGATCCGGTTCAGGCAGGTGCTGGGGCTGTCTTCAACCGCGGCCGTGGAAGGCCTTTACATAGCCCACCTTTCGCTTGGCAGGTGGAATGAAGGTTTCGGTAGTGGCGGAAGCAGCATCCACTCTGGTACCCACCGATGCCTCGTTGGCCACATCCATGGCAGTTGATGCAGTGCGCAGGGGCTCAACTGCGGGAGTACAAGTTTCCGCCTCAGAATTAACGATACCCGTAAGGTAGTAAACCCAGGGTTTCTCGGTGGGCTGGTCTACCTTGAAGAGAAACTCTCCACAGGATGCACATCTTCCAAAGGGCCGCAGTTGCACCACTAGTCTTTGGCATCTGGGACAGAGCATACCCAGGGTCTCCGCATCTCGGCAGACGTAGAGAGCGAAACGACCCCTAGGCTTTAATCGGATCCCTGTATCCGTCAGGGGGGCAGTGAGAGGAGCAATGTCCATGGTTGAGATGGGTTGGAACATCCGGGGTCCCGATGTAGCAGAAATCCATGGGGCGGCAGCCATATTGCTTCTCCTCCAAAGATCCAGCTCGTACTGTCCCTTTGGCGCCAATGTGCCACTGCAACACACAAGCTGGTGGGGGCTCCTCCCCTTTTACTATTTTTGCACGTAGCTCACAGGCGTTTCTATGTTTGAGGCACGCCCATGAAATACGCAGTTAGCAAAGTCCAGTACAGGCCTTTACTCCATTTTGCACAGGAATGACGCAGTTCAAATTCTCTAAATGGCTGATTTCACAGCACACACAGGGAGAGAAAAAAACTGTCCAATTTCCAGGGGGTAGCTGCAAATAATCCCGGACTCGAGCCACCACGTGTAGCACACGGACCCTTTTCTCCTGCCTACCTTCTCCTTGCAGGGATAAAGACACACCGTGCCACATGCCCGGATCCTCCTGGTTTAAGAGGTTGAGCAGTGTTCTTACAATTTTGGGTCCTGCAGCGAGTTACCTCCCGTCCATTGGTTCTTGCCTCTAGAATGTAGGGAAAAGTCTGTGTTCTTCCTCCCAAAGAAAGCCAATGACCAAACAGTGTTTAAACTCCAAACGGACAAGTTTATTTTATCTTGCTTGAAACAGATTTGGGAATAGGTTGAAAATAGAGACCATAGGTGTCAATGGGACATGCTACAGGAGCTATACTGCAACTCACGAATCCTTCCCTCTGATAGGTAACCAGGCCTCTCCTTCACCATGAATTCCTTCACTGATCTATCGAACAGGTCCTCCCCCGGTTTCCTCTCCTTCAGAGCGGGCCACCCTCACTTCAGTGTGTTGGTTGTAGACCCAATTGAAGGTACTGAGCCTACCTCGAACGTTGTAGGCTCGAGCTAAAGGTGCCCGAGACTCCTTGACCAGTTCACGCACCACCCAGCCAGCAAGGCCACAGGGCGCGACTTCGCCACCAGGGGTTCTTGGAATTCCCCTGGCACACCACCCCCATGGGGCACACTCCTCCTCTCTCCTGGCGTCTGCCCCTTATATAGCCTCTCCCGGCATGCAAAGCAGGCAGAACCCACCCACCACACGGTAGCCGAGAGAGAACACCAAATCACACCACAACGCCACCTGTGGTTCAACCTGAGACCTGGGCAACAGCGCCACCTCAGGCCCAGGTGAACTATACACCAGGCAACAACATGGCAGAGCAGAGTCCATATTAAACAGCATTGTAGAATCTGAGCCATACTTTTGCCCAGACTGCCCCTAAATTTACAGCAGAGCGACCCCATTTTTGGGGGTCCCGCTACACATAGTACATAAATAGTCAACAATATATGAATACATAAAATAATTAAGTTACTCCATGTTTGTAGTAATTTTTAAAATGATTACTAATCTAGTTAGTACAGATTAGGCATTGAATTGGAATTGGATTTTTTATTTATTATTACTACAATTTTTATAATTTTTTTTATGTGTCTTTATGCACAAAGTCAAATCAGGATTTATTTTTTTCTAAACAGAGCAGCCCTACTTTTCCTGTATATGAGCTTTCCAGCAGCAAGGTCAAGTTATTTTTGAATTTCAGATACTCTCACTTGTCATTGGTGCTATAGCCTAGGGTCAGCTTCTGCCTTCTTAGAGTTTCTGTCATTCCTCTTGAATGTAAGCAACTGCTTTCCAAATTCTACATCATATCCTTGATATGTCCTCCTCAATACATTTTCCCACTACAGTTTCAATTCACATTAACTCACATGTCCTTATTTTACCTAGCAGAAAAGAAATAAGTAATTTAAAGCTTTCCATGATAATTAGGAAGTGCTAAAAAATGTCTTATGATTTAGACACCATCACATTATAATGATCAGTGCTAATTTTTCTTATTAGTGTCTGTAGCGAACCACTGACTTGGTTCACAGATCTGATCCCAGGTTCTGAACCCTTAATGAAGCAAGCAGCCAGGCGCAGGGTATTTTCAGCCAGACACATACGATCTCACTCAGTCATTAGACAGTAATCAGGCAGATAGTGTCTTTGTTTTTGTTGTTTTTTATTTTTTTTGTAGGATAGGGATTGGGAAGAGCTTTAGGGTGCCCAGAACTATAGGACTTGAATGAAGATACTATCTTGAAGCAGCTAAATAAAGCAGCGTTTCCCTCCACAAAAAGGTAGCACATGGTTTCAGCACAGGAGCCTTCTCTTCTCTAAGGCACAGCCTGGCAGATTGGTTTCGAACAGTCCCTCTAACCATAAAGGGTGCACAAGCAACAGTCATTCTCTCAGAATACTCCGTGGGCTACTCACGGTTATCCAGGCAGACTGAAGGCCTCCTTTACTTTAGCTGACTCTGACACAACATATCCCAGACTCTCTAGATTGTTATCTTAAATATTTCTGCAACTTTAGGGGTGATCATATGGCTCCTCACTGAGCGATAATCATCCAGGACTTCTTAAAGGGGAGTTGCAGCCACTTTTACAACTTTGTCTTTAACCCCTTCCTTACTGGGCACATATACCCCCTTCCTGCCCAGGCGAAATTTCAGCTTTCAGCACTGTCACGCTTTGAATGACAATTGCGCGGCCGTGCGACGTGGCTCCCAAACAAAATTGACGTCCTTTTTTTCGCACAAATAGAGCTTTCTTTTGGTGGTATTTGATCACCTCGGCGGTTTTTATTTTTTGCGCTATAAACAAAAATAGAGCGACAATTTTGAAAAAAAAAGCAATATTTTTTGATTTTTGCTATAATAAATATCCCAATTTTTTTTTTTATATATTTTTTTCCTCAGTTTAGGCCGATACGTATTCTTCTACATATTTTTGGTAAAAAAAAAATCGCAATCAGCGTTTATTGATTGGTTTGCGCAAAAGTTATAGCGTTTACAAAATAGGGGGTAGTTTTATGGCATTTTTATATATATTTTTTTTTATTAGTAATGGCGGCAATCAGTGATTTTTTTCGTGACTGCGACATTATGGCGGACACATCGGACACTTTTGACACTAATTTGGGACCATTCACATTTATAGAGCGAACAGTGCTATAAATATGCACTGATTACTGTATAAATGTGACTGGCAGGGAAGGGGTTAACACTAGGGGGCGAGGAAGGGGTTAAATGTGTTCCCTATGTGTGATTGTTACTGTGGGGGGAGGGGACTGACTGGGGGAGGTGACCGATCTGTGTCCCTATGTACAAGGGACACAGCATCGGTCCCCTCTCCCTGACAGGACATGGATCTGTGTGTTTACACACACAGATCCATGTCCTTGTCTCTGTAACCGCCGATCGCGGGTGCCTGGCGGACATCGCGGCCGCCAGGCACACGCATCGGCATCTCAGTGATGAGCCGGGCGCGCGCGCCGCCGGCGGCGCTCGCGCGCCTCCCAGTGGCCAAATAGCGGAGGCCGTATATTAACGGCCTCCCGGCATTTGACAACCACCTTGCAGCCGTATATTCTCGTACGGCGGGCGCGAGGTGGTTAAGGAATGGCAACCCCTCCACCACTCGATTTTGGATACTTATTTATTTTTTATTCTTTTCTTACTTACCTTTTATGAAGTACCTTGTGTACTTCCGTCCCAGCCTCGCCCCGGACCAGTGCATCACATCCTCTTCTCCCCCATTGCCTTCTGGGACATTTGTTTGTCCCAGAAGATGACGGGGCCATTCAAGAAACGCTGCGCGACTCGCACATGTGCAGAAGGAAACCGGTAGTGAAGCCTGAAGTCTCCACTGCCAGTTTCCCTTAGTTGGAATGGCGGCACCTTCACCCAAACCGATGGATGGATCAACCTTAGGGGGCCTACATCGCAGACTCCCTGGACAGGTAAGTGTCCTTATTAAAAGTCAGCAGCTACAGTGTTTGTAGCTGCTGACTTTAAAGCGAAATTCTAGCCGCTATTTCTTTTCTTTTTTAAAGTGGTTGTAAAGGCAAAAGGTTTTTTATTGTAATGCATTCTATGCATTAAGATAATAAACGTTCTGTGTGCAGCAGCCTCCTAAGAGCCCCCTCTAGAACCAGCGATGTTGCACGAGAGACTTGGCTCCCGGGGACTCTCCCTCCTCATTAGCTAAGAAAGCAGTGAAGTGCCATTGGCTCCCTCTGCTGTCAGTGAGCCTGAATAGACACATGGAGCTGTGGCTCAGCTCAGGTGCCACAATAGCAAACTAAACAGGAGGGAGGAGCCAGGTGCACTGAAAAGGGACCCGAGAAGAGGAAGATCAGGGGTGTTCTGTGCAAACTCAGAGACAAAAAAAAATGAGACTTTAGTATCACTTTAAGGCTTCTCCTAAGCCTTGAAAAGGTTTAACGGCATTTCCAGACTGGGTCACACTCCTGCTGGAAAAGGACCCAGCTACTCTCTGCTCTCTGCCTTATATATACCTGTCAGCCCCCTGCTGGCCATTCTTCTTGACCAGGGATTAGCTGAAGTTGTATCCAGGGCCAGACTCTGCCTTCTCCTCTTGCTATGTTTCCAGAAGATTCTGGAAAGAAAGGGGGAGACAGACAAGCCTGCAGCTGCAGAATTCAGAGTAGGCACATCAGCTCCTTACATGACAATCCAAAAATTTAATGCATAGCATAATCAATCGTATAACATAATCAATTCATATCCAATCCTATATTTGAAGATTTGATTATATTATTTGATCATAAATGGTCACTGAAACCTATCTCAGAATCAGATACATAACTGAAATGAAACAAGTTAAGTATTATCAATGATAAAAACCAAAATGATCTCTAGGTCCAAAATTAAAAATACTATTGATCAGTTTTCAGAGAATTCAGAAGTCTGCAGTGTGTTGCTTCCTTTATTTGCCTCAAAAAGTATGAATGAGCTCGATGTTCGACTTGAACATCGGGCGTTCGTCGAAAAACGAACAATATGGGGGTAGCTTTGGCCAATCATGGCTTAGGGGCACTAAGTCCAAGCCCTACACTATATAAGGCTGCCTACACGGTGGCCCTGTGTAGAGTGTTGTTGGTGTGGACGGAGAGATAGTATGATTTAGATTAAGCAGGCAGGTTATTCAGTTAGCTGCAGTGTATTTGAGATATATATATATATTATATTGTGACAGAGCATCCCAGAGAGAGCCTGGGAAAGTCCTATTCGGGGTTTATACATCTCCCAGGCTCCTCTCATATACATTCAGGGATCTCTGAGCCAGGATCCACTTCAGGTGTTGGTTCTCTCCCACAGGTTAATTAAAAGCTCACCTGAGCAGACAGCCTTGGCTCTGCCTGGGAAACACAGACAGCATTGGTCTGTGAGAGCAAGAAGGTTTGTAAAACTTGTGACTCTGTGAATGTGGAAGCTGACAAGCGGTAGGCTTGTCCAGCCTGGTAGGGAGGGCTTGTAAATACTGTATAGTTAGAGCCGAGACACGGCTAGGCTTTTGTTTAGTAAGTTTTTCTTCTGTTTGTTTCCAGCACTGTACAGCACCTGTCATTGACTTTGTATATAGCACCAATAAATAACACTGTGTTTTCACTGATCCAATGGACTTGGTATCTGTGCCTGCTCATCCCAGGGAGCGTTTGTACCGACTACCTGTCCCCCAGGCTTCATATGGTGGAGGCTGCGACCAGCTGTAGTAAGTTACTACTTAAAAGGCCAGTACCTAAAGTGACAACATGGAGGACCTCCTCAAACAAATGGTGTTGGCAAACGCTGCACAAGAGCAAACTAACGCTGTATTGCGGCAAGCAAACGCTGCATGGCAGCAAGCAAATGCTACACAACAGCAAACTAACGCTGCACAACAGCAAGCCAACGCTTTTGCACAGGAGCAAACCAAGGTGCTGTTCCAACAGATTGGTGCTGTACAGGAGTAATCGCAGAGGCTGTTTTAACAGCTTGCCACTGCTGCAAAAGCGGATAGGAAAACCCTTACTGAGGTTATGGAGACGCTAGCACAGGGGTCACCTGCGATAATGAAGGATATTGGAGACCAGCCCTCAGCCATCCATGTGGGTCGCTTTCTTTCAAAGATGACGGCAGATGATGATCCAGAGGCCTTCCTACTAACATTTGAACAGACTGCTGAGAGGGAAGGTTGGCCCCAAACCCAGTGGGCAGGACTGATCGCCCCCTTACTTTCTGGAGAAGCGCAGAAGGCCTAGTATGATCTGGAGTCAGCAGAAGCGGGAGATTATGAGAAGGTCAAACGGGAAATCCTGGCACGACTTGGCGTTACCTTGGCTGTTCGAGCTCAGCGGGTCCACAGCTGGTTCTTCCAAGAAAAGAGGCCCCCAAGATCGCAGATGTTTGATCTGATCCACCTGGTGCGGAAATGGCTACAGCCGGAGTCCCTGTCTGCGCCACAAATAGTGGAGCGTGTGGTCATGGACCAATTCCTGAGGTCACTACCAATTCCCCTGCAGAAGTGGGTGAGTCAAGGAGACCCCAAGTCAGCAGACAACCTGGTGGAGCTCGTTGAGAGGTACTTTGCTGCAGAGAACCTGGTCACCACCCCTACAGCCGCACGGACTTTCCACCCAAAACCACGGTCTCCCCAGGCAACCGGTAAGATTGTTCCAGGGGAAGTGGGTGGTAAGCATGGCAAGGAAATAGGGGGGAGGATTTTTGGTGCCAGGACTGAAGTTTGGCGGCCCAAGCAAGGGAAGCCACTGCCTGTCAGCAAACCAAATTGGGGAAACATCAGGTGTTTTCGTTGCCAAGAACTGGGACATGTTGCAGCAAACTGTCCATTGACAGATGAACCAATGCAGTGTGATCTATCTTTTAGAAGGCAGTCTATGTTTTCTGCTGTTTCATGTGCTGCAGTGCCAAATGTGGGAAAACACATGTGTCAAGTGACTGTTAATAATAAGCCTATTACGGCCTTGCTGGACTCTGGAAGTCTAGTTACTTTGGTTACAGCTGAGATGGTTGAAACTGTGAATTTTCATGCAAAAAAAGTTGCTGTGATCTGTGTACATGGGGATACCCGTGAGTATCCAATAGCCACTGTTCAGTTTAAAACTGGCTTAGGTACGGTGACCCATTCGGTCGGACTGGTGCCCCACTTGGTGCACGAGGCTATAATTGGTAGGGACTAACCTAAGTTTTGGGAACTGTGGGATTGTCCCGACCCAGTCGCAGTACCTAACTCAGTCGCAGAGCCAGAACTCATGGCCATTACTGACCTTGTGAGTTCAGGGGACTCCTCTCAGGGCTCTCCGGGTGATCCTTTCTCAGTTATGGCAGGAGAGCTGGGGGAGCCGGAAGAAGTCCCCACAACCAGTAGAGCTGGACAGCCGTCTGCTGAATCTGAGCCTACGTTAGAGTTTACCGATCTAAATGTGCACAAGGAAAATTTTGGTACGGAACAGAGAAAAGACCCTACCCTTGCCAGGGCCTGGGAAAATGTGGTGGTGGTTGATGGGGTACCTGTCGAACCGGGGGATGGGCCCTGTTTTCCATATTTCTGTAGCAATGAGGATTTACTGTATCATGTATGTAAAACTAATGATGAAGTTGTTGAACAGTTGGTAGTCCCTAAGCTATACAGACGGGTGGTGTTGGAACTTGCCCATGGGCACTTGCTAGGAGGCCATTTAGGGGTTGAGAAAACCACTGAAAGGGTGTTGCGCAGGTTTTACTGGCCTGGGATATGGAAAAATATCCAAAATTATTGTCAATCCTGTCCTATGTCAGATGTCAGCCCCCCAACCCCACTTTCGAAGTCCGTTAGTGCCCTTGCCCATTATTGAAGTGCCCTTTGAAAGGATTGCCATGGACCTGGTGGGTCCACTCCCCAAATCTGCCCGCGGTCATCAACATATCCTCGTGATCATGGATTACGCTACCCGTTACCCCGAGGCCATTCCCTTACGCACTGCATCTGCTAAAAACATTGCCAAAGAGCTGTTTATGGTGTTCAGTCGGGTTGGCGTCCCGAAAGAAGTCCTTACAGACCAAGGTACCCCATTCATGTCACGAATAACTAGGGAGCTCTGCAAGTTATTTAAGGTGACGCAGTTGCGTACCTCAGTGTACCATCCTCAAACGGATGGCTTGGTGGAACGCTTCAATAAGACATTAAAGAGTATGTTAAAAAAGGTTGTTAAGGATGGGAAAACTGGGACTTCCTGATACCTTACTTGATGTTCGCCATCAGGGAAGTTCCCCAGTCCTCTACGGGGTACTCTCCATTTGAGCTGCTTTATGGGAGACACCCTCGGGGACTCTTAGACATAGCCAAGGAAACTTGGGAGGGGGAGCAGACACCTCACAAAAGTGTTATTGAGCATATCGCTCAAATGCAGGATAGGATTGCAGCAATCATGCCGGTAGTAAAAGAACATTTACTGCAGGCCCAAGCAGCCCAACAGAGGATATACAACAGGGGGGCCCAACTTCGTGTTTTCTCACCTGGTGACCGGGTCCTCGTGTTAGTTCCCACTGTTGAGAGCAAATTCCTGGCTAAGTGGCAGGGATCCTTTGAAGTAATTGAAAGAGTTGGGGAGGTCAAATACAAGGTGTATCAACCAGGTAAAAGGAAGCCCGAACAGATTTACCACATAAACCTGTAAAAGCCCTGGAAGGATAGACTGGCATTAACTGCCAGGTCTCTCCCGGTAACCCTTAAGGGTACTGAATCCCCTCTGATCCCTGAGGTCACGATTCCAGACACCCTGTCATGTTCCCAGAAACAGGAAGCTAGAGAGTTCCTGATAAGGAATAAAGAGAAATTTTCAGAGTTGCCGGGCACGACTTCAGCAGTTCAGCATGATATTGTTACTGAACCTGGGGTCCGTGTCAAGCTCAAACCATACCGAATTCCCGAAGCTAGAAGAGAGGACATCAGTGAGGAAGTTAAAAGGATGTTGGAGCTAGATGTTATTGAGGAATCCAATAGTGACTGGTCTAGCCCCATTGTATTAGTCCCAAAACCGGATGGCACTTGGAGGTTTTGTAACGACTTCAGGAAGCTTAATGCGGTAACAAAGTTTGACACATACCCAATGCCCAGGGTAGACGAGCTTATAGACCGACTTGGCAAGGCCCGTTATCTGACCACTTTGGACTTGACCAAAGGATATTGGCAAATACCCCTGACTGGTAGTGCCAAAGAAAAGACTGCGTTTGTGACCCCGGAGGGGTCGTTTCAGTATAAGAAAATGCCTTTTGGGTTGCAAAATGCCCCTGCAACATTTCAGAGGGCTATGGACAGGACCCTAAGACCTCACCGACAGTATGCTGCAGCCTATCTGGACGACATAGTGGTGCATAGCACTGACTGGGAGTCTCACTTGCCCCGTGTCCAGGCTGTCCTGGATTCCCTCTTCAAAGAAGGGTTTACGGCAAATCCCAAAAAATGTGCCATTGGGCTAGAGGAAGCCAGGTATTTGGGCTACACTATTGGCGGGGGTGTCAAAGCCCCAGGTGAATAAAATAGAAGCCATCCAGGAGTGGCCATGTCTGCAAACAAGAAGCAGGTCAGGGCCTTTCTTGGCATTGCGGGGTACTATAGAAGATTCATCCCAAATTTCGCAACTATAGCTGCCCCACTGACAGACCTTACAAAAGGGAAAGCCTCCATAATGGTGAAATGGTCTCCAGTAGCAGAAGAGTCTTTTCAAGTACTGAAGAAGGCTCTTTGTGCACAGCCAATCCTATACTCCCCCGATTTCTCCAAAAACTTTTTGGTCCAGACGGATGCGTCTGATGTGGGTATCGGGGCAGTACTTTCACAGGTACACAATGGGAAGAACACCCTGTGGTGTACTTAAGCAGAAAGCTCAATGACCATGAAAAGAAGTACGCAGTCATTGAAAAGGAGTGTCTGGCCATAAAGTGGGCCGTGGACGCGCACAGGTACTACTTGTTGGGGCGCCAGTTTGAGTTGATAACTGACCATGCTCCCCTGAAATGGATGGCCCAAAAGAAGGAGACTAATAGGCGAGTGAACCGGTGGTTTTTGGCCCTACAAGATTACGCCTTTACAGTAAAACACAGGCCAGGTGTTGAGATGGGGAATGTAGATGCCCTCTCCCGTGTTCACTCCTGTTGGGCTACAGGTGTTCCAACCCTGGGGTTGAAACAAGGAGGGAGGATGTGTGACAGAGCATCCCAGAGAGAGCCTGGGAAAGTCCTATTCGGGGTTTATACATCTCCCAGGCTCCTCTCATATACATTCAGGGATCTCTGAGCCAGGATCCACTTCAGGTGTTGGTTCTCTCCCACAGGTTAATTAAAAGCTCACCTGAGCAGACAGCCTTGGCTCTGCCTGGGAAACAGACAGCATTGGTCTGTGAGAGCAAGAAGGTTTGTAAAACTTGTGACTCTGTGAATGTGGAAGCTGACCAGCGGTAGGCTTGTCCAGCCTGGTAGGGAGGGCTTGTAAATACTGTATAGTTAGAGCCGAGACACAGCTAGGCTTTTGTTTAGTTAGTTTTTCTTCTGTTTGTTTCCAGCACTGTACAGCACCTGCCATTGACTTTGTATATAGCACCAATAAATAACACTGTGTTTTCACTGATCCAATGGACTTGGTATCTGTGCCTGCTCATCCCAGGGAGCGTTTGTACCGACTACCTGTCCCCCAGGCTACAATATATATATATATATATATATATATATATATATCTATATATATATATATATATATCGCACCCACCTCTCCCCAACCTGCATTAAATTAGGCTCCTCGCAGGCAGAGGGAGGCACACCGCACCACAAGCCCGTACCCTCCCTTCTTGAAGTATTTGGCCCATGTCAAGGAGAAAACATCCCTCCGGAGAGTTACCAGAGGCCCTCACCGTCACCACGACTTTGCGCTGGGTCTTCGGAAAGGGTTACCTTCCTGGCCTCCTCATCCCAGATACGGGTCCCCTCTCCTGACAGGCACAGCAGGTTCCCCGCCCCGTCGTACTACTGCCGAGAGGGGACACAAAAGGCACAGCCCTCTATTGGTGGTTCAACCCTGGCCCATGGCGACAGCGCCACCTGTAGGCCACAGGGAACTGTACACCAATATTATCTCCCATGAACAGAAATGGTCCATTAACCCAAACAATCAGTGTGTCTGAGCCTAATTACCACTCAGACACTCCCCTTAAATTGAACACAAATTGAACACCCCGCTACACATATTTATATATATATATATATACACACACACACACACACACACACAGCCAGTCTAGTGTGTGTGTGTGTGTATGTGTGTGTGTGTGTATGTGTATATATATATATATATATATATATATATATATATATATATATACACATACACATATATACACACACACACACACACACTCTGCATCCAGTGTAGCCTATATCTGCAGTGCATTCCTGGTGTACATTTTCTAATATACTTCAGGCGGTGTATTATATACACACACACAGTCTTGTATGTATATATTGTAAACTTTTGGGGATTATAGCTCCATGGGACCAAGTGCATAAACCATTTGATCTTGAAGAAAAAGGCTTTTATTTGTAAACAAACCAAAATAAAGCTTCATTCAGCATACAGGAAAACTATAAAACAAAGTCCGCTTAGCTTCAGCATAAAATAAAGTCTGCTTGTCTTCAGCACAAAACAAATGAAAGAAAAGGCACATACAGTTTTTGTAGATTGGTCTTCGCCCCAGAACTTCAAGAGTCCTTGCTAAATCCTTAGCAGCTTCCAGCAGACACACAGCTCATCACAACAGGCACAATCCCATACTCCTCCTCATCCCCTCTAGCACCACTTCCTATCTTATGAGCTGTTCCCTGGAAGCCTTTAACCCCCTGTGTGCTGACTCCCAGTGGTCAGGGGTGGAGGCTCTTTCCCACCCAAATATCACTTTAGAGCCTCCGAAATTCCGGGCCCCAAATGACTCTCTATCAAGACAGAGAGGGCTGCGAGCCAGTCTTCTCTGAATTAATTTTATTGCCGGGAATTCCTCACCCATTCTGGGTGACCTTCTGAACCCTATCACAATTCCCTTAAAGGGACCACAACCCAAATACTGGTGCTATATAGCACCCGTCCAGGACCCAACCTTGCCTTCCTGTACAATATATATATATATATATATATATATATTCTGCATCCAGTGTAGCCTATATCTACAGTGCATTCCTGGTGTACTTTTTCTACTACACTTCTGATGGTGTACACAGTACACAATACAGTGCACCCATAATGCACTTGCTACTACTTTTCTGGTGGTGTACACAGTACACAATACAGTGCAGCCATAGTGCAGTTGCTACTACACTTCTGGTGGTGTACACGATACAGTGCAACAGTAGTGCAGTTGCTACTACTTTTCTGGCTGTGTACACAGTACACAATACAGTGCACCCTTAGTACAGTTGCTACTACTTTTCTAGTGGGGTACATAGTACACAATACAGTGCAGCTGTAGTACAGTTGTTACTACTTTTCTAGTGGTGTACACAGTATCTAATACAGTGTAGTGTGATGTTGCAAAGAAAAATATACATCATGTCCGGAAGGCCACCAAGGAGAGGCAGACGCTCATGGTCCACTAAAAGAGGGCAATCAGGCTCTGTCTACAGTCAACAGTGCTGGTTGTGGACATGGTGCATCCTCTGCACGTGGCTGTGGGGCACGCTTGTCCTATTTTTCTGCTGCTGGCCGTGTTATTGAGCCAGAACATGCAGAAGAGTTGGTGGAGTGGATAACAAAGCTGTCCTCATTGCACCCATAGTGCAGTTGCTACTACACTTCTGGTGGTGTACACAATACAGTGCACCCATAGTGCAGTTGCTACTACTTTTCTGGTGGTGCACACAGTACACAATACAGTGCAGCCATAGTGCAGTTTGTCATGGTTATGCAGTAATGTTTGTCTGTCAGCTTACCTCTCCATGTGCTGATTAAGAGGCCAGCCACTCTCACCTGGCTGCTTAAGTAATCTCTCCTCTAAGCATGGCTCCACCCAAGGCCCTATCAGGGAACTCTATATTAACCTGTGTACTGCAAGCCAGCCGTGCTGATCAACATTGTTTGTTAGCTTTCGTGTGCGTCTTGCTATGTCTCTTACATCTGATTCCAGTTACCGATCTGGGCTCATTCTTGATGATCCCTGCCTGCTTGTGACCCTGACCTTTGGCGTGTTCTATGTCTATCCTTGTCTGCTAGTCACCCCGACCTTTGGCTTATCCCCTTACCATCTCTTGTTATGCTGGGCTGCTGCTTCCTCTCTACCCTCCTGTAGCCTACTGTGAGCGTGAGCTGGGAGACTCTGGGGGTCGCGACCTGGAGCCAGTCGCATCACAGTCCATCCTCGCCACTAGAGGCTCTGGTGAACACCTGCTGGCTCTTAGACTGCGCGCCCTCTAGAATCTTATGCTCTAGCTCCCTGTGGGATCTGTGTTGGTGCTCCAGTGGACCTGCCTTCCATAACCACCCAGAGTTCCATCCGCAGCAGTCAGCCGTAGGGTCCACTACCTTAGCGGGGCACTCCTGACTAGGGATGAGCTTCGAGTTTGAGTCAAACTCACGCTAATTATAAAGGCTTATATGCAAGTTATTGTCATAAAAAGTGTTTGGGGACCCGGGTCCTGCCCCAGGGGACATGTATCAATGCAAAAAAGTTTTAAAAACTGCAGTTTTTTTGGGAGCAGTGATTTTAATAATGCTTAAAGTGAAACAATAAAAGTGAAATATTCCTTTAAATTTTGTACCTGGGGGGTGTGTATAATATGCATGTAAAGTCGCGCTTGTTTCCCGTGCTTAGAACTGTCCCTGCACAAAATGTCATTTCTGAAGGAAAAAAGTCATTTAAAACTCACTCACTGCGGAACGTGAGAAGGGGTGGGTCTGTTCATGTATTACACAGTGAAGGAAGTTCCCCATCGGGTCCGCTCAGGCCAATGACGTAGGCGGGGTCTAACATACGAGGGGGCGGACCTGATGGGGGCACTTCCTTCACTGTGTAATACATGAAAAGACCCGCCCCTTCCCATGTTCCGCATCTGGTCCGCTTAGCCTTACACCTAGTCATTGGCTGAGCAGACCTGATGGGGAACTTTAGAAGGGGCGGGTCTATTCATGTATTACACAGTGAAGGAAGTTCCCCATCAGGTCTGCCCCCTCATATGTCAGACCCCGCCTACGTCATTGGCCTGAGCGGACCTGATGGGGAACTTCCTTCACTGTGTAATACATGAATAGACCCACCCCTTCTCATGTTCCGCATCTGGTCCGCTTAGCCTTACACCTAGTCATTGGCTGAGCGGACCTGATGGGGAACTTTAGAAGGGGCGGGTCTATACATTTAATAGACTGCGGAGGAAGTTCCGAATCAGGTCCACTCAGGCTCAGCCAATGACGGACAGCGCTGGACATCGGATCGCCGCGGGACACTGGATTTTATCGGTGGAATTTTTTTTATTTATTTTTTTAACCACTTAACGACCGCTCACTGTATATATACGTCGGCACAATGGCACCGACAGGCACAATCACGTAGAGTGTACGTGATTGCCTTTGTACAGTTGGGGGGTCCAATCGGACCCCCCTTCTGTACAGTGAGCGGTCAGAATTCGTTGGGGAGCGATCCGACATGAGGGGACGGCCGTTCGATTCTGGCCACCCCCCCGCGATCGCTCCCAGCGAATGGAAATGCCCCCTCTGTCTGTCGAATGTACACACAGGCAGAGGAAGCAGGAGGAAGTGATGTCATCTCTTGTGCGGCGCTCACATATACCGAGCGCCGTACAAGAGAAGACACACAGGTTAGTGCACAAACACTACACTAACACCAGCACACATAGGCACATAAATCGCCCCCCCAGATCACCCCCCAGCCCCCAGTCACAGTGTCACTGATTGCAGCGATCAGTAAATAAATGGTCACTGCAATCAGTGACATTTGTGACTGTAAAAGTGTCACTACATTTAGTTTTAGGTCCAGTGTAGCCCCCTAACCCCCCCCCCTAATAAAGGTTTAACCCCTTGATCACCCCCCAGATAACCCTTTCACCCCCTAGCACCGCCGTCGCTAAGCGATCATTTTTCTGATCGCTGTCTTAGCGTCAGTGATGCAGATCGGTAGCCAGTAATTTTTTTTAGGTTTGCCGCAGGTTTTTATAGCGTCAGGTACCCCCATAAATTATCTAATAAAGGTTTAACCCCCTTGATCACCCCCCAGGTAACCCTTTCACCCCCTATCACCACTGTCGCTAAGCGATCATTTTTCTGATCGCTGTCTTAGCGTCGGTGATGCAGATCGGTAGCCAGTAATTTTTTTTAGGTTCGCCGCAGGTTTTTATAGCGTCAGGTACCCCCATATATTATCTAATTAAAGGTTTTAACCCCCTAATTGCCCCTAGTTAACCCTTTCACCAGTGATCATCATATAAGTGTTACGGGTGACGCTGGTTAGTTAGTTTGCTTTTTATAGTGTCAGGGCACCCGCCGTATATAACCCAATAAAGGTTTAACCCCCTGATCGCCCGGCGGGTGATATCAATTAGGTTTTAGCGTCAGAGAGGGTCTGCATCACACCCCAGGCAGGGTCAGGTTAGTGCCAGTAACGCTAACACCCACGCGTGAAGCATACACCTCCCTTAGTGGTATAGTATCTGAACAGATCAATATCTGATCTGATCAGATCTATACTAGCGTCCCCAGCAGTTTAGGGTTCCCAAAAACGCAGTGTTAGCGGGATCAGCCCAGATACCTGCTAGCACCTGCGTTTTGCCCCTCCGTCCAGCCCAGGCCACCCAAGTGCAGTATCGATCGATCACTGTCACTTACAAAACACAACACACATAACTGCAGCGTTCGCAGAGACAGGCCTGATCCCTGCGACTCCAGTGCTGTAGGAGGTGATTTCACCACCACAGTTAAAAAAAGCGTCGGTCTGGCGTCATATGTAAACAGCAATTGCACCATGCATGTGAGGTATCACCGCGAAGGTCAGATCGAGGGCAGTAATTTTAGCAGTAGACCTCCTCTGTAAATCTAACGGGGTAACCTGTAAAGGCTTTTAAAGGCTTTTAAAAATGTATGTAGTTTGTCGCCAATGCGCGTTTGTGCGAAATTTTAAAGCATGTCGTGTTTGGTATCTATGTACTCGGCCTAAGATCATCTTTTTTATTTCATCAAACATTTGGGCAATATAGTGTGTTTTAGGGCATTAAAATTAAAAAAAGTGTATTTTTTCCCCAAAAAATGCGTTTGAAAAATCGCTGCGCAAATACTGTGTAGAAAAAAAAAAATGCAACACCCACCATTTTATTCTGTAGGGCCTTTGCTTTAAAAATATATATAATGTTTGGGGGTTCAACATAATTTTCTTGCAAAAAAAAAAAATGTTTTCATGTAAACAAAAAGTGTCAAAAAGGGCTTTGTCTTCAAGTGGTTAGAAGAGTGGATGTAAGCTTCCTAATGTTGTGTATAAAATGCCAGAACAGTTCAAAACCCCCCCAAATGACCCCATTTTGGAAAGTAGACACCCCAAGCTATATACTGAGAGGCATGTCGAGTCCATGAAATATTTTATATGTTGACACAAGTTGTGGAAAAAAGACAATTTTTTTTTTTTTTTTTGCACAAAGTTGTCACTAAATGATATATTTCTCAAACATGCCATGGGCATATGTGGAATTACACCCCAAAATACATTCTGTTTCTTCTCCTGAGTACGGGGATACCACATGTGTGAGACTTTTTGGGAGCCTAGCCGCGTACGGGACCCCAAAAACCAATCACCGCCTTCAGACTTTCTAAGGGTGTAAATTTTTGATTTCACTTCTCACTGTGTAAATTCCAGAAAATGTACCCTAGATTGTAAACGCTATAACTTTTGCGCAAACCAATAAATATACACTTATTGACATGTTTTTTTACTAAAGACATGTGGCTGAATACATTTTGGCCTAAATGTATGACTAAAATTTAGTTTATTTGATTTTTCTTATAACAAAAAGTAGAAAATATCACTTTTTTCAAAATTTTCGGTCTTTTTCCGTTTATATCGCAAAAAATAAAAATCACAGAGGCAATCAAATACCATTAAAAGAATGCTCTATTTGTGGGAAGAATATTTCGTTTGGGTACAACATTGCATGTCCGCACAATTTACAGTTAAAGCAGCGCAGTGCAAAATTCTGAATTCACCTCTGGTCCTTTAGCTACCAAATGGTCCGAGGCTTAAGTGGTTAATAAAGGACTTTTCCAAGGTGTTTGTGTGTTTTTTTTTTTTTTTTTTTTTTATACTTTCTTCATGAAATGGTAGGGGTACAATGTACCCCTTACCAATTCACATAGGGGGGGTGGGATCTGGGGGTCTTCCAGATTCCGATAAGCCCCCTGCCCGCAGACTCCCACAACCACCGGGCAAGGGTTGTGGGGATGAGGCCCTTGTCCCCATCAATATGGGGACATCCTCCCCATGTTGAGGGCATGTGGCCTGGTACGGTTCAGGAGGGGGGGCACTCTCTCGCCCCCCTCTTTTCCTGCGGCCTGCCAGGTTGCGTGCTCAGATAAGGGTCTGGTATGGATTTTTGGGGGGACTCCACGCCATTTTTTTTTAATTTGGGGTGGAGTTTCCCTTAAAATCCATGCCAGACCTGAAGGGCCTAGTATGGATATTTGGGGGGAGCCGCACGCATTTTTTTTTTTTAAATTTGCGGCGGGGTTCCCCTTAATATCTATACCAGACCTGAAGGGCCTGGTAATTGAATATGGGGGGACCCCCACGCTGCTTTTTTTTTTTTTTATCAATGACTTTTCTATGTATTGCCGGGAGCCGACAATTCATTAATAGCCGCGAGTGAGTTTTAAATTACTTTTTTTACTTCAGAAATGACATTTTGTGCAGGGACAGTTCTAAGCACGGGAAACAAGCACGACTTTACATGCATATTATACACACCCCCCAGGTACGAAATTTAAAGGAAAATGTCACTTTTATTTTTTCATTTTAAGCATTATTAAAATCACTGCTCCCAAAAAAAATGCAGTTTTTAAAACTTTTTCTTGCATTGATACATGTCCCCTGGGGCAGGACCCGGGTCCCCAAACACTTTTTTGTACAATAACTTGCATATTAGCCTTTATAATTAGCACTTTAGATTTCAAACGTTCGAGTCCATTGTATTTAATAGGGTTCTAAAGTTCATGCGAACATTCTGTCTGTTCGCAGGTTCTGGTGCGAACCGAACAGGGGGGCGTTCGGCTCATCCCTACTCCTGACCCTAACGTTGTGCATCTGTCACCTGGCCTCAGGTGACCTGACACAGTTGCTACTACAATTCTGGTGGTTTACACAATACAGTGCACCTGTAGTGAAGTTGCTACTACTTTTCTGGTGGTGTACACAGTACACAATACAGTGCAGCCATAGTGCAGTTGCTACTGCACTTCTGGTGGTGTACACAGTACACAATACAGTGCAGTGTTAATTTTGGCAGCAAATATTTTTTTTTTGTTTTAGTCTTAGTCTCAGGACTAAAATGGAATTTTAGTTTTAGTCCCATTTTAGTCTTCTGCAATAGTTTTAGATTTAGTCGACTAAAACTCCAATTCATTTAAGTCGAGTTTTAGTGGACTAAAACTCCATTTTGTTGTCTAAAATCTAATGGGCGTAGTTAAATTGTAATTGTAATGTATCATTTAAGCATTTCTCTACCATTTCCAAACTCATTATTATATAGTTACTGCTGCTGGAGTGAGAAATCAAATATGTTGTTTTTAATGGTTAGGTTTGAACATGCACTACAGAGACACAGATTTAGTCGTTATATAACGTCTTTATTTAGGTAAAAACTTTTCGTCAAGAATATTGCTGTTTTCATAAAAGGATAAAATACCAAAAATAAATAAAATAGGAACACTTTGCGTGACATTCATGTGTGCGCGGTTGGCTCTGCTGCTTCTTCTCAGCCAAGGGAGTGTGCGTTGTGGTGGGCCCACTCACAATTTTGCCTAAGAAGAAAACAGCCATGAATAAATGGTACAAAAACATACTCGGGCTCCGAGAACAACTTCTCCTAAGTCCTAATCCTAACCATCTAAGAACAGTTTGGTGATGAACAGAACAACATGTCTTTTCCAGCATGAAGGAGGCTCCTTACCATAAGGCAAAAGTGATAAGTAGTAAGTAAGCGGTACTTTTGGGACGTGGACTGGGAACAAAAAAATTAAATTTTGGGTCCATGGCCAGGGAAACTAGACCTTAATCCCTTTGAGAAGTAACAAGTTGAACTTGTGGTGGACTGGTGGTCATGGTCAATCCGACCTCAAGAGGCTGGTGATAAGGGTGAGGGAAAGGGAACCCAAAAAAACCCCCACAAATTCTGACAAGTTGAACTTGATTGACAATGACAACATGCCACCACGATTGTCAGGCCCAGGGCAAATTGCAGCAGAGCAGAGGTCTTTAAAAAGAAGGGTCAACTAACTCAAGTCAACACTGCGTGACTGCAGTGCAAATATTGACTCTTTGCATTTGCAATGCATAAAATGAACGTCAATAAAAGCATTTGACACTTATGCAATGCTTTTACTGGATACAATGATCTGACACAAATGTCAGGTAATTGTATCCCAGATACATCTGAGACTGACACAAAACGATCTAACACTGAAGCAGCACTAGCAGACATTGTCAAAATTATTTTGGTGTCATTTTGGCCATAGCTGTACATGTACATGACCAACCAAGCACAGACAGCAGCACACTGCAGAGGTACTGTTACTTACTGCCTGGTGCCTGTCTGGCAGTGGCACAGGCACAGGGAGAGCACTCCCAAGTCCGACTCCAGACTATGCTGTGACAGCATAACAAACAAACCAATACTTGAGGGTAATGTTTATTTCTACAATAAGAATAATTTTACTGTCAGTTTATTATTTCAACAGTTCTAATTCTCAGATACATTCAAAGAAAAGGTGCACAGTCTACAATAATGCCATTAGTGCATGGATTTACTGGATTATTAGGCCTCATGCCCACGGGCGTTTTTTCAGCCGCGTTTTTGAGCGTTTTTTACAGCTTAAAAACGCCTGTCCATGTTAGTCTATAGCTTCATGCCCACCTAGGCGTTTTTGAGCTGTAAAGAGCATAGGCGTTTGTAAGCTGTAAAAAAAACCAGTTCCTCAGCGTCAGAACTAGGCAGGAAAAAACGCGAGCGTCAAAAAACGCGCAAAAACGCGCACTAACGCGCAAAAAACGCGCACTAACGCGCGGTCGCGTTTTTAGCTCCGACGTTTTTTTTTTGTTTTTTTTTCAAAAAAAAAAAAAAAATATTTACAATAACATGGACAGGCGTTTTTAAGCTGTAAAAAACGCTCAAAAACGCAGCTGTAAAAACGCCAGTGGGCATGAGGCCTAACAGTCACCACTTTTTATCAACTCCAGTCCTCTCTCTCTCTCAGCATCCAGTTTCACAATGACAAAATAGAGGTAACTATCACACTGCCCTTTTTGACCGTCCATTACCGTTACTGATCTATTTTTCTTTCATTAGTGTGATATTTACCTATATTGTCAAATTTGTCAATGCTAAGAGAGAGAGTATATTGTCAGTCAACAAGTTGGTTGATAAAAAGTGGTGGTTGACTTGTTATTGTTCCAGAATCCACATACTAATGCCATGGCATTTGTAGCCTCAGCCTGAGCCTGTGCATTTTTCCTATGAATTTGACTGACAATTAAAACTGTTGAACTACTGATTCTTCCTATCCTATCGCAATAAGCAGAACCCACAAGTATTAGGTATGCTTCTGTAAATAGAAATACTTGAAGAGAATAATAAAACACTCCTATTTGTTTTGATTCATTTTAAGGAAAGCACTTTGCGCCAACATGACCCTTGCTCTATTCCGCCGACCTCTAGAGAGGTCACCTGTAACACTGAATACCCTCTCTGCAAAGGCTTGAGAAGCTGGCATAGCCAGTAGGTCTAATGCAAAAGGTTTTAGCTGGTGATACAAAGTGTAACTCTTTGGTAGTCAAAAATCTGTTGCGGTGGTGTACTCCTCACTGATGGCAACTTGGTGCAAAAGCTCTTCCTTATATTTTCTGAACTGCTGCTCTATGCTGTTTGGGGAGATCCTATGCTTGGGTCTTCTGCGGCATTTAGAAAGAAACCGAAAGACTGGTTGCTTAGATGTGGATGCCGGTGGCGGTGCTTCTTCGACTTCCTGCGATAGTTCTCTTACCACATCATCGTCAGACAATTCCTCAAAGGGTGTTATTGTGTGGCAATGTGGATTTTCTTGCGGCATACTTTCATACGGCCTTTTTAAGCAGTTCTTGAATATTGTCATCCACCACATCAACAAGGGTTTCACAGACGATAGGGTTGACAAAACAAGCAGCTGCTGAAAGTGGAGAGAAAATTTTGTCAGTTGGATCTAAGAATGAAGCAAAACATTGGTTGACACTCCCTTTCATTTTCTGTGCAATTGTGGCAAGGTCTTGGTAGCTAGTGTTCTGTTTAAAGTCATCAAGATGGCTGAGCAGATCAAAGAGGGCAGGAACAGCCAGGGACATGGACATGGTGTCACTCTGGAGGGTTTTGGTATGTTCTGCAAAAGGCAACAGTAGGTCATGCAATGATGTGAGCTTTTGCCATTCACTAGGGAGCAAGCTGTCCCATCCCATGCTGTTTGCAATTTGGCAGACTGACTCTTTTTCAGTTTGAGGAGTCTTGCAATCATGTTCAATGTACTTGACCAGCATGTGAGGCAGTCATTTAAAAGAATAAGGCCACAATGCTCCAATAGCTTCTGTGTTGCAACTGAAGACTTGCGGAAAAGGGGCACTTTTGATCTTCCTTTATCCAGTATTCTCTTCACACTTGCCTCCTTATGCACCATGTGGACCACAAGATGCAACGTATGCACCACACATGGTGTCCGGTCCATGTCGATCTGTTGGTACCTATCAAGTGGAACACACACACACACAGCCCAATAAGCATAAAGTATACTATAGAAAATGTTTGTTCCATTCTATTATTTTAACACTTAACATCTTATGGGAATACTTTTACAGTACACAAGACAAATTATAGTGGAAAAATAAAAAAGGTGCACTGACTGACTGCACCCCATAGACTAGAGCAGATAGCGCCATGCCCCCATATCAATCATCTCATAGCCATTAGATAATTGACTGGTGTCACCGTGTCAACCATGTCATCATGAAAAAGAATAAAAATGTCTCACTCACTCATCGCAGATCATCAATTTCCGTCTCAGCTCAGAGTCACTTTCCGTCATGGGGGAGTCTTCCTCACTAGAACTGGGCGGTTCTTCTGCTGCTGCTGTGGTTTGTTTAAATGCCGCCACCATATTGCTCCCGTTGTCTGTTATCACTGTAAGGATCTTCCTCTTTGATATGTCCCAGTCTTGCAAGCATTTGTCCACACAGGATTTGATTGACTGTGAAGTGTGTGGGTGGGCTACTTGTTCAAGGGCCAACAATATGTGTTTAGGTTTATGCTGTTCAACACAAAATTAGCATGCACTTATGGCAAGGAATGAAGCTGAGGCCTCGTACACACGGCCGAGAATCTCGTCAGGAAAAAACACGTTGTTTTTCTTGACGAGATTCTTGGACAAGAAACTTGTCCCGGCCGAGTGTACACACGCTCCATTCAAAGAACCCGCGGTTCTTTGAATGGAGCGAACGCGGTGACATCATCGACTACGACGAGCGTGCGCTCATCACATTCGATGCCGTTGCCACCATCTTGCTACACCCTACCTATGCCTAGGAAGCTACCACGCATGCGTCAAAGTCAATTCGAGCATGCACGGGTCTCCACGGCGACAGGTAAGTGTACACACACACACTTTTCTCATCGAGAAACATGCCGACGAGAATCTCAACGAGAAAATAGAGAGCAGGTTCTCTATTTTTCTCGTCGAGATTCTGGTCAGTTTTCTCGACGAGAAACCATACACACGAACGATTTTCTCGGCAAGAAAGCTATCTCGGCAGTTTTCTTGTTGTTTCTTGCAGAGAAACTCGTTCGTGTGTACGAGGCTTGAGAGTCCTTTTTTTTTGGTCCACAAATCGGTGCAAATAGATACTCTCCGAGCAGCAGCCACTCTCTTTTTGAATTTTTGTTTATCATCTTCATACTGTTTGTCAATCAGATTGCTTATTTTAGTTTTCTTTGGAACAGTTAGCTTCCTATCTAGTGTCTCCATCATGCTAACAAAGTCCTCATCTTTAATCGTTCTGACTGGTAATCCGGTGCGCCCAATCCATCTTGCTATGGTCTCCTCCCTGGCATGTTGTTCCTTAGAGTCAATTTTATATTTTGAAGCACCTAAAAGAGCAGTGCAAATAGTTTGCTGTGGTTGTGCACTGCCACTGGCTTGACTTGGTCCATCATTTGATGTTTTCAGTATCTGTGGGGTTGAATTAGGGGGGAAAATTAAAGTTATTCTGATTTTACGTGCTCTCCCACCCCAGTGACCCTCCCCACACAGTCAGCTCCAACTAAGTTGCCTCTCTATAATATACTACAGAGAAACACATGGCGGTCATTGATATTTTATATCACACGGTATTTGCGCAGCGGTATTTCAAGCGCATTTTTTTTTTTTTAGGAAAAAAGGCACTTTCATGAATAAAAAATTAAAATAAACAGTAAAGTTAGCACAATTGTTTAGTATAATGTGAAAGATCAGATGATGTTACGCGGAGTAAATAGATACCCAACATGACTGTAATAATGGCGAATTGGCTACAAACTACACTACTGTACCTAAACATCTACATCTAAAAAAAAAACGGTTATAGAGTTAATACAGATTACAGAGAAGTTCTAATGATAGAATTATTGCTCTCGTGATCGCGGCGATCCCTCACATGTGTGATTTGAACACTGGCGTTTACATATGCATTATGCAGGGGCCACTTAAGTTTTCAGCTCGTGGGGACAGGGATGCTGAAAAAAAAAATTCTTATTCATTTTATTTATTTTATATTGTCACATGTTGCTGTGTTTACCTTTTTTATGAATTTCAGGATGAGTTGTCCGCAAATGACGCTTCAAGTTTGTTGTATTTTTACATGGTTTGCAAAGAGTCTTGTTGTCCTTAACATCAAATGTAAAATACAGCCATAGATCTTCTCTTCTCTTTCTACCAGTGATAATCACAGCCAACATTCCGGTATAGTAATAGTTTGGACTTTTGGATTGTACGGTGGGGGGGGAGGAAGCCTGTATGTGGCAGTGCAGTGCTCTCTTGACGGTGGTCACCGTCTCTGAGTAGAGTAGGCCTGAAATTAGGAAATAAATGGCATGCAGTCAGTACAGCACACATTCTGCCTGGAGCCTGGATGGTGGTCTGACTCTGAGGGGGTGGCCTATAATCGACAGTGAGACATATTTTGCAAAAAGGCCTGGAATGGATGCCAGTGCCACTCCACTGAGCAGCAGAGGAGGCCTACAGCACTGACTGGAATTTCATCATACACACATACACAAGTGGTCATCTAAGGGCAGTAGTACTACTAACTAGTAGTGAGGTCAGGGGAGGGGGAGGCCTCAGGCCTGTTGTACGTACCATCACAATTTGTGTAGCTCTGACTGCTGCAGCTGCAGTGCTGAGTGCTGTCTGTACTCTGTTTTCTCTGCCTCTCTGGGTGGGAGAAGAGTGGCGGGTGCAGCGTCAGAGTCGTCGGAGTAGTCGGGAGCGGCACTCTGTCTGGAGACTCAGAGTGCTTTCTCTGTGTCCTGTCTGTGACCTCACGTGGGCGGCCTCGCCTCACCACTGGCGTCGGACTCTTCTTACGGTGTCGCTGGGCGCGCAGATTGCGTAAGTAGGCAGAGCTCCGTAAGTTGTTAAATGTCCCTCCTTACCATTTTCGTCTCGTTGTCGTTCGATAACGAAAATGGATCAAATTTTCATCAGAGGACGAAAAACGTGCTGTACTTTTCATTCCGTTTTCGTCACTTTAAAAATGCCGCTGACGAAATCGTTGACGAAAATGTTTTCGTTGACGAAATGAACACTGATACAGTGCAGCTGTAATGCACTTGCTACTACACTTCTGGTGGTGTACACAATACAGTGCACCCATAGTGCAGTTGCTACTACTTTTCTGGTGGTGTACACAGTACACAATACAGTGCAGCCGTAGTGCAGTTGCTACTGCACTTCTGGTGGTGTACATAGTACACAATACAGTGTAGTGTGGTGTTGCAAAACAAAATATACACCATGTCCGGAAGGCCATCAAGGAGAGGCAGATGTTCACAGGCCACTAAAAGAGGGCAAGCAGGCTCTGTGTCTACAGTCAACAGTGCTGGTTGTGGACATGGTGCATCCTCTGCACTAGGGATGGGCTATCTGTTCGAGTCGAACATTGCCTGTTCGCCCGTTCGCCGAACAGCAAACAATTTGGGGTGTTCGCGGAAAATTCGAAAAGCCGCGGAACACCCTTTAAAAGTCTATGGGAGAAATCTAAAGTGCTAATTTTAAAGGTTAATATGCAAGTTATTGTCATAAAAAAGTGTTTGGGGACCTGGGTCCAGCCCCAGAGTACATGTATCAATGCAAAAAAAAGTTTTAAAAACAGCCGTTTTTTCGGGAGCAGTGATTTAAATAATGCTTAAAGTAAAACAATAAAAGTGAAATATTTCTTTAACCACCTCAATACAGGGCACTTTCACCACCTTCCTGCCCAAGCCATTTTTCAGCTTTCAGCGCTGTCACATTTTGAATGACAATTGTGCGGTCATGCAACACTGTACCCAAATGAAATGTTTATCATTTTTTCCCAACAAATATAGCTTTATTTTGGTGGTATTTGATCACCTCTGCGGTTTTTATTTATTGCGCTATAAACAAAAGAAGAGGGACAAGTTTGAAAAAAAACACTATTTTTGACTTTTTTGCTATAATAAATATCCATTTTTTTTTTAAAAACTAATTTTTTCCTCAGGTTAGGCCGATATGTATTCTTCTACATATTTTTGGTAAAAAAAATATCAATAAGCGTATATTGATTGGTTTGCGCAAAAGTTATAGCGGCTACAAAATAGGGGATAGATTTATAGCATTTTTATTTTTTTACTAGTAATGGTTGCGATCAGCTATTTTTATTGTGATTGCGATATTGCGGCAGACACATCGGACACTTTTGACACATTTTTGGGACCATTCACATTTACACAGTGATCCGTGCTATAAAAATGCATTGATTGCTGTGTAAATATGATTGGCAGGGAAGGGGTTAACACTAGGGGGCAATCAAGGGGGTTAATGTGTTCCCTAGGGAGTGATTCTTACTGTGGGGAGAGGGGACTGCCTGGTGGAGGTGATCGATCAGTGTCCCTATGTATAAGGGACACACCATCGGTCTCCTCTCCCTAACAGGATGTGGATCTGTGTGTTTACACACAGATCCACTGTCCTTTTCAGTTACTGGGCAATCGCGGGGGCCCGGCCGACATAGTGGCTTGGGAATGCGCAATGTCATATGATGTCCGCCCAGAACGAGAGGCTCATCGTCCCGCCATCATATGACGGTGGGCAGTGGGCTAGTGGTTACATTTCGTACCTGGGGGGTGTCTATAGTATGCCTGTAAAGTGGCGCGTGTTTCCCGTGTTTAGAACTGTCCCTGCACAAAATGTCATTTCTGAAGGAAAAAAAGTAATTTAAAACTGCTTGCGGCTGTGATGTAATGTCGGGTCCTGGCAATATGGATGACAATTATTGAGAAAAACGGCATGGGTACCCCCCCCCCCTCAGCCCATTACCAGGCCCTTTGGGTCTTGTATGGATATTAAGGGGAATCCCGCACCCAAATTAAAAAAAGAAAAGGCGTGGGGCCCCCAAGCCCTATATACTCTGAACAGCAGTATAAAGGTGGTCCAAACAAGACAGGGACTGTAGGTTTGACCTTAAGTTGAATCTGTTTGTAGTTTGGAACAGGTACCTTTTGTACAATTTTGACAATTGGATTTAGAAAATTTGGGGTTATTAGGGAAATAAGGATTGGTGATAAAGCATCAGTGGAGACACCTTTTTCCCATATTAACTCTTACAGGAGAGAATTTCCCTTCCTAGGAGTAGATTTCCTCTCACTTCCTGTTGTCTCCCTCCATTTGTAAGTAGGAGTCGTTTGTAAGTTGGATGTTTGAAAGTAGGGGACCGCCTGCCCTATATACTCTGCAGAAAATTGGGCCTTAGGTGTTGGTGGTACCAGAACATTGTAAGCCCTCACAGTTACTCTTGGCGGGCGCTGGAACAGGCCCTGCTGTGAAATATTATATCAAGAATTGTAATTACATGCCCCTGTTGAACAGGGGCAGAAAAATTGGGCCTTAGGCGGAGGTGGTGGTGGTGCCACAACACTGCAACCCCTCACAGATACTCTAGTTGAGCACAGGAACGAGCCCTGCTGTGAAATATTAAAGCAAAAATTTTAATTACACGCACCTGTTAAACAGGGGCAGAAAAATTTGGCCTTATGCCTCGTACACACGGCTGGTTTTCCTGTTGGAAAAACTCAGATGAGAGCTTTGGCCGGGAATCCCGACCATGTGTATACTCCATCAGAGTTTTTCAGACGGGAAAACTGACAAAAACGGCTGGCAAAAAAAAGAGAACTGGCTCTCTTTTTTCCCGTCGGTATTCCCGACTGACTTTTTCCCATCGGAAATCCCGGCCGTGTGTACGAGGCATTAGGCACTGGTGGTGGTGCGACAACACTGCAACCCCTCACAGATACTCTAGTTGAGCGCAGGAATGAGACCTGCTGTGAAATATTACAGCAAAAATTGTAATTACACGCCATGGGGCAGAAACATTGGGCCTTATGCACGGGTGGTGGTGCCCTGAAACAATGTTCTTAGAAGCTAACAACATGAACATTGAGGAGGAATAGGATAGTCACTCAGCATAACAGGATAGTCACTCAGCATCAGCATAGGCAGTCTTCAAGGGATTTCACATTCATAGAAAAATTTATCAGTTACATCAGCATCAGGTGCTTGGTAACTGGTGATCCAAGACTGATTCATTTTTATGAAGGTGAGCCGATCAACTGAGTCTGTGGACAGGCGCACTCTGTGATCGGTTACAAAGCCTCCAGCAGCACTGAATGTGTGTTCAGATAGAACGCTGGATGCAGGACAGGCCAGTAGCTCAATTGCATACTGTGCAAGCTCTGGCCAGTGATCCATCCTTAAGACCCAGTAACCCAGTGGATTTTCGGTTGGAAAGGTCTCCAAGTCTGATCTTGCCCTTAGGTATACCTGCAACATGTAAATCAGACTCTGGCAATGGTTGCTGGAACCGATCATACCTTGGGGCTGTGGACTAAAGAACTGTCTGAACGCATCGGTCAGACGGCCACCTTCTCCACCGCTCCTTCTGTGACTGACCGAAGCCTCAGCACGTTGTCCAGGACCAGGAAATTGTAACCTCCCAGTCTCTGGAAACCTTTCTGCAAGGCCCCCTGAAGATGTTTCATCCTCTGCTCCCTCTGCGAAGGCTGGATAAGTTCCGCAACCTTACTCTTGTAATGTGTATCAATAAGGGTTGCCAGTAATGATCCCTCTCCTTGATACCACAAATCTGAGGGTCCTTTCGCAGGCTTTTCAGGATCAGGGAGGCCATGCAGCATAGGTTTGCTGAGGCATTCAATCCGGAGTCCTATGGGTCACTAAGGATGGCATGATCCGCATCCGCCTCCTCTCAGCCACGTACAAGTCCATGGGTTTCTGGGGACTGAAAACGATCCCTTGAAGAGTGCTAGGCTCCACCTCCATGCTGACACAATCCTCATCCTCCTCCTCTTCCTGTGTGATCGGCGGGCCCGCAGGAATACTGTCTGGATAAAGGGGGCCTTGAGAGGTAAGGAAGTCCTCCTCTTCCTCTCTCTGTTCTGCCTCAAGTGCCCTGTCCATTTCTCCACGCAGCATGTGCTCCAACAGGAAGACAAGAGGGACAGTATCACTGATGCATGCACTGTCACTGCTCACCATCCTCATGGCCTCCTCAAATGGTGACAGGACAGTGCATGCATCCTTGATCAGTAGCCACTGGCGTGGGGAAAAAAAGCCAAGCTCCCCTGACCCTGTCCTGGTGCCATACTCACACAGATACTCATTGATGGCCCTCTGCTGTGTGTGCAGCCGCTGCAGCATTGCCGACGTTGAGTTCCACCTAGTGGGCATGTCACAGATGAGGCGGTTCTTGGGCAGGTTGCATTCCTTTTGAAGGTCAGCAAGCCGAGCACTGGAAGTATTTGACCGGCAGAAATGCCCACAGACTTTCCTGGCCTGCCTCAGGAGATCCTGTAAGCCTGGGTACCTGCACAAGAACCGCTGCACCACCAAATTAAGGACGTAAGCCAAACAGGGATCATAAGTCAAGTGTCCATGTCGGAGGGCGGAGAGGAGGTTGGTGCCATTGTTGCAAACCACCATTCCTGGCTGAAGCTGGTGTGGCGTCAACCACCTCTGAGTCTGCTCCTGCAGAGCTGACAGAATCTCTGCCCCA
The DNA here is from genome assembly GCA_029206835.1 of Rana muscosa. Lineage (NCBI taxonomy): Eukaryota > Metazoa > Chordata > Amphibia > Anura > Ranidae > Rana > Rana muscosa. Next base: position 431,213,742 of record CM055117.1, read on the forward strand.
GTGTGGCTCCTGTCCCCTAAGCAGACCAACTCAAGCACTGCATGGCATCTTTTTGCCTGAGTGCTTGCATAGCCCCTTGAACACCTACAGAGCACTGCTTGTTCCGAGGCCATAGAGGAAGAAGAAGAGGAGGGGACGGAGGAGAGAGGTGTGGCAGAATCACCACTACTAGCATTTTGGAGGCGTGGTGGTGGAACAAGCTCCAACAATACTGCACCCTGTCCTGCATCCTTCCCAGCTGCCAGCAGAGTTACCAAGTGCACCGTGAAAGAAAGGTAACATCCCTGTCCATGCCTGCTGGACCATGAGTTAGTGGTAATATGCACCTTACTGCTGACTGCCCTGTCCAACGAGGCCAAGACATTGCCTTCCACATGCCGGTAGAGAGCCAGAATGGCCTTCTGAGAAAAAAAATGGCGTTTGGGAACCTGCCACTGAGGTACCGCACATTCCACAAATTCACGAAAGGGGGCAGAGTCTACCAGCTGAAAAGGCAGCAGTTGAAGTGCTAGAAATTTTGCCAAACTAGCATTCAGATGCTGAGCATGTGGACGGCTGGGACCAAATTTCTTTCGAAGATTTAGCAACTGCGGTAGGGAAATTTGCCTGCTACAATTGGATTTAGGTGTACCGCTAGCAGGTTGCCTGCAAGTGCTTGGGACACCTAATTCTACCCCTTTACTCCTCTCAATGCAGGTTTCTGAGAAGACTGAAGGTATAGTGGGGTTGGAGATCCCAGCTGATCAGGAGCAAGGAGAGGTCCGCCTTGTTCTTTGGTGTGGGTCTTTTAAGTACTGTTGCCAACGGACTGCATGGGAGGTTGACACATGTCTGGTCAAGCGTGTGGTGCCCAAGCGGCTGCTGTTTTGGCCACGCTTGATACGCTTCAGACATATGTTGCAAACAGCAACGGTGCGATCTGCTGCACACATCTCAAAAAAGGCCCACACCAAAGAACTTTTCAAAATACGCAGGGAGTCAGCAGCGCCCTGCACATGCGGAGCTCTGCGGTGTGATGCAGTTGGGTGGCTGCCCTTAAGCTGGCCCCTGTAGGGCATCCTGCCTTGTTGATGTGCCTCCTCCTCCTCCTCTCTTCTATCAGGTACCCACGTAGAGTCAGTGACCTCATCATCCCCCCCCTCCTTATCACTGGAGCAAACTTGGCAATATGCTGCAGCTGGGGGAACATGACTGCCAGTTTCTTGTCCTTCTTGGGCACCCCCTCTCTCAGCGCTAGTAGTTAATAGATACAAATATTACCTATAATAGAATGTGAGTAAAAATAAATAAATAAATAGTAAGTGATACACCAGCCTACCTAATAAAACCTAAATGACACAAAAAATAAATAAATTGGCATCTAGACACCAATGTAACAGGTGCCTATTTAAAACCTTGATGATTAGTGTTCATTAGTGAAAAAAATATCTATATAAATTGGTAATAATCCATACATAATCACAATAACATAAATTGAATAAGTTCATGTGCTGCTAGTAAAAGTCCATGCAACTGTAGTGTTATAAAAAGACCACAGCAATCGCAACGAACATCCAGTGAAATGATATCCAGTAGTAAAAGCTGTTAGTGATCCACCTTCACCGACTCTAATATGGACACCCACAAAAGTGCTCAAAAGATGGCAGCTTACCACAAGTAGTTGACCCTTTTAAAAAAAAAAGTGGTCAAATGCGCTTCTTAGCAAGTTATGCCCCGTACACACAATCGTTTTTAATGTCATTTTTTAAACCGACATTTTTCTCCTCGTTTTTTTTCATGTTTCCTCTCAAGCCTGCCTTGCGTACACACCATCATTAAAAAAAACGATCAAGCAAAGCGCAGTGACGTTCAACACGTACGACGGCACTATAAAGGGGAAGTTCCGTTCGAATGGCGCCACCCTTCATGTTAGTAAAGTTTGTTGAGCGACGATTCGCGCTTTTCAGTCCGTTACTGTGTAATGAATGTGCTATCTCCATTACGAACGCTAGTTTTACCAGAACGAGCGCTCCCGTCTCATACTTGATTCTGAGCATGCGCGTTTTTTTTCACGTCGTGAAAGCATACACACTATCGTTTTTCACGTCGTTAAAAAAAACGACATGAAAAACGACGTGAAAAAAGAGAGCATGTCCGGAATTTTTAATGGCCGTTTTTCACGTCGTTAAAAATGCTCTGGAGCCTACACACGATCATTTTTAATGGCCATTTTTTAAAATGGCATTTTTAACGGCATGAAAAACGATCGTGTGTATGGGGCATTAGACTTTGCTATTATCAGATGAAAAAGCAGGTAATGGTCTCTTAGCACATGGAAACTCAGGACGGCATATGCAAATAAGGAGATAAGGTCTGAAATAGTGTAATCCCGTTTATTATACTTAAAAATGTTCAAATAAAAAAAGCCAAATGGCTGCTTACTTTAGGAGTGCCCAAGGCCCGGCACTGAGGCTGGATGGCATAGTATCAAATTGGTGGAGAAGGTTGCGATTGCTGTGGTCTTTTTAGCACACTACAGTTGCATGGACTTTTACTAACAGCACATGAACTTATTCAATTTATGTTATTGTGATTATGTATGGATTATTACCAATTTATATAGATATTTTTTTCACTAATGAACACTTATCATCAAGGTTTTAAATAGGCACCTGTTACGTTGGTGTCTAGATGCCAAAATTGTTTTTTTTTGTGTCATTTAGGTTTTATTAGGTAGGCTGGTGTATCACTTGCTATTTATTTATCTATTATTTTTCACATTCTATTATAGGTAATATTTGTATCTATTAAATACTTGCGCACTCACCCGTGTTTAATTCACTTTGCAGCAGTGGTTTCTACAGTTTTTTTGAGGTGCAGCTTTTATTTAGTTTAATTTTCTATTTATTTACACATTTGGCGCAAGATAAATTTTTTCTATTTACCCCCTCTCTCTAGGCTCACGTTACTGCCTTAATCCTCAACCTGGGTACCATCATCAGAGCCTTCAAAATGCTGTGCATCCTCCTGCAGCATGTACCCGACACTGTGGTCGAACAGTTCGAGGGACTCCTCAGGACATGATGGTGGGGCTAGGGAAGGAGTTACTGGTGACATTGAGCTGATGGAATAGACCGCTTTGACAGCTGCATTGCCAGGCAAAGTACTCTTAGCCTGGGTGACAGAGGATGAGGAGGATGAGGATGGCTTTGTTATCCACTCTACCAACTCTTCTGCATGTTGTGGCTCAACACGGCCAGCTGCCGAATAAAGGACAAGCGTGTCCCGCGGCCACCTGCTGAGGATGCACCGTGTCCATGACCAGCACTGTTTGCTGTAGACACAGAGCATGCTTGCCCTCTTTTAGTGGCCTGTGAGCGTCTGCCTCTCCTTGGTGGCCTTCCAGACATGCTGTAAAATTGGATTAGCAAAACCCCGCCTGAAGTTTACTAGAAAAAGTACACCAGGAATGGTCTTCAGTCAGATATAGGCTTGGCTAGACTAGAATGCAGTGGATATATATATGTAGGAGACTGTATATATATTTAATGCACTGCAGATCACTGAATCACCTGCCTGCCTGATATTATATTAGAAAAAGTACACCAGGAACAGCCTGCAGTTAGATATAGCTACACTGGATACAGTGGATATATATATTAAATGCACTGCAGTTCGCTGAATCACCTGCCTGCCTGACAGTATATTAGAAGTACACAAGGAGCGGCCTGCAGTCAGATCTAGCTAAACTGGATACAGTATATATATATATATATATATATATATATATATATATATATATATATTTGTGACAGCAGGCAGGTAAAATCACCAGGTTGCATCCAGAATGGAAGGTATATATGTCCTAGATTCAGGCTTTATGCCGATTTATAGCACTAGGGAGAGTGCTGGGAGTCTTGCAGGGGAAGAGTTAATGAGCCCAGCTGAAGTAAGTGGGCTCATTAGGGCCTCTACAAGAACTCCCAGCATACTAAAGGAGATGCTCCAACCTGGAACCAGATCTGTGTGGATAGTCTGGGGAGTGTGATCTCTGTGCGGTGAGCCAAAGCCTGTGTGGTTATTGCTAAGAACTTCTAAAAGCAGGGAGCTAGGGACTGGGACAGCACAAGGCTGTACCCAGTTGTTAGTTAGGGACACCAACGTGTGAAGTGAGCGGTCAAGTTGACCAGGATTTATTTTCATGTTTCTTTTGTTTTTGCTGTATTTTTTTTGTCTGTATATAGTTCAAATAAACCACACCCTTTTGTTTTCTCCTACCACTGTCTGCTGTGCCTGTTTTGTGTGGTGAACCCATCCAGGGGGTCACACACACCCGCTGCTGAGCTAACCCCCTCACAGTTGGTGGAGAACCAGTGGTAGTTTTTTTAAGGCCAGCATGGAGGAGATACTGAAACAGCTGGCTCTAGCAAATGCCAATCAGCAGCAGGCAAATGCAGGTTTGCAAAAGAGCCTTGTAGCTCAACAACAGACAAATGCAAATTTGCAACAGAGCCTCGCAGCCCAGCAGCAAGCTCCTCAACGGAGCCTTGCAGCCCAGCAGCAAGCTCATCAACAGAGCCTTACAGCCCAGCAGCAGACAAATGCAACTTTGCAACAGAGTCTGGAAGCTCAGCAACAAGCCCAGCAGCAATCTGAGGCCCGCTTCATAGACCTGTTACAGAAGCAAGAACAGAGACTACAGCAACAAATGGAAACGTTAATGCAGCAACGTCCGCAGACCAGTGAGGCAAGTAGTTCGACTAATACTGCGTCCTTTGGGGTGAGTCGTTTATTGCCAAAAATGACTGGAGAGAGAAAAGTGGCCTAAGGAGCAGCGGGCTGGACTGGTGGCTCCTCTGTTAACTTATGAATCGCAGAAAGCTTACTATGACCTAGAGCCTGACCAAGCAAAAGACTATGTGATGCTAAAAACTGAAATATTGGCACGACTGGGTGTCACCCTGGCTGTCCGGGCTCAGCGTGTGCATAACTGGACTTTCCGGCTTGGAAAACCCCCCCAGGTCTCAAATGTATGATCTCATTCACCTGAGCAGGAAGTGGCTACAGCCAGAGACTTTGTCCGCACCAAAGATTGTGGAACGTGTTGTGATGGATCGTTTCTTGAGAGCTCTTCCTACTGCCATTCAAAAGTGGGTAAGCCATGGAGACCCAGAAACGGCCGATAACCTTGTGGATCGTGTAGAGAAGTACTTGGCTACAGAGAACCTGACTGCCTCTTCCAGAGACTCACGGACTTTCCACCCTAAGACCAGATCATCCCAAGAGGTGGGTAAGATGATTCCAAGGGGTGATGGTGGAGATAGTGAGAGGGTGGGAGTTCTACCTAAGGTCTGGCGAGAACAGCCTGGGAAGTCAGGGGCTCAAGAGGCAGCAAAAAGGATTGTTTGCTACCGCTGCCGACAAGAGGGACATATTGTAGCAAATTGCCCAGTTGTGGATGAACCCATGCAATGTGACTTTCTAAGGGACAGACGTCAGTCGCTGTTTGCGACAGTCGCATGCACTGCCATTCAGCGAACTGAGAAACATTTATGCAAAATGTGTATTAATGGTAGAAATGTTGTTGTGTTGCTGGATTCAGGTAGCCTGGTGACACTGATAAAGACTGAATTAGTTACTACAGAGGTCTCTGGGAATAACAAAGTAGCTGTTATTTGTGTGCATGGGGACACCCGAGAGTATCCAGTGACTACAGTGTGTTTTGAGACCCCCAAAGGTACCCTCTCTCATCAGGTGGGGTTAGTGTCTCACTTGCCTCATGATGCCATTGTGGGAAGGGATTTTCCAAAGTTCTGGGAACAATGGGATTATCCTGAGCCCCCCACTGGTGCCCCTATATACCAGTAATGTGATAGCCAGAATTCCTCTGAGAGTGGTGAGGACTCTCCAGAATTCCCCTTGTCGGTATTGGCAGGGGAGACTCGAGAAACTGGGGAGGAGCCAACATCCTCAGACGAAAACATGCCATCTGTGGAGTTTTCTGATCTCGAGGTTTACAAGGAAAATTTTGCCACAGAACAGTTAAAAGACCCCACCCTAATAAAGGCACGGGAAAACGTAGTGGAAATAGATGGCGAGTTAGTGAACCCAGATGAGACCTACACTTACCCATACTTCATCGTGGAAAAGGACCTACTGTATCGGGTGGCTAAAAGGGCAGAAGAAACCATTGAGCAGCTTGTGGTGCCCAAACCTTACAGGAAGTTGGTGTTAGATTTGGCCCATGGGCACATTCTTGGAGGTCATCTGGGGACAAAGAAAACCCGAGAGAGTATTGCAGAGATTCTATTGGCCTGGGGTCATGAAGGAAACAGAAAATTATTGTTCCTCCTGCCCTGTGTGTCAGAGGTCGGCACCGATGCCACACTTCCGTAACCCGCTGGTACCTCTTCCCATCATTGAGGATCGCAATGGATTTGGTAGGTCCGATAATGAAGTCCGCTAGGGGACATCAGTACATTTTGGTTATATTGGACTATGCCACCCGTTATCCAGAAGCGATTCCTCTCCGAAATACCTCGGCCAAAACCATAGCCAAAGAGCTATCTCTTGTTTTTAGCCGTGTGGGTATTTGTAAGGAACTGCTTACAGACCAAGGTACACCCTTTATGTCCCGGGTTATGAAAGAGCTGTGCAAGTTGTTCAAAGTGACACAATTGCGTACATCTGTGTATCACCCCCAAACAGATGGGTTGGTTGAAAGATTCAACAAAACTCTAAAACAAATGTTAAAGAAGGTGGTGGATAAAGATGGAAAGGATTGGGACTGTCTAATTCCCTTTTTAATGTTTGCTATTAGGGAGTTACCCCAATCCTCTACGGGTTTCTCACCCTTTGAGTTACTCTATGGGAGACACCCAAGAGGGCTGTTGGATATCGCCAAGGAAACTGGGGAAAGTGAGAGTTCTCCCCATAGGAGTGTGTTTGAGCATGTCGCCCTGATGCAAGATAGAATTGCACAGGTAATGCCAATCGTAAAGGAACATTTGGCCCAAGCGCAGTTGGCACAGCAGAGAGTGTACAACCATGGAGCCAAGACCCGTACCTTTTCCCCGGGGGATAAGATATTGGTACTTGTCCCTACAGTTGAAAGCAAGTTCCTCGCCAAATGGCAAGGCCCCTACGAGATAATGGAAAAAGTGAGCGAAGTGAATTACAAGGTCAGACAACCAGGAAGGCGAAAGCCCGAACAGATCTATCACATTAATCTGTTGAAAGCCTGGAGGGATAGGGAATCCTTAGTCGCAGAAACGTTTTTACCAGCTCTGTCTGATTGCGTGATTCCTGAGGTTGGAATAGCAGTCACCTTGTCAAACCCCCAACAACAGGAGGTTAAGGAGTTTGTGCTTCGCAACAAGGAGGTTTTCTCTGAGCTGCCGGGACAAACGTATGGGGTAGAACATGATATTACCCCGCCCGGTGAAAGGGTGAAGCTAAAACCCTATCAGATCCCAGAGGCCCGATGGGAGGCAATACGTGGGGAAGTACAGAAAATGCTTAAGTTAGGGGTGATAGAGGAATCCCAAAGTGATTGGTCAAGTCCCATAGTGTTAGTGCCTAAACCAGATGGGAGCTGGCGATTTTGTAACGATTTCCGACAACTGAACAAAGTTACAAAATTTCACACCTACCCCATGCCACGTATAGATAAGTTGGTCGACCGGTTGGGAACAGCCCGATACATGACAACTCTTGATCTCACCAAAGGGTATTGGCAAATTCCCCTGGCCAAGTCGGCCAAGGAGAAAACCGCATTTGTAACCCCAGACGGGGCGTTTCAATATAAAAGAATGCTGTTTGGTTTACAGAATGCGCCGGCAACATTCCAGCAGAAAATGGACCAGATACTGAGGCCCCATCAGAAGTATGCTGCGGCTTACCTAGATGATGTAATTATCTATAGCACAGATTGGGCCTCACATCTGCCAAAAGTGCAAGCAGTCCTAGACTCTATCCGGGAAGCTGGGTTTACGGCCAACCCCAAGAAGTGTACCATTGGACAGGAGGAGGCCAAGTATCTTGGGTACACCATTGGGAGGGGAGTAATAAAACCCCAAGTCAATAAAGTCGAGGCCATACAGAATTGGCCACGTCCCAACAGCAAGAAGCAGGTACGAGCCTTTCTGGGAATCGCTGGTTATTATTGGCGATTCATTCCCCACTTTGCTTCTCAGGCTGTGCCCCTAACCAACCTGACAAAAGGGAAAGAGTCCATCATGGTTAAATGGACCCCAGAGGCAGAGGCAGCATTTCCATTCTTAAAAAAAGCCTTATGTAGCCAGCCAGTGTTGTACTCACTAGACTTCTCTAGGGACTTTGTCGTACAAAGTGATGCATCCGACGTTGGGTTAGGAGCAGTATTGTCCCAGGTCTGGAATGGGGAAGAGCACCCAGTCATTTATCTCAGCAGGAAATTGAAGTCCCATGAGGTAAATTACGCCACGATTGAGAAGGAGTGTTTAGTGGTGAAGTGGGCTCTAGATTCCCTTCGGTACTATCTGCTAGGTAGGCACTTTGACATGATTACTGATCACGCTCCTTTAAAGTGGATGGCTCAAAACAAAGAGACAAATAGAAGAGTAAATAGGTGGTTCCTGGCCCTACAGGAATTCAACTTTACGGTAAAGCATCACCCTGGCGTTCAAATGGGGAATGTGGATGCTTTGTCTCGAGTACATGCATGCCTGATTGCTTGTGTTCCAACCCCAAGGTTAAAACAAGAGGGGGGGGGGTATGTGACAGCAGGCAGGTAAAATCACCAGATTGCATCCAGGATGGAAGGTATATATGTCTTAGATTCAGGCTTTATGCCGATTTATACCACTAGGGAGAGCGCTGGGAGTCTTGCAGGGGAAGAGTTAATGAGCCCAGCTGAAGTAAGTGGGCTCATTAGGGCCTCTACAAGAACTCCCAGCATGCTAAGGGAGATGCTCCAACCTGGAACCAGATCTGTGTGGATAGTCTGGGGAGTGTGATCTCTGTGCAGTGAGCCAAAGCCTGTGGTTATTGCTAAGAACTTCTAAAAGCAGGGAGCTAGGGACTGGGACCTCACAAGGCTGTACCCAGTTGTTAGTTAGGGACACCAACGTGTGTAGTGAGCGGTCAAGTTGACCAGGATTTCTTTTCATGTTTCTTTTGTTTTTGCTGTATTTTTTTGTCTATATATAGTTCAAATAAAACCACACCCTTTTGTTTTCTCCTACCACTGTCTGCTGTGCCTGTTTTGTGTGGTGAACCCATCCAGGGGGTCACACACACCCGCTGCTGAGCTAACCCCCTCACAATATATATATATATATATATATATATATATATATATATATATATATATATATATAAGCCTGGATGTATGTATATATGTATGTATGTATGTATGTGTATATATATATATATATACTAAATACACTGCAGCTCACTGGATAATCTGCCTGTCTGCTCAATCTAAATGACACTTTTTCTTGGTCAACGCCAGCAACACACTACACAGGGCCGACGTGCAGGTGGCCTTATATAGTGTGGGGCGTGGACTTAACCCCTGAGCCACAATTGGCCAAAGGCACCCTGCCTTTGGCCAATTATGGCTCTCTTTGCTGACTTTTCTGTAATTGACCAAAGAATGCAGGTCATAGTGCATGCTTGGCCAATCATCAGACAGCAATGCACTGCGATGTCGCGGTGCATTATGGGGCGTGACGCGCCACTCGAATTTGGCACGTACGCCCCATAATCTTCGTATTTCGGCGAATGATCGAACAGCCAATGTTCGAGTCGAACTCATGTTCGACCCAAACATGAAGCTCATCCCTAGTCTACACTGAACTCCCTTATGTCCTGACTAAACACACAATTCATCCTTACAAGCTACATGTGCTTCTTCTAACCCTGTAAATTTTCTTCACAGGTTAATGTTTCTGTTGTAGGATATAACAAAAACTTGATAACTGGGATTATCCCTATGCTGTTAATTAGAATACAATAGCTGAAAAGGTTTATTTAACCACATCTCATAAAACCACATTCACATTTAGCTAACATAATTCTTTGCTCATGTTTTATGCTCAGCAATTTATATTTGCCTTAGACCCTTTGTTCTGTTGAGCCGCCACAGGGAAAGAGGAACACTTATACATTTAGTAGAATACATGCATTATGTAGAGTTTTAACTGATCCCTTTACAGTCTGGAAAGCCAGTCTGAACAGTATTGATGGGATGCATTATTCTAAAGTTTGTATATTGTAAAATAGTTTAAAAGTCTCCATCTGAATGTTCCATTTTAAACATCCAGCTTAAAAACTGTGTGCGTGATGAATACAATAACAATGAAGACTTATCAAAACAGTTTGTAGGTTTTTAAAAGGCTATGTTAAGTTGCCACATAATAAAAAACCTATAAATATTACAAGGCCCCAGAAGTATTCAGTTATCTTGACAAAGTGTGGATCTGAAATCGGTGAGTGTGAAGATTATAAAACTTTAATTCACAGCTGTGTGTCAAGTTATATTTTCTTTCCTGACACAGGCTCCCAGGCCAAAAGAAGCAGTAACTGTATCACTGCCGAGGACTCATGTTAGGCAGATGACTGTTGCTATTGTATAAACATGTCATGGGAGTTATTACCTTACTGAGCAGAGTAACATGGAATGTCTAGACAAAAAACATCCAGAGCTCAGGAGAAGTTCCTTCTTCGGCAATAACAAAATCTATCTTTTCTGTGGTTGTTTGGATATTTGATAAGCAATGGGCCACATGTTGCTCATAAAGGGGGATGTGTTTGACATTAGTTAAAATTGTAACCCTAATGCATTGTATTTTTAGACTGATCTTCTTTACAAGATACCATCAGCACTGAAGGAAAACTTGGATAAGACAGTTTGCTAAGTAGAGATTTCTAATGAAGAAACTAATCTCTGGTGTACGTGTTGCAGTATTTTTTTTTTTAAATGTGTGCAGGACATCCTATACCTTTATCATCTATTTGGAGGAGAAAACCATTACCGTATATACTCGAGTATAAGCCGAGATTTTCAGCACATTTTTTTGGGCTGAAAGTGCCCCCCTCGGCTTATACTCGAGTCAGTGTACCTGAAAAATATTGAGAGGCTGCGGGCGTCCATCGTTTAAATCTTGCGGTCTCCTCCTGGTCCCTTCCGTGATAGGCGGAACTGTCTGCTGAGAATCGCCTATCACGAGAGTTCTCTCATCCTCACCCATCCCAGCATACACTGTGTTCAGTGTTCCGCCAAACACAGACGCCTTTTCATCCTCGGACAAGAGGACGCCCGTGATTGGCGGAACACTGAACACAGTGTCTGCTTGGAAACTGAGGATGAGAAAACGTTCGTGATAGGCGGAACTGTGTCTGCTTAGAAACGCTTATCATGGAAGGGACCAGGAAGAGACCGAGTTTTAAACAATGAATGGACGCCCGCAGCCTCTCAATTTCAGGTACAATTTAAATATTAGGGGCACAGTGAGGATGGGCACAGTGAGGATGGGCACAGTAAGGATGGGCACAGTAAGGTGGCAATGGACAGAGTGAGGTTGGGCACAGTGACAATTGGCTTAGTGAGGCTGCAATGGGCACAGTGAGGCATGCAAATGGGCATTGCTGACCCTCTTCTACTTACAGTAGCTGCTGCATTCTCACCCTCGGCTTATACTCGAGTCAGTAAGTTTTCCCAGTTTTTTGTGGTAACATTAGGTACCTCGGCTTATACTCAGGTCGGCTTATACTCAAGTATATACAGTATGTGGATTAACACATTTTCCTACTATGGCTATGGTCCTAAAATATTTATCTCTATGTATGTGTAATTAGAATAATATACTGTATAACAAAATGTATTTCAAATGTAAGGTCTATTTTGCATGCGTCGTTGTCTATGGGCTTATGTAAAATGTATTTGAGATCAGGTGACAGATATAATCTGTGGATCTGTGAATGTCTTGGTATAACAAGATGGCTAAAAAAAACTAAACTCTAGCAGTTTTTGCAATTTTTTTTTTTTTTTTTTTACCAGTGCTGACAAAATAAAGGTAGAGAAGAAAATTTGTGGAACAAAGAGGAGAGGAACCCTTATCCTGATGATCACTTTCAAAATCCGTGAAAAATGATCTTATTATTGAAACTTATTGCATCAGATTTTTCTCATATAGGGAAACACACTCTCTCTTGGATGGGGAGACCAGCCGCTTTTAAAATGCTAACCTTACCCAAATTGCTGTATTGTTTTTGCACAATCCCCAAGTACCAAGATGTTTTTTTTGCACTATAGATGCAGCCATTAGGCATTTTTATATGGCAAAGTAAAAAAAACTTCCATAACGTACTCTACTTTAAGTAAATATAAATCCAGGGGAGGAATAGGACTTCCAAATCTTCCCAATTTTTACTATTCTGCTCTATTAGACCAAATTAAAGCATTGCTAATTCCCTTAGATAAAAAATGGGTGAATATAGAATGTGCCATGATCGTGAATCACGACCTAAAGTCATTACTGCTGGCTGGAGTGATTTCTACCCCTAGCTCTAATATCCCCCTTCCCCCTATTCTAGCTTCTATGGAGGCATGGAAAGCTCTATTGAAACACCCCAACCCCAATCACCCTCTTGTATACCTAGGCATACCACTAAGAGTCTACGAGCACCTCCTCCCTTAATTAAACATTTCTCAGTGGTTACAGAGGGGATTTACCACCTATAAAGATCTTATAGAACAACCAACAGAAAAACTGGAATTCTCCCTCCTTCGACTATGCAATTTCCAACATACACTTCCCTCTTCAAGTACTGCCATAGATGCCATACTCTGGCAATATTTAAATAAACAAGAACTTGGCAAAGGGGTATATCATGGTTCTACAATTACCTCCAGAACTCAGAACCTTTCACAAAATCACCTCAGATGCTTTGTTCTCACTAAAAGAATGGCAACATGCTTTGGTTAATAACATTTATCCCATTGAGTAAACCATTGGGACAATGCATAAAAAATTCTATTTAGAACCTCACACCATATAAACTATCTAAATGCCACTCTGAGTTGTCCCCCTTGTGTTGGAGACAATGTAGCAGTGTAGGTAACCTAATACACATCATGTGGACCTGCAAATCCATTAAGAGTTCCTGGAACTCAGTTTTGTCCCTTATCTCACAATTCACAGGTATCCTTACCAACCCAACCCACCACCTGGCTCTGTTAAGCCTGACAATAGAATCCTTCCCCATACAGTATAAGATGGTAGTGTCCCATATTCTCATTGCAGCAAGGCTAACTACAGCCTCATACACACGATCGGATTATCCAACGGGAAATGTGTGATGACATGCTTTAAAATTGTCTGCCAACAATTGTGTGTTGTCGGATTTTCCGATCGTGTGTACACAAGTCCATCAGACAAAAATCCAAAGTACGAATACGAATGCTCAGAAGCAATACTCACCATAACACAACATTAGCAGAAGTTGCCCAAAAGGTGGCGCTAAGGAGCTGAAAAAACACATAGTTTCGTGTTTATTGGCCGACAATTCTTTGCTGTTTGTATGCAATACAATTTCCTGGCCAACGCCCTTCTACGCTTTGTCTGCAGAAAATCCGATCGTATGTATGAGGCTTGTCACTTCTGCTTGGAAAACAGCAAACGCATTAAATGTATCTGAAGTCATTAGAAGGGTTAATTCTCACTACTACTATGAGAAATTTCTAGCAATTAACAACCAAGGCTTAAAACGTTTTCAATGTAAATGGAAAATGTGGGACTCTATTTTCAATTTATCAGAATTATAATTCTGAGAATGTTTACGGCTCTGAAGTTACTGAATTACTAAACTTAATCTTAAAGATGGTGCAAACAACATTAAGTAAAAAATTGTGTACTTAAGTGCTGATGTGAGCCAAAAATATTAAAAAGATAAATAAATGATTAAGGCTGCAGCTATTTCAAAAGTGTACTGATATCACCATTAGGGATGAGCCGAACACCCCTCTGTTCGGTTCGCCCCAGAACCTGCGAACAGATCTAAAGTTTGTGTGAACTTTAGGCCTCATGCCCACGGACGTTTTTACAGCCGCGTTTTTGAGCGTTTTTACAGCTTAAAAACGCCTGTCCATGTTAGTCTATAGCTTCATGCCCACCTAGACGTTTTTGAGCTGAAAATAGCATAGGTGTTTTTAAGCTGTAAAAAAAACCCAGGACCAGTGCGTTCCTCAGCGTCGGAGTTAGGCAGAAAAAAACGCGAGCGTCAAACGTTTTTTAGCTCCGAGTTTTTTTTATTTATTTTTTCTTAAAAAAAAAAAAATTACAATAACATGGACAGGCGTTTTTAAGCTGTAAAAAACGCAGCTGTAAAAACGTCAGTGGGCATGAAGCCTTATGCCGCGTACACACGATCATTATTCACGGCGGTTAAAAAAACGCCGTGAATAATGTCATTTAAAACGGGGGAACAGCTTGTTCCCCACACACGGTCGTTTTTCACGTCATTTTTTCTCTTGACGAGAAAAACGACCGTCTGTAGGCTCCGCGGCAGTGTTTCCCTATGGGAAACACTGCCGTGGAAAACATGTCGAAAAAAACGACGAGAAAAATTAGAACATGTTCTAATTTTTCTCGTCGTTTTTAATGCCGTTTTTCTCGTCGAAAAAAACGACAGAAAGCCCACAGACTATCGTTTTTCTCGTCGAATGGGAAAAATGTCGTTTTTTTCGACGAGAAAAACGGCCGTGTGTACGCGGCATTAGAACCCTATTAAATACAATGGACTCGAACGTTCAAAATCAAAAGTGCTAATTATAAAGGCTAATATGCAAGTTATTGTCCTAAAAAGGGTTTGGGGACCCGGGTCCTGCCCTAGGGGACATGTATCAATGCAAAAAAAAGTTTTAAAAACAACAGTTTTTTCAGGAGCAGTGATTTTAATAATGCTTAAAGTGAAACAATAAAAGTGAAATATTCCTTTAAATGTCATATCTGGGGGGGGGGGGTGTATAGTATGCCTGTAAAGCAGCGCTTGTTTCCCTTGCTTAGAACTGTCCCTGCACAAAATGTAATTTCTGAAGAAAAAAAAGCCATTTAAAACCACTCGCGGCTATAATGAATTTTCGGCTCCCGGCAATACAGAGAAAAGTCATTGATAAAAAAAAAAAAAATGCGTGGGGGTCCCCCCAAATTCAATTACCAGGCCCTTCAGGTCTGGTATGGATATTAAGGGGAACCCTGCATCAAATAAAAAAAAAATGACGTGGGATTCCCCCCAAATATCCATACTAGACCCTTCAGGTCTGGTATGGATTTTAAGGGGAACTCCACCACAAATTGAAAAAAAATTGGCGTGGAGTTATCCCAAAAATCCATACCAGACCCTTTATCCAAGCACGCAACCTGTGAGGCCGCAGGAAAAGAGGGGGGGACGAGAGAGCGCCCCCCTTCTGAACCGTACCAGGCCACATGCCCTCAACATGGGGAGGATGTCCCCATGTTGATGGGGACAAGGGCCTCATCCCCACAACCCTTGCCCGGTGGTTGTGGGGGTTTGCGGGCAGGGGGCTTATCGGAATCTGGAAGACCCCTTTAACAAAGGGGACCACCAGATCCCGCCCCCCCTATGTGAATTGGTAAGGGGTACGTTGTACCCCTACCATTTCACGAAGAAAGTGTAAAAAAAAAATAAAAAAAACACACAGACACCTTGGAAAAGTCCTTTATTAAAAATAAAAAAAAATTTAAATAAAAAACCCATTCCAGCGATGTAATCCAGTGTCCCGCCGCCATCTGCAGTCTCCACTCCACATGAAACGTCATTGGCTGAGCGGACCTACACTGTGGAGGAAGTTCCCCATCAGGTCCGCTCAGCCAATGATGTAGGCGGGGTCTGAGGTACGAGGGGGCGGGGGTGCCCTCGTATCTTAGCCCTCGCCTACGTCATTGGCTGAGCGGACCTGATGGGGAACTTCCTCCGCAGTGTACAAAATGAATAGACCCGCCCCTTCTCACGTTCCCCATCAGGTCCACTCAGCCAATGACGTAGGTGTAAGGCTGAGCGGACCTGATGGGGAAAGTGATAAGGGGTGGGTCTATTCATGTTTTTAACTGCGGAGGAAGTTCCCCATCAGGTCCGCTCAGCCAATGATGTAGGCGGGGTCTAAGATATGAGGGCGCCCCCTCGTACCTCCCTATAACCAGAGGGGTTTACTGCCCAAACCTGTTTCTTGGTTTTTTCCTTTTTCCTTATTTTATACGTCCATTTATGCGGATGGTCTTGGATGTTTCCTCCTAGGTTAGTGACATATATGCGATGGATATCAACTTTTACTCTATATATTAATATCACTTGGCCCCTGTTCCCGTCAACCCCTTCCCCCTTCCCTACCCTTTCCCCCCTCCCCCCCTCCCTTGATATGGCCGAATAAAAGGATACTTGTTTGATATAGTTTCTATGATTACTTTAGACTATTTCCTCCTGGGTGTCTGCGTCTCTGGTGGGGTTCCATGTCCCTGGTGGCGCCCCTGGATTGGTGATCCATCGGTCCACATCTTGGCCCATTGGCCCAGCTCCCATGGTGAGAATATGGATGCAGTCTGGCTTTATGGTTCAAGCAATGCCTGTGTTTTTCCACTGTGAAATGTTATTATATATATATCCACAATTTTTCTATTTTATACTCATGTTTTTTCTTATTTATAGTCACGTGGCAATTCTTTTGTATATCTACTGAAAATAGTACTTATATTCAGCTCCTGAAGAAGCGGATTCTTTTTGGAATCACAAACGCGAAACATGTTGAGCACTGTTTATTATGTAACTATATCTATATGATTTCCCATTGGTTGCAATGGTATGATTCAACAATTGTCACAAACTACCCCCTTTTTCTATAAATATGTACATGGAAAAAATCTACTCTCTATACATCTTTGTAAATAAAAACCTTTTGAATTTATATCTTTGACTGTCTATCAGTTTACCTATGGTGCCAATATAGTCCACCCAAGCCTCTTCCTTTCTTATACAACTATTTCATTGTACGAACGAAACAGAGCAATAAAGGATGTCTATGACCCCATATTTGTTAAACGCTTGTAAATCTTTAATTCCACCTGTTGTGGAAAATTTTATGAAGATGTATTTAATATGTATTGTCATAGTGTCACCCCGTGTTAGTACTTCCGCAACCGGCTCTAAAGAGCTGATTGGGGCAGTCTGAGACTGGTTGAATCCCGTCTGGTAGTGGAAAACGTCTGAGGTTGGAATGTGATGTTTGCAGCGTGGGGATATGTCTGCCGACGAGGGGCCCTCTGTGCATTAGCATGGACGATCGTTGAGGAGGGGGAATGCTCGCTCTGCAACAACATCATTGGTTATAGGCAGGTGTGCGCTCTTGTCTCGGCTGTGTCTGATCAGCATTGGTCCGGATTCGTAGCGCACGGCTGCAGATAGCCTCCCTATGCACAAGCAATAATAGTATAATCTGAATATGCGTTATTCTATGGAATAGCGTAGAATAAGGATTCCTATCAGCGGTAATATGAGAGCTTGCGAGCGTTTTCAGAGTCAGGGAAAGCGTCCATGTTTTAAAGCAATATGGCTTTGTTTGCTGGGAGCATACATGCTTTCCCTGCCCGGACACGCCCATAAGACTTTAGCCATCATGTTGTTGAATATGTTGTTGTATTATTGTGTTATTTAGTATTGGTATTATATTGTATGTATTTAAATATCCCTGTTGGAAGGGTTATCATGTATTGTCACATCCTGTGTTGCCAAATCCATATATGAGCATTTGCTGTGTGGAGCCCACATGCTGTGACATCACTTCCCATGGAGGAGGTCACATGCTGTGACATCACTTCCTATGAAGGAGGTCACATGCTGCAGCGAATCACCTCCTGTGGGTAAGTTCTTTTGTGATAATAAAAGGATGCTGTTAGGGCGTTGGTGACCAGTCTTTGCTGGGAGGCCTGGATGATGAGACCTGTCAGGTGATTCTTCTTGATTTGTATGAATGGGGATCGAATGGAAGGTGAGTGAATTTTAGCTTAAGAAGCATTATTACATTAAGATGAAATCTGTGATTATGAGCACAAGGAGAAATGGCTGTGTGCTCTGCCAAACTTTGCTGACACACCATACTGCGGAAAAGTTTAATACCTACTATCCCACAGTGGCTACGAAGGGTTGACGAGCTCCGTCTAATGGAAGAAATAACCTGTAGAAATAAAGGGCTTACCAGGAAATATATTAAGACATGGGCAAAATGGTTTGAATTAAGGAAACTAAACTATATTATGAAATAATATCCGACCCTGATGGTAAATCAGAGTATGACTTATTAATTAATAATAATTAACCTTATAGTTTCTGTACTTCCCTGATAGTTCTATATATTTACATTTGTCGTAGGTTCCCCTTCACAACCTCCCCCTTTTTCTTCCTTTGGAATTTTTTTCCCTTTTTATTTTTTATTTTTTCTTCTTTCTATTTCTTTTTTTCTCTTTCTTTTTTCTTTTTATGGTTCCCGCCCCCCTCCCTCTATTTCGCTATTGGAGGGGAGAGGATGGGAACTGATAAAATAAATTGCATCGTAAATGTATATGTTTCAAGACAATGTTTTGAATTTTCTGAAATGTGGAAAATAATAATAAAATAGTTGTCCTGTGGATAGATTCTCCCAAAAAATAAAAAATAAATAGTTCAGAAATACAAAAGGATAAGGTCTGATTTCCTTTTTCTTTTTTTTCTGACCTAAACATAACAAATCGTGATAGTCTGATTTCTCTGTCAAATAAAGTAAATTACTTTGTGGCTTTATTTTTAACTCTAATAGGCTTAGCATAATCATATTACGGTATCAAATTAGTAAACGGCTGCTTGTACAAATACAAAAAAAAAGTAGTAATGGGTGTTACATGAAACATGGTCACAAAGGTGGACTAATTTCACCTCTGCATGCATTGAAAAGCAATATCACGTTAAAGGTACTCTGTGCTTTGGAAAGTATGGGAGCTACCATTTTGTACCTCTCCTTCAAGAATATTAGTTCCTTTGCCTAGGCTGGTGTTTTGACTACATTTTCTTTTCTGGGTGTCTGTGAGACACAGTGGGTCTGTAACTCAAAAGTATTGAAGCCAAACACAGCGAGGCAACTCAAAATAAGGCCAGCAATAACAGCCCCCATACTTTACTCATGACAGAGTAATTTTACGGCCTGCTACCCCATAAGCTTCTACTTTATTTTCCTTTTGCTCGCTGGGCACTCTGTTCAGCCCCCAGAAACAAATACCAGTTATTTTCAGGTATGGAGAAGCAAGTCACTTACTATTTTGATAGCGGTAATTGGTGCAGTTTTGTCACATGGGGTGAGGAGACAGTCAGCCCAATGTAACCTCTGATAAGAGATCTGATAGAGCTTACACAACAGAGTAGTGGGGGAGGGAAGGAAAAACAAGTATGTGCTATTGGGTAAAAAGGTAAGGAAAACAGAGGCTGGTATCTAATAATAAGGTGGCCAAACTGGAACATAAAATACATTTCATCTATGCTTGTACTGAGGACATGTAGCACAGCATATACAAGAATTTGTGTGGTTTTGATTAATTCAGATTTTTTATGAGACGTTTATAGCTGTTAGCAGCCACTTTCTACAGCCAGAATTTTCATTTTGGTTTTCTCATATACAGTAAAATTAAAACATTTTTATATAAATGAATCATTCATAATGATCAACCAAACAGCACTTGGTTGATGTTAAACTTCCATTTTGTTTTATTTTTCTTTTCTTATTTCTGCAGACGTTTATGTCTTGACTCCAGTAAAAGGCCACTTAAGGCCAAAATAATCAGAAATATTTGAAATGGGGTTGATGAAAGTTGACCTGATTATAGTGATATCAAACTTTATATTGCAGTTAAATATAGTCCAAATACTATGTGGATGAAACACTGAAAGAAAAATAGAATTGAATGTAATTAGGACCTCTCTAGAACAAGGAGAAGTAACTTTTGCATGCATATGGGAAATGATTGCCATTTGAACATTGTAGATGTGCAGAAAGCCTGTGCATAGATTCTATCTTCAGTGTTAGAAAAGGGGGACTCCAAGTGAACCATGTAATAAGATTTCAGCTTAATAAAATGTATTGGCTTCTGTCCCACTTTTGCCTGGCTTTCTTTTGTGGCTGTGGAGAAATGTTGGAGGCTGCATGTATTATTGTGCATTGAATTGGAAAATAAGAGTCACATTGTAACTGTGTGATGTCTGCATCCATTGTTTAGCTTACTGGATATTTTAAGTGTGTATTGTACGGCTAGACCTGTGCAGTGCTGGAACAGAATAGCTTGTGCACCAAGGGATTCTCACAGTAACAATGGCCAGGACAATAACATTCTACCTTTTGCTATATTTCATTCCTTCAATGAGTGAAAACTTTGCAACTATCTATTGACCTCTTTTGACTGTGTCAGTATTTTATTGTACATAAGCAAAAAGGTTAAGAATATGATGAGAAGTAACATCTATTGCTATCCTCTTTTTATAAAGAAACAACAATGTATAACAATTTCATTCTTACTCCTATTCTGTTAATTTTGAGAACCATTCATTTACATCATACAGACAGTTTTTTGGTAGACAGATCAGCTCCTATCTAGCTCTATGAAGCTTATGGGGCCAAAATGAGAAGGCATATGTCAGATCAAGTGGAGGAGCTCTACTGTCATGATCAGGGGTCAGGCTCAAAGACCAATTGCTATAGCAGGAGCGGGACTACCACTGACCCGCAGCATAGGTACAAAGGCAGTCATCCTGACGGATGATGCAGGCTCATCTGAGGTGCGGAGTCTATATACTAACTGGTGTTAACCAGAGCTCCTGATGGTGGAGATGGATTTTGCTGCATGTTAGTACCAGGATGCGGTCCTTGGGATCGCCCCACCAGGAGGTGAGCAAGCTGGGGTCCAGTAGTGGATAAGCAGGTAGGGATCAAACGGGTATCTTTAGATTGCATACCCCCCAGGTAAATCCCATAACCCCCCCCCCCCCCCACACACACACACACACACACACAATTTGCTTATTAATGTTCCCCAGCAGAATGCCCCAACGCTTTGTGCAACTTCTGGATGTCAATCCTGACCACTGACAACTTGGTTCTCTGACAATTGGGAACCAGTCAAGATGGTTCTTTGATCATAAGTTCCCTATATCAGCTATATCCTAATGATTACATGAAGTCTGAAGACTTCATTATAAAAAAAAATAGTTTAGTATTAAAAATACATCAGAAAGCCATCATGGCTAACTACTGTATAAATATTCTAAATGCTCTAACTACTGGAAAATAGCACAACAATTACACCTTAGGTGGTACTACACACCATACATGCATGCCATATTGTCCAACTCGACATCCAAGCTCTGCTGGAGAGGATGGGAAAGTGGGTACTTTAACACACATGACATGGACTTGTTTACACATATACAGCTTTTGGAAGGCATTTTTTTTTTATCTCTATGGTGACTGCTACATCACCAAAGCACATATAGAGCAAGCGATCCTTGGAATCAATATAGAGAAACCCCCAACATAATTAGGACACGTGACTATGCACATACTGTTTGCTACTCGTTTATTCTTGATGAAAAAATGGAAATCAATTAAAGTTACAAAAAAAAAAAGGTCATTAGTCATGTTGATCTGGTCTACGGATATGAACAATCAATGCTTACAAAGAAGGGAGAGCTGTACAATTTTATCAAAACTGGGAACTATGGTGTATATGTAGAAACAACTATATAACCCCCTCCCATATGGAGAGCACCTCAGTTTTGTAGCAATGCAATAAGTGTCCCAACGTATAATCCCGAAGAGGGGCGGGAGCTCTGTGTCCCGTGATGTACTCTCAAGAAAAGGATTTTACAGTTAAGCTGTTTTAAAAAATCTTATTTTCTTGATCATACATCACGGGACACAGAGACTTAGATAATTACTTAGTGGGATGTCCCATAGCAATGCCCACATTGAGGGGAGGGAGACACAGATCATAAAACACAGACCGCCATCGGGGAAGAGGATCTACACTGCTGACTGCAGTACACTGCACCCGAAGGCGGCATCCTCATGTCCTCTCACATCCACTTGGTAAAATTTAGTGAATGTATAGACCGAAGACCAAGTAGCAGCCTTGCAAATCTGAGCCATGGAGGCCTGGTGATGCACTGCCCATGAAGCACTAATTGCTCTAGTCGAGTGTGCTTTAAACTGAAAAGGTGGAATCTCTTTTTCCGAAGCATAGGCCTGAATAATGACTTGTCCAATCCACCTTGAAATAGTGGACTTTGACACTGCCTGGCCCCTCCTCGGGCCCTCTGGCAGAATAAATAGACAATCAGTCTTTCGTATGTGAGCCGTAGCTTGCAGATAAAATTTTACAGCTCTTACAACATCTAAAGAGTGTATTTTCTCTTCTTCCGCGAACTGCGGATCTGTAAAAAAGGATGGTAGGACTACATCTTGATTCAGATGGAATCCTGAAACCACTTTTGGTAAAAAAAGCTGGGTGAGGTCGCAACATCACCCTGTCTTCATGAATAATCAAATATGGCTCCCTACAAGAAATAGCTGCCAACTCCGATACCCTCCTTGCTGAGGATATGGCTACAAGAAAGACAAGTTTCTTTGTCAAAAGAACTAAAGAAGCATGGTGCAATGGTTCAAAATGTTGTTTTTGTAAAACAGATAAAACTAAATTTAAGTCCCACGGGCACACAGGAGGCTTAACTGGCGGATTCAAGTGCAGCGCTCCCTGGACAAAGGCCCGGATCAGGGAATGAGAGGCAAGCGGTCTCTGAAAGAATGCCGACAAGGCTGAGATCTGGCCCTTGATAGAACTCAAGGCCAGCTTAATTTCTACGCCTAACTGAAGAAAGGCAATGGCATACCTTCTAGAATGCCACCTACTGGATTCACACTAGGAAACATATGCCTTCCAGATTCTGTAGTAGATGAGCCTGGAGGCCGGCTTCCTAGCGTTAACCAGAGTGGATAGGACTGGGTCCGAGAGCCCACGATTCTTCAGAATGTGGGTCTCAACAGCCAAACCGTAAAATTCAGACTCTGTAAGGCAGGATGGAATATTGGACCCTGTGAGAGCAGATCTGAGCGGAGCGGAAGAACCCAAGGGTTCCCCTCTGCCATCTTCACGATCTCCGCATACCAGGATCGCCTGGGCCAACCCGGGGCTACCAGAATCACCGGCTTTCCTTCTCTCTCGACTCTCCGAAGGAATCATGAGAGAAGCGGAACTGGAGGGAACGCATAAATCAGAGAATACTGATCCCATGGAATTGTTAAGGCATCCGACCCTTGTGCCAACGGATCTCTTATCCAGCTTTGTGTTGAACCTGGAGGCCAACAGGTCTACATCCGGGGTACCCCATTTCCGGCATATGGACTGAAATATGTTGGGGTGTAGAGACCATTTTCCTGGACTCAGCTGCTGGCAGCTTAGAAAATCCGCCTGCCATTTCTACCCCTGGAATGAAGACCGCAGACAGACAGGGAACATGCATTTCTGACCAAGAAAAAATGTGATTCACCTCTTTTTGGGCATCCAGACTTCTGGTGCCTCCTTGGTGATTGATATAATCCACTGCTGTGGCATTGTCCGACTGTATCCGGACAGGACAACCCTGCAACCTGTAAGTCCAGACCCTGAGGGCCAGACGAATTGCCTGCATCTCCAGAATGTTAATGGGCAAGAGCTCTTTGGCTCTGGACCATTTTCCCTGTGCAGAAGCTTCTTCCAGAACTGCCCCCCAGCCTATAAGGCTGGCGTCTGTGGTTACGATCTTTCAAGTAACTGGGAAAAAGGATTTTCCCCTTAACAGATTCTGAGGTAGCAAACACCAATTGAGGCTCTGCTGAACCCGCGGTGACAGGTGCATTGGAAGGTCTAAGGCTTGGACTTTTCTGTTCCAGGCAGACAGGATGCTGCTCTGCAAGGTCTTGAGTGAAACTGGGCGTAAGGAATGGCCTCGAATGAGGCTACCATTTTTCCTAATAACCTCATGCATAGACGAATGGAAGGATTTTTCCTTGCTGTGATCATACGGACCAAATCCTTTATGGCTTTGGACTTTGACCCTGGTAAAAATACCCTGCTTTGGATTGTGTCTATGACCATGCCCAAATGCTCCAGCCTTCTTTGGGGCCGTAAGGAGGATTTTCCTAGATTGAGGACCCAGCCTAGGTACTCTAATTACTCCACTGTGCTGCGCACATTGCGGTCTAGGCGTGCTACAGACTGATCTATGAGCAGCAGATCATCCAGATAAGCTGTTACTGCTATGCCCTGTGCCCTTTGCTTCGGCAGGGGCGGGGCTAGCACCTTTGTGAACACTCGAGGTGCGGTAGCCAGACCGAATGGTACGGACACAAATTGAAAGTGGCGCTGATCCACCGCAAACCTTAGAAACTTTTGGTGAGCGGGGAATATTGGCACATGTAGATATGCATCTCTGATGTCTATTGATGCCAGGAATTCTCCTCCCTAAAGGGTGGAGACTACTGAACGGACAGACTCCATGA
Source organism: Rana muscosa (assembly GCA_029206835.1). NCBI lineage: Eukaryota > Metazoa > Chordata > Amphibia > Anura > Ranidae > Rana > Rana muscosa. The sequence continues at coordinate 431,238,328 of CM055117.1, forward strand.
GGAAGGAGCAAATGTTCAGAAACTGATTCAGGTCTTTCAGATCCAGAATAGGTCTGACATCCCTGTTTGGTTTTGGAACCGTAAAGAGGTTTGAGTAGAACCCTGAGCCTTGCTCCTCTGGGGCTACTTCTATGATTACCCCTTGGGCCAACAGGTGCTCCAAGGCCAAAGGTAAAGGTCTCCTCTTTTCTGGATTTTTGGAGATTCTTGATCTCAGAAAACGTGATGTTGGAAGTTCTCAGAACTCTAGCTCAGTGTTTCTCAACTCCAGTCCTCAAGGCGCCCCAACAGGTCATGTTTTCAGGATTTCCCTCAGATGAAACAGCTGTGGTAATTACAAGGCAGTGAAACTGATCAAATCACCTGTGCAAAATAATGGAAAGCCTGAAAACATGACCTGTTGGGGTGCCTTGAGGACTGGAGTTGAGAAACCCTGCTCTAGCTTGTAGCCTAAAGATACCGTGGAGATGACCCATTTGTCCTGAACCTCTTCCCGCCAGGCGTCTGCAAACCCCACTCAGCCAAGTGGGGGCGCCCCTTCATAGGGAAGTTTTGGGGTTCTGCTTAGTAGATCTTGAACCCCAAGATCTTTCTGCCCTTGGGCTTTTCTCTGGGCCTTTCCCCTAGTATTGGACTGGAGAGGCCATCGCCACTGCCTGGAAGTCGAAGTTCCAGGGGCTGGGGAAAGAGAATGTTTAAATGAGGGACGTTTACACTTCTTCTTAACCGGTAACAACGTGGATTTGCCTCCGGTAATCTTTTGGATATATTTGTCCAAATCATCCCCAAACAGGCATTCCCCATAAAATGGGAACACTGCCAAGTATCTTTTACAAGAAACCTTGGCTTCCCAATGCTTTAGCCAAAGGGACCTACGCATGTGTACCAGCAGGAGATTTAGGCGGGATGCTTGCTGAACAGAGTCCATAATCGCATCAACCGCAAAACACAGGGCCTTATTAAGGTCTGCATAAACCTCAACTTCCTCTGCAGGGAAGAGGTTAACCACTAGGGATGAGCTTCGAGTTCGAGTCAAACTCATGTTCAACTCGAACATTGCCTGTTCGCCCGTTCGCCGAACAGCGAACAATTTGTGGTGTTCGGTGCAAATTCAAAAAGTCTATGGGAGAAATCTAAAGTGCTAATTATAAAGGCTTATATGCAATTTATTGTCCTAAAAAGTGTTTGGGGACCCGGGTCCTGCCCCAGGGGACATGTATCAATGCAAAAAAAAGTTTTAAAAAACGTCAGTTTTTTTGGGAGCAGTGATTTTAATAATGCTTAAAGTGAAACAATAAAAGTGAAATATTCCTTTAAATTTCGTACCTGGGGGGTGTGTATAATATGCATGTAAAGTGGTGCATGTTTCCCGTGCTTAGAACTGTCCCTGCACAAAATGTAATTTCTGAAGGAAAAAAAGTCATTTAAAACTCACTCACGGCTATTAATGAATTGTCGGCTCCCGGCAATACATAGAAAAGTCATTGATAAAAAAAAAAAAAAAACGTGAGGATCCCCCCAAATTCAATTACCAGGCCCTTCAGGTCTGGTATAAATATTAAGGGGAACCCCGCCGCAAATTAAAAAAAAAATGCGCGCGGTTCCCCCCAAATATCTGTACCAGGCCCTACAGGTCTGGCATGGATTTTAAGGGGAACTCCAACCCAAATAAAAAAAAATGGCGTGGATTCCCCCCAAAAATCCATACCAGACCCTTATCCGAGCATGCAACCTGCCTGGCCGCAGGAAAAGAGGGGGGGACGAGAGAGCGCCCCCTCCTGAACCGTACCAGGCCACATGCCCTCAACATGGGGAGGATGTCCCCATGTTGATGGGGACAAGGGCCTCATCCCCACAACCCTTGCCCGGTGGTTGTGGGGGTCTGCGGGCAGGGGGCTTATCGGAATCTGGAAGACCCCTTTAACAAAGGGGACCCCCAGATCCCGCCCCCCCTATGTGAATTGGTAAGGGGTACATTGTACCCTTACCATTTCACAAAGAAAGTGTAAAAAAAAACACAAACACCTTGGAAAAATCCTTTATTAAAAAAAAACATTCCAGCGATGAAATCCAGTGTCCCGCGGCGATCCGATGTCCATCGCTGTCCGTCATTGGCTGAGCCTGAGCGGACCTGATGGGGAACTTCCTCCGCAGTCTATTAAATGTATAGACCCGCCCCTTCTAAAGTTCCCCATCAGGTCTGCTCAGCCAATGACTAGGTGTAAGGCTAAGCGGACCAGATGCGGAACGTGAGAAGGGGCTGGTCTATTCATGTATTACACAGTGGAGGAAGTTCCCCATCAGGTCCGCTCAGGCCAATGACGTAGGCGGGGTCTGACATACGAGGGGGCGGACCTGATGGGGAACTTCCTTCACTGTGTAATACATGAATAGACCCGCCCCTTCTCATGTTCAGCATCTGGTCCGCTTAGCCTTACACCTAGTCACTGGCTGAGCGGACCTGATGGGGAAGTTTAGAATAGGCCGGTCTATTCATGTATTACACAGTGAAGGAAGTTCCCCATCAGGTCCGCCCCCTCGTATGTCAGACCCCGCCTACGTCATTGGCATGAGCAGACCTGATGGGGAACTTCCTTCACTGTGTAATACATGAATAGACCCGCCCCTTCTCACATTCCGCATCTGGTCCACTTAGCCTTACACCTAGTCATTGGCTGAGCGGACCTGATGGGGAACTTTAGAAGGGGCGGGTCTATACATTTAATAGACTGTGGAGGAAGTTCCTCATCAGGTCCGCTCAGGCTCAGCCAATGATGGACAGCACTGGACATCGGATCGCTGCAGGACACTGGATTTCATCGGTAGAATGTTTTTATTTTTATTTATTTTTTTAATAAAGGACTTTTCTAAGCTGTTTGTGTGTTTTTTTTTGTTTTTTTTTTACACTTTCGTCGTGAAATGGTAGGGGTACAATGTACCCCTTACCAATTCACATGGGGGGCGGGATCTGGGGGTCCCCTTTGTTAAAGGGGTCTTCCAGATTCTGATAAGCCCCCTGCCCGCAGGCCCCCACAACCATCGGGCAAGGGTTGTGGGGATGAGGCCCTTGTCCCCATCAACATGGGGACATCCTCCCCATGTTAAGGGCATGTGGCCTGGTACGGTTCAGGAGGGGGGGCGCTCTCTCGTCCCCCCCCTCTTTTCCTGCGGCCTGCCAGGTTGCGTGCTCGGATAAGGGTCTGGTATGGATTTTTGGGGGGACTCCACGCCATTTTTTTTTTACATTTGGGTTGGAGTTCCCCTTAAAATCCATGCCAGACCTGAAGGGCCTGGTATGGATATTTGGGGGGAAGCGCACGCATTTTTTTTAAAATTTGCGGCGGGGTTCCCCTTAATATCTATACCAGACCTGAAGGGCCTGGTAATTGAATTTGGGGGGACCCCCACGCTTTTCTTTTTTTTTTTTATCAATGACTTTTCTCTGTATTGCCGGGAGCCGACAATTCATTAACAGCCACGAGTGAGTTTTAAATTCCTTTTTTTCCCTTCAGAAATGACATTTTGTGCAGGGACAGTTCTAAGCACGGGAAACAAGCGCGACTTTACATGCATATTATACACACCCCCCAGGTACGAAATTTAAAGGAATATTTCACTTTTATTGTTTCACTTTAAGCATTATTAAAATCACTGCTCCCAAAAAAACTGCAGTTTTTAAAACTTTTTTTTGCATTGACACATGTCCCCTGGGGCAGGACCCGGGTCCCCAAACACTTTTTAGGACAATAACTTGCATATAAGCCTTTATAATTAGCACTTTAGATTTCTAACGTTGAGTCCATTGTATTTAATAGGGTTCTAAAGTTCACGCGAACATTCTGTCTGTTCGCAGGTTCTGGTGCGAACCGAACAGGGGGGTGTTCGGCTCATCCCTATTAACCACCTGTTTCATTTGTTCCTTGAGGAACTGGCACATGTCAATTGCTGCGACTGCAGGTTGGACTAAGCACCAACCATAGAGAAGGAGGCTCTTAGCCAGGGATATGCAATTAGCGGACCTCCAGCTGTTGCCAAACTACAAGTCCCATGAGGCATAGCGAGACTCTGACAGCAGCAAGCATGACACCCAGAGGCAGAGGCATGATGGGACTTGTAGTTTTGCAACAGCTGGAGGTCCACTAATTGCATATCCCTGCTCTAAGCAAAGATTCCAGCTTTTTATTCGTTGGATCTTTGAATCCCTGAGCATTGTCCATGGGACACGTTAGGCTTTCATTCGCACAAGAAATAGCCGCTTATATAGTCGGCACCCCCCATTTCTTGGCGAAATCTTCCTCCACTGGGTAAAGGAGGGAGAACCTCTTGGGAGGAGAAAACTGTTTATCTGGGTGAGCCCAGTCATCATACATCAACTTCTCCAACAAAGGATGAGTTGGGAAGGTATATGCAGCCTATGGGGATTTCCGAGATCCCAATGAGGAAACAGAGGGCATGGCAGCTTCAGCAGAGGGCAATTTGTATGTGGTACGCACCAACTCCGTAGAATTTTGCACCTGCATCTTAAGCGCCTGAGAGGTACAAGAGGTCTTCTCCTCATCCTCTGAAACCTCAGACTGCTCCTGATTCCTATCTGCAGATAGGGATATCTCATCATCAGAATGTTCCTCTGATAAAGAACCCAGAGCAGAGGAAGGGGATCTACCCCGCGTTCTGCCATTTTTTAAGGAGGTTGCGATTAATAAAGCAATCCTTCCTTCCAAGCCATCCAAGGCAGATTTCATTGTGTCTTCAGGGACATATACAGGAGCTGAAACATTAGGTGAGGCTGCAAAGCCTGACAGGGGTACAGATTCACCCTGTGAGGCTGCTACCAGCCTGTCAGGGTAGGATGGTAATCTGCAGGCATGTCCAGAACCCCTAGCTCTAGGTGGGGATTTCTTAGTGCCTCCTTTACCTGCCCCTGAACGCCTCTTACTGGAAGACATATTTCTAAGCTGCAAAGCAGAGGTACTAGTACAAGTGCAACCACCATTGTGCTCTAGTCTTACAACACATATATATATTGGCTCACTGCACAACCAGATGCCGAGTAGGTGTCTTAGGTATGCCTGGATCCGATCCACTGAGATGCTTACAGCTCACAGTTCTGTGTCCCACCACTTTACAGAAGGCTCTGGCGTGCTGGGCTTTAAATCATGCCGCTTTGGCGCCTGCGCACGGATGCGCAGTGCACGCGCATGCGCGCGCGCGCACAACCACTCCTCCCCCTGCTTTCCCTGCTCACCTGTACAGTCAAAAAACGTGCCCCAGCACGCGCGTATGACTGTCATGGCGACGGCCAAGAGTGAGGGGGGAGAAAGAAGACCGCTGGAGGACTTCATTGGACCCGTGGACTGCGTGGGGTCTCTCTGTTATGAGTTGTGGCAGAGCCTGCAGCAGAGAAGGTGAGCGTTTTTTTTATAACAGAGCAACTTCACTGAGCGTGTTCCTGGACGACATGTAAGTATACACCAGGTATGTAACTTACTCCCTCTGGTGGCGGAAACCAGGTAAGACATGCAACTACTCATAGAAGATAATTAGGGCTGTTACTGATTAAAATTTTCGTGTTCGATTAATCGTTTTTTTTTTAAATCGATTAATCTACTAATTTCGATTAATTATAACGCACGTACAGATCCAACTACTTTTAGCTGATCTCCTTGCAGGCCGATTCCCAGCAGCTACCAACCACTGGAAAAATGGATAGCAGGATACAAAAAACACACAAAGGCAGCGCTCGATGGGAATAGCATTAAAACTTTTATAGTCTTCAAGTAGGTAACAAAATAAATATTGCACTAGAGATAAAATCGATGTAGCTACATAAACTGTAAAAATGGTGCGAGTAATACCAAACGGTAGCAAAAGCAGTCATAAAAACATGTAGCTAAGTATGATACTGGCATAAAAATGTGTACAACGATACCACTGCTGAATCCAGATGAGGAGGGGTAACATCCGTCGGCATGTAGATGTCCCGTGAAGGGAACTATCACAACTCCCAGTGGATGGCTGTATAATCCCAGGTTGATAGAGGGAAGTGATAGAGGGAAGTGTAACAGCCCTTGCGTGTGGCAGATAGTAAGGTCCCGCTGGCATGCAGATATGAAGGCACAGCAAAGGAGCCCCTCAGATGGACACGGCAAGCTCCGCCGGTGTCCGTGGCGTCACCGAATCTCAGACGGAACTCCCTGAAGACCCGGAAGCCGACGGAGAGGTGAGTACGGATCAAAAGAATTTTGATCGATCAAAAAACGTAATCGATTAATCGAGGAATTAATAGTTAATTTCCACAGCCCTAAAGATAATACTTAAAAAATTATCTTCGGGGGCGCATGCACGGCTTGTGAGATAGCGGACGTGTAAGAGAAGAGCTCCGGTCCCCGTCTCCCTGTTCGCAGCTCCTGCTCAGCATCTACAGCTACATTAGCACCAGGAGTGGCACCAGGAGTGACACCAATGCTCACCTAAAGCCCCCGGGCAGCTTATGGGCAAAATAGGCTACCAGAAAGCTGTATATCGAAGCTTTGTTCTGCCGCCATCCTCAAGGCCTAGTCACGCTATGGTGCGCTGCCTGTATAGGCCGCAATCCCCGGCCTCGAGTACCACTGCCGGCCCGTCAGATCACGCCGATCCTCATCTAGCGGCTGAAAACACACCGCCGGCGGACTATGGATCCCAGCAATCCGAACCCTCAGACGCTGCAGCGGTGGTGACAGTGGCTGTGCTGGATCTTAGGCTGCAATCGTTGCTTCAGGATCTGACCCACAACAAAGCCAAGGAGGTGGGTAAAATAGCACAGGAACTCAGGGGAAACATAGATCAACTGGGGGAACGTACAAATACCTTGGAGAACAAATTTGAAGAGCTTAGCCAATATGTGCATGTTTTAGAGGAAGACAATGCAGCCATGAAGCACACAGTTTCCCAACTCCAGTTACAGCAGGAGGATTTGGAGAACAGGGAAAGACATCAGAACCTCCGGATCCCCGGAGTGCCTGAATCGGTTTCTGACAAGGAACTGCGCCCATCTTTGCTAGGCCTATTTGTCACTCTGGCACCCCATATCCCGGACATTGATTGGCGTCTTGACCGGGCCCACAGGTCTTGGGCCCCTAAACCTCCCCCTGGCTGACATTGTCTGCTTCCATTATTATGAAAGCAAGGAAGCCCTCACTGTCGCGACTTGTAATAAATCTTGCATTGAATTTAAGCAGGCCAAGATTCAGATTTTCAGTGATCTCTCTCCTATCACTCTGGCAAAAAGACGTAGCTTTCGCCCTGTTACCACCCACCTGCAAAATCACCAAGTGCCTTATCGCTGGGGATTCCCCTTTCGCCTGTCTGTCACAAAGGATGGGGTCCAACATTCACTGAGAGATCTTTATGAAAGTGAGGCCTTCATTCGCAATCTGGATCTCCCCCCCCATTCCTGAGGAGGACCTTCAGCTTCCCGTTTTGAACCCCAAGCCTCTCATGACTCCTGCAAAGATTTGGACCCCTGTTCAACGAAGATCACGAAAGACCTTCTCTACTCCTCAACGCGCTGACCCCTCCAGATTCCCAACCTGAAGCAGCTTTTGACTCCAGTATTCCTTTTTTACACTACCATGGCTGGTTGATGTTTAAACTGGCTATGCAGGTGGTTCTGGGAATATGGACCACTCCTTTTTCAAGAATGACACTTCCTTGATTCATGCAGTCTCTATTTTCCTGTTTTATTTTTCTCTTTAGTTTGGAAATGACTGCCACCCTTGATAAACTACTAGTTACCTTGCCACATGCCCCCTCGTAGAATGGTGATGACTGTTAATTTAGAAAAGACGGGAACCCTCTGCCGGTTCTTGCAGACTGATATGCCCCTCATCCAATCCCCAGACTGCTGTCTGGGCTCCCTGATGTTTTTTCCATCATCAGGGCCCATGAAAAAATGTTTTCAATTATTTTATTTATTTTTTATAGACTTTTTATAGGTCTACTTTTTTTTTACCTTACTCTGGTTACTAATGCTGCTCTTGTGGCACCATTTCGACTTATAAGCTTCTTTGTTTTAATATGCTTTGCACCATGGTTGCTTGAATGTACGTTTGAAATCTATGCTATGTTAGCTGAATACATGTTTGATTTGTTATGGCTCTGAAGTTATACTCCTGTAATGTAAAAGGCCTGAATTCCATTAGTAAGAGATGGCAAGCTTTGAAGGCATTCAGGTCCTCCAACGCAGAGGTGATTATAGTTCAGGAGATCCACTTTAGACCTGGATCCTTTAAATTTGCCTCCAGGCACTTTCCCACAGCATATGTGGCTTCTGATCCCTCTGGAAAGGCCGGGGTGGCAATCCTCATCAAACGTTCATGTCCGATCCGTGTCCTTTCCTCTTGTCTGGACCCCCATGGTTGTTTTGTGCTCCTGAATATAGTTGAGCGAACCCAAACTGTAAAGCTCAGGTTCGTACCGGACTTTTGGGTTTTTGGGTCCCGGAACCGAACCCGAACAATTGACTATATGTTCGGGTTCGGGTCCGGTGTTCGGCGATGTAATGGTGCATTTATAAAAGCTGCAGGGCAGCCAATCAACTTTAGTTTAACTGGTGTGCCCTTAGAAGCCATCACAGCCATGCCTACTAATGGCATGGCTGTGATTGACCAGTGCAGCATGTGACAAAGCCTCTATATAAGCTGAAGACTTCACTACCATCTTTGTCGTGGTAGACCGCCTGACCAAGATGGCGCACTGTGTACCCTTACAAGGAACTTCTTCCGCTACTGAGACTGCCTCAGCCTTCATCAAAGAGGTCGTTAGATTGCACGGTATTCCTGATAGCATTATCTCCGACCGTGGGGTGCAGTTCACCTCTAGATTCTGGAGGGCCCTATGCGAAGCACTTAATATTGAACTCCGCCTCTCTACAGCTTACCACCCACAAACCAATGGACAGACTGAGAGGACGAATCAAACCCTTGAACAGTATCTACTATGTTTTTCCTCTTTTGCTCAAGATGATTGGTTATCCCTCCTTCCGCTTGCGGAGTTCTCATATAATAATACCATCCACTCAGCAACCAAACAGTCCCCCTTTTTTGCCAATTTTGGGTACCATCCCTCTTTTCTGCTGGAAATACCTGTTGAGTCTTCTTTACCTGCTGTGCAAGACCGATTAGACTTCTTCAGTACTAACAATCAGGTTTTACAGGAGACGATCTCCAAGACCCAGGCTAGCAACAAGAAGTTTTTCGACAGAAAGAAGAGGGGTAACCTGGATTTAAAACCTGGGGACAAAGTCTGGCTGTCCACGGCAAATCTAAAGTTAAGCTGTCCTTCTAAGAAACTCGGTCCAAAATTTTTGGGCCCTTTTCCTGTCAAGCGGAGGATCAATGCAGTAGCTTTTGAATTGGTGCTACCCAAAAGCATGAAAATACATCCAGTATTCCACGTTTCTTTGTTGAAACCCACCACGCCTAATCCCTTCCCTGATCGGGTGTCTGGAACCCCTCCTCCGATTCGCATCAAAGGTAATGAGGAATTTGAAGTGGAGGCCGTGCTGGACTGTAGACGTAGGAGTAACCAGATGCAGTTCCTTGTTAAATGGAAGGGCTACGGCCCTGAGGAAAATTCTTGGGAACCAGCTTCTGATGTTCATGCCCCAAGACTGGTACAAGCCTTCTTTCAACGCCACCCGGAAAATAGAGACTTGAGGGGCATCCGGAGGCTGCCCCTAAGGGGGGGGCAATGTAAGAGAACTGATAGGAACTCTCCTGCGCAGGCGCGCGTTCGCCAGCAGTCTCGGAATACTGGCGCGGGCACCCCCGGGCTGCAGCAGCCCTTCCAGAGTGCTAGTACACATGCGCGTGCGCGGGGACGACGTGCACACGCGGGTGCGCGCCCCTAATCTCCTTTGGCGCCAGTCTGCGAGGATCTCACCTGCTGGTGGTAATGTATGTTCCACGGACTGTAGTACCGGTGTCCACCAGCGGGTGTATTCTGGCAGTGTGGGACAGGCAGCACTTCCTGCCTTCAGCTGTGTCCTGAAAACTTCCTGGTTCCTGTTATGCTGCTTGATAACCGTTGCTGACTGTGGCTTTCCCTGACTCTGTCTTTGGACTCTGAAACACTTCCTGATTACTGGCTTCTGATACCGGCTTCCACTGACCCTGCTTCTGATTGATCCTTTGTACCGTGCCGCCTGTCTGTTGCTGAACCCTGGCTATCCTCCTGACCTCTGTTCCTGTGAGCTTCGTTCCCAGAACCTGCAAGTGGGTTGGAGTTCCCCTCAAACCTCTACCCATCCTCCAAGTGTTCCTGTGTCCGGTGTCTGTCCGGCTGTCTGGGTCTCCAAGCCACATCTGTTCCAGCAAGTCCTGCAAGCAACTTCCTCAGGCACTCGTGTTCCTCCTGGCCCTCGCCACCATCTGTTCCACCCTCAGTGGGGCTTGGACTGGAGATACAAGAGAGGCCGACCTCATCATATCAGACTCCTACCAGGTACGTGACAACTGTTGTGTGGCTGGGGGGATACAGAGGACACAGACGATACACCTCCCACAGAGGACAGCTTTTCGTTGCCTCTGGGCAGCCTGGCACACATGAGCGATTACATGCTGCAGTGTCTCCGCAACGACCGCCGAGTTGCCCACATTCTAACTGGTGCTGATTATACTGGGTGGCCACCCTGCTGGATCCCAGTTACAAGGACACCGTACCGTCCTTAATTCCCTCACTGGAGCGTGATCGTAAGATGCACGAGTACAAGTGCACGCTGGTAGACGCGCTGCTGGTGGCATTCCCACCTGACAGTGGGGGTACGGTGGAAGCACAAGGCAAAGGCAGAGGAGAAGGAAGAGGTCGCCAATGCAGCCGGGGCACCGCCAGTACCTCAGAAGGCAGGGTTAGCATGGCCGAAATGTGGAAAAGCTTTGTCAGCACACCACAACAACCAGCACCACCAGCTGAGATGGAACGTCTTAGCAGGAGGCAGCATTTCACCAACATGGTGGAGCAGTATGTGTGCACACGCCTACACGTACTGAATGATGGGTCTGCCCCCTTCAACTTCTGGGTCTCCAAATTGGGCACATGGCCTGAGCTTGCCCTTTACGCCTTGGAGGTGCTGGCCTGCCCTGCAGCCAGTGTATTATCTGAACGTGTATTTAGCACAGCAGGGGGGCGTTATCACAGACAAGCGCAGCCGCCTGTCCAGAGCCAATGTGGACAAGCTCACGTTCATTAAAATGAACCAGGCATGGATCCCACAGGACTTGTGCGTACCTTGTGCAGAATAGACATGTATACCGGTATTCTGACAAAAACTGTCCGGCCATCGGATAGTGTCCGACCCTTTACTGCTCAGGCGCAGCGCTTGTGCAGTACGGAGGACAAGGAGATTCACAAAATCTCTGAAGATGAACGGCGCCTGCGCCGTGAGTGCAGGTTCAAGCCCCACCATCCAAGTGAATATATGGTAGCACATAGTAACAGGGCCCCTCACAGGCTCGCTTTGCTCGCCAGTGTCGCCACGCTTCGGGCACGGCCTCGCTTGGCTCGGCTTGAACCTCGGATAGTGTGGCTTGAACCTGGACTCACCGCGCAGGCGCCGTTCATCTTCAGAGATTTTGTGAATCTCCTTGTCCTCCGTACTGCGCAAGCGAAGTACAGGGCGGACACTATCCGGGGGACAGAATTCGACACATCACCAGCCTTACCCATCCATTGTTGTATATTTGAACCAGTGTTGGCTACCTCGTCCTCCTCCACCGCCGCTTCCACCTACACAGCCACATCCACCGCCAACTCAACCTTCTACTCTATATGGACCTCGTCCTCCTAGGTCAAGATTATAATATAATTTTTTTTTAATTTCAAAGTATTTTATTTTCCCACTAGCTTATCCATTAAATTTAATATTTTTTCCAGAAAGGGCGTATTCTGGGGCATTCCCACCATATGTGTGGCATTGTACCGTTGAGTTTCTGAGGTTCTTAATGACTTCCTGTACCTCTTCTGCTGAGAAGGGTGCCTCCAGCATATTATTTTATTATTTTATTTTTTTATGTTATTTTAAGTTATTTCCCTATCCACATTTGTTTGCAGAGCACTTGCCATGCTCTTAACAACATTTTGCTGCCATTTGCAGCCCTCTAGCCCTTTCCATTACTTTTTTAGAGCCATTTTAGTCCTCAAAAGTTCGGGTCCCCATTGACTTCAATGGGGTTCGGGTTCGGGGTCAAGTTCAAGTTCAAGTCAAGTTGAAAATGTCAGCCTCTTTTCTTTTTCGTACATCACGGGACACAGAGCGACTTAGTCATTACTAATGGGTTATATAGTTTACCTTCAGGTGTTGGCACTGGCCAATTCCAAACCGGAAGTACCCTCCCCTATATAAGCCCCTCCCACCCGGGAGCACCTCAGTTTTTTGCCAGTGTCTAAGGTGTTGGCCAAAGAGTAACATGTGTTTTCACTGGGCTTGCGTACAGGTTCTTTTGGGCCTTAGTAAGCTGTTCCGGATCCCACCAAAAAAGCTTCATAGCTAAACGGTCGGTACCCGGGCCTTGCAGCAGAAGAGCAAGGTTTTGCCTGTAATGCTTCTCTTAGGAGGGCTGGACCCTGGGATCCAGAGCTCTGGTCATACCCACGACCAAGACGCTGTCTGTGCAGGGTGCTATACAGGTCCAGGGGAGTGGAATCCTTGGGAACCCGGTCCCTGAAGGTTTAATTACAATGCCTGCCGTGATAGGTGAAGTTTGGACTTTTGTGGACCAAACAAAGTCCTGCGGCGGGGATCAGGTAAGTGGGGGCCCTCAGGAACTTGGTTCTATTGGGGGACCCCCAAGCCTAATTTGTCTTTCTGTCTGTTACCTAACGGTATTCCCGCTAAATATCTGTGTTTGCCTATAACTACTGAAAATGTAAAATTTTAATAGTAGTCAAGAAAAAAAAAAAAAAACAGGGACCGCGGTACCTGTGTTAAACCACTAGAGGCCGCTGTAGTCCATTTTTCTTGTAAATGTGGATCTTTGGTTTTCTCAACTCAAAAGATCCAGGCAGCTGGTAAGTTTCTCTGAGGGAATCCACTTCCTCTGCCCTGTTGCTGCGTTCATCCACCGCACAGGCCCTCCGGCAAAAAGGGCCCTGGCTCCTAGTCCTCTGTTGGTTTTCGAAAAGGGCGCCATTGGCGCACGGGCGCGCGCGCGGGCGCGTGCACGCGCCTCCTATGAAAAAAAAAGGGGCGGGGCGGGTGGATGACGCTCGATGCGCGCCGCGGCGCTTCTGCGCATGTGCGGGCGTCCCAGCATGGTTAAAAGACACAGTACAAGTGTCAGCTGCATGCAAACAGAGCTAGCAACAAACAGTGGCACACAGAGGCGGTTGATGCAGGCATCCCCATAGAAAGGCACTTTAGTGGACACCAGCTGGTATATAGCAGCACCTGTGTTAGACTATTACCAGCAAAAATTGGTGTATGACGACGGGAATACCTCAGCTTTGTGCTTAAAGGATATGTCGTCCAGACGCTCCGGAAATAGATCTTCCAGGAAGCCAAAGGGGTCTCCATCGGGCTCTGAGGATATTGGGCATGCTTGCACTGCACCAATCTCCCCTGAGAATGCAGAGGTCAGTAGCCGTAGAAACCCCGCAGGAATGCCTGGTGCTGCGGCTGTCCCCAGTCCACCTGCTCCTGTATATATAACAGAGGAGGTTTTATCCTCAACTCTGGGAGGATTGGAAGAGAGATTAACAGCATTGATCGCTGCTTCCCTGTCACAGGAAAAGCGCGTCCGATCTCCGTCTCCTCCTTCAGAGTGCCTGTTAGTGGAGGAACAGCCCCACACAGAGATCGACCTACCTGAAGGGGATCAGGATGAGGTTGATTCACTTATAGAGGAATCAACAGTGGAAGAACCTTTCTCAGCTTCTCAGGCTGAAAGATTATGGGTTCAGTCTCTGACTAACATGGTCCGATCAGCATTTAAAATGCCTCTGGCGGAACCACCATCCACTACGGTTTCCTCGCTGGGGTCGCTAAAAGCTCCCCAGGCGGTCTGTTCCTTCCCAATCCACCCTTTATTAGAAGGGCTTATTTACCAGGATTGGGAGCATCCTGATAAAATATTTGCTCCCCCCAAGAGATTTCCGGTGATCTATCCCATGGAGGATAAGTTCATAAGAAAATGGAGGGTCCCTATAGTGGACGCAGCCATCTCTTCTGTTAACAAATCACTGACATGTCCAGTAGATAATGTTCCAATGTTCAAAGACCCAATAGATAAAAAATTGGAGTCTTTACTAAAATCTGCTTTCTCTACAGCAAGTATGGTGACACAACCTGCGGTAGCAGCGATTGGAGTCTGCCAAGCAGTGAAAGATCAGTTGAAACAAGTCTTAAGGGACTTACCAGATCAGCAGGCTCATGCCCTAGCTGACCTGCCTAGAGCCTTGTGTTTTGCGGTGGACGCCATAAAGGATACAATCCAACAGGCCTCCCGCTTTACGCTGTCTATAGTACATATGCGTAGGCTTCTGTGGCTCAAAAACTGGTCTGCTGAAGCTCCCTGTAAAAAACTGCTGGTTAGCTTCCCATTTCATGGAGAACGCTTATTTGGAGAAGATCTGGACAAATATATCCAGAACATTTCTGCCGGTAAAAGTTCACTCTTACCGGTTAAGAACAAGGGTAGAAGTCCTTCTTTTAAGAGGCCTACCTCTCCAGTCCCGGGCACATCGGCTGTGAAGCAGTTCCGACGGCCTCCGCGGTCAAATTCAGGGGGCAGAAATCAGGGACAATCACAGGGTAACAAGAAGCCCTGGATCAAGAGAGGTACAAAACCTCCCCCTAAGGCATGAAGTATTGCCCCCGCTCAATCGGGTGGGGGGAAGACTTCAGTTGTTCACAGAGACCTGGCGGGACACCATCAGAGACAGATGGGTGCTCTCCGCAGTAAGTCTGGGATACAAGCTGGAGTTAAAAGGCACTCCTCCTGCCCAATTTATGAGGTCAAATGTGCCAAGAGATCCCCAAAAGAGAGGATCCCTCCTTCTGGCACTAGAACAACTATTGCTCCAAGGGGTAATCATGAAGGTTCCCCTGGAAGAAAGCGGATTCGGGTTTTACTCGAACCTTTTCACAGTCCCCAAACCAAATGGGGACGTGAGGCCCATATTAAATCTAAAAGGGCTAAACAAGTTCCTAAATATCAGGACTTTTCGGATGGAGTCGATCCGATCAGTGGCCACCGCCCTACAAGGGCAGGAATGGCTAGCCTCGATCGACATAAGGGATGCTTATCTGCATATTCCCATCTTTCCGGCCCATCAGAAATTTCTACGCTTTGCAGTAGAAGGGCGCCATTTTCAGTTCAGAGCCTTACCTTTCGGTCTGGCCACAGCACCACGAGTGTTCACAAAAATTCTGGCCCCATTATTGGCCAATCTAAGAACACAGGGTGTAACGATAATGGCATATCTAGACGACCTGCTACTAATAGACCACTCAGTGGAAAAGCTGGAAGTAGCTATTCACAAGACAATCGAGTATCTGGAATATCACGGTTGGATTATCAACCGGGACAAGTCAGCTCTAAGACCAGTCAAAAGTCTGGAATACTTAGGGCTAAGGCTGGATTCAAATCAGAGAAAGATTTTCTTACCTCCAGAGAAGGTGTCGTCTTTAAGAAATTTGACCCACTTAGTGGGTACAAAAAGAAAACCATCCATACGTCTCTGCATGAGGCTGCTGGGAAAGATGGTGGCTTCATTCGAAGCGGTACCCTACGGTCAATTCCATTCAAGGAATTTGCAAAGGGCCATACTGTCAGCCTGGAACAAAAAAGTTCAGGCTTTAGACTTACCAATGTCCCTGTCCCCTTCCGTTCGCAAGAGCCTCCATTGGTGGTTGGTGCCCCAGAATCTGGAAAGAGGGAAACCCTTCAGTCCGGTTTCTTGGAAGGTGGTCACTACAGATGCCAGCCTCATCGGCTGGGGGGCAGTGCTGGAGCAATGGTCTCTCCAGGGCAGGTGGTCAGAAGCAGAAAAGGCCCTGCCCATCAATCTCTTAGAGATACGAGCAGCCCGGTATGCCCTAGTAGCATGGACATCCAAACTCCAGGGGTCCCCTGTCAGAATTCAATCAGACAATGCCACGGCAGTGGCATATATCAATCATCAGGGTGGCACCAAAAGTCGTGCAGCCCAGAAGGAAGCAAATTGCATCCTGGAGTGGGCAGAAAGATATGTCCCAGCCATATCTGCGGTTTTCATCCCAGGAGTGGAAAATTGGAGAGCGGACTTTCTAAGTCGCCAACAATTATGCCCGGGGGAATGGTCTCTTCACCCCGAGGTTTTCCAGGCAATATGCCAGCGGTGGGGAACACCGGATGTAGATCTGCTAGCATCCAGATTCAACGCAAAGGTGGACAGGTTTGTGTCTCGCACAAGGGATCCCCTAGCTTGCGGCTCGGATGCCCTAGTGTTCCCTTGGGATCGGTTCAAGCTGATATATGCATTCCCACCGCCACAATTGTTACCGCGATTACTCCGCAGAATCAGGGTAGAAAAGAAACCAGTGATTCTGGTGGCTCCAGCGTGGCCCCGAAGGGCATGGTACGCGGAGATTGTAAAAATGTCAGTGAGGAGTCCTTGGACCCTCCCACTTCGTCCGGACCTGCTGTCGCAAGGACCGATATACCACCCTTCCTTACCAGCCCTAGGTTTGACGGCCTGGCTATTGAAGCCCACATTCTGAAAAAGAGAGGGCTCTCTAATTCTGTGGTATCTACCATGATCAATGCCAGGAAACCGGTATCCAGGCAGATCTATTATAGGATCTGGAAAGCGTACATTACGTGGTGTGAGACCAAGAAATGGCATCCACGTAAGTACATGATAGGGAGGATTCTGGACTTCCTACAGTGGGCTGTAGATAGGAAGCTGGCCTTGAGTACTATCAAGGGTCAGATTTCGGCCTTGTCAATATTTTTTCAAAGGCCCTTGGCTTCGCATTCACTAGTCAAAGCCTTTATACAAGGAGTGATGCGTATTAGCCCTCCGGTTAGTATTCCCATATGTCCTTGGGACTTAAACCTGGTTCTGTCGGTTCTACAGGAACAACCGTTTGAACCATTACAACACATTTCCTTGGTTCTTCTCACCAGGAAATTGGTTTTCTTAGTAGCCATTTGTTCGGCTAAAAGAGTGTCGGAATTAGCAGCTATGTCCTGTAAGGAGCCATATCTGGTTGTCCATAAGGACAGAGTAGTATTACGTCCTCATCCAGCCTTTCTTCCTAAGGTGGTATCGAGGTTTCATTTGAACCAAGATGTGGTTCTTCCTTCTTTTTTCCCCAAACCTAGCTCAGTAGAGGAAAAGTTATTACATTCTTTGGATGTGGTAAGAGCAGTTAAAGCTTATCTAAAAGCCACTGCTCAGATTCGCAGAACGGATTCTTTGTTTGTTCTGCCGGAAGGCCCCAGAAGGGGTCAGGCAGCATCAAAATCTACTTTAGCCAAGTGGATTCGACAGGTCATAATACAAGCCTATGGCTTGAGAAAGAGACCGCCTCCGTTCAAAGTTAGGGCGCACTCCACAAGAGCGGTTGGAACTTCATGGGCAGTGCATCACCAGGCCTCCCTGGCTCAAGTATGTAAGGCCGCAACATGGTCTTCGGTACACACGTTTACTAGATTCTATCAGGTAGACGTTAGAAGTCAGGAGGATGTCGCCTTTGGGCGCAGTGTGTTGCAGGCCGCAAAAGATCCTCATGCCTGATGGCGCCCAGCTTATGTACCCCCCCCCTCATTTGGCATTGCTTTGGGACGTCCCATTAGTAATGACTAAGTCGCTCTGTGTCCCGTGATGTACGAAAAAGAAAAAGGGATTTTTATAACAGCTTACCTGTAAAATCCTTTTCTTGGAGTACATCACGGGACACAGAGCTCCCACCCCTCTTTTTGGGACACTTATTGCTTGGCTACAAAACTGAGGTGCTCCCGGGTGGGAGGGGCTTATATAGGGGAGGGTACTTCCGGTTTGGAATTGGCCAGTGCCAACACCTGAAGGTAAACTATATAACCCATTAGTAATGACTAAGTCGCTCTGTGTCCCGTGATGTACTCCAAGAAAAGGATTTTACAGGTAAGCTGTTATAAAAATCCCTTTTTCGTAAATTGACGAGATCATACAACCTTTTTGACACATGGCGAGTGAAACATCCAACTCAAAAAAGTTTTATGTTTTATTCTCCCCCTCATAAGCTTTATTCCAGATTGGACCACTTTTTGGTAACGGCCCCCTGCTTCCTTATGTTTCTTCTGAAATCAGTCCAATCACTTGGTCGGATCATGCACCCATTGAACTTGACCTTGTATTAACGGCTACAACCCCATTGATATGTCATTGGCGTCTCAATGAGTCTCTACTCAAAGACCCAATTGTTCAATCCCAATTACAACAGAAGCTGTCTGAATTTTTCCAACTAAATGAGGGATCGGTCTCGGAAACTTCCACCCTGTGGGAGGCCCATAAAGCTTTTTTCAGAGGTGAATGCATCTCTGCAGGCTCCCGTCTTAAGCGAGATTCCTTGAAATTGAAAGCTGACCTTCTCACTTAGCTGAGAACTGCAGAGATGCACCTACTTGAAGCCCCCACGGTGGAACGGCTGAGAGTGGTGACTTCAATTCTAAACCGTATCAAATTATTCAACTTAAGTAAGATATCTAAATCTATGAATATGCCAATAAGCCGCATAGAATGCTTGTTAAGCCAGATAGGGACGGACGGACGGGATGGAAGTACGGGGATCAGAGGAGACTAAGGCGGTGCATTACAGGGGCGTGGCTACAAGGCGGGCAAGGTGTGTGAACACCAGCCCTTGGGTGTCCATACAGACACGAGTCAGAGACCTCAAGGCAGCGAAAAGAAGCGCCCTCCAGAGGCAGGCGAGCATATTGTAGGCAGCTCACGGCCTCATTCAATACATCCATTGATGAAAGAGGGAACAACATGATTCATTCAAAAGTCATCCACCAGCCAAGTCACGATGTGCAATACCTAAAATAGACTGAACAAATAAACAAATATAATTAGTATTGGATTTAGTCGAAATGAAACATATTGAACAAAAATAGTCTATTAGGCGTATAATGTAAACAACAATGTAATTACTTAATAGCATAAAAACAGTGCAATTCATTAAGTAGCAAGACATATATTTAAAGTAGAAATGTAGACATAAATGAACAAAACTCAGTGGTTCCCTAGTTGTTAAAAAGGGACAATATCAATGATCAAAACAGGGGAAAGGGTGACACGGAGGAAGCAATGGAGACATCATAGGTCAAGAGAAAGACCAAATATCTACAGAAAAGATTTATAACTGATATATTCATTAAGTCCCGGGAATTTGACTGCGTCAAGAGTATGGATCCACCGGGTTTCCAATTGTAAAAGTGCTGTGTCTATATTACCTCCATGAACATGTGGAGGCACATGCTCAAGAGCATGGAAGGTAACGACATGAGCATCATAGTTGTGTTGATACCCAATATGGCGATTGAGCGTCGTGGTGGTAAGTTTCTTATATGTCGGCAAGACATGGTCCCTAATTCGTTTGAAGAAGGGCCTTTTTGTCTTGCCGACATAGAAGCAGCCACATTGGCAAAGGGCAAGATAGACAACTCCAATGGTCTTACAGTTTATTCGATACTTTATGTTATGGATATGGCCATTAGGTAATGGAACGTCGTGAGAGTTGGGTAGAAAGCAACAGACATCACATTTACCACAAGGGAATGTGCCTCCCTGATTTCGATTTGAGGAACCCCGGGGATCAAAATGGCTGGAAACCAAATGGTCTTTGAGTGAAGGAGCATGGCGAAAGGTTATCTGTGGGTGAGGTTTAATGTACTTTTTAACAGTTTTGTCAGCACACAGGATAGGTCAAAATTTCTGAAGAACATTACGAACTTGGCCATGTTGGTTAGAGTATTTAGTAATCACTCGAACTGAAGTATTAGATTTAGATTTTTTAATGGAATGAATAAGATCAGTCCTGTTTAGCTTGACGGCTCTATTATAGGATTTTTTCAAAAGTGAACGACTATACCCACGAGCTATCAATCTATCACGCAAATCATTAGCTGCCATATGAATATCAGAGTCCCGGGTACAGTTGCGTCTGAGCCGGAGGAATTGGCTATAAGGAATGCTATTGAGTAATGGCCGAGGGTGTGCACTAGAAGCGTGCAAGAGAGTATTCCCAGCAGAGGGTTTACGATATAGAGAAGAGGGGAGTGTTCCATCCTGATTAATATGGATCGTTAAATCCAAGAAATTAATGGATTGTTGGCTACATTCCATCGTAAAGGACAAATTAAATTCATTAATAGCCAGTTTACTCATCAACTCCAGAAGCTCAACCTTGGTACCAGGCCAAAGTATCAAGATATCGTCTATGTATCTGTACCAAGTGATAACGTGAGTAAGCAAGGACACAAACGACTCGTCCGAGAATAGTCGTCTCTCCCACCCCCCCCAGGTACAAGTTGGCGTATGCGGGGGCACACTTGGTCCCCATAGCCACACCTTGCACCTGGAGGAAGTGGGAGTTGCCAAAAAGAAATATATTACATGTGAGTAAGAACGTCAAAAGTTGAAGAACAAAATGGCTATATTGGTCAGAGGATGGGCCTCTTTCTTTCAACTGATTTTGAATAGTTTGTATCCCTTTATCGTGTGGGATGGAATTGTATAGACTTTCCACATCCAGGGCAACCAACCATGTGCCTGGTGGAAACTGTTTACCACCAATATTCCGCAAAAGATCTATGGTATCTTTGACAAAGGAAGATAGAGACGTTACATGAGGCTGTAAGTATTGATCGACTAGGGCACTGGCATTCTCTGTCAAACCAAGGCAGCCTGATACTATTGGACGTCCAGGAGGGTTTATTAAAGATTTATGTACCTTCGGTAATGAATAAAAAGTGGGTATTCTAGGATCCTTAACATTTAAGAAGTTCCAAGTGGATTGGTCAATTGTACCCTCATGATATGCCTTGAATATTATATTGTAATATTCCTGAACAAAACCCTCAACAAGGGTCTTAGAGATAGGCCGATACCATAATCTGTTGTCAAGGATGTCGAGGCACATGCGTTCATATGCCTCGACATCCATGACAACCACATTGCCGCCTTTGTCAGCGGGCTTGATAACCAGCCCGGGGTGGGTCTGAAGTTCCCTCAATGCCAACCGCTGCTTGGATGACAAATTGTGTTTATGTTTGTCAAAAAATTTCATGTTTTGTATCTCCAGAGTGCTTTGTTGTACAAAGGCCCAGATATTGGGGTTAGTATGAAGCATGGGGAAATTACGAGATTTGGGTTTGAAAGAAACTGGAGGGGGAAAGACACACCAGGGACCAAGACCCCCGGCGTGGTTAAAGCACCGGAGTCCTGGTCATCAGTGCGTCCCTCCTACCATAAGGACATAAGATCATCCATGGCCTGGAGTTCAGCCATGGATAGATCAAGTGGTGGGAAATCTGTAGTATCAGAAGAAACACGACGATCGTAAATTACTTTTAACATAAGCCTACGAGCGAAAAGATGTGTATCCTTAATTAGGTCAAATCTGTCCAAGTTAATTGAAGGGCAGAAAGTAAGGCCTGGTTGAAGAACTGTAATATGATCGTCTGAGAGTGGTATTGATGATAAATTAATAACTTCTAATCCTGTGGAGCTGGAAGAGCTAGGGTTTCCACCGGAGGTATGGGGGGCTCCGATGGCTTCCCTAAAAAAATAGGAGCTATTTTAGGATCAATAATTTGTGTACTGTGAGGGAATAGTGTGGAAATAGAGGATTCACTACCTCTGCGACAAATCGTAGATGGAGAGGCAGATGCATGAGTGAAGTTAAAAGTAATGTGTGAAGGCAACTTGCTGGTAGTGGTGGTTAATAATCTGGGTGGCATGGGTGTAGAGGTGTGTGAGGTAGTGATTGGATTACGAACCAGTGAGGGACGACGTGTCAGATTGGGTCCAAGGGTTCCGTATGTGGAGCCAGAAGAAGTGGTGCTGCGGTCTCCCTTCCGCTTTTTGGGGATCATATCTTGTGAAAGTTCTCTATATAGAGTATAGGTGCTGGAGGAAAAGGAAGGAGATGCAACATTAGGAGCTGTGTGAGTAGCTTTTGGAGCTTCTGGAGGAGGTTTAGAGGTAAATCTATCATTGGACGATTGGTTCCATCTATATGCATAACCGTTGTCATGCGTGGTTTTGTCTCATAGAAATTTAGCTTCCTTATTGGTAATAATGCTCAATGCGTATTCTTCCAAACGCACACCTAAGTCCTTCAGACGAGATGTAAATCTGGAAGAAGAACGCATGAGAATATGATCGTCGAACCAACTGGTGATCTGCACGTCCAGTGACTCCAATTCCTTATCATATTGACTACATAGAATGGAGAGCATTTGGAAAGAACAGGACTGGAAATTAGATTCCCATGAGGCTTTTAATGCATCATTGATTTTTTTGACATTAGGAAAGATTTTAATCCTAAGGCCCCAGGGGACAATGTGGTTGTCAGAATATTTGATGAAATAGGTTTTATGCCAATAAATTCTAGCTTTTTTCTAAAATAGCCGTCAAAGTCGCATGAAGTTGCGATCCAGTTCGGCGTCAGTTATTTTATCATTATTTTGCGAAAGTCTAATCTTGGACATTAGACCGTCCCAGGCTTCCCCGCAAAACTCAACCATTCTGACCAAAGGAAACTGAACACTGAGTGTATACAAAAACTACGAAATAATAATTACGGAATAGTATTTCAAGTTAAAGTGGTTGTAAACCCACTTTATAAACAAAGACCTACAGGTAAGCCTAGATTAATGCCCCATACACACGATCGTTTTTCATGCCGTTAAAAATGCCATTTTTAAAAATGGCCATTAAAAATGATCGTGTGTATGCTCCAGAGCATTTTTAACGACGTGAAAAACGGCCATTAAAAATTTCGAACATGCTCTCTTTTTTCACGTCGTTTTTCATGTCGTTTTTTTTAACGACGTGAAAAACGATAGTGTGTATGCTTTAACGACGTGAAAAAAAATGCGCATGCTCAGAATCAAGTATGAGACGGGAGCGCTCGTTCTGGTAAAACTAGCGTTCGTAATGGAGATAGCACATTCGTCATGCAGTAACGGACTGAAGAGCACAAGGCTGAAAAGCGCAAATCGTTGCTCAACAAACTTTACTAACATGAAGGGTGGCGCCATTCAAACGGAACTTCCCCTTTATAGTGCCGTCGTACGTGTTGTACGTCACTGCACTTTGCTCGAGCAGTTTTTTTAATGATCGTATGTACGCAAGACAGGCTTGAGAGGAAACATGAAAAAAAATGACAAGAAAAACGTCGGTTTAAAAAATGGCATGAAAAACGATCGTGTGTATGGGGCATAAGGCTTACCTGTAGGTGCATGAAATATCTCCTTAACCTACACGGTTAAGGAGATATTTGCATTTAAAAGCGGCGACGCTGACGTCACGCGCATGGGGTTAACCCTATTCACAAATTCGGCTAGGTCGCAACATTCGACGACGTAGCCGAATTCGACGGCGCATGCGCGGAGTCACGTCTTCGCCGCTCCGGCCAATCACAGCTGTGATTGGCTGCAGCGGCGATACCCGGAAGTAACATTCTGGCTATCGCCGCAGCGATGGATGCGGCTAGAGGAGGGACACGGACGACTTCGGGGGCCCCGATCTAAGGTAAGTGGTACATAATGAGCTAGTATGCTAGTCATACTAGCTCATTATAGCTTTGTATTGCAGGTTAGTTAAAAAAAAATTCTCAACAGGGTTTACAACCACTTTAATATCATATAGTAAAGAGCATACTTTTTGAAGACTGTATCTATGAGAGGGACCAACAACCACAAGGTGATGTATTAAAACATCAAATTATTGGAAATGGAAAATTTAAGTGGCTGGTGTGTCCTCTGAGAGATACGACACCTCATCCCTAATGAATTTCATGAAAAGAGAAGTAGGGACTCTGGGATTATAGCGGTGCCTGAAAAAAGCTTCAAATATTTTAGTGTATAAAAAGAGTTATTTTATTATTTCATCCAAAGAAATAGAGGTATAGGAGACTATGTT
This sequence comes from Rana muscosa, assembly GCA_029206835.1. NCBI lineage: Eukaryota > Metazoa > Chordata > Amphibia > Anura > Ranidae > Rana > Rana muscosa. The sequence continues at coordinate 431,262,481 of CM055117.1, forward strand.
AGTCCTTTACTGGGTTGTCTATTATTTGCGGCAATTACATTGTTGCAATAGTCATCCCTTTATATTACAAATTTATTTTGTTTTCCCTTATCTTCTAAATAGCCACCTGCAGGCACAAATTGTCGGAGTTCCTGGGGCACCTCGACAGCAACGTGACGCACCTCCACTAGGGACTGGCAGGTTTGGCAGCTTACATGTTTTTCCTCCTTCTATCATCTATGGGTCACACTTTTTTCATTTTTTGGTCACCCAGTTTTTCCTCCTCACAACGATGTGCAATAATATATTAATATGATTTCTCATCTGTTTATTTTATAGATTTGCTTTAACTGCACTGTACAACTCTCTACCCCCGATGAAGCCAATGAATTGGCGAAACATGTTGGGTTAACTCTGTGATCTTGTGTATTGTATGTACAGTGTGATCTGTTCATTTTTTTGATATGTATATTTTTGTGTTTCTTTGGATGAAGTAATAAAATAACTCTTTTGATACACTAAAATATTAGAAGCTTTTTTCAGGCACCGCTATAATCCCACAGTCCCTACTTCTCTTTTCACGAAATTCATTAGGGATGAGGTGCTGTATCTCTCAGAGGACACACCAGACACTTACATTTTCCATTTCCAATAATTTGATGCTTTAATACATCACCTTGTGGTTGCTGGTCCCTCTCATAGATACATAATTTTTCTATCTTTTTTCATTTTTTCATTACCTTGTCTTCAAAAAGTATGCTCTTTACTATATGATATTAACTTGAAATACTATTCCGTAATTATTATTTCATAGTTTTTGTATACACTCAGTGTTCAGTTTCCTTTGGTCAGAATGGTTGAGTTTTGCGGGGAAGCCTGGGACGGTCTAATGTCCAAGATTAGACTTTCGCAAAATAATGATAAAATAACTGACGCCGAACTGGATCGCAACTTCATGCGACTTCAACGGCTATTTTAGAAAAAAGCCAGAATTTATTGGCATAAAACCTATTTCATCAAATATTCTGACAACCACATTGTCCCCTGGGGCCTTAGGATTAAAATCTTTCCTAATGTCAAAAAAATCAATGATGCATTAAAAGCCTCATGGGAATCTAATCTCCAGTCCTGTTCTTTCCAAATGCTCTCCATTCTATGTAGTCAATATAATAAGGAATTGGAGTCACTGGACGTGCAGATCACCAGTTGGTTTGACGATCATATTCTCATGCGTTCTTCTTCCAGATTTACATCTCGTCTGAAGGACTTAGGTGTGCGTTTGGAAGAATATGCATTGAGCATTATTAGCAATAAGGAAGCTACATTTCTAAGAGACAAAACCGCGCATGAACAACGGTTATTCATATAGATGGAACCAATCCACCAATGATAGATTTACCTCTAAACCTCCTCCAGAAGCTCCAAAAGCTACTCACACAGCTCCTAATGTTGCATCTCCTTCCTTTTCCTCCAGCACCTCCACTCTATATAGAGAACTTTCACAAGATATGATCCCCAAAAAGCGGAAGGGAGACCGCAGCACCACTTCTTCTGGCTCCACATACGGAAACCTTGGACCCAATCTGACACGTCGTCCCTCACTGGTTCGTAATCCAATCACTACCTCACACACCTCTACACCCATGCCACCCAGATTATTAACCACCACTACCAGCAAGTTGCCTTCACACATTACTTCTGACTTCACTCATGCATCTGCCTCTCCATCTACGATTCGTCGCAGAGGTAGTGAATCCTCTATTTCCACACTATTCCCTCACAGTACACAAATTATTGATCCTAAAATAGCTCCTATTTTTTTAGGGAAGCCATCGGAGCCCCCCATACCTCCGGTGGAAACCCTAGCTCTTCCAGCTCCACAGGATTAGAAGTTATTAATTTATCATCAATACCACTCTCAGACGTTCATATTACAGTTCTTCAACTAGGCCTTACTTTCTGCCCTTCAATTAACTTGGACAGATTTTACCTAATTAAGGATACACATCTTTTCGCTCGTAGGCTTATGTTTAAAGTAATTTACGATCGTCCTGTTTCTTCTGATACTACAGATTTCCCACCACTTGATCTATCCATGGCTGAACTCCAGGCCATGGATGATCTTATGTCCTTATGGTAGGAGGGACGCACTGATGACCAGGACTCCGGCACTTTAACCACGCCGGGGGTCTTGGTCCCCGGTGTGTCTTTCCCCCCTCCAGTTTCTTTCAAACCCAAATCTCGTAATTTCCCCTTGCTTCATACTAACCCCAATATCTGGGCCTTTGTACAACAAAGCACTCTGGAGATACAAAACATGACATTTTTTGACAAACATAAACACAATTTGTCATCCAAGCAGTGGTTGGCATTGAGGGAACTTCAGACCCACCCCGGGCTGGTTATCAAGTCCGCTGACAAAGGCGGCAATGTGGTTGTCATGGATGTCGAGGCGTATGAGCGCATGTGCCTCAACATCCTTGACAACAGATTATGGTATCGGCCCATCTCTAAGACCCTTGTTGAGGGTTTTGTTCAGGAATATTACAATATAATATTCAAGGCATATCATGAGGGTACAATTGACCAATCCACTTGGAACTTCTTAAATGTTAAGGATCCTAGAATCCACTTTTTATTCATTAACGAAGTTACATAAATCTTTAATAAACCCTCCTGGACGTCCAATTGTATCAGGCTGCCTTGGTTTGACAGAGAATGCCAGTGCCCTAGTCGATCAATACTTACAGCCTCATGTAACTTCTCTATCTTCCTTTGTCAAAGATACCATAGATCTTTTGCGGAATATTCATGGTAAACAGTTTCCACCAGGCACATGGTTGGTTGCCCTGGATGTGGAAAGTCTATACAATTCCATCCCACACAATAAAGGGATACAAACTATTCAAAATCAGTTGAAAGAAAGAGGCTCATCCTCTGACCAATATAGCCGTTTTGTTCTTCAACTTTTGACGTTCATACTCACACGTAATATATTTCTTTTTGGCAACTCCCACTTCCTCCAGGTGCAAGGTGTGGCTATGGGGACCAAGTGTGCCCCCGCATACGCCAACTTGTACCTGGGGGGGTGGGAGAGATGACTATTCTCGGACGAGTCGTTTGTGTCCTTGCTTACTCATGTTATCACTTGGGACAGATACATAGACGATATCTTGATACTTTGGTCTGGTACCAAGGTTGAGCTTCTGGAGTTGATGAGTAAACTGGCTATTAATGAATTTAATTTGTCCTTTATGATGGAATGTAGCCAACAATCCATCAATTTCTTGGATTTAACAATCCATATTAATCAGGATGGAACACTCCCCTCTTCTCTATATCGTAAACCCTCTGCTGGGAATACTCTCTTGCACGCTTCTAGTGCACACCCTCGGCCATTACTCAATAGCATTCCTTATAGCCAATTCCTCCGGCTCAGACGCAACTGTACCCGGGACTCTGATTTTCATATGGCAGCTAATGATTTGCGTGATAGATTGATAGCTCGTGGGTATAGTCGTTCACTTTTGAAAAAATCCTATAATAGAGCCGTCAAGCTAAACAGGACTGATCTTATTCATTCCATTAAAAAATCTAAATCTAATACTTCAGTTCGTGTGATTACTAAATACTCTAACCAACATGGCCAAGTTCGTAATGTTCTTCAGAAATTTTGGCCTATCCTGTGTGCTGACAAAACTGTTAAAAAGTACATTAAACCTCACCCACAGATAACCTTTCGCCGTGCTCCTTCACTCAAAGACCATTTGGTTTCCAGCCATTTTGATCCCCCGGGTTCCTCAAATCGAAATCAGGGAGGCACATTCCCTTGTGGTAAATGTGATGTCTGTTGCTTTCTACCCAACTCTCACAACGTTCCATTACCTAATGGCCGTATCCATAACATAAAGTATCGAATAAACTGTAAGACCATTGGAGTTGTCTATCTTGCCCTTTGCCAATGTGGCTGCTTCTATGTCGGCAAGACAAAAAGGCCCTTCTTCAAACGAATTAGGGACCATGTCTTGCCGACATATAAGAAACTTACCACCACGGCGCTCAATCGCCATATTGGGTATCAACACAACTATGATGCTCGTGTCGTTACCTTCCATGCTCTTGAGCATGTGCCTCTGCATGTTCGTGGAGGTAATATAGACACAGCACTTTTACAATTGGAAACCCGGTGGATCCATACTCTTGACGCAGTCAAATTCCCAGGACTTAATGAATATATCAGTTATAAATCTTTTCTGTAGATATTTGGTCTTTCTCTTGACCTATGATGTCTCCATTGCTTCCTCCGTGTCACCCCTTCCCCCGTTTTGATCATTGATATTGTCCCTTTTTAACAACTAGGGAACCACTGAGTTTTGTTCATTTATGTCTACATTTCTACTTTAAATATATGTCTTGCTACTTAATGAATTGCACTGTTTTTATGCTATTAAGTAATTACATTGTTGCTTACATTATACGCCTAATAGACTATTTTTGTTCAATATGTTTCATTTTGACTAAATCCAATATTAATTATATTTGTTTATTTGTTCAGTCTATTTTAGGTATTGCACATCGTGACTTGGCTGGTGGATGACTTTTGAATGAATCATGTTGTTCCCTCTTTCATCCATGGATGTATTGAATGAGGCCGTGAGCTGCCTACAATATGCTCGCCTGCCTCTGGAGGGCGCTTCTTTTCGCTGCCTTGTTTGGTCCCTTGAGGTCTCTGACTCGTGTCTGTATGGACACCCAAGGGCTGGTGTTCACACACCTTGCCCGCCTTGTAGCCACGCCCCTGTAATGCACCGCCTTAGTCTCCTCTGATCCCCGTACTTCCATCCCGTCCGTCCCTATCTGGCGCGCACGCCGCAGCCACGTCTTTTGACGTTTAAGTGTACTGCATTATGGGCATTGTAGGCCTCTGGCGTTGCGGCACATGCGCGTTGGCTGCCTCACGTCCGCTGCCGCTCGGCGACGCTGTACGTGAAACGGCTGGGTGTTCTATTTAAACCGCCACTGATAGCTGGTCTCAGCTGTCCATGGCTGTGGGGCGCTGCTGTCCAGTCTTTGTTTATATCAGGTAATTTAATCACACTTACACTTATATTCTCTATCCGCTTTTGAATGGCCACTTTTGTTCTTTTGGGATTGTTCGTCAGTATGTCATATCTGATGGATTCCTTCTCCCTGTTGTTATTTCTTCCAGGCTTCTCTTCTTCTTTATATAGTTGCGTTGATCCCCATCAGAATTAGATCCACTACGGGATCTCTTGTCTCATCAGGGTTATTTTCTTTTGGCTAGCCGCAAAGTATATACTAGGCACTATCCATGCACCTATATTTTCACTTTTGATGAACCACTATTTCTTCGTTTTTGGATGTTTCCCTACTCTCACGTGCTACATATGTATAGGTAAGCTTCTCCCCTTTACATCAAATGACTACCTAATTAGATCTGGATATTTGGCCTTCTCTTTTTACCTGGATGATATAGCTATTTATCATATCATTTTATTCTGTTCTAGATGACCACGGAAGTATCTTTCTGTGATTGGACTTTTGTCCGAACACTTCAGACAGCGCCCCACTTTACTTTCTCTTCTTTTTGCTTCTAATATAATTCTTGGTAGGTATAGGAGACTATGTTAGTCCTTTACTGGGTTGTCTATTATTTGCGGCAATTACATTGTTGCAATAGTCATCCCTTTATATTACATATTCATTTTGCTTTCCCTTATCTTCTAAATAGCCACCTGCAGGCACAAATTGTCGGAGTTCCTGGAGCACCTCGGCAGCGACGTGACGCACCTCCACTAGGGACTGGCAGGTTTGGCAGCTTACATGTTTTTCCTCCTATCCTCTATGGGTCACACTTTTTTAATTTTTTGGTCACCCAGATTTTCCTCCTCACAACGATGTGCAATAATATATTAATATGATTTCTCATCTGTTTCTTTTATAGATTTGCTTTAACTGCACTGTACAACTCTCTACCCCCGATGAAGCCAATGAATTGGCGAAACATGTTGGGTTAACTCTGTGATCTTGTGTATTGTATGTACAGTGTGATCTGTTCATTTTTTTGATATGTATATTTTTGTGTTTCTTTGGATGAAATAATAAAATAACTATTTTTATACACTAAAATATCCGAAGCTTTTTTCAGGCACTGCTATAATCACACAGTCCCTACTTCTCTTTTCACTAATTTCTTCATCAGTTTAGGCCAATATATATTCTTCTACATATTTTTGGTAAAAAAAAAATTAATTAGTAACAAGCGTATATTATTGGTTTTTCGCAAAATTTATAGCGTCTACAAACTATGGGAAAGATTTATGGCATTTTTATGGCATTTTTATTATTATCATTATTATTTTTACTAGTAATGGCGGTGATCTGCAATTTTTAGCTGTATTGCGACGGACAGATTGGGCACTTTTGACACATTTTTGGGACCATTGACATTTATAGAGCGATCAGTGCTATAAAAATGCATTGATTACTGTGTAAATGACACTGGTATGGAAGGGGTTAACACTAGGGGGCGATAAAGGGGTTAAATGTGTGTTCCCTCAGTGTGTTCTAACTGTATGGGGATAGGACTGAGTAGGAGTGGAGACATTTCGCTGTTCCTACTTACTAGGAACAAACAAAATATCTCCTCTCCTCTGACAGCACAGGGATTTGTGTGTTTACACACAGAAATCCCCATGCTGGCGCTCATGCACACGTTAGCGCATGGCCGGCCAGGATCGCGACTGCTGGCTATGCGTATCGGGTCCCCCGCATGCCCTCTGGCGGCTCTTAATGTTTCGCACAGCGGTGCCATTATGCCGCAGTACATGTACACAAGACGGTCGGGAACCAGTTAACAAACGTCTCTTATTCACATTTTCCTACTGCTGCTTTTTATTGATGCATTGTTACAACTTGATTACAATTTGGGTGTACAATTAAAAATGTAATGACTTCCGGTTCCGGCACCGCGTGGAGTAGCTGATCTTCACCTCAGCTCCCGCAGCGAGACTCCTAAAACAGCTTATAAAGCCTACAAACCCGTCATACTCACCGGCAGCACCCTCATCCAGCCTACGGTCACGTTATGGACCGATTTGTAGAAAAAAACGGCCCACGCTCCTACGCGGCCGCAGCGGCATGAACGGGACAGCCGCAAATCGAGCCCTCAGCTTCGGCCTGCACGGAGCTCTCCACAGAGATGGAGCCTGAAATGGAGGTAAGCGGCGGCCCGGCCCCCTCCTCCTCGCAAGCTGACACTGCACCACAGTACACTGGAGATTATCGCACAGGCTGTAGCAGCTCTCCTCTCCCCAATGATAGCTGCCTCAGTGGAAAAAGCAGTCAGCGCAAACATGCACCAGCTTCAGGCCCAACTAGGGGTACATGCCTCCAGATTAAATGAGGCTGAACACTGAATAACTAATATTGAGGAAGAACTGTATCAGGCTCAATCCACGGAACAGGCCCAAGACAGAACAAACAGATACATTCTAGAGAAGCTGGACGATTTGGAAAATAGGTCCAGAAGCAGCAACTTGCGATTCTTTGGCATCCCAGAATTGCTACAACCTACAGCACTAATGGACTTTTGTGTGAGGCGCATTCCCGAAGTGCTAGGCCTCCCGGGCCCCTGCACCGTAGAACGTGCCCATCGCATGGGAACTTTTAACTCTACAACAAAACAATACTCCTGCGCTCTGATGTTTTGGTGTATGCGGGGCGTGTCGATCATTCCTCAGTAAACAGGCAACACTTTAGGAATCTTGCAGCCCTCCTCAGAACTATGGGTGTTCATACAACTGTAAAAAAGCAAAAAACAGGAGGGCGCACCGACCTAGTGTATTACCAGATAAAATCTTTATTAAAATGTATAAAAACAGCAATGGTCCTACTCACAAGCAGAGCGTTAAAATGAGCTTTTTCTAGTGACCAGCCTGAATCATAGGACGACTGAAGTCAAAACTCGATGACCAGAGAGATAGATGGTACCTCAAATGTGCTGGATGGCTGACGTGTTTCCGGGGCGCACCCCTTTCTTCAGAGCCTACACAGCTTGTGGTATCCTATTCTCATGGATAACCCCACACATATAGATATACACACACTCATGTCCACCAAGGAGGCCCCGACCCGTCTTCCCCACCCTAATAGGCCCCGCCCCTACAAACTCCACCCCCAAAAGGTGTGTCTCATGATTAACCCATAGGGGTGAATCAGAAATTAGATATAATTAGACATGCTATGTGACACCAAATGTGCACTAGAGTAAACCAAATCATTTCACATCATAGATACATATAGGATAGTGGTGGATAAAAGTTCAAATTCAAAGGACCAGTATGCCACTAATGATCAAAATACTCCTAGCAAACTTGCACCCAAAACCCCCACTGATCCCGCATCACAGGGTGACCAGGTAAGCTAGTAGTATACAACAGATATGTGACAAGCATCTAATTGTGCCCGAACAAACCGCTTACCGTATGCAGCAGGGGCCAACAGTAGATGCAAAGGTGTCCAATGATCTGCCAGTGGGAGAGATGCATCCAGGATTCCACTTACTGCATCCTATACCTAACATTCTATTAAGGGAGAGAGGCGCATTCGGAGCTTTGGACTAGAAGTGCGGGTGTTACAAACTTTTCCAACCCGCACTTCCTGTTTATCAATGGTACGGCCTGATTGGGCGAATGCCAGGCCTCGATCTGGATGCCGAGCCGGAAGTGCGGGTGTGTTTGCGTTCCACCCGCAACTTCCGGTAGCACTGCAGTGAATGCGCTCGCCCCTCCTATCACTCCTAGGGGCGGAGTGCAGAGGAGGCTTGTCCAAAGCATGGAATGGGTCGCAATTGCCTAGAGGTGTGGGTGTCACTAGCGTGTCTACCCACACTTCCGATCGCGTCCCCATTTGTCTATGGCACAGCCTGATTAGGCAAATACCAGGCCTCGATCTGGATGCTACACTGGAAGTGCGGGTGTGTTTGCGTTCCACCCGCAATTTCCGGTAAAACCACAGTAAACACACCCGCTCCTCCTATCACTCTTTGGGACGGAGTACAAAGGAGGCTTGTCCAAAAAAAAAAAAAAAGGAAGGGGGGGGGGGAGAGGAGCCTCCTCCATGCACACACGCACATGCACACCCATACAATGGATCCACAGATACGTACAGTGGGTCTAGTACATAGGAAACTCCTACCTGGTTTCTTTGCCAAAACATTCCCCCATCACCAAAGTGAATTGTGGGAAACAACATTGATGGACTGTCTACATGGATAAAATAACTTCATGGGACAAAGGTCCCATTTATCCCCACTGCCCCACAATTAATTGCCGTGAGGGAAAGGGATCAAATAAAATCCAAATGACAGTGGGGAGGGTCAGTCGAACACCCCGCACTCGCTATGTTGGACCCTCATACCAATAAGCGGAGAAAAGGTCGACTGGAGAGTACAAATATGACCATATAATAAATGGTGCCACATACACACCCATACACACTCCACAAAAGCACACATGTATGTAAACACACATGCAAATAGGCCACATATATGTACACATCCACACATATACCTGCATATACACACACAACATACATGTATGTGTCCACATGTATACACCCATATCTCTCCCCACATGTACTTATGCAAAACACTCCCACAGATGATACGATGGTAAGGACCCACTGTACGCTGGACCTACCAAATGAACCACGCCGTATAAATATTATTACTGGAGTTGAACAAGCAACCCCTGAACTACAATCTACCAAAAAGCACCCACATAGTGTAGGGTGCCAGTGGCGTGGACCCTAGTAGGTCCAGAAGATATCACATAAAACCTGAATAAACCAGCTGTAAATATGATGTACATTATAGCATTGCAAAAATGATAACCAGAAAAAAATTATAAAAATTATTATTATTATTATTATTAATAATAATCATGTTCCCAATATTAAATAAAACCCCAAAGGGCCCAAAAAAGCCTTAAAACTCTCTCTTCTAAATCCTAAGCCTACTAAAGTTATTCTCTTTATGTACCCTGGCATGCACGACCAATCAACTTGTACTAATGGTATGAAGTTCAATTCCCTCGTTGAGGCCCTGCGGGGCCAAAGTCCCCAAGGTGAAGATCCAGAAAGCTTCTCTCTTACATAAAATCTGATATTTCTTGCCACTATCTAAATTGCTAGGTATAGCTTCTATGCCAAAAACCTTCAGACCATCTATGCTACTGTCATGTAGTTCCTTAAAATGTCTCGGAACTGAACACTTGTCCTTTTCCGTAGTGATGCTACTCCTGTGTTCGTTCATCCTGGTTCTCATTGGTCGACATGTACGGCCAATGTACATAAGGCCACAAGGGCAGATTAGACCATAGATGATAAATGGGGTACCACAGTTAATAAACTGTCTGATCTTATGACTTCTCCCGTCTACTCCAATCACCTCTTTCTTCCTGTGGCACATATGTGTACAATTGCCGCAAATGCCACTTCCACATCTATAGGAACCTTTCTGGTCAAAGATAGTGGTCCAGGTGTTATTCAGTCCTTTGTTCTTGTTGTTCTTTTTGACCCTACTTGGGGCAATCATATTTCGCAAATCTCTCGGTCTCCTAAATACCAAGTTGGGATGGGGCGGAAGGCTCAGAAAGGGATCTGATTCCAGAATTTTCCAGTTCTTCTTGAAGATCTTTTGGATCGTCGGTACTTTATTATTGTACCTCGTGCAGAACCTTGTTTGCGGTGGTTCATTTTTCTCCCGTTTCGTTTTTATTTCATCAATGTCTCCATACAAGTATAGAAATTTTTGGAAGGCTTCCTCTATATGTCCTTCCTCATAGCCCTTCTCTTTGAATTTTTTCTTCAGAATCAGACTTTGATCTTCATAGTCCTTTTTTCGAGTACAGGTGCGCCTAAGCCGACAGAACTGACCGAATGGAATATTCCGGATCCATCTTGGGTGATGGTGACTCTGAGCATGTAGGTATGAATTGCCTGCGCTAGGTTTAAAGTGCGTTCTTGAATAGATGACACCATATTCGTCGGCCCTCAATTCCAGATCCAAGAAAACTAGGAATTCTTCGTCTACTACATGGGTGAATGAAATTCCGAAAGGGTTATTGGCACAATGTGTCAGAAATCCATCGAGTTCTTCATCACTCCCATTCCAGATAATAAGGATATCATCTATATACCGAGAGTACAAAACTAAATTTTTCCCAAAGGGGTTGTTCGCCCAAATGTATTGGAGTTCCCAATACCCCATAAAGAGATTTGCGTAGCTTGGTGCGAACCTTGCCCCCATCGCCGTACCCCTCACCTGTCTGTAGAAGCAGTCCATGAACGTAAAGTAATTATGAGTCAAGGTGAATTCAATGCACTCAAAAATAAATTGTGCCTGTTGTGGGTTAAACGTGTGGGCTTTCGCTAGATAGTATTCGGTGGCTCGAAGGCCAAATAGATGCTGAATAGATGTATATAAAGATGCTACATCCAATGATAGCCATCTATAGCCCTTCTCCCACTTATAATTAGCTAGTATCTCCAGAGCATGGCCTGAATCTTTGATGAATGATGGTAAGTTAATCACTATATTTTGTAGGAAGTGATCAATATAGCTCCCCAGATTACTGGTTAGACTGTCAATGCCCGCAACAATGGGTCTGCCTGGAGGTTTTTCTATATCTTTGTGAATCTTGGGAATATGGTAGAAATGGGGGACGACCGGATGTTTTGAGTATAAAAATTCATACTCATTCTTTGTTACAATCTTGCTCGATAGCGCCCTATCCAGAAGTTTTTTCAAATCTCCATTGTACTCTACCGTTGGATCCCAACGTAGTCTCTCGTAGGTGTCAGTATCCCCTAACAACCTAGAGGCTTCTTCTAGGTATTGATCTCTATCCTGTATAACCAGGCCACCTCCCTTGTCTGCCTTCCTGATAATGATCTCAAGATTATTCTTCAGGCTACTCAGGGGGGCTTCGATACCAACCTCATAGCCCTTATTGTATTTGCGGCTTCTGTCACCACACATTTTTCTGAATTCACGCATGACAACTTCATAGAAGGTGGAAATGAAGTTCCCCTTACTCCAATGTGGATGAAAGCTAGATTTTGGTCTAAAATCTGTATGTCTAGTAGCTTCCTCACTTGGCAATGCAAACGACTCATTTAGAGGTTCCAAGCCACCTTCTTCATATAATTCCTCTAGGATCTCCAACATGCCTGTGTCCTCAGATACATCCCCAAAGGTCGAAGTTGTTGTTTTTTCTAAGTTCTCAGTACTTTGACCATTGATTTCCTTGAGCCTGTAGTGACGCTTCACCGTGAGGTTACGTATGAATTTATTCAGGTCGATGAACAGTTCAAACAAATTCGGAGGGCTTTCCGGGGCATAATTGAGGCCCCTTCTAAGCAAATCAAGCTCTTTTTCAGAGAACACGCAATTAGAGAGGTTATATATTTTGATGGTAGAAAGATTTTCTATCATCTCTGTTCTCTTCTTTGATTTCTTGCCACCTCTCTGGCCTCTCCTTGTTGGTTTCTTAGTCTTCTGGTGTTCGGGGGGGTTAAAGATCTGGTTGTTAGAGTTTTCGGCGCTGCGGGTTTTATTGTCCCCGCAGCTCCTTTCCCAAAAAAAGAAAAGTCATCTTTATTAGGTTCCACGTTTCCATTTCCCATACTTTTATCTCCTGATTGCATTGTGTTCTTGGGCCCTAGATTAATATCGTGCTCCTGTTGTTTCCCTGCACCACCAGGAATTGAGTACTCTTCCGTTAGGGGAACCGTTGTTTCGACCCGTAATGAACATTCCCTGACCGATGTTTGATTCTTGGACGGGTCATCATTCCGTATCTGAAGACTATCAGTTCCTTGTCCCTCTTTCGCCTGTACAGGGATCTTATTTTGTTCCAACAAAGGACTCCTTTGCTTCAACGGAGGAGGGAAATCATCATGTACACTAGACCAAGTTGGTGTATTGGGTGAGTGATCATTAGTTTTCCTTGTATTGTTTATGTTCTTATATATATTTCTGTTTTTATTTTTATTTTTATTGTTGTTGTTTCTATTCCTATTCTTATACCAACGTCCATTCCTATTTCTATTTACGTTCTCATGACTCTTATTTCTTTCCTTAAAGTGAGCATTGGTTCTATCGTGATAATGATTTTGGTTCCTGGACTCCCTCTCTCTCACTTCCGGCCTATATTCTTGCCCAGAATGCTCTCGCTCCCTCCCCATTGGCCCATCTTCTTCCTCTCCAGGGGGTAATGCATTCTTGTCCCTCCTCCAATTGAACTCCCGTCCAGAAGTATAATCTAGCCTGTCTCTCTCGAATTTACCTGATTTGCGGACTATCAATTCTGCCTCATAATCTGTTGTTTGTTTGTTTATCCCATACTGAGAATGCTTCTAAATCCATAAAGGTCAAGAGTTCTTCTTGTATATTGGTGATATCAGTTTTAATATTCGACAAATTCTGTTCTCTTTGCCTAATGATCAGTTTGCTAGGAGTATTTTGATCATTAGTGGCATACTGGTCCTTTGAATTTGAACTTTTATCCACCACTATCCTATATGTATCTATGATGTGAAATGATTTGGTTTACTCTAGTGCACATTTGGTGTCACATAGCATGTCTAATTATATGTAATTTCTGATTCACCCCTATGGGTTAATCATGAGACACACCTTTTGGGGGTGGAGTTTGTAGGGGCGGGGCCTATTAGGGTGGGGAAGACGGGTCGGGGCCTCCTTGGTGGACATGAGTGTGTGTATATCTATATGTGTGGGGTTATCCATGAGAATAGGATACCACAAGCTGTGTAGGCTCTGAAGAAAGGGGTGCGCCCCGGAAACGCGTCAGCCATCCAGCACATTTGAGGTACCATCTATCTCTCTGGTCATCGAGTTTTGACTTCAGTCGTCCTATGATTCAGGCTGGTCACTAGAAAAAGCTCATTTTAACGCTCTGCTTGTGAGTAGGACCATTGCTGTTTTTATACATTTTAATAAAGATTTTATCTGGTAATACACTAGGTCGGTGCGCCCTCCTGTTTTTTGCTTTTTTACAGTTGTATGAACACCCATAGTTCTGAGGAGGGCTGCAAGATTCCTAAAGTGTTGCCTGTTTACTGAGGAATGATCGACACGCCCCGCATACACCAAAACATCAGAGCGCAGGAGTATTGTTTTGTTGTACTTTTTTCTTGATTTGGGGACTCCTGCTGCTAGGTGTAGTAGTGTGCGGTGTGGCAAGCAGCAAATATTACTGAATAATGGTATTGTCCATAGAAGAAAGGCAGCTAAGAAGGGCTTCATTGGCAAAAGGCTTCCTGAATAGTGTTGATAATTACGAACAGCAACTGGAAGGACTAGACGTCATCAGCGATGAGAATACTCTACAGAGTAGAGAGGAGAAGATGGTATCAGCATTCTACAAACTAAAACATCTTTTGGAGAATGAAATGACTCAGTGGTGGGACATTGTGTTATTGCAAAAATACCTAGAGGTTAATAGGATACCTAGAGGTTTAAGGTTGAATAAGTTATGTAATTTTTTAGATGTAGACATTGGCCAAGAATGGGTTAAAGAAATGAGGCTGTTTAATAGGACTTGGTTAGTAATGATCATTAGGCAAAGAGAACGGAATTTGTCGAATATTAAAACTGATATCACCAATATACAAGAAGAACTCTTGACCTTTATGGATTTAGAAGCATTCTCAGTATGGGATAATAAGATAAACAAACAAACAACAGATTATGAGGCAGAATTGATAGTCCGCAAATCAGGTAAATTCGAGAGAGACAGGCTAGATTATACTTCTGGACGGGAGTTCAATTGGAGGAGGGACAAGAATGCATTACCCCCTGGAGAGGAAGAAGATGGGCCAATGGGGAGGGAGCGAGAGCATTCTGGGCAAGAATATAGGCCGGAAGTGAGAGAGAGGGAGTCCAGGAACCAAAATCATTATCACGATAGAACCAATGCTCACTTTAAGGAAAGAAATAAGAGTCATGAGAACGTAAATAGAAATAGGAATGGACGTTGGTATAAGAATAGGAATAGAAACAACAACAATAAAAATAAAAATAAAAACAGAAATATATATAAGAACATAAACAATACAAGGAAAACTAATGATCACTCACCCAATACACCAACTTGGTCTAGTGTACATGATGATTTCCCTCCTCCGTTGAAGCAAAGGAGTCCTTTGTTGGAACAAAATAAGATCCCTGTACAGGCGAAAGAGGGACAAGGAACTGATAGTCTTCAGATACGGAATGATGACCCGTCCAAGAATCAAAGATCGGTCAGGGAATGTTCATTACGGGTCGAAACAACGGTTCCCCTAACGGAAGAGTACTCAATTCCTGGTGGTGCAGGGAAACAACAGGAGCACGATATTAATCTAGGGCCCAAGAACACAATGCAATCAGGAGATAAAAGTATGGGGGGGGGCGTGGCTTGGCGCGCAACACGGATGGCAGCGGTGTGAAGGAGCTCCCGGCACCTGAGAGACCTGGGCCCTAAAAACAGACCTATTCTGCGGGGATTATGTCCACTCGAACAAGGAGAGGAATCCACAATCGTTCCCTGTGCTTGCCGGCCACTCCGAGGGGGAAAATCACGCCGACAAACCTCAGCAAATTCAGCTTCTGTGGCAGAGGCACAGCCCCCAAGATGGCGCCGACTAACAACACAAACATGGAGGAGGACATGGACGATGATGAGATCTCTATACCAGCATCAGAAAACTCATCCAGAGGTAATGCCCCTGACATCCCACTGACCTATGCGGTAATGACCGATATAGCAGCGGACATAAAGAACTCATTTTCAGCCGCCATAACAGACATCAAAACCGAGCTGCTAAAACTCTCAGAACAGATGGCGGTCGCTGAGAGGGAAGGGAAAAGGAGGGACAGGGCCCTCATCAGACTAGACGACATCGCGACGGCCCACTCACAACATCTGATCGTTATTAATCGACAAGTGGAAGATTTGGACAATAGGGGGAGGAGAAATAATATTAGGGTTCGGGGGGTCCCTGAGACAACAGCACCGGAACAAATAAAAGCCGCGCTGACCACCATTTTTAATGGCCTAGTCGAGAGGCCAGAGCAATCCCCCATTTGAATTTGATCGCGCGCACAGGGCACTAAGACCCAGAGCCCCAGAAGATAATCCGCCCAGAGACATAATTTGCTGCCTCCCGAACTATTGCCTAAAAGAAGAAATCCTTCAAAAAGCCAGAAGAAATGATCAGATCATGTTTGAGGGCACAAAGATTCAATTATTCCAGGATCTATCCCCCATCACTTTAAATAACAGAAGGGCCTTGAGACCTTTGCTTGCAGTACTTAGAGAAAAGGGAATAGTATACCGCTGGAAGTTCCCCTTTGCCCTGCAAGCGACCTTCTCAGGGAAACAACATGTGCTCAGAGTTCCAGATGAGCTACCCAAATTTTGTGAGAATTTATTGATAGATCAGGTGGACTTGCCAGATTGGTACGCGGAGTTCTGCGTACCTCCACCCATCAATAATCCACAGTTTGTCCCAGGTCACTCCTCAGTCCACACGCCATCTCAGCAATGAAACCAACGCAGGAAGACTGACAGAGACGCTCATGACTCCCCGGCCAGCTCCAAGAGTTATAAAAGCACGAAAGCCAGAGAAGCAAGTCATTACTGAAAAGGATCATTACAAATCCTCTCTGCGCCTCACTGGTAACAGGCAAGATAATCGGCTTCTACCCTTCAAATAGGAAGACAACACCCGTGACTAACCGAGATATATCTCACATTATTCTTCTGCTTTGTTCAGGACCGTTCCACCTCTCTAAACATCACGGTCTAGCATGTTACAACTTTACATTATCAGGATTGCTATTCTAAATTGCACCATTGGAGGGAGCCCTAAGATCAAATAGCCTCGCAGAACCCATCACAGCATCCCATTCTTACATATAATAGCAGGAAATGACTTAAGGCACAATATATCACATTCGGAGGGACGATGAGGGACTATCCATCACCCTACCTATACACTCTCCTGAACTGCTGAGCACTAACATTTTTTGTTTCACAGGTTGCATTTCTATGACACACGGTCTTCCTTCACCCACTTTGCAGACCAGAACGACACCAGTTGGAGAAGCGCTCATGAAGCATCTACTCCCTTTCCGCATTCTAATGATGGTGCAACTGTGAGTAATGGAAAACATGCAGTACACACTGAATTTCATGAACGAATATGCACATTTTTATGGCACAACCAACAGGGAAAGGACTTACTCACGGGGGGTTAATGGAAGATTGTACTCGACGCTTATTCTAAAATGGCTTCAACATCTCGCACAGTCCATGTCCGTTTAGTGCACCCCTTACCAATCTGTGATGTGGAAATGGTTCTGTCTAAAATTAATGAACTTACTGCACTTATTCCCATATCCACCTACCCTCCTTTTACCCTGTTGCATAGGCAACACTTTTGTTGTTTACGGGGAAGGAACTCTCACGAAGGATACCAGCAAGCGTGCAGTTTACCATTTTTACGTTGTACTGCCTGTTATCACTTGTTACCTTTATACTTTTGTTTGTAATGCCTGTTATAGTTTGTTCTCTTGACCCGTAAAATCCCAAGGTCCCAGTATTAGACACGAATTACGATAACTGGAATCCCGGGTCTCTCGCCCGCCACGGGAAAACCCAATCACACCAACGTAGTCCTAGATACTCACTGTATCACTCGGTGATAGTCGTTCTGTATTATACAGAATTACAGTTACAACCATCCACAAACGCGCCTCCTACTCAACCCCCAGGGCAATCATCAGTGTCTATCACTAGACACTGTCTAGCTCTCCACCCCATAGGTGGATTTAAGAGCAGCGCTCACATCTTTTCCTACCACCTCTTCCCCCCCCAGACTCTTATACATCCCCCCCCACCTTCAACACACTCCATCCTCCCTCATCCCTCCACATTCCTCCTTTACCTCCCACTCCTTCCATCCGTTGATACATTACTACACTCAAAAGCACACTATGGCTTTTGCATGCCTAGGCAAGGCACTGACCATCATTTCACACAATGTTAATGGTCTAAATATTCCCGAAAAAAGGTCGAAACTCTTGAAAGAACTCAAAAAAGCTCACCCATCTATTGTCCTACTGCAGGAAACCCATTTTAAAAACCAGGATACTCCCAAAATTACGGACAATACATTTACAGTAGCATATCACGCTACAAACCCACATGCTAGGACGAAGGGGGTCTCCATCTTACTTAACAGGGATACTCCATTCGTTTTAAAACACAAATTAGCAGATCCTGAGGGGCGCTTCATAATGATCAAGGGCACATGGAAGGGTTCACCAATTACTATAGCGAACGTTTACTTTCCCAATTCTGCACACATAACGTTCTGCAGAACAATCATAGACGAACTGAAATGGTTTGCCGAGGGTTGCATTGTGTTGGGCGGAGACTTTAACATACCCCTCTCACCTCTCAAAGACACCTCCACAGGCTACTCTCACGTCTCTTATAGGATCTTAAAGAAGATCAAGACACTGCTACAATCACTCTCTCTTGTGGATACCTGGAGACTGATGCACCCATCAGACAAAGATTTCTCATATTATTCCCCCCCCACACAAAAGATATTCGAGAATTGATCTCATATTCATATCTCAAAGGGACCTAAACATTGTACTCGAAGCTAACATAGGAATCATCACTATATCGGACCATGCCCCAATCTCTGTCACATTACAAATCAACTCGACCAACAGACCTAGCTTTAACTGGAGACTCAACGCATTACTATTAACAGATCAACCTATAAAGGATGACATACATAATTCCATTACCTCCTACTTCAAAGAAAATTTAGCAGAACAGACAGACCCCTTAAACAACTGGGAAGCCCACAAATGTGTCATCAGAGGTGATTTAATCAAATGGGGAGCAAGAAAGAAGAGGGAAAGAGAACATGAACTGATCCTACTTTCCAAACAGATCGCCAAACTAGAGACACAACATAAACAATCCCTCTCAATCACTATAGAGGAGGAATTGACTAAATGCAGGATTTCGCTCAAAAACATATTAGACCTTAAAGTTAGGAAATCCCTATTTTTCAAAAAAAACATTTATTACGAACATGGAGACAAAAGCGGGAAACAACTGGCAAGAGCACTTAAAGACGCTTCTGGGCCTAGCCATATCCATACAATCAGAGATAAGACAGGCAAATTAGAGCACAACTCTGAAAAAATAGCAGGCCTATTCCACTCCTTCTACAACAAACTGTACAATCTCCCAGAACAACACAGACCACCCCAGGCGACTGATTCAATACATAACTGCATTCGAGATTTCCTGACAGATAGTCAGATACCATCCCTGACTCCTGAAGAATCAGACAGTCTGGACGAACCCATGACAATACTTGAACTCCAAAACGCTATTAAAGACCTAAAGACCGGGAAAAGCCCTGGCCCTGATGGTTTTACCTCTCAATATTACAAGACATTTACTGATATACTAGGCAAACCCCTACTGGACTCCTTTAATTACTTAGCGTCACACAAACATAACTCACCATCCTTCCTTCAGGCACACATAGCTGTAATTCCTAAGCCCGACAAAGACCACACAGACTGTGCCAATTTCAGACCTATATCGCTTCTAAATACCGACCTGAAACTCATGGCAAAAATCCTGGCAAGCAGGATGAAACCCCTGCTTTCTAGAATCATAGGCCCAGAGCAAGTTGGCTTCATGCCGGGTAGGGAGGCAAGAGATAACATAATCAAAGCGTTAAACCTGATCCACTACACACAAATTTCTAAAACCAATGGAATGCTATTATCAACAGATGCCGAAAAGGCGTTTGGTAGAGTGTCATGGAACTATATGTTTGCCACATGCAGACATGTAGGACTGGGAGATTCAATGCTCTCATGGATAGGAGCCCTATACATTAACCCACAAGCTAAGATAAAAGTTAACAATATCTTATCCAACCCCCTAACTATCCAGAACGGTACACGCCAAGGATGCCCACTTTCTCCGCTCCTTTTCATTATCACGCTTGAACCCTTAATTAGAACCATAAATTTATCCACCGACATACATGGCCTGACGGTAAACGGCAGAGAATATAAAACAGCCGCATATGCAGACGACCTACTGCTTTTCCTAACCCAGCCACACATCTCTATACCTAACCTACAGAAGACCATTGATCTGTTCCGGTACATCTCGAATTTTAAGATAAACCAGAACAAATCTGAAGCACTGAATCTCTCCTTAGACCTGAAACAGGTTGACCTTTTAAAGAAAAACTGCAAATATAGATGGGAAACATATAGACTCAAATACCTGGGGATTAACCTAACTAGCAATATTGAGGACATCTACAAAGCCAATCACATACCCCTCTTACAGGCAATTACTAAAGATTTACAGAACTGGACACCCAAACTGTTTTTGTGGTTTGGAAGAGCCTCGATATTGAAAATGACAGTCCTTCCTAGACTATTATACATATTTAACGCACTACCCACCCGAATACCAGAGTCTTTCTTCACCAACCTACTGAAATTGCAAAGAAACTTCCTCTGGGCAAATAAAAAACCCAGACTCAGTCTCAAACTACTCTTCCTCCCAAAAGCCTTGGGGGGTATAGGTCTTCCAGACTTTAGGAAATATCACCAGGCCTCACATATCACCAGACTCATCGACTGGCACTGTCACACTGCAGAAAAAGACTGGGTTCAATTAGAACAGCATTTAGCAGCCAATTGCGCCCCTTTCCGCCCATGGTCATTATACTCCAAAAACATCACAGCGACAGAGCACCCACTGGTTGCAAACACGCTTAGAACCTGGCATAAGGTTGCAGGCCCCCATAAGCTAGCATCAATACCAGGACCCCTGACACCCATCACCATAAACCCTGACTTCCTCCCGGGTCTCGACCTGACGGCGATTCCGAAAATCCTGGTAACCCACTGTATGACAGGCCCTAAAGTTAAGCCTTATAACACATTACGAGAGGAATTCGGAGAATCATTTCCTGGCCGTTGGTTCTATATCCAATTAACAAATTTCCTGGTAAACAACAAAATGAAATCAGCCTTCACTCTACCACTCACCAACCTTGAAACCATTTGCCTAAATGGATCTCAGACACCCAAGACTACCTCTCTGGCGTATTCATGGCTATGCCAGGCTTCGCACCTAGACAGCAACAAACACAGAGAGAAATGGGAAAATGATCTGAACATAAATATAAGCAAAACTCAATGGGAGAAGGCTTGCATCCTTGCCCATAAGTGCTCTCTAAGCACTAGATACCAGGAGGTCTCCTATAAACTACTTACCCAGTGGTATATTACACCACAAAAGGCCAGGAGATGGTTCAGAAACGAATCTGACATATGCTGGAGATGTAAAGCCGAGATAGGCTCCTTACTACACATATGGTGGGACTGTCTACCAATAAAGAGATACTGGGAACACATTATCACATGGATCAGATTCATCACAGAAACAACAATCTCCCTTGACGCTGCAGCATGTCTGTTACACATCAACGACCTGACCATCGGTAAATATAAAAAAACATTAACCAAACATCTCCTAGTAGCTGCCAAAACACTCATCCCCCTACATTGGAAAACAACCCTGACACCAACCATCAGGGAATGGCTAGACAGGGTCCAATATATATTTAAAATGGAGGAAATCATTGCGATGAAAAGAGAAAACAGTACAGACTTCAATGGGGTGTGGCAACCTTGGCTACTGTTCACCCTCTCAGAAGATTACCGAGCCCTTACTACTAAAAAATAAATCAGCCTAGATATATCCTTTCTTTACCAATACCTGTCAACTTTATGCTAATACTCATGATGTGCTATGCATATAAACATATTTGTGTAATGTATTTGCGGTTGTCCTGTTACCCCCTGTCCTCCCTCCTCCCCCAATACCAACTCCCCCCCCCTTGCCCCCCCACCCTCTAACGCCCTCTCCTCTCCTATCCCCTTTACCCCTCTGTAGTCACATAGCGAATATTATACGACCGATCTATGACCTATATGTGATTAGCCAATTTGTTGTAAATCATTCTATTGATCCAGTTTTAACAGGCAACACAGTTGTGAATGTAATTACATATTATAAATGTCTGTACGTTATACCTTGCATATTGTAAAACTGAACTACATTTTTCAATAAAAACCTTATTGTGAAAAAAAAAAAAAAAAAAAAGTATGGGAAATGGAAACGTGGAACCTAATAAAGATGACTTTTCTTTTTTTGGGAAAGGAGCTGCGGGGACAATAAAACCCGCAGCGCCGAAAACTCTAACAACCAGATCTTTAACCCCCCCGAACACCAGAAGACTAAGAAACCAACAAGGAGAGGCCAGAGAGGTGGCAAGAAATCAAAGAAGAGAACAGAGATGATAGAAAATCTTTCTACCATCAAAATATATAACCTCTCTAATTGCGTGTTCTCTGAAAAAGAGCTTGATTTGCTTAGAAGGGGCCTCAATTATGCCCCGGAAAGCCCTCCGAATTTGTTTGAACTGTTCATCGACCTGAATAAATTCATACGTAACCTCACGGTGAAGCGTCACTTCAGGCTCAAGGAAATCAATGGTCAAAGTACTGCAAATGAGTCGTTTGCATTGCCGAGTGAGGAAGCTACTAGACATACAGATTTTAGACCAAAATCTAGCTTTCATCCACATTGGAGTAAGGGGAACTTCATTTCCACCTTCTATGAAGTTGTCATGCGTGAATTCAGAAAAATGTGTGGTGACAGAAGCCGCAAATACAATAAGGGCTATGAGGTTGGTATCGAAGCCCCCCTGAGTAGCCTGAAGAATAATCTTGAGATCATTATCAGGAAGGCAGACAAGGGAGGTGGCCTGGTTATACAGGATAGAGATCAATACCTAGAAGAAGCCTCCAGGTTGTTAGGGGATACTGACACCTACGAGAGACTACGTTGGGATCCAACGGTAGAGTACAATGGAGATTTGAAAAAACTTCTGGATAGGGCGCTATCGAGCAAGATTGTAACAAAGAATGAGTATGAATTTTTATACTCAAAACATCCGGTCGTCCCCCATTTCTACCATATTCCCAAGATTCACAAAGATATAGAAAAACCTCCAGGCAGACCCATTGTTGCGGGCATTGACAGTCTAACCAGTAATCTGGGGAGCTATATTGATCACTTCCTACAAAATATAGTGATTAACTTACCATCATTCATCAAAGATTCAGGCCATGCTCTGGAGATACTAGCTAATTATAAGTGGGAGAAGGGCTATAGATGGCTATCATTGGATGTAGCATCTTTATATACATCTATTCAGCATCTATTTGGCCTTCGAGCCACCGAATACTATCTAGCGAAAGCCCACACGTTTGGGGGGCGTGGCCTGACGCAGCATGTGAGCAGACGTTCCTCTCTGCAGCTCCAAGATCCCTCTGCACAATCCTTCGCAATCCTGCTAACCTGCCAAACCAATCGGCCCAAAACTTTCTCCAGACACCCAAGAGGGACCCTGCTACTCATCCACGGAAGAATTTTGGTGGATGGGAGGAAGAAAAGGGAGAAAACAGCCCCCGGTCAGGATGAATATTACCACTCGGTCCTCCCAAGATGGCCGCCGCTCCACCATGCTACATGTGCCTCTCTCATGTACACCGGAACTCTTCGGTGACGATCTGGACCCCTCACTACCACCATCCCCTGGGGCTTCAGCCCCTTCAATACCCCTGGCCCACCCCGCTCCGAGTGATGACAGTCTCGAGGAGGGGCCGGAACCGGAGCCCACCTTGCTGGATGTTCTCAAAATCCTGAAGGTAAATCATTCTGATATTATGGGGAAGGTGGAGGAACTAAAGCTGGACATTACTATAATGCGCCAGGACATGCATAAGGTCAGGGACCGGGTCGCTGAGACAGAACGCCGCATTAGTGACCTGGAAGACACTGTAGGCCCGGCCCTGCCTGTGCTGAAAACCCATGGCAACAGAATTCAATCGTTGGCAGATAAGATCGACGATTTGGAAAATCGTTTACGTTGGAATAACCTGCGCCTGGTGGGCCTCCCAAAAAGGGTCGAGGGTGCAGACCCGGTATCCTTCCTTGAATGCTGGTTTACCCAGGAATTTGGCAAAGACTGCCTGTCCCCATGTTTTGTGATCGAACGGGCCCACAGGGTCCCTGGGAGACCGCTCCCTGCTGGAAACCCCCCTCGCACCATGGTTATCCGTCTCCTAAATTATAGGGACAGGGACGCTATCCTGAGGGCTGCCCGCATAAAGGGAAGCCTGAAAATCAACAACGCATCGGTCTCCCTCTACCCAGATTACTCCCCAGCAGTTCGTGCTGCGAGAGCCAAGTATCAACATGTTAAACAGAAGTTGAGAGAACAGACCATACAATACTCCATGCAATTTCCCGCGACGCTGAGAGTCGTCCACCAGGACCAAGTGCACTTTTTTCAGAACCCTGCTACTGCGCTTTCCTGGTATGAATCCCTGTCCAAACCCGGCCGTGCATCTGACCGACCACCTGCAACCTGATCGGGGTATCCCCCCCGCACAGGCTACAAAGCCACTTCATTTTCTTTTTCTCGCCCCAATCGGGGGCTCTTTGTGCCTATGGCAGGTACCTTATTCTACAGCTCGACAAGAGGCTATGGATCTTTAAGGGGAAGATTGGGATGCTGCAGTTGTTTTCCTTTTTCTTTCCCCTTTGGTTTTCTTTTTTTTTTTTTTCTTTTTTTGTTCTCTGATCATTGACTGATCGAAATAGTTTGCTGACTTGCCTGTATTGGCCATGTTCCTAGTGTCTACTAGCAGTTTTGGGACAAAGCCGGCCCCTTGTTCTTGGGGTACGGCAGGGGTAGTAACAAAATCAATGTGGATTTCAACTGGTAATGTATGTGTAATGGTTTGTGTGTTTGCATGGATGGTGGTTGTGTGGATGTGTTCATGGGTACTCCTTTTCTCCTGCTCCCCCCCAGTGTTGGATTGCAGCCGTGCCGGTGACAAGTGTCTGATTTGTATTACCATATATGGGCCCCTTTTTAACCCCCCGCCATGTCTATAATCACATGCATCTCCTGGAATGTCCGGGGGTTAAATTCTAAATTTAAAAGAGCATCCTTATTTGAATTTCTCAAGCCACATAGGCCACAGATACTATGCCTACAGGAGACACATCTCCTAGGCTCCAAAATACTTGCTTTGAAAAAACACTGGGTGTCACAGGGGTATCATTCCACGTACTCAAATTATGCTAGGGGAGTCTCTGTCCTCATAAGGAAGGGACTCCCTTTCTCCTGTGACCAGGTAGTTATTGACCCAATGGGTCGGTAGGTTTTTTTACTGTGTAAAATCCACGCCACCCCATTGCTCTTGGTGGTGGTGTATGCCCCCCCCCTGTCACGGCTGCAATCTTCACTGACTTAAGTTTACAGTTTTCTAAATTGCCGGGTCTGCCTACCCTTGTGCTGGGGGATTTCAATTCTGTCCTGGACCCAGGTCTGGACAGGTTGAGGCCCCTCCAATATGAATCCAAGCTATTTAGCCACTGGTGTGCCTCCTTTGGTTACGTCGACCTTTGGCGGCGTGGCCATCCACTGATAAAAGAATACTCCTGTCAATCCAGAACATATGGTACTCTTTCCAGGCTGGATTATGCCCTGGGAACCTCTGATATGGTCCCTTAAGTTAAGTCGGTCGCATACATCTCGCAGACAATCTCAGACCATTCGGCCCTTAAGATAGAGTTGGTGATGGGTCACCGACCCTCTTTTCGGCAGTGGAGGCTCAGCCCTTGCTGGATCTCCACCCCCGAAATACAGGACCCGGTGGGACAGGACATGTCCCACTTTTGGGCGGATAATGAAGGATCTGCCTCCCCTGGCCCCACATGGGACGCCTTTAAGGCGACTGTGCGGGGTTCATACATCTCTAACACTACCAGACATAAAAAAAACCTCCAGGCCACTCTTTTAGCCCTAGAGTCCTCCTTGGAGATTGCGAGGGCCCAGTATTCTGCGTCCCCCACCCCGGACTCCCACGGGGTCCTGGTGGGGGCGCATAGGGCCCTGGACCTCCACAGGGTGGATGTAACGCAGAAACAACAGAGATATCTGACGGCCAGGCTGCTTGAACACAGTGGGAAAAATGGCAAGATGTTGGCATATCTCTCCCGCATGGACTGTGTTGATAGGAGTATTCCGCAAATCCAGGTGCCGGATGGCTCCATCGCTTCAGACCCTAGGACCATTAATCTAACTTTTAAATCCTTCTATGAGGACCTATATTCGTCCCAGCCCTCTCCACCTGAATGGGAAACTATGGGTTTCTTCGAGTCTCTCCGGTTCCCTGTACTGGAGGACTCACACAGATCCATCTTAAATGAACCTTTGACGGTAGAAGAAATTACCACTGCCATATACTCACTCCCCCCGAACAAAACTCCTGGATTGGACGGTTTGCCCGCTAAATGGTACAAACACTATGCTGGGGACTTGGCACAGAGGTTGCACTCTCAGTTTGGGCAGGCAATGGAGGAGGGCGTTCTCCCCTCCTCCATGTGTGAGGCCCTGATTGTGGTGATCCCCAAGCCTGATAAAGATCCAACGCTATGTGGCTCACACCGTCTAATCTCCTTACTCAATAGCGATGTTAAGATACTGGCCAAGGTACTGGCAGTGAGACTACAAAAGATTATCCTACACCTTATCCATAGGGACCAAACTGGATTCATGCCTGGAAAGAGTACATATGACAACATTAGACGATTGTTCATACATATCCATAGAGCTGACACTGAGCATAAAAGTGGCCTGGTATTGTCCCTGGATGTGATGAAGGCCTTTGATACTGTGAAATGGACCTTTTTTTGGGAAGTCATGCACCGAATGGGTTTTAGTCACCAATTTATAAAATGGGTTCGCCTGCTATATATCAATCCCAGGGCAAGAATATGTACTAACAAGGATGTATCGGATGTCTTTTCTTTACACAGGGGAACACGGCAGGGCTGCCCGCTCTCGCCACTCCTGTTCGCACTTGCCATAGAGCCTTTGGCTCTGGCGGTGCGACAGACGGCGTCGGTGGGCGGCATATGTTATGGTAATCTTACAGAGAAGATCTCATTATATGCTGATGACGCATTAATATACCTTGATGGCACAGAACAGTCCTTTAAATCTTTAATGGAAGTGGTGGAGGAGTTCGGGAGGGTCTCGGGACTAAAGGTGGGCTGGGACAAGTCTGTTGCTTTTCCCATAGGCCCCAAACAGGATTATACTTACTTATCTCACTCTAACCTGTCAGTCAGATCCACATTTAAATATTTGGGCATTCACATTAATGCAGACCTGGCCCTCTTTGAATCTCTTAACATTGCCCCAGTTGTTACACACATGGAGACCAGGTTGCAAACTTGGGCCTCATTACCTTTGAATTTGATAGGGTGGGTGAACATATTTAAAATGATATACCTACCTAAATTTTTATATGCCTTTAGGGCATCCCCTATTTTTCTCTACAAAAAGCTCTTCAAAAGAATAGACTCGTTATTATCCTCCTTCCTATGGCAGGGGACCAATCCCAGAATAGCGAAGGCTTCCCTCCAGGCCTCTAAGGGTGATGGGGGACTGGCCTGCCCCAACTTGCGACACTATTTTATAGCAGCCCAATTAACCTATGTCTATGAATGGTTCCAGGGGGCCTCCGCATCCTGCTCTACCTATCTACTGCAGGCACTTGCTGGCCTAGAGACCCCATTGGTAGATATTATGCATAGATCTTTACCAAAACGATGCTCCCGCGGCTCCCCGATAGAAGTGAGTTGGTTGGCCTGGCATGAAGGGAATAAGACGATTTCAGAATTGGGGGGGGTCTCACCGAAAACCCCCCTATGGCATAACCCCAATCTTCTGGAGCTCATGGGTCAACCCGATGCATTGTGGTGGACACGGCTGGGCATTACCCACGCTGCCCACATTTTTCTCAATGGTGAATTTATCTCTTTTGAAGTCCTAAAAGCTACAAGTGGATTATCAAATAAATTCTATTTTAAATATCTTCTCATAAGACACGCTGTCCGTGCGCAGTTTCATGGCCTGACTCTTGAGCTCGCTGAATCCCCGCTTGAGGCATTGATGTCGTGTTCTGGCATTACGAAATTAGCCACGACCATTTACTCCCGACTGCAGACGGGTGGGAGTTCTCCCTTCCGTGCTGCACAGCGGAAGTGGATGGTCGACATCCCTGGGCTTTCAGAGGAGGGGTGGGAGGAGGCCTCTGGGGCCTGTTTCTTGGATATTGTTGGGTCTAACGACCAATATATACAGTTCAAATTTATTCATCAACTGCATTACACGCCGGCCCGTCTGGCTCGCATGGGTTATGTTTCAGGGGCCCTCTGCCCTAGATGTAAGTGCACCAATGCTGGTTATGTACACATGTTTTGGTCCTGCCCGGCCCTCTTGGGGTTCTGGGTGGACCTATTCTCTTTTTTTGAAAACAATCTATGCCTAGTGACCCCCCACACTGTTGAAGTGGGGCTCCTGGGCATCCTTAATGACCACATACCCAGAACCCACGAACGGACCCTAGTCCGCTTGATACTCTTTTATGCCAGAAAACTGATATTACTACAATGGAAGTGTGAATCTGCTCCCAACATCCAACTGCTGTACCGCATGATAAACAAAGTCGTACCAACCTTTAAACTAATCTATAAAGGAAGGGCCTGTATACAGAAATTCTACAAGATCTGGCAACCTTGGCTGGATATAGACAGCTCCTTTTGGAAGGATACCCCTCTGTCTCAGCAGTAGTGGGCCCTGATTCAGCCCCTCCTGTTTGATGGGGGGGGGAGAACTACCTCCTATCCTAAATAAAGAAGCTGGGGACATGAAACATATCCCACATAAATGTGGGGGGGGGAGTAGGAGGAGTGCCCCCACCCAGCTGTAGTTTCGGCTGGGGAAATGGGTGGAAGTGCTGGGTGAATGGGTATGAGTGTTGTGTGAGTGAATGCAAGCACTTAAGTATTACTGAATAAGGATAACCGAATGAGTCCTGTGAAAATCACAGTTAAATACTCTCGATACACCTTTGGTATTAGGGTTTTGTGTTTCTTTTTTTTTTTTTCTTCTCCTCCGTTGAGGAACTGGGACACCTATGTGGCCATGTGGCCACAAGCTGTAGGCCTTATTAGGCTTGAATGTTATTTCGAGACTATATTGTTTATGCTCCCGCTTCACGGTGTAATACTGGTATATTGCTACTGAATACAAGAAAATAATGTGTAAGCGTGTATGTTGATATGCTCTGTAATTTTTCTCTGTTCAATGGAAAAATCAATAAACATAAATTAAAAAAAAAAAAGAAAGCCCACACGTTTAACCCACAACAGGCACAATTTATTTTTGAGTGCATTGAATTCACCTTGACTCATAATTACTTTACGTTCATGGACTGCTTCTACAGACAGGTGAGGGGTACGGCGATGGGGGCAAGGTTTGCACCAAGCTACGCAAATCTCTTTATGGGGTATTGGGAACTCCAATACATTTGGGCGAACAACCCCTTTGGGAAAAATTTAGTTTTGTACTCTCGGTATATAGATGATATCCTTATTATCTGGAATGGGAGTGATGAAGAACTCGATGGATTTCTGACACATTGTGCCAATAACCCTTTCGGAATTTCATTCACCCATGTAGTAGACGAAGAACTCCTAGTTTTCTTGGATCTGGAATTGAGGGCCGACGAATATGGTGTCATCTATTCATGAACGCACTTTAAACCTAGCGCAGGCAATTCATACCTACATGCTCAGTCACCATCACCCAAGATGGATCCGGAATATTCCATTCGGTCAGTTCTGTCGGCTTAGGCGCACCTGTACTCGAAAAAAGGACTATGAAGATCAAAGTCTGATTCTGAAGAAAAAATTCAAAGAGAAGGGCTATGAGGAAGGACATATAGAGGAAGCCTTCCAAAAATTTCTATACTTGTATGGAGACATTGATGAAATAAAAACGAAACGGGAGAAAAATGAACCACCGCAAACAAGGTTCTGCACGAGGTACAATAATAAAGTACCGACGATCCAAAAGATCTTCAAGAAGAACTGGAAAATTCTGGAATCAGATCCCTTTCTGAGCCTTCCGCCCCATCCCAACTTGGTATTTAGGAGACCGAGAGATTTGCGAAATATGATTGCCCCAAGTAGGGTCAAAAAGAACAACAAGAACAAAGGACTGAATAACACCTGGACCACTATCTTTGACCAGAAAGGTTCCTATAGATGTGGAAGTGGCATTTGCGGCAATTGTACACATATGTGCCACAGGAAGAAAGAGGTGATTGGAGTAGACGGGAGAAGTCATAAGATCAGACAGTTTATTAACTGTGGTACCCCATTTATCATCTATGGTCTAATCTGCCCTTGTGGCCTTATGTACATTGGCCGTACATGTCGACCAATGAGAACCAGGATGAACGAACACAGGAGTAGCATCACTACGGAAAAGGACAAGTGTTCAGTTCCGAGACATTTTAAGGAACTACATGACAGTAGCATAGATGGTCTGAAGGTTTTTGGCATAGAAGCTATACCTAGCAATTTAGATAGTGGCAAGAAATATCAGATTTTATGTAAGAGAGAAGCTTTCTGGATCTTCACCTTGGGGACTTTGGCCCCACAGGGCCTCAACGAGGGAATTGAACTTCATACCATTAGTACAAGTTGATTGGTCGTGCATGCCAGGGTACATAAAGAGAATAACTTTAGTAGGCTTAGGATTTAGAAGAGAGAGTTTTAAGGCTTTTTTGGGCCCTTTGGGGTTTTATTTAATATTGGGAACATGATTATTATTAATAATAATAATAATAATTTTTATAATTTTTTCTGGTTATCATTTTTGCAATGCTATAATGTACATCATATTTACAGCTGGTTTATTCAGGTTTTATGTGATATCTTCTGGACCTACTAGGGTCCACACCACTGGCACCCTACACTATGTGGGTGCTTTTTGGTAGATTGTAGTTCAGGGGTTGCTTGTTCAACTCCAGTAATAATATTTATACGGCGTGGTTCATTTGGTAGGTCCAGCGTACAGTGGGTCCTTACCATCGTATCATCTGTGGGAGTGTTTTGCATAAGTACATGTGGGGAGAGATATGGGTGTATACATGTGGACACATACATGTATGTTGTGTGTGTATATGCAGGTATGTGTGTGGATGTGTACATATATGTGGCCTATTTGCATGTGTGTTTACATACATGTGTGCTTTTGTGGAGTGTGTATGGGTGTGTATGTGGCACCATTTATTATATGGTCATATTTGTACTCTCCAGTCGACCTTTTCTCCGCTTATTGGTATGAGGGTCCAACATAGCGAGTGCGGGGTGTTCGACTGACCCTCCCCACTGTCATTTGGATTTTATTTGATCCCTTTCCCTCACGGCAATTAATTGTGGGGCAGTGGGGATAAATGGGACCTTTGTCCCATGAAGTTATTTTATCCATGTAGACAGTCCATCAATGTTGTTTCCCACAATTCACTTTGGTGATGGGGGAATGTTTTGGCAAAGAAACCAGGTAGGAGTTTCCTATGTACTAGACCCACTGTACGTATCTGTGGATCCATTGTATGGGTGTGCATGTGCGTGTGTGCATGGAGGAGGCTCCTCTCCCCCCCCCCTTCCTTTTTTTTTTTTTTTTTTGGACAAGCCTCCTTTGTACTCCGCCCCAAAGAGTGATAGGAGGAGCGGGTGTGTTTACTGTGGTTTTACCGGAAATTGCGGGTGGAACGCAAACACACCCGCACTTCCAGTGTAGCATCCAGATCGAGGCCTGGTATTTGCCTAATCAGGCTGTGCCATAGACAAATGGGGACGCGATCGGAAGTGTGGGTAGACACGCTAGTGACACCCACACCTCTAGGCAATTGCGACCCATTCCATGCTTTGGACAAGCCTCCTCTGCACTCCGCCCCTAGGAGTGATAGGAGGGGCGAGCGCATTCACTGCAGTGCTACCGGAAGTTGCGGGTGGAACGCAAACACACCCGCACTTCCGGCTCGGCATCCAGATCGAGGCCTGGCATTCGCCCAATCAGGCCGTACCATTGATAAACAGGAAGTGCGGGTTGGAAAAGTTTGTAACACCCGCACTTCTAGTCCAAAGCTCCGAATGCGCCTCTCTCCCTTAATAGAATGTTAGGTATAGGATGCAGTAAGTGGAATCCTGGATGCATCTCTCCCACTGGCAGATCATTGGACACCTTTGCATCTACTGTTGGCCCCTGCTGCATACGGTAAGCGGTTTGTTCGGGCACAATTAGATGCTTGTCACATATCTGTTGTATACTACTAGCTTACCTGGTCACCCTGTGATGCGGGATCAGTGGGGGTTTTGGGTGCAAGTTTGCTAGGAGTATTTTGATCATTAGTGGCATACTGGTCCTTTGAATTTGAACTTTTATCCACCACTATCCTATATGTATCTATGATGTGAAATGATTTGGTTTACTCTAGTGCACATTTGGTGTCACATAGCATGTCTAATTATATCTAATTTCTGATTCACCCCTATGGGTTAATCATGAGACACACCTTTTGGGGGTGGAGTTTGTAGGGGTGGGGAAGACGGGTCGGGGCCTCCTTGGTGGACATGAGTGTGTGTATATCTATATGTGTGGGGTTATCCATGAGAATAGGATACCACAAGCTGTGTAGGCTCTGAAGAAAGGGGTGCGCCCCGGAAACGCGTCAGCCATCCAGCACATTTGAGGTACCATCTATCTCTCTGGTCATCGAGTTTTGACTTCAGTCGTCCTATGATTCAGGCTGGTCACTAGAAAAAGCTCATTTTAACGCTCTGCTTGTGAGTAGGACCATTGCTGTTTTTATACATTTTAATAAAGATTTTATCTGGTAATACACTAGGTCGGTGCGCCCTCCTGTTTTTTGCTTTTTTACAGTTGCTGAACTTTTAACTCTGACCGCAAATCGCCCCGTCCTATAAATCACCAAATACCTCAACTATTCAGATAAGGCTTTCATCCTTCAAAAATTCAGGCAATCCAGATCTCTTCAGATCGACGGAATAAAGGTCCTGATTTTCGCGGACTACTCCATAGAAGTATCCAAGAAGAGGAAAGCTTTCCAACTAATTTGCTCGGAGTTACACTAGCAACAAATCAAATTTACCCTGGCCTTCCCAGCCACCCTCTGGCTCAAAGCCCCTAATGGCGTCCAGCTCTCCTTTCATGATCCTTCCGAGGCGGAGGCCTTCCTAAGATCGCTAAGCACAGGTCCTCATCTCAGCCCCTCCTCCAAAACAGCTCCTATCAACCGCGCTCTAGACTAGAGAAGCCCGCGCAAAGACTCTCCAAAACGGTTCAAAACCTCTGGTTCAGACCAACACCGCTCCACACCTCATTGAGAGTGCCCTTTCGACACCACTTTGGTCTCAGAACACTCGCTCTTTACTGGCCATGCCGGTTCAACTCTAGCCGAAAGAACTCTCACAAACTTTTATTTTCTTATTCATTTTTTCACAGGCATGTTCCCTACTCCCCACAACGTACTCCACTTACTGGTAGGCCGAGTTATTTCTACAGTTTTTTCTAGTGTTTTATATGCTTCTGAACTGTTATAACTGTTGAAGTGATTGTTGTTGTTCGATGATCTTCTCCCCTGGCGTCCCTGCGTGGCTCGGTTCACTCTCCCCATACATAACCCAAACTGCCAACATACACCACCCTCTGAATCGTGGGTTTAATTGTTGCAGCCTATGGGTCTTTTAATGGGAGCTGGCCTACTCAGTGACTCCATGCGGAAAAAAGTGAAGTTTCTCAAATGTGTTTTATTGATTCTACCTTTTACCTCCCTCCCTTTTCATTCCCCCCTCCCTCATGCACCATCACCCTTTGGTATATCAACACCCTATGATTTTACACCAATGCTCTCAGACAACCTAGGCTCTTCCTCATCCCCGAATATACTTGTATCTCGCCACCGAAAGTCTTTGCCCACTATCCATGTAACATCAGCTCATATCCTGCCTATGGCCCCCCCAATATGAAAATAGTCTTCTGGAATGTGTAAGGGCTTCGCTCCCCCAACAAGAGAATGAAAATTCTATTCCACCTTAAGAGACTAAAGACCGATATCGCCCTACTACAGGAAACCCACCTTTCCACTCCTGGCTTCTACCGTATGAAAAAAATTATGGGTGGGCACGGTCATAGGTTCTGACTCAAATGGACGCAAAGCAGGAGTTTTGATACTCGTTCATAAAAACTTCCCCTGTACGGTCCTATCGGTTGATTCGGACCCACAGGAGCGCCTCTTATCAGCCCATGTTCAAATAGGGGCAAGAGATTTGATAATCTCAAACATCTATGCACCCAATAACCCACTAAACAATTTTACAGTGATCTTTCAACCTGACTCCTTCGCAACCCGCATCTCCCAGTGCTCCCACACATAATCGGCGGGGACTTCAACTCCACAATACCAAATTGACGACAGGTCTTCTCCAAAACGCTCACGTTCCCTCCCGGACCCCAAAACTCAGTCTCCTTTAGCCTCCACTACAGACTCCCTCCACCTCCACGACATCTGGCGCTTCCGGCGCCCAGCTGATAGAGAATTCACATTCTACTCTAACCCCCGTAATGTCTTTAGCAGAATTGACTACTTTTTCTGCTCCGACGATCTTATACCTCTGATATCCGATGCTGACATCCACGACATTGTTATATCAGACCACGCACCTATTTCGATAACACTCGACAACCCTGATCTACACCCGAGTCGCAAACTATGGCGATTCCCATCCTACCTTCAAAACAATTCTGACTTCCGCTCTGCACTCTGACAACCCAAATCTATTCTGGGAAGCAGGCAAAGCCTTCCTTAGAGGACGCATAATTTCTTATGCAGCCTCTTTCAAGCGCAACGCCCTAAAAAATTACAAAATGGCCAGCTCCCGACTGCACCAAGCTCAACGATCCCTGTATGCGAACGACTCCCCTGACTATCAGCCAAGCACACCTTTGACACCTGGGCTGAAACTCTGGAATCAACCAAAAAGGCGCACATGGACGCTACCCTCCACAAATTTGGCAATAAGGCAGGGAAATTACTTTTAAGACTCTGTAAAGGCCCCAACCGCTCAACCCATATCACTTCCCTCCGAGATGCTTCGGGCACCATTAAATCCACTCAAAAAAGGCATAAACGGAGCCATGATACACTATTATTCCTCCCTATATACGACAGACCCTATAGATACTCTGACTGCACTTGCCTTTCTTGAAAAGACGACCCTTACCCAAATCTCTCCCTCTCAACTAGATTCCCTAAATGCTCCCATCTCCCTTACTGAAATCTCTAATGTTATTAGGAAACTGGCCCCATCTAAAGCCCCAGGCCCAGACGGTTTCACGGGTGAATTCTACAAATCCCTTCGACCACTCCTGGAACCCACCCTCCACACAGTCTACCATCACATATGGACAGGCGGAGCCTACCTACCCACAGGCAACCAAGCCATTATAAAACTGTTAGCCACAAAAGGTAAAGACCCACAAGAACCCGGTTCTTATAGACCTATTTCACTCCTAAATCTTGACGTTAAGATACTCTCCAAAATTATTGCCACCAGATTAGCCGCCATCATACCCTCTCTGATACACCCTGCCCAATCAGGGTTCGTGAGGGGCAGGACTGCTACCATGAATATCAGGAAGGTGATGATGGCCCTGGAACATGCCAAATGCTACCATGAGGGAGATCATGCCATTATCACCCTAGATGCGGAGAAAGCCTTCGACAACGTAAGTTTTGAATAGCTTTCCATGGTCATGACTAAAATGGGTTTCTCCAGCCCTTTCGCTCACCTTATTAAATCCATGTACAACGCCCCGGCAGCCAGGCTGGTAGCGGCAGGTATTCTATCGGACTAATTCCGTCTCCACAAAGGCACTAGACAGGGCTGCCCCTTATCCCCTCTCCTTTTCAACATTGCATTGGAACCCCTATCTAGGTATCTATCTCACATAGCCCCACTGCATGGCATCAAAGTTGACAAACATGAACTACGCACCTCACTCTTTGCGGATGATGTCCTTATATTCTCAGCAGACCCCTCCTCTGATATGCCTACAATTAAATCAATCTTTGACCAATTTAGACTGTGCTTGGGCCTTCGCATAAATTATGACAAAAGTGAAATCCTTCCCATAGGGACCCACTCCAACCCTCCCTGGACTTAAAAATCTATCTTCTCAGTTCCAAAATCCCACATCACCTACTTAGGAATAAAAATAGGAAAACTACCCTCCTCTCTCTATGACCTCAACTATCCCCCCCTGCTCACGAAAATTTCTCAGGAACTAGATAACTGGATGGAGCTGCCCCTTTCGCTCCTGGGAAGATGCCATCTAGTGAAAATGGTCAGTTTTGCCCATCTACTCTACCCACTTCAAACCATTCCCTTGCTTCTTCACCATAAAGATCCAAAGTTTCTCAATACTGCCATCTCCAAATTGCTTTGGCAAAATAAACGACCACGTATAGCTTTCACAAAGTTATATCTTCCCAGACGCGAAGGGGGTATCAGTCTCCCAAACATTAGAACCTACAACTTAGCCTGCCTATTGAGGACAGGTTTGGACTGGGTATCCCAAACATCCCGCTACTCCAATTTCCCCCTGGAATCCGCAATGGTCCGCCCATATTCCTTGGCCGCCCTCCTCCACTGTAAGTGGAAATCCATCCCACCGCCACTTCAACATAACCTCCTGCTTCGAGACACAGCCATTGATTGGAGAGAAGTCCGGAAAAGCTTTAAACTCTCACCCTTCATGTCCAGCCACCTTCCTATACAAGGAAACCCGAGATTCCCCCCAGGTCTGGACCAGCAACCTGACTTCACCTGGCAGAAAAACGGCCTCACAAAATTTTCCTCGCTCTGTGACTTGGAGACTGGTCGCCCCATCACGTTTCAAACCTTAGCTGACAAGTTCTCACTTCCACAATCACATATCTTCCAATATAGACAATTCATCAGCTTTCTAAAAAAGGCTTGCAATGAAGATCGCAAAAGGTTCCAATCATCTCTCCCGGATACTATTCTCTTAGAGGGTTCATACAAAATTTTGGACATTTACCAACCTCTTCTGAAAACCACTCCTCCTCTGGCATCCTCATCGGCAGCCAACTGGGCAACAGACTTCCCAGACACCAAACTTGTGGATAAACTCATAAAAGGTCTCAAAGCCATTCACAAACTGGTGCCCAACGAATCTTGGATGGAAACCCAACTAAAGATTGTACACCGCGCTCATATCCCTTTCCTCTCAAACAAACAGGTTCATTCCACCCCCCAGTGTCCTTGTCAACACCCCAGACCTTCACTGTCACATCGCTACCTACATATCCACCTTCTGTGATCAAGTCCTATCATACATCTTTGAGGTGACCCTGCTGAAACTGCCCAAAGACCCCCTACTTCTCATCTTTGGCCATTGGGACCCCCAGCTACTTCCCTGGTCGCTGAACTCTACCCCCTCTTGCAAAGACTGGACCCTGATATGCCTCCCGCTTGCCTGGAGATCCGTCCTAAAAAAACTGGATCTCCAATGTTCCCCCAACCATCGCTCAAGTCAAAAAAGATCTCTTACAACTACTCTACACAGACAAGCTCAACACGGATTTAACACATGAAAAGACCAAAACACACTTCTACCACAAATGGTCTCAACACTCACCCCTATGGATATGGCAAATTTCGAGAATCTCTCTTTTTCATATCACGGGCCTCCCCCCTACACCATGGATGAAGCTGCTCTCCCCTGATTGACAGAACCGCAACATAACTATTCCCTCTCTTGTCGCGTCATGAATCATCGTGCAAGGAGACCTCTCGTCCACCAACCCCTTCTTTTCCTCCAAACAGGCTGATGGACAACGCTACCTTTGAAACCACGGCTACAAGCTAGCTGTCTACCCCCATTCTACATCCGTTGCATGAACTTGGTGCTTTTCTCCCCTATCCTCCCTCCTCTCCCCACCTCTCCCTGCCCCATGCCTCTTCTTGGAATCATCCAACAGAACCCTCTTGGTATCCCTAGGGACCCTTCTAATCCTTCTATCCTCATCCTTAGATTCATCCAGTTACTGTTTTGTCTTTTTCATTAAACAGGTTGATATCCTTGCATCACTATTTCATGCAGGTTTTTGTACCCCCTCCGTGTGGGGCCATATTACTACACTACCCTTAGGTTACGAGACTCCTTGTTATCATTATGTGTTCTGTTACACTCTGTTATAAATGCCCTTTTGTGAAATTATTACAATTCTATCAATGTTATACTCTGTATGCTACATCTTTCAATAAAATCTAATTTAAAAAAAATAATGTTTTTAATTTAATCATAGGGAAAGGATAACAACTGAAACATATACACACACACAGACTGAAATGAAAAGCCTGTGGCTTTCAGACTTTATTATATACATGTCCTGTTTGCTAAAATAAAACAAATTAATTCCAATGTATGGAATACCAGTGTCCCTAAAGCCATGATAAAAGACCCACTCAGCTTTAAAAAAAGGTATTGTTTGGCTATATCTATTGGCTATATCTATTTTCTTACATAAATGAAAAAAGAGACAACTGTATTGTCACATTAACTGGGTCTGAAAGTACATTAAGATAAAATAGCATGGTGATGTCAGCAGATCAGACCTGTTTAGGAAAAACCTATTCATATGCAAATAAGCCAGGCTCACTGTCTATAAAACAAATTATTTATATAGTTTAATTCTAGCTGTTGGAGATTCCCTGTATATTTTACACTGAGAATCAGCATTGTGTTTTGCTACATTATTGCATCCTGTGGAAATATATATATATATAAAATATTTATATATTTGGGGGAAATACATTTTAAAATGACATATTAAAGGGAGTTCTAACACTTGCATATATTTGCCGTCTGCTTTTAATATTTATATTGCCCAAATGTTTGATGACATAAAAAGATGATCTTACAGTATGTCAAGTACATGGATACCCAACACGACATTCTTTAAAATTGCGCACAAACGTGCAGCGGCGACAAACTACATACATTCGTGGTTCCAGGCTGTAACAGCCGCAATAATTTAACACATCGAGAACATATGTTCGCTACTTCCCCTTTTCTGGCCACCCAGGCTGCAAACCAGGATAAGAGACTTTTATGAATTTTAGAGAGACCCAACACTGTTTTATTTGTTTTTGTTTTGTTTTTCCTTGAAGGGAAAATACACATTGTTTAATAAAATTCAAACTGGACCTTTAACCAGGCAAGCAGCCTAGATGACCAGTAAAGAAAGGGCAGCAAGTGTGCACCCTTCTGTCCTGAACCATTCCAGACTACATACTCTTAACATTGGGAGGGTACATTGGAAGGCACCATTCCCCCTTGCTGAGGGATGTGGGGATCTGCAAGGAAGTCTTATCAGAATCTGAAAGCCCAGTGAGTTTGGGGTATGGAATCTGGCTCTTCTGGGTAGGGGGCACACATGAGCGCCGCCAGCGGCTCACTCTTGCTGTGGTCACACATAGTGGAAGCCCAGCAGTGGGTACCACAGACTCGATGTCCACTGGCACCCACCGATCATTGAGTAGAGGCAAAACGGCATTCTGCCTATGTAAACAAGGCAGATCGCTGTTCTGACAGGAGGGAAGGCATGGATCCTGTGTATCTGCGAAGCAGGGACCAGGATCCATGCCTTGCCCTAATAAAAGCACCTCCCACAGTTTAGTAAAACACATGTTAGGCACACAGTTAACCCATTGATCGCCCCTGGAGTTAACCCCCTCCCAGCCAGTGTCATTAGTTCAGTGTCAGTGCATATTTTTTAGCAATGATCACTGTATTAGTGTCACTGGTCCCCAAAAAGTGTCAAAAGTGTCAGTTAGTGTCAGAATGTCTGCTATACGTCACTTATTGCATCAATTACTGGTAATAAATAAATAAAAATATCCCATAGTTTGTATATCTTTTGTGAAAACCAATCACTATACGCTTATTGGGATTTTGTTTTACCAAAAATATGTAGCAGAATACATATTGGCCTAAATTTATGAAGAAATTAGATTTTTTCAATTTTTTTATTGAATAGGTTTTATAGCAGAGAGTAAAAAATATTATTTTTTTCAAAATTGCCAGTCTTTTTTTTTATTATTACAAATGATCAAATACCACCAATATAAAGCTCTATTTGTGGGGAAAAAAATACATAAATTTTATTTGGTTACAGCGTGACCGCACAATGGTCAGTTAAAATAACACAGTGCCACAAAAAATGGCCTGTTCAAGAAGGGGGGTAAATTTTCCACAGGTCAAGTAGTTAAAGGATATTTATCTGAACTGAATTGTATTATAAACTATTTGCATTGGTACATGTTCCCTACTTAACTCACACTATACTGACACACTACACCAGGGCTCAAAATTTCAAGTCCTGAGCTACTAGCCAGCCCTTAAGACCCCTATCATGCTGAGGCAGTTTTCAGGCATTTTAGCGCTAGACATAGCCTCTAAAAAGCACCGGAAAACTGCCTCCCATTCATTGCAACAAGTGCTTTCCCACTCAAGCTGTGTGCTTGCGGGACATTAGAAAAAATCCTGCAAGCAGCATCTTTGGGCAGCTTGGGAGCGCTATAAATAGCACCCCAAAACTCCCCTGTCCTTTGAAATGAATGGGCAGCGCTTCCAAAATGCCCTTAAAAGCGCTTTGAAAGAGCCGCAAAACTGGACTATTTTTCTAATTTTTTATGGTCACGTTTTTACGTGACCTTAAAAAATCTGCCCCGCTAGTGCCTGAAAAGCATTGCAAAATCACCGCTAAAATGCAGCTAAAGCACCGCAAAAATGACAGGCGCTTTATCGCTGTTTTTGCAGCGCTGCAGTGTGAAAGGGGTCTAAGAGTTACTTGTCACCAGTTGCCCCATCCAACCACTACCTTGTCCCGCCCCTAATTTTGCCCATAAACACGCCCTCGTAAATTATCTCATGAAATTACACTGTTAAATGTTTTATGCAGAATTAAGTTACAAAAATAAATATTAACAACAACAACTTTAACAATATTAACATAAAGCATATTTTATTGATCTGACTGTGATAAATAAAATAAGGATAAAATAGGATTGGCTACTATAAGCACTGTACACATCATTACTGCCTTATTAAGTAAATATGCACTACGTACAGAGTGTAGGGTTGAGAGGTGCACTACGTACTCAGTGCAGGGTTGAGAGGTGTGCTATGTATCAAGTGCAGGGTTAAGAGGTGCTCTATGTACCAAGTGCAGGGTTTTCTTTTTTTTTTTTTTCTGTTTTCCTTTTTCTCGTCTCACACTGCAAAAACCTCTCCCCTTAACAGGCCTTATATACAGGAATTTCTCCCTATATAAGATTCTAGATCCTTTAGTTTCTACAACCTTACATTCCTTTCTGCAGACTAATCAAATTGGCCAGCTCTACATTACTCAAGCTGTAAAGCTGTTTTGAATAACTAAAACACATTGAGCTGTTCTTATTTACTCCCTTTACGAATGCACTTTTAGCCAAAATGATGAGGTGTCCATTAAGATGAAGAAGTGTCCACAAAAGGTTAAGACCTACCTTTTGTATTCACATTATCAGCAGGAACTGTACTAGAAAATAGGATATGGGGAAACTCTTTGTGCTAAAATAACCATTTACCTTATATAGCAGATTGATCCTCTAGAATAGATGCATAGTAGGGCGTACAGCTTCATACAAATCTCCACCCAAGCCGGCCCTCCTCACCGTCCGAGCCAAGTGTCCCCCCCCCCTGCCCGAGCCATTCCAAGCCAAACCGACCGCCCCCCCCTCCCTGCTGAGCCAAGTGGACCCATCCCCTGCCTGAACCAAGCCAAGCCGAGCCAGCGAGCCAGCTCGAGCCGAGCCAGAACACTCGTCCTTAATTTTATTTCTACTCGCCAAATTCGAACTGGCGAGTGAAATTTTTTAGGGCGTCACTACACTATACTTACACTATACTGACACACTACACTATACTTACACATTTTACTCACACTATACTCACACTACACTAACACTCTACACTCAGAGCAAGGTTCAGTTTGCTACTAGCAAGTTAGTGTGTTCACTTATTGTGACTCTATCTGCACCCCAACAACACACTGCAAAAGCTTCCTATGGGAAGGAACCTTTTATAGTGTGGGGTGGGACTATGAGCACTGAGCCGCAATTGGACAAAGTCATCATTACTTTGTCCAATCAGGGCTTCAACAGTGCTCTGTGCCCTAATTGGCAAAGCCTTCCACCCGAACTTCATCCAATCAAATGCTCTGTGCATTCAGGTGGGCAAGCATCCTGCTGAGAACTCGGCGGGCAAACATCCTGCTGAGAACCCTGTTCGGCGGGCAAACATCCTGCTGAGAACCCTGCAAATTTGGGTGTTCACAATGCTCCAAACTGTTTGCCCAACTCTACTTTAGAGTATTATTTAACATTCCTTATCATTCTGAGTAGAAAAATACTGTAGAAATGCCTAGCAAATCTAAAATATATTTGTGGTACATAGATATGCAGTACATTTATTTAAGTCCCTGATCAATAGCTATTAAAACCCCATAGCAACTTATGTACAACATTTATTTCTTTGCTTTAAGCAGTATTTCTTTATGTACCAGTGTAGTATGAAAATGCAATTTGCTGGAAATTATGAGCCAACAAGACATTGACAG
The DNA here is from genome assembly GCA_029206835.1 of Rana muscosa. Classification (NCBI taxonomy): domain Eukaryota; kingdom Metazoa; phylum Chordata; class Amphibia; order Anura; family Ranidae; genus Rana; species Rana muscosa. The sequence continues at coordinate 431,305,391 of CM055117.1, forward strand.
TACTGGGAAATGGTGGTGCTATCACATATAACAATTAAAACCCTAACAGGCTAATCGCTCAATTAAAACCTCAAGCCCTTCAAAGCTTTCAAAAAGCAACTTGTGATTGTTTTAAGGAAAATGCCATGTGAGTTACAGTTTATTGAAGCAACACTTTATAATAAGAGGCCAATTAACTTTTAATTTGTTTCTCTGCTCTATAACATAGAAAAACTCCAGATGAATTTAAACAGTTCATGCTTTGTAACATGTGTGGTAAAAAAAGACTTGTATTTAACGCTTTGCTACCTTTACTAAGTAATGTTCGGTACTGTATCAAGAGGTAATAGTCATTCTCTCAGCCCAAAGAAATCCTACATCAGGCAGCAAGGGTGATTTTGACCATCATAAATGTACCAATAATTAGGCCCTTGTAGTTTATTGTGGTCTATTATGAATATGGTTAATTGTAAACAGGGATGAGCTTCGAGTTTGAGTCGAACTCATGTTCGACTCTAATATTGCCTGTTCGCCCGTTCGCTGAACAGCGAACAAATTGGGGTGTTCGCGGCAAATTCGAAAAGTCTATGGGAGAAATCTAAAGTGCTAATTATAAAGGCTTATATGCAAGTTATTGTCCTAAAAAGTGTTTGGGGACCCTGGTCCTGCCCCAGGGGACATGTATCAATGCAAAAAAAAGTTTTAAAAACTGCAGTTTTTTCGGGAGCAGTGATTTTAATAATGCTTAAAGTGAAACAATAAAAGTGAAATATTCCTTTAAATTTCGTACCTAGGGTGTGTGTATAATATGCCTGTAAAGTCGCGCATGTTTCCCGTGCTTAGAACTGTCCCTGCACAAAGTGTAATTTCTGAAGGAAAAAAAGTCATTTAAATCTCACTCGCGGCTATTAATGAATTGTCGGCTCCCGGCAATACATAGAAAAGTAATTGATAAAAAAAAAAAAAAAGCGTGGGGGTCCCACCAAATTCAATTACCAGGCCCTTCAGGTCTGGTATAGATATTAAGGGGAACCCCGCCGCGGATTAAAAAAAAATGGCGTGTAGTCTCCCCAAAAATCCATACCAGACCCTTATCCGAGCACGCAACCTGGCAGGCCGCAGGAAAAGAGGGGGGGACGAGAGAGCGCTCTCCCCTCCTGAACCATACCAGGCCACATGCCCTCAACATGGGGAGGATGTCCCCATGTTGATGGGGACAAGGGCCTCATCCCCACAACCCTTGCCCGGTGGTTGTGGGGGTCTGCGGGCAGGGGGCTTATAGGAATCTGGAAGACCCCTTTAACAAAGAGGACCCCCAGATCCCAGCCCCCCTATGTGAATTGGTAAGGGGTACATTGTACCCCTACCATTTCACGAAGAAAATGTAAAAAAACACACCGACACCTTGGAAAAGTCCTTTATTAAAAAAAAAAAAAAACATTCCAGCGATGAAATCCAGTGTCCCGCGGCGATCCGATGTCCAGCGCTGTCCATCATTTGCTGAGCCTGAGCGGACCTGATGGGGAACTTCCTCCGCAGTCTATTAAATGTATAGACCCGCCCCTTCTAAAGTTCCCCATCAGGTCCGCTCAGCCAATGACTAGGTGTAAGGCTGAGGACCTGATGCGGAACATGAGAAGGGGCGGGACTATTCATGAATTACACAGTGAAGGAGATTCCCCATCAGGTCCGCCCCCTCGGTATGTCAGACCTCGCCTACGTCATTGGCCTGAGCGGACCTGATGGGGAACTTCCTTCACTGTGTAAATTACACAGTGAAGGAAGTTCCCCATCAGGTCCGCTCAGGCCAATGACGTAGGCGGGGTCTGACATACCAAGGGGGCGGACCTGATGGGGAATCTCCTTCACTGTGTAATTCATGAATAGTCCCGCCCATTCTCATGTTCCGCATCAGGTCCTCAGCCTTACACCTAGTCATTGGCTGAGCGGACCTGATGGGGAACTTTAGAAGGGGCGGGTGTATACATATAATAGACTGCGGAGGAAGTTCCCCATCAGGTCCGCTCAGGCTCAGCCAATGACGGACAGCGCTGGACATCGGATCACCGCGGGACACTGGATTTTATCGCTGGAATGTTTTTTTGTTTTGTTTTTTAATAAAGGAATTTTCCAAGGTGTCGGTGTGTGTGTTTTTAAATTTTTTTTTACACTTTCTTCGTGAAATGGTAGGGGTACAATGTACCCCTTACCAATTCACATAGGGGGGCCGGGATCTGGGGGTCCCCTTTGTTAAAGGGGTCTTCCAGATTCCGATGAGCCCCCTGCCCGCAGACCCCGGCAACTACCGGGCAAGGGTTGTGGGGATGAGGCCCTTGTCCCAATCAACATGGGGACATCCTCCCATGTTGAGGGCATGTGGCCTGGTACGGTTCAGGAGGGGGGGGGGGCGCTTTCTTGTCCCCCCTCTTTTCCTGTGGCCTGCCAGGTTGCGTGCTCGGATAAGGGTCTGGTATGGATTTTTGGGGGGGACTCCACGTCATTTTTTTTTAAATTTGGGGTGGAGTTCCCCTTAAAATCCATGCCAGATCTGAAGGGCCTGGTATGGATATTTGGGGGGAACCGCATGCATTTTTTTTTTAAATTTGCGGCGGGGTTCCCGTTAATATCTATACCAGACCTGAAGGGCCTGGTAATTAAATTTGGAGGGACCCCCACGCATTTTTTTTTTTTGACATTTCTATTGCCGGGAGCCGACAATTAATAGCCGCGAGTGAGTTTTAAATGCCTTTTTTTCCTTCAAAAATGACATTTTGTGCACGGACAGTTCTAAGCACGGGAAACATGCGCGACTTTACATGCATATTATACACACCCCCCAGGTACGAAATTTAAAGGAAAATTTCACTTTTATTTTTTCATTTTAAGCATTATTAAAATCACTGCTCCCGTAAAAACTTACAGTATATACTCGTGTATAAGCCGACCCGAGTATAAGCCGAGGTACCTAATGTTGCCAAAAAAACTGGGAAACCTTACTGACTCGAGTATAAGCCGATGCCCCACTGTTCCCTAGCTCGCTGTTCCCTATTTTAAATTGTAAATATTACCTGTAAAGAAGTTGCGGCTGCGGCGTCCATCGTTCAAATTCCGCTGCGTCCATCGTTCAAATTCCGCAGTCTCTTCCTGTTCCTTCCTTGATAGGCGAGTCTCAGCAGACACTCTCCGCCTATCACGATCATTCTCTCATCCTCAGTTTTCCCCATTAGACACTGTGTTGGGTGTTCCGCCAATCACAGACGTCTGCTGGAAAACTGAGGATGAGTGAACGTTCGTGATAGGCGGAGAGTGTCTGCTGAGACTCGCCTATCAAGGAAGGAACAGGAAGAGACCGCGGAATTTGAACGATGGACGCCGCGGAATTTGAACGATGGACGCTGCAGCCGCAACTTCTTTACAGGTAATATTTACAATGTAAAAATTTCGGTGACTTGAGTATAAGCCGAGGGGGGGACTTTCAGCCCCAAAAAAAGGGCTGAAAATCTCGGCTTATACTCGAGTATATACGGTATTTAAAAAGAAAAAATTTGCATTGATACATGTCCCCTGGGGCAGGACCCGGGTCCCCAAACACTTTTTAGGACAATAACTTGCATATAAGCCTTTATAATTAGCACTTTAGAGTTCGAACATTCTAGTCCATTGCATTTAATAGGGTTCTAAAGTTCACGCGAACATTCTGTCTCTTCGCAGGTTCTGGTGCGAACCGAACAGGGGAGTGTTCGGCTTATCCCTGATTGTAAACAGCTCAAACAGTACTTACATCTCCAACAATCTTCATTACATATTTTTTCTGGCTCATATAGCCTAAATTTTGTTCTTTTATAATCAGTGAAACATTGAGTGCCTTGAAATAATACTAGTGTAGTACATAATTTAAATCAATGTCAGATATTTACATGTGTATTGCCATGCTGACCTGCAGACTTCCCTTCTGTGTTCATAAATCATCCCTATAAATATGGTGATCTCCATCTCTAAACAAAAGGCTGAATTCCTTTTAGAGACTATTACATTTAAAACATTATTTTCAGTGGCGTAACTAGAGACTTCAGGGCCCCGGTGCAAGAAATCATGAAGGGCCCCCCCCCCCCGAAAAGCCTGATTTTGATACTTAATTTTTTTTATACTGTACAACAAAGTAAAAAAATTCTGTTTCTAAATTTCAACTTGAGGGGGGGTGGCAGCGGTGGTACTTGAAGGGTACTGGTTAAATTAGAAACACTCAAGTGCCCAACACCTGTGGGCAGTACTTTGTGAAATAAAATAAATTATTATTATTATTATTATTTTTATTTATTTTTTCTTCACAAAGTACTGCCCACAGGTGTTTGAATATAGGGCAACTATACTATATGTTTTTTTATCCTGATGCTTATTGCTGTGATGTTTAGCATATGTTGTTTGAACACCTGATTTAGCATTTAGAGCACTTGAGTGTTTCTAATTTAACCAGTAAGGGTTAATACCACCCGTTGAAGGGTGACATGAGTTTGGATCACTTTTCAGGTTAATTCCTAAACTCTTAGCAACCAAGCTTTGCTACACATCCCTTGTTGACTGGCCCCAGGAAGAGCGACTCAATCATTGATTCGCTCTTCATAGGTGGCATGTAGCAACGGGTTTCACTTGACACAACAATTGAAGATGCCATTGTCACTTTGGAAGGTTCACTATCAATTTGGATACAACCACCCTTGTGGAGGTGGATCTCACTTAATTAGCACTTAAGTATTTCTATACCCACACCACCATTCAGGTGGAAGGCAGCGCCACACACCCCAACACCACATATTTTTTTAAATTTTTCACCACCACCTGTGCCTCTTAATGATCCCATCCCCCCACCACTGATCTCATCCCTATCCCCCCCATCACCTCTGTTGTAGAAGTAATGGGGGGGGGGATAGGGATGAGATCAGTGGTGGGTGGATAGGATCAATAAGGAGGCAAAGGTGGTGGTGGGAGAGGATGGCACCACCACTGCCACCTCCCTCCAGTACCACCGCTACCAGCCCCCCTCAAGTACCACCGCTACCACCCCCCCTCAAGTACCACCGCTACAAGCCCCCCTCAAGTAAAACCGCTACAAGCCCCCTTCAATTACCACCGCCACCACTACAAGCCCCCCCTCAATACCACCACTACAAGCCCCCCCTCAAGTACCACCACTACAAGCCCCCCTCAAGTACCACCACTACCACCCCCCTCAATTACCACCGCTACCACTCCCCCTCAAGTACCACCACTACAAGCCCCCCCTCAAGTACCACCGCTACAAGCCCCCCTCAAGTACCACTGCTACAAGCCCCCCTCAAGTACCACTGCTACAAGCCCCCCCTCAAGTATCACCTCTACAAGCCCCCCACTTGGTGCATTGGGAGTCACTAGGAGACACAAGGATAGGGAGCAAACTTGGTGCAATTAGATTTCACAGCGACTGGGGGAGCACTTGATGCATTGGGAGTCACAAGATGACACAAGTACCATCGCTACAAGCCCCCCTCAATCAAGTACCACCGCTACAAGCCCCCCCCCCGCTACAAGCCCCCCTCAAGTACCACCGCTAATATGAACTATTCCATTGCCATTCATCATTATTGGGGGTCAGTGTAGAGGATGGGAGGAGCACAGTGATCTGTTCTAGGCACATACCAGCAGATCTTACCTGTCACACCCCCTCAGCTCTGTGACACCAGCACAGATCGCACACAATGAAGTACTATAGGCCTGTGTGTGGCCTTGTAGTGATCTGTCACTTACCGTCCACAGGTCCCTGATGTTCCACGTCCTTGTCCAGGTCCCATATGTCTCCATAGGGGTCCTCATTGTTCCAGAGGGGCAGATAGTGCTTTCTTCCCCCACACAGACAGCCCAATCTCCATGTCCCCCCCGATCTCCACCTCCTCTATACACACCAAGCCAGAGCCCGGCCTCTTCTCCACATAGCGGTACGAGCACAGGCTGATGGTGGCCTGGGATCTGGAGTGGAGCTGATTTCCATGTGCGAGAGAGAGCAGCCAGGTGTCCTGTACCATCAGATCATACACCAGCCTCAGACTCGAGCTCCTCTGTACATTCTGCTGGGTGCACTGCAGCCAGGAGGACGGAGCCTGCTCTGCCACTGGGCTGGAGGAGCATGACGGCCCGGGACTCCCTTCATCCAACTCGGCCAGCTGATCGTCCATGTCCCGCCAACTCGCAGTGTGACGCGCCGCTCCTGTCTCACTCTCTACATGCCTGGTGACGTTTGAAAAAGCCCGGGCCAAACACAACTAACCCTGGGAGAGCACCGCATCCAGCCAATCACAACCCCATAACCTTCACTAAACGCTGGGAGTGCACCGCCAATCACACTCCTCTCAGCTCGGAGCGGGGCGGCCCCAGTCTCTCAGCGCTGCCTCTGCCTTCTCTTAGCGAGCGAAAGCACCCGATCCCCGGAGCGAACAGTATGCACCAGGCCCAACACAGTGATGACATAACAGTCAGGTGGGCCCCTCACACTGGTGGGCGGCGGTCGGGCACCTCACACGGGCGGGTGGCGGGCCCCCCAGACTTGGTGGAATTACAAGGCCCAGTCGCAACTGGGACTGTTGCGACCCTGATAATTACGCCACTGATTCTTTTGTTTTCACACATTTTTGTATTGAAAAAAAAAATTTACAGACGCATCAAAATCTGGACAGATTTATAGAAAAGCAATAATAATAAAAAAAAATAACAGAGCATAGAAGTGGCACTATTCCAAGTCTCCTGACTTGCTTTCACTGGCTGCAGGTGCTATGGTTGAGCCTCATCTCCCATAGTATAAAAACTTAAAGTAAGGATGAAAGATTCACCTCTACCAAATGCACCATTTTGTTTTCAAACAAGCTTTATTGCCTTCTGTCAGACCAGAGGACGAGAAGCATGGTCTAGCAGAAGGCAATTTGCTCAATTTATCTTACTTGTTCAATAAAGTTTTTTTTTTCTTTTTAAGAAAAAAAGATGATTTGGCAGAGGTGTGGTTTGCATGGTTACTTTTATAAAAACAAAAAAAAACAAAAAAAAATAACACAACTAATCTCTATGAGAGGGAGGGGCTAAACTTGAATATCAATTCAAAGTGGAGACTGAGATTATTACAGATGTCCATTGCAGACTGTTTCTTTTAAGTTTTGATCTTGACCTTTCTCATTCCCAGACAAATATTGTAGACCATGCAGCAGCTATAGGGACCAAAACTGTCTGGTTACCCAGTGATGTATTGAGGTATGAAAAAATGTATGTATGTAATTTAAAAAGCTCTATTTGCTTGCCAAGGAAGAAATGTGTAAACTGTATGACTAAAGGAATTGCCTTGAGATGAGAATTAGAGATGATATGAAATGAGAAATATGTCCTTATATTACCAATGGCCTCCTTAAACATTTTGACTTAATATGCCACAAAAATGCACTAAAGCATTCAGTTCATTTGCCACAGCTAAAATCCATATTCTTTGCCTACAGGAGACCCCTAGTTACTGAACAATCTACTCTTAAGTTTTTCAGCTCCTCTTATCCATAGATTTATACAGCCTCGGCAGCTACTAAACAAGGTGTTCTTATAGAACCCTTTCACACTGAGACTGTTTTCAGGTGTTTTAGCATTAGAAATAGCGCCTATAAAGTCCCTGAAAACTGCCTCCCATGCTGCCTGAATGTGAAAGCCCTAGTGCTTTCACACTGGGGCGGTGCGCTTGCGGGACGTTAGAAGAAGTCCTGTAAGCAGCATCTTTGAGGCAGTTTGGGAGCACTGTATACATCGCTCCCAAAACTCCCTGCTCATCTAAATTAATGGGCAGTGCTTCCGAAGCACCTGAAAAGTGATTCGGAAGAGCCACAACACGGGCGCTTCTAACCCCTTCTTCAGTCACTAGCGGGGGGTTAAAAGTGCCCCGCCAGCAGCTGAAAAGTGCCACTTAAACAGCGCTAAAGCACCGCTAAGACAAGTGGCGTTTTAGTGCTAAAGCTTGGGCAGCCCCTGTGTGAAAGTGGCCATAGCTATTCACCATACAACCCCATTTGTACTTTCATCTGAATTTAAAGATCCTGAAGGCTGCTACCTCATTCTTATTGGGCACATTTCTGATGTTGCTGTGATGTTGCTGTGTATCATATTATGCTCCTAATAAACATCCATTATCATTTCTTTCCCTTCTTTTTCATGTAATTGATTCACACAAGTTAGGTACAGTGATATTATGTGGAGACTCAAACCAAGTTCTTTTCCCCTTCTTGGATAAATCTTCCCTTCTCCCTCCTCCTGTTTCCCTAAGCTTTTTATTTCAGCAACTTATCTCTAAGCATACATGTTAGACTATTGACGTGAGCTCAATCCAGCTCGCAAATGCTTTACATATTACTCCCATCCACACAAATCACATTCTAGGATTGATCATATCTTCCTAGTGATGGCATGGCCCCAGAAATACTATCATCAGTTATTATGCCCTTTACTTGGTCCGATCATAGTGAAGTTTGTACTACTATCTCCTCCCTTATGATATATTTTCTCCTGTACTAACTGAGGCCTTCAATACGTTGTTGAGGGGACACTCTTTTCGTTCAGAATCCTTATTAGCCATAATTTCCATGCTTCCTAAATCTAAATCTGATACAACCTCTTGGACAAATTACCGTCCTATTTCGCTTCTTAACCTCCCTGGCGGTATGATTCTGTTTGGAATTATGTACCAAAAGCGGTACAATTATTTTGCATGGAAGTTTGGCATTATGTATTGTAGGCCTGCAATTCTTAGTAATTACTTACTTAAATCTGTCCAAACAAGAGTCTAGTAGACATCCTGGGTATGATAAAGTTTTAAACACAAAATCATAAATTATAATATAATAAATAACTATAAATAATTATAACAAATAATAATATAATAAAAATTATTCACTAATGTAATCAAATCAAAAACACTGAAATTTGCTCAGTTGCAGAATTGTCGCTTTCATTAGATTTAGTGTTTGATGACGAATTTCCCCACAAATCGCTATTGCTCCATTCTGCGAGTGATTCTAATTTATTATCACTGTTTTCTAGCTGGTCTAAAACCACTTTTGACATAAACGGACACTTTTTGGTTGCTATGGACAATCTCCAGTTCGCAGGCAGAAAGAACAGTTTTTATAATATAAAAAACTGCATGCAGGGCACTGGACAAACCACTAGGGACAAAGGGGATGTGTAATTTTTTTATACAGAACTGTAATCTGTAAGATTACTGTATGTGTACTGTGTTTTTAGTTTTTTGAATTTGCCGCCAAACTCTGCCCCCGTGCGCCGCGCCGCTCGGGAACGGAGCTCGGCGGCACTCGGCAGTCACCAGTGTGTGAATCGAGCGAGGAGACAGCTTGCACACACAGCGGGACACATCACAGGATCCAGGGACAAGGTAAGTAACTTCCCCTGTATCCTGCAATGCGATCCCGAGTCTGGCTCGGGGTTACCGATTTTGGACATGAAAAATCCACCCCGAGCCAGACTCGGGATTACCGCCAGGGAGGTTAATATTGACATTTGACATGAAACTTTTAGCTAAAATTCTTGTGACCCACTTAAATCAAGTAATATGAGAACTTGTTCATCGAGATCAAGTTGGGTTTATCCCCTCACGCCAAGTAGGGGATAAAATTCAAAAAAGCTTCTTTACTTGCGCCAATTGTTGCTAAATCCAGACATCTACCTGCATGTTTTTTATCGCTCGATATAAGAAAAGCCTTTGACACTGTCTCATGGCCATACTTACAATATATTCTTCAAAAATGGGGGTTTTGACTGCATTTCTTGAAGTAGATGTTATCCTTTATGACAAGCTGAATGTATTTATCAAATATTCTGGTTTTAAATCAGACCCTTTCCTTTTTGGAAGAGGCACCCGTCAAGCATGTCCTCTTTCCCCCCCACCTATTTGCACTCCTCATTGAACCCTTGGCCCATTTAACTAGAACATAAAAGGTATTGAATTAGCTGGATGTCATCATAAAGTTTGTCTTTTTGCAGATGACATCTTACTCTTCATGTCATCTCCCCATATCAAAGCACCTTATCTCCTCTCTGTCCTAAACCGTTTTGCACACATTTCGGGCTTAACAGTTAACTATCAAAAATCGACTGCACTCAACATTTTTCACTTCCCTTCTCTTGGACATCTCATGGACTTCCATGCCTAGGAATACAACTCACTCTTAAGATAACTGACTTATATTCAGCTAACTTCCCTCCATTACTAAAACAGGTTACTGAATTACTATCACAATGGTCCTCTATCCCTCTATCCTGGGTATACAAAATTTATGTAATTAAGATAACTATATTGCCCAAGTTTTTATATCTTTTTAGGGTCTTGCCCATCCCAGTTTCATCAGATTTTTCACGGCTTGTACAGCGCAGAATTATGTAAAACGAAACCTCAAACCTCTAAATCCACTGTCTCCCACAATGCTGCACAGGTTTAGGTCTCGCAAATATTTCTGCTTACTATCATGCTGCAAACCTTGCACATTTACTAAAATACCATGCAATCAAGGAAATTCCTTTATGAGTAACAAATTGAGTCTATTGACCGTGACCCTATTTCCGTATATAACATGTTATGGTTAAGACCTACTGACTATACTTTTATTTGCAATCCTGTCACATAAGTTTATTTATCCATCTGGGACAAATTCAAAACTTCTCTTGGCCTTAAATCTACTCATTTACCCCTCCTTTCTTTTGTTAAAAATACCGCTTTTTACACTGCCTGGATCGCTCCTAATTCTTTCAAAGCATGGAATACAGCAAATTTATCCCGTTTATATAATTTGGTATCTGCCTCCTCCATACATTCTTTTCCTACTTTGTGTGATAAATTTGGACTTCCTCAATCTGAACTGTTCCGATATTTGCAAATCAAAATTTTTTTCTAACCTTATCTCAATTCCAACTCCCAACTATCCCAGATGTCTCATTTTGAATGCATATGTATTTCTGACCCTCATGATAGAGGACTTGTTTTCTTTCTGTACAGTATAAGCAAATTTTAGCTAGTACCAACACTGGTCCCCCCTCATATGTCTCCAAATGGGAATTAGACCTTAATCACTCATTTAATGTTACTGAATTGTCTAGCATATGGTCCGCCACTTGGTCTGCTTCTTCTAATGATGTTGCTGTGGAAACAAAATTTAAGGTGCTACCCCGTTGGTATTTGGTTCCCGCTAGAATATCAAAATATGCTTCTGATTACCTTGGAGCTTGTTTTCGCGGCTGTTCAGAGTCGGATAGTCAACTTCATATTTGGTGGGATTGCCCAAAAATTCTGGAAGGCAGCTTTTGACTTAGCCTCAAAAAGCTTTGATACACCTATACAGCCTAATCCTGCTACAGCCCTATTAAACCTGAAACCTGATGGAATCACACAAAATCAATTTCACCTTCTTTTACAGCTCCTAACAGCCACAAAACAAACCATTGATAGGGCATGGGAAACAATATATTTAATTCTATCCGAAACCATACACAGAACTAGGGATGAGCTTCGAGTTCGAGTCGAACATGAGTTCGACTCGAACATGGGCTGTTCGATCGTTCGACTAAGATCGAACATTATGGGCCGTTCGCGCCAAATTCGAGCAGTGTGTCATGGCCCATAATTTACTGCGTCATCGCAGTGCATTGCTGGCTGATGATTGGCCAAGCATGCACTATGACCCGCATGCTTTGGCCAATCACAGCGCCGTTAGCACAGAAAGCCATAATTGGCCAAAGGCAGGGTGCCTTTGGCCAATTATGGCTCAAGGGATTAAGTACATGCCCCACACTATAAAAGGCCGCCTGCACGTCGGCCTTGTGTAGTGTGTTGCGGCGTTGAGAGAGAGATAGAGAAAGAGACAGAGTGTCAGTTAATTTCATTTATATAGATTGAGCAGGCAGGCGATTTAGTTAGCTAGATTTAGCAGGCAGTTGATTCAGTTAGCTCCAGTATATTTAGTATATATATATATGTAGCGGGTGTTTGAATTCATGTGAGGACTCTGGTGGTGTGGGGTTCCTTGGGGCCTACAGGTCGCGTTGTTGCCTTGGGCCGGAGCTGAACTCACACCGCAAACTGTGCCTTTTTGTCTTCCCTTGGAGCTGGTACAGCGGGGCGGGGAACCCGCTGTGACGCAAAGGGAGAGGTCATAAAAGGGGCGGACGCCCTGAGCTTCGGGGCAGAGAGTTGGAGGACGCGGCCGCACCCAGGCACCTTCAGCTTGGGTACTGGCGTTCCGGTGTTCCGGGCCTAGGCGCCCTTGGCCTAGCCGGAGCGGAGATGGAGTCCATCTCAGGCACCTTTAGCCTGGGGTGAGGTACTATGGCGGATGCCTGGGGCTCAGTACCTTCGACTGAATTCCACGAGGGTGGAGGAATCCGAGGGGACCCTAACTCCTTGGGTGCCCGTGTCTGAGTTTGTGAGGACTGGTGCGCAGTAACTTCTCCGAAGAGCCCGGCGCGGCATCGCTGGTGACGGAGAGGCCTCCATTTCTCCCTTGGACGGATTTCTTCCTCTGACAGGGGCAAAGTGAGCGAAGGTAATTCATGCTCTATATTACCTAGTCAGTGGCAGTGACTATTCACCACTGGTGACAGCACAGTGGGCAGCAGCAAGAAGGGAAAGGATTGTGCCTCGATCTGTCCCCATTTTCCAAAGGAGAAAGATATTTTTATTTTTCTTGCCAAGCAATAAAACAGAGTTGTACCTATTCACTGTGTGGAACTTGGGTTACTAAAGCAAAGGAGTCAGGGACGAAGGACTGGACTTGACTCTAGGACACCTACACAAAAGCCCAATCTTCTGGCCTTCACCTCTTAGTTACGGAGGACATGGGCCGTGGTGTGTTTTATCTCTCTCTCCCAGGTACCCCTAGACAACAGCCATATAACCGATAAAGAAAGGGAGAGGGGTGAGGCCGCTACATATATATATATATACACACATATATATATATATATATATATATACCGTATTTATCGGCGTATAACACGCACCGGCGTATAACACGCACCCCAAGTTTAGGAGGGAATTTTAAGGAAAAAAACTTTTAGGAGGGAAATTCAAGGAAAAAAAACTTACATTTAAATGCAGCATGCAGCCTTGCCCAGTGTCCATCTGCAGCCTTGCCCAGTGTCCATCTGTCCATCTGCAGCCGTGCCCAGTGTCCATCTGTCCATCTGCAGCCGTGCCCAGTGTCCATCTGTCCATCTGCAGCCTTGCCCAGTGTCCATCTGTCCATTTGCAGCCGTGCCCAGTGTCCATCTGTAGCCTTGCCCAGTGTCCATCTGTCCATCTGCAGACGTGCCCAGTGTCCATCTGTCCATCTGCAGCCGTGCCCAGTGTCCATCTGTCCATCTGCAGCCTTGCCCAGTGCCTTTGCGATCGTATCAGTCCCGGCGGTTTTTAAAATTTGGCGCCGATTTCTGTGGAGAGGAGCGAGCGGGGCCGAGTGTACTTCGGCTAGACTCGGCTCCTCTCGCAGTTCCACCCATCTCCACTGACTGCGCCGCTGACAGAGAAAGCCGAGTGTACTTCGGCTAGACTCGGCTCTGCTCACAGTCACAGGCAGGACTGCGAGAGGAGCCGAGACTAGCCGAAGTACACTCGGCTTTCTCTATGTCAGCGGCGCAGTCAGTGGAGATGGGCGGAACTGTGAGAGGAGCCGAGTAAAGCCGATTGTACTTCGGCTTCGGCTCCGCTCACTCCTCTCGCTCGTTTTCAGCAGGGGAATTCGACGGAGTATCGGCGTATAACACGCACCCACGATTTTCCCCTGATTTTAAGGGGAAAAAAGTGCGTGTTATACGCCGATAAATACGGTATATATATATATATATATATATACATACATACATACACACACACACACACACACACACACACACACACACACATATGGGCAGGCCGTATAGTATATACAGGCGGTCAAATAAAAATAGGATAAAAAGATGGACTTTATGGGCACGACAAATTGATATAAAATTACTCAAGTTTTATTAAAAATTAACAAAAGAAAAGGATAACAAAACATACAAATAAAATGAATGTTATATAGAACTATTCATCAACCTAGTGTTGACACACTTATACACATCACCCAATAGCCAAAATTCAATGAGGAAATAGAATTTATACTGGGTAGAATGACATCAAGGTCAATTCTTTCAGTATATTGGATACCAGTAAATGCTGGTGGCATTGATTGGTGGTGTGTCATCAGAAATTCATTCCTAAACCCGACATGTTGCGCGACACAAGTCGCTTCTTCAGGAGTTTTTTGAATGTCTAAAAATATAAATACATAACATAAGAACATATAGATAAATTGCAAAACACAACAAAACAAGAGAACCTGTATGTCTGGCCAAGTGCTTCAGAAACACGTGATCCCCCAACAGCAATACCACTATGAGAAACAAAATAAGACAAAACAAGACCAGAAGCAGTACAGAGAATTGAGAAAACCCTCACAGATTGAAAAAGAGTCCATTAGGTGGATGAATCGTTTATCATAACTTACATGGGTTAAAAGGTTTTTCAAGTAAAAACGGAGGTTTATAGATGGTCAGGATGGCAGTAGTAGTAGTAGAACAATGCCTCTGGGTATCTTGAAAAAACTAGGCATGAACAAACACATGTGGATCAATCATATGATTACATCCAATTATACAACATGTATATAATTTAGAAGCATTGTCAGCATACTGAGAGCTGACCGATTCAATTCGGTGCATACAGGCTTACCTCTGCTTACCTGAGTAGCATAATATATAGCTACGATGTAGAGCCCAATATCCGTGTTTAAACCCCGATTATGGAGAAAAAAATGATAAATTGATACACGGATATGGGTACTGGTAGTTTCAATTATGCTAGCAGGGATTCGGTATTGTCCTAACTTGCAGAGTTGCCCAGTCTGGACTAAAAACGGGAGGGGAGGAGAGGGAACAAAGGAGGGAAGGGGAAACACAAAATTGAATGGCATTAATGAGATGTGTGGGTATGCGGAAATCTAATAGAGAGTAACCAATTGCTGGGCTGCTCAAGTTTCACCCCCATAACCAACCAGCAGGGTAAGAGACACTGGCCCATAATAACACAGAGAAAGCCAGTTACCTTGTAATAGATGTTGGTGGGAGTGCCTCCGTTTAGTAGGTAGCAGCCCTCGGTAGTCAGGGATTATCTGCACCCTGGGCGATAATAGGTCCTGTGTTTAAATAGGACCAAATCGTGCCAGGACAACCCCATCCGGAAAAGCGTGCCATCCGCACAGTGCCTCTGATAGGCTGGCGTCATAGCTAGGCGTCGGAATGCCCGCAGTGAGCTAGATAGTGGGCGGGGCCAAAAATGTGACGTGCCCCTGTTATCTAGCAATATGCGAGAAACAGGAAGTGTACATGGGAGGTTGGCGTGGCAACCGCGCATGAGCATAGGTACCCACACACTCATCTCGCAGCGGTGGGAGGGGCAGAGCCACCCACCTCAGGACGGCGGCCTTAACACTGAAAACAGTCCCGGCTAAATCAAGCCCGCACATCGTCAAGCGATGCAATCAATTCCTTCCTCTACCCAGCACACTCAAGGGGAGAGCAAGCCCACACCATGCGACACTCAGGGCAATAGAGCAATCAGCCATGGAGCAAAGAAGATCTATATTAACATATAGACTCACAGATCATTATAGGGCAATTACACTTAGTATAACATTTAGTATAAAGCTCAAACCCCGATATTCGCCATCTAGTGGTCATAGAAAAAACAGAACAGAAAAAAGTGGCATTGCAGCGAGGGGAACAAAATTGTCTCAACCAGGACCACAGGGCCAGGCATCTTAACATTAGGTCTAACATTTTCAGCACATGCGATCACCAAGGGGACAAGAGGATCATATCCCCCATGGGGTCACATACAAAAGAAAAATACATAATAAATAATAATGAAATTATTAATATAAATAGTAAAAGAAAAATGGTCAACATATTTAACATAAAAATAGATAATCAAATATTACATTTATCTCAACTTCATAATATAGACCTAAGTCTATATATAGTATTATATGATGTTATATTAAGGGAGAGATCCCTTAATCCAGCAATGAATTAAACAGTGACTTACAACAAGAGAGAAATGACCCAGAATAACATCTTGGGCCATATTAGGAATCCCATGAGAAGGGAGGGGAAAAAGAAGGAAAAAAGGAGGAAGGGAGAAGAGAAAGGCTGTATAGAGGTTATTGATTTGGACTTGGAAGATTATAAAGTAGGGACCTACAAAGCGCAGTTGATGAAATCATGCGTGTGTGGACAACCAGCTCAAAGGAAAGATTTGTATGATTGAGTTTCATTCAACCCAGGTGGTTGTGTGGCAGCGAGTCGTTCGATCCATATAGTTTCTCTTTGTAAGATTATTTTATCCCAATTACCACCTCGTGGGTCCTTGGGAATCACTGCCAATGCAATGAAGGATACACAGGTGGTGTCAAATTTGTGGTATAGATCTATATGACGGCTGACAGTTGTCAGCATCTTACCACTCCCTGAATAATAAACATGGTCTTTGACACGCTGCCAAAATTTACGGACTGTCTTTCCAACATAGAAGGCTCCACACACGCATGTCATCAAATACACGACCCCCTCAGTGCTACAATCGGCTCTAAAACCAGGACAGAACCTCTCCCCATTAGGTAGGGTGAAGCTCTGTCCTGGACAGATCCACGGGCAAAAATTACATTGTCCACATTGGTGAATCCCTTTAGTGGTGTTGTTATTGATAGTAGAAGCCACGTAGTGGCTTGACACCAGTTTGTCTCGTAGGGAGTTTGCCCGTCTGAAGGTTATCTCTGGTCTAATGCCTAGATGTTTGCGAACTGTGGGGTCTTGATATAGCACGTGCCAGTGATTAGTAAGTATGGCACGAACTTCTTGATGTTGTGATGAAAAACGTGTGATCATTCGCAGAGGTGCTCGAGTATCAGATACATTCTTGTTTTGAAAAAGCAGATTATTCCTTGGTTGTCGCAGGGCTTTATTGAAGGCCTTGCGTAAAAGCGACTTACTGTAGCCTCTAGCTAACAGTCGTGTGCGCAACATTTGTGCTTCCCTCTGAAAGTCCTCTGTATGGGTGCAGTTACGACGAAGTCGTATATATTGTGCATATGGTATGCTACGTATTAGTGCCACCGGATGTGCACTTGTGGCGTGCAACATAGTGTTGCCAGCCGTTTCCTTACGATAAAGGCTTGTTGCTAAGCAACCATCATGGTCTTTAAAGATTGTTAAATCTAAAAATGTTATTTTGGAGCGGTCGAAATTGAGAGTAAATTTTAAATTGAAAGAGTTGTGATTTAATACATCAACAAAGGTCCTGAGGGAATCAGGTGTACCCGCCCATACCATGATGATGTCATCAATGTATCGCATCCAGCAAACCACCTGTTCAGTATAAACCCCCATCCCCTCATCCGAGAAGATGTAACGCTCCCACCCCCCCAGGTACAGGTTGGCGTAGGCCGGTGCGCAACAAGTGCCCATGGCCACCCCCTGTACCTGGAGGAAGTGGGAACCGTTAAACCCAAACCAGTTGTGGGTAAGGACGAATTGAAGCAATGTGAGTACGAACTCATTATACTTCCAAGAAAGCCAATCTACACTGGCACATTGACTTTTTACAGCAATATGCCCGTGAGAATATTAGCCCGATTGGATTACGGGTACAACTATTCCCCTCATTTCAGACTTACACTGAGGTTTTCAAAAAATCATGGGAGAAAGTCCTTACACAATGTAGTATTGACCTAATGAATCTACTAGTGATTCAATATCAATCAGAACTCACTAGTTTAGATCAGGATATTTTGTTGTTACAATCTACTGGGGATATATTTAAGGACCACACCCACTATAACAAACGGTGGCAAGAAGTCAAGGAATATATTACCAAAATCACTAGGGATATAATATCCAAGAAACAAACTAAAATATCCAAGGATAGAATGGCTTTCTTGGAGGGCTTTGCATACAAATGGCAAAACCCCCACCAGGGGAGAGGGCCAAAGAAAACTGCTAAAACTCGTAATGTTGGTAATGACTTTGGTTTTACGGAAGATGATACTGAATCTGATTCATCTATCTCTATGTCTGTTCCTGTATTACAGCCACCGATTAGACGAGGAGCACCGACACCTGTTACAAATGCAAAAGAGTCACGTAAGCGGGGTCATGGTGGTGGGTACTACACACCCTATTCTAAAAAAAGCTCATTTGATGTAAGAAATAGAAACCAAGCACAAGAAGGGGGTGCCGTCGCTTCTAATGGTGGTGGGAATAGTTCACAACCAAGATATATGGGGGCTATTGCTCAGCAAGCCGCCCAATTATTAAATATACAACCTAAAAATCCGAGACCACCTACTACACCACTGATAGTATCAGGACAGGCACCCACCTTCTCCAATATGTCCTTTTCTGATCCATCCATCTCTACTCAATTGTCTATGCCTTCTAATTCTAATTTTCAACCTTCTCTGAATTCTTTACTTCCACCTCAGACACCTGTGTTTACCAAACAAAGTACTCTAGACCCCCATTTAGCGCTTCCTTACACACCTCTACCAAATTTTCAGATGACGGGGCCTCCACCATTACAAACTTAGCACTGGATGTTATTAACCTCACACCCTACTCATTTACAGATCAACAGTTGGAAGTCTTGAGACTGGGTCTAAGCTTTTGTCCATCAGCTAACTTAGATAAATATGAATTGATTAAGGATGTCTATATGTTTGTACGCAATCTGACATATAGATACATCTATGATCAAGATAACATACGAATGAGACAGGAGCGGGAATTTGCTGAAAGCATTAAACACTAGGCTTGTGCAATTCGTTTCGTAACGAATTGAAATTCGTCCGAATTTAGCAACTTTCGGACATTCGGAAGCATTCGAATTTCCGAACAAAGCAATTACGAATAAGACCGAATCCGAAATAAATTATACCGCAAATAGCGAATGCCCGAATGTCTTCGGCATAATTCGTTATGAAAAAGTTACGAATGTACGAATCCATACGAAGCACAATAACACTCACTCTGCTCTGCTCTCTGCTTCTCCCACACCGTGCTGAACTCCCTCTCAAAATGGTGTACAGGGGCGGAGGTTATAGCCGCATGTAAAAAACGAAAGTAAAATACGAGATTTCGAATCCATTCGAAGCACAATAACACTCTGCTCTGCTCTCTGCTTCTCCCTCACCGTGCTGAACCCTCTCAAAATGGTGTACAGGGGCGGAGGCTATAGCCGCATGTAAAAAACGAAAGTAAAATACGAGATTTCGAATCGTTACAAATAACCGCAATGTATTTAGAAAAGTACAAATCCATTCGAAGCACATTAGGCATAATAGGCAGCGTCGTTGTGAGAGAGACACGGAAAATTACGAATCAACGAACCCAAAAAAAGTTACGAAAGTAGGAGTTGTGTCCATAATCAACGAAAAACAACGTACTCTACCGAAAGTACGAACCCAAAAAAAGTTACGAAAGTAGGAGTTGTGTCCAGAATCAACGAAAAACAACGTACTCTACCGAAAGTACGAATTATAAAGCAACAAAAAATTCAACGAAAAATGTCGCTTTCAAAAATACGAATGAGTCCGAACACGAAAAATCCTGTCTAGCAAAATTACGAATGATTACGAATCAACAGGACCGGAAAGAAACGAACCGAAACGGAACGAATTTTTCCGTTGTGCACAAGTCTATTAAACACTACACTATGAAGGATTTTAGAGCCCTTCGTGACTTAATGCTACTACTGGACGAAAACAATGAAACTGATGACTTGAGTGATGCAGCTGCATCTCCCATTGTCAACACAACATGTGCGTCCTCAACTACTCCCCTACAAGCTTCTGTTCTCCCTAAACTGAACAAATTCAAGCCAAAGACTACTAGATTCCCTGATCTCTCCACTAACCCATCTATATGGGCTTTCTTAATAGGGGTTGTGAGTGACATCAAGCAGATGTCAGTTCCAATGCATTCTAACAATTTAACTTTAATCCAGAAGAAAGCTATCCTCCAACTTAGCAAACATCCTGATTTGGTCATCAAGGCATCGGACAAAGGAGGGAACGTTGTCCTGATGACCAAAGCCAACTATGAAAGGATGTGCTATAACATCCTATCTAACACTAGTTGGTATCATAAAATCCCTGCTACAGTTATCCCAACCTTCAAAAATGACTATCTATCTATCATCAATGATGGATATCAGAAAGGTTTAATTAACCAGGATACGTATGATTATCTTAATAACAAATTCCCTCGAGAAGCTACTTTTTACTCATTGCCCAAGGTTCACAAAAATTCTATTGAACCACCAGGGAGGCCAATTGTATCAGGTATCGGGTCCTTGACTGAAAATGCCAGCAGGCTCATTGATGCCACACTTATGCCTCATGTAATGAGCTTGTCCTCATATACTAGGGATACCTTAGATTTGTTAAAAAAGATTGAGGGAATGGCAATCCCTCCTGATGCCCTGCTCGTGACCTTGGATGTAGAGTCCTTATACTCTAGTATCCCTCACGAGCAGGGCATCGGGATGGTACGTGCCTTCCTCTATGAGGAACCCCATACCCAATGGAAGTATAATGAGTTCGTACTCACATTGCTTCAATTCGTCCTTACCCACAACTGGTTTGGGTTTAATGGTTCCCACTTCCTCCAGGTACAGGGGGTGGCCATGGGCACTTGTTGCGCACCGGCCTACGCCAACCTGTACCTGGGGGGGTGGGAGCGTTACATCTTCTCGGATGAGGGGATGGGGGTTTATACTGAACAGGTGGTTTGCTGGATGCGATACATTGATGACATCATCATGGTATGGGCGGGTACACCTGATTCCCTCAGGACCTTTGTTGATGTATTAAATCACAACTCTTTCAATTTAAAATTTACTCTCAATTTCGACCGCTCCAAAATAACATTTTTAGATTTAACAATCTTTAAAGACCATGATGGTTGCTTAGCAACAAGCCTTTATCGTAAGGAAACGGCTGGCAACACTATGTTGCACGCCACAAGTGCACATCCGGTGGCACTAATATGTAGCATACCATATGCACAATATATGCAACTTCGTCGTAACTGCACCCATACAGAGGACTTTCAGAGGGAAGCACAAATGTTGCGCACACGACTGTTAGCCAGAGGCTACAGTAAGTCGCTTTTACGCAAGGCCTTCAATAAAGCCCTGCGACAACCAAGGAATAATCTGCTTTTTCAAAACAAGAATGTATCTGATACGCGAGCACCTCTGCGAATGATCACACGTTTTTCATCACAACATCAAGAAGTTCGTGCCATACTTACTAATCACTGGCACGTGCTATATCAAGACCCCACAGTTCGCAAACATCTAGGCATTAGACCAGAGATAACCTTCAGACGGGCAAACTCCCTACGAGACAAACTGGTGTCAAGCCACTACGTGGCTTCTACTATCAATAACAACACCACTAAAGGGATTCACCAATGTGGACAATGTAATTTTTGCCCGTGGATCTGTCCAGGACAGAGCTTCACCCTACCTAATGGGGAGAGGTTCTGTCCTGGTTTTAGAGCCGATTGTAGCACTGAGGGGGTCGTGTATTTGATGACATGCGTGTGTGGAGCCTTCTATGTTGGAAAGACAGTCCGTAAATTTTGGCAGCGTGTCAAAGACCATGTGTATTATTCAGGGAGTGGTAAGATGCTGACAACTGTCAGCCGTCATATAGATCTATACCACAAATTTGACACCACCTGTGTATCCTTCATTGCATTGGCAGTGATTCCCAAGGACCCACGAGGTGGTAATTGGGATAAAATAATCTTACAAAGAGAAACTATATGGATCGAACGACTCGCTGCCACACAACCACCTGGGTTGAATGAAACTCAATCATACAAATCTTTCCTTTGAGCTGGTTGTCCACACACGCATGATTTCATCAACTGCGCTTTGTAGGTCCCTACTTTATAATCTTCCAAGTCCCAATCAATAACCTCTATACAGCCTTTCTCTTCTCCCTTCCTCCTTTTTTCCTTCTTTTTCCCCTCCCTTCTCATGGGATTCCTAATATGGCCCAAGATGTTATTCTGGGTCATTTCTCTCTTGTTGTAAGTCACTGTTTAATTCATTGCTGGATTAAGGGATCTCTCCCTTAATATAACATCATATAATACTATATATAGACTTAGGTCTATATTATGAAGTTGAGATAAATGTAATATTTGATTATCTATTTTTATGTTAAATATGTTGACCATTTTTCTTTTACTATTTATATTAATAATTTCATTATTATTTATTATGTATTTTTCTTTTGTATGTGACCCCATGGGGGATATGATCCTCTTGTCCCCTTGGTGATCGCATGTGCTGAAAATGTTAGACCTAATGTTAAGATGCCTGGCCCTGTGGTCCTGGTTGAGACAATTTTGTTCCCCTCGCTGCAATGCCACTTTTTTCTGTTCTGTTTTTTCTATGACCACTAGATGGCGAATATCGGGGTTTGAGCTTTATACTAAATGTTATACTAAGTGTAATTGCCCTATAATGATCTGTGAGTCTATATGTTAATATAGATCTTCTTTGCTCCATGGCTGATTGCTCTATTGCCCTGAGTGTCGCATGGTGTGGGCTTGCTCTCCCCTTGAGTGTGCTGGGTAGAGGAAGGAATTGATTGCATCGCTTGACGATGTGCGGGCTTGATTTAGCCGGGACTGTTTTCAGTGTTAAGGCCGCCGTCCTGAGGTGGGCGGCTCTGCCCCTCCCACCGCTGCGAGATGAGTGTGTGGGTACCTATGCGCATGCGCGGTTGCCACGCCAACCTCCCATGTACACTTCCTGTTTCTCGCATATTGCTAGATAACAGGGGCACGTCACGTTTTTTGCCCCGCCCACTATCTAGCTCACTGCGGGCATTCCGACGCCTAGCTATGACGCCAGCCTATCAGAGGCACTGTGCGGACGGCACGCTTTTCCGGATGGGGTTGTCCTGGCGCGATTTGGTCCTATTTAAACACAGGACCTATTATCGCCCAGGGTGCAGATAATCCCTGACTACCGAGGGCTGCTACCTACTAAACGGAGGCACTCCCACCAACATCTATTACAAGGTAACTGGCTTTCTGTGTGTAATTATGGGCCAGTGTCTCTTACCCTGCTGGTTGGTTATGGGGGTGACACTTGAGCAGCCCAGCAATTGGTTACTCTCTATTAGATTTCCGCATACCCACACATCTCATTAATGCCATTCAATTTTGTGTTTCCCCTTCCCTCCTTTGTTCCCTCTCCTCCCCTCCCGTTTTTAGTCCAGACTGGGCAACTCTGCAAGTTAGGACAATACCGAATCCCTGCTAGCATAATTGAAACTACCAGTACCCATATCCGTGTATCAATTTATCATTTTTTTCTCCATAATCGGGGTTTAAACACGGATATTGGGCTCTACATCGTAGCTATATATTATGCTACTCAGGTAAGCAGAGGTAAGCCTGTATGCACCGAATTGAATCGGTCAGCTCTCAGTATGCTGACAATGCTTCTAAATTATATACATGTTGTATAATTGGATGTAATCATATGATTGATCCACATGTGTTTGTTCATGCCTAGTTTTTTCAAGATACCCAGAGGCATTGTTCTACTACTACTACTGCCATCCTGACCATCTATAAACCTCCGTTTTTACTTGAAAAACCTTTTAACCCATGTAAGTTATGATAAACGATTCATCCACCTAATGGACTCTTTTTCAATCTGTGAGGGTTTTCTCAATTCTCTGTACTGCTTCTGGTCTTGTTTTGTCTTATTTTGTTTCTAATAGTGGTATTGCTGTTGGGGGATCACGTGTTTCTGAAGCACTTGGCCAGACATACAGGTTCTCTTGTTTTGTTGTGTTTTGCAATTTATCTATATGTTCTTATGTTATGTATTTATATTTTTAGACATTCAAAAAACTCCTGAAGAAGCGACTTGTGTCGCGCAACATGTCGGGTTTAGGAATGAATTTCTGACGACACACCACCAATCAATGCCACCAGCATTTACTGGTATCCAATATACTGAAAGAATTGACCTTGATGTCATTCTACCCAGTATAAATTCTATTTCCTCATTGAATTTTGGCTATTGGGTGATGTGTATAAGTGTGTCAACACTAGGTTGATGAATAGTTCTATATAACATTCATTTTATTTGTATGTTTTGTTATCCTTTTCTTTTGTTAATTTTTAATAAAACTTGAGTAATTTTATATCAATTTGTCGTGCCCATAAAGTCCATCTTTTTATCCTATTTTTATTTAATCTACAATTTCGGGACGTGGCAATTTTTTATTACATTGTATCCCCAGTACCACTCTGGGTGGATATAATTTTCATTTTTCCATATTACTAGGGTGGAAGCACCCATTCCAAACCAACTCAGTGGTATTTACGGTATTAATTAAATTTCTTTGTTACTGTGACTACTGAGAGAATTTGTTCTCCCCCAAGTCTCCCCTCTTCCCCTTCCCTTGTTACTCATTCTTTCCCCCTTTTTTTTTTTTCTTCCTTCTTCCTTTTTTACCCCCTTTTTTTTTTTTTTTCTTTTTCTTATTGGTATCGGATTATTCCGAATTTTTTGTCTTTAGGATTAACCACTTAAGCCCCGGACCATTTCGGGCCATTAGGACCAGGCCTGTTTTTGGGATTCGGCACTGCGCTGCTTTAACTGTAAATTGTGCGGACATGCAATGTTGTACCCAAATGAAATTTGCGTCCTTTTCTTCCCACAAATAGAGCTTTCTTTTAATGGTATTTGATTGCCTCTGCGATTTTTATTTTTTGCGATATAAACAGAAAAAGACCGAAAATTTTGAAAAAAAATGATATTTTCTACTTTTTGTTATAAGAAAAATCGAATAAACTCAATTTTAGT
The DNA here is from genome assembly GCA_029206835.1 of Rana muscosa. Lineage (NCBI taxonomy): Eukaryota > Metazoa > Chordata > Amphibia > Anura > Ranidae > Rana > Rana muscosa. The sequence goes on from CM055117.1 coordinate 431,330,412, forward strand.
CATACATTTAGGCCAAAATGTATTCAGCCACATGTCTTTAGTAAAAAAAATGTCAATCAGCGTATATTTATTGGTTTGCGCAAAAGTTATAGCGTTTACAAACTAGGGTACATTTTCTGAAATTTACATTTACACAGCTTTAAATTTATGACTGCCTATCTCATTTCTTGAGGTGCTAAAATGGCAGGGCAGTACAAAACCCCCCCAAATGACCCCATTTTGGAAAGTAGACACCCCAAGGAAATTGCTGAGAGGCATGTTGACCCCATTGAATATTTTTTTTTTTGTCCCAAATGATTGAATAATGACAAAAAGAAAAAAAAATGTACAAAAAGTTGTCACTAAATGATATATTGCTCACACATGCCATGGTTATATGTGGAATTGCACCCCAAAATACATTCTGCTGCTTTTCCTGAGTACGGGGATACCACATGTGTGGGACTTTTTGGGAGCCTAGCCGCGTACAGGGCCCCAAAAACCAAGCACCGCCTTCAGGATTTCTAAGGGCGTAAATTTTTGATTTCACTCCTCACTACCTATCACAGTTTCGAAGGCCATAAAATGCCAAAATAGCACAAAACCCCCCCAAATTACCCCATTTTGGAAAGTAGACACCCCAAGCTATTTGCTGCGAGGCATGTTGAGTCCATGGAATATTTTATATTTTGCCACAGGTTGCGGGAATATGACAAACTTTTTTTTTTTGCACAAAGTTGTCACTAAATGATATATTGCTCACACATGCCATGGGCATATGTGAAATTACACCCCAAAATACATTCTGCTGCTTCTCCTGAGTACGGGGATACCACATGTGTGGGACTTTTTGGGAGCCTAGCCGCGTACGGGACCCCAAAAACCAAGCACCGCCTTCAAGGTTTCTAAGGGCATAAATTTTTGATTTCGCTCCTCACTACCTATCACAGTTTTGAAGGCCATAAAATGCCAAGATGGCACAAAACCCCCCCAAATGACCCCATTTTGGAAAGTAGACACCCCAAGCTATTTGCTGAGAGGCATGTTGAGCCCATTGAATATTTTTTTTTTGTCCCAAATGATTGAATAATGACAAAAAGAAAAAAAAAATGTACAAAAAGTTGTCACTAAATGATATATTGCTCACACATGCCATGGTTATATGTGAAATTACACCCCAAAATACATTCTGCTGCTTCTCCTGAGTACGGGGATACCACATGTGTGGGACTTTTTGGGAGCCTAGCCGCGTACGGGACCCCAAAAACCAAGCACCGCCTTCAAGGTTTCTAAGGGCATAAATTTTTGATTTCACTCCTCACTACCTATCACAGTTTTGAAGGCCATAAAATGTCAAAATAGCCCAAAACCCCCACAAATGACCCCATTTTGGAAAGTAGACACCCCAAGCTATTTGCTGAGAGGCATGGTGAGTATTTTACAGCTCTCATTTGTTTTTGAAAATTAAGAAAGACATTTTTTTTTCTTTTTTTACATTTTCAAAACTTTGTGACAAAAAGCGAGATCTGCAAAATACTCAACATACCTCTCAGCAAATAGCTTGGGGTGTCTACTTTCCAAAATGGGGTCATTTGGGGGGGTTTTGTGCCATCTGGGCATTCCATGGCCTCCGAAACTGTGATAGGCAGTGAGGAGTGAAATCAAAAATTTACACCCATAGAAATCCTGAAGGCGGTGCTTGGTTTTTGGGGTCCCGTACGCGACTAGGCTCCCAAAAAGTCCCACACATGTGGTATCCCCGTACTCAGGAGAAGCAACAGAATGTATTTTGGGGTGTAATTCCACATATGCCCATGGCATGTTTGAGCAATATATAAATTAGTGACAACTTTTTGTACATTTTTTTTTTTTTTTTGGTCATTATTCAATCACTTGGGACAAAAAAAAAAATATTCAATGGGCTCAACATGCCTCTCAGCAAATAGCTTGAGGTGTCTACTTTACAAAATGGGGTCATTTGGGGGGGTTTTGAACTGTCCTGGCATTTTATGCACAACATTAGGAAGCTTATGTCACACATCATCCACTCTTCTAACCACTTGAAGACAAAGCCCTTTCTGACACTTTTTGTTTACATGAAAAAAAAATTTTTTTTGCAAGAAAATTATGTTGAACCCCCAAACATTATATATTTTTTTAAAGCAAAGGCCCTACAGATTAAAATAGTGGGTGTTGCATTTTTTTTTTCCACACAGTATTTGCGCAGCGATTTTTCAAACACATTTTTTGGGGGAAAAACACACTTTTTTTATTTTTAATGCACTAAAAAACACTATATTGCCCAAATGTTTGATGAAATAAAAAAGATGATCATAGGCCGAGTACATGGATACCAAACACGACATGCTTTAAAATTGCGCACAAACGCGCAGCGGCGACAAACTACATTCATTTTTAAAAGCATTTAAAAGCCTTTACAGGTTACCACGTTAGATTTACAGAGGAGGTCTACTGCTAAAATGACTGCCCTCGATCTGACCTTCGCGGTGATACCTCACATGCATGATGCAATTGCTGTTTACATATGACGCTAGACTGACGCTTGCGTTCGCCTTTGCGCAAGAGCAGGGGGGGACAGCGGTGCTTTTTTTTTTTTTTTTATTATTATTTATTTGGCTTTTTTATTTTATTTTTAAACTGTGCCTTCCATATTTTATTTTTTTACCATTTTTATCGTTATCTCAGGGAATGTAAATATCCCCTATGATAGCAATAAGTAGTGACAGGTACTCTTTTTTTGAAAAAAATTGGGGGTTAGACCCTAGATCTTTCCTCTGCCCTCAAAGCATCTGACCACACCAAGATCGGTGTGATAAAATGCTTTCCCAATTTCCCAATGGCGCTTTTTATATCCGGGGGGGGACATTCCCTCCCACTGCTTGTAAAAGCAGTCCAGAGGCTAATTATCTGCTAGAATTGCTTTTACATGAAAGCCGGCTGCTGGCTGAAAAGAATGATACCAAGATGATACCTAAACCCGCAGGCATCATTCTGGTATAAACATTCAAAGTCCAGCAACATACCAGTACATTGCTGGTCCTTGTTGGACATGTATTGTAATCTTTTTTTTTCATACAGCCTATTGGCTGAACGAAAAAAAGAGATTGATTGGTGGGTATGCCCACCATTAGAATACCTCCCTTCATCCACCCACTTCTAATGATGGGCATATATGCCGAAGCATGGGGGCATCCTCCCGCAAAAAAGTTATGCCGCGTACACACGGTCAAGCCTTCGTCGGAATTTCGACCGTATGTACGCGGCATAAAAGGTTATGCCGCGTACACACGGTCAGACTTTTCCACGGGCAAGCCTCCGTTGGAATTTCGACCGTATATACGCGGCATTAGGAGCAAAATCGCTCCTCCGCCCCTGCTGCCCCCATGCTTCGGCATATATGCTCTTTTTTTTAACTGTGGTGGTGAAATCACCTCCTACAGCGTTGGAGTCACGGCTTTATGTATCGTGGGAGCAAACGCTGTTGCTGTCAAGATAAATAGATCCGCGCTGCAACTGAATGGCGTACCTGCTAAGCAAATGGTGGTTAACATTAAAACAAAGTAACATTACAGTACAACAGTAAGACCTTACCATGCCATACTTGCAAAGCAAATACCAAAACAAAACCTAGTAAAAAATAAAAAAATGTTTTAACGCAACCTGTGCCTAAAATATATATATGCCGAAGCATGGGGGCATCCTCCCGCAAAAAAGTTATGCCGCGTACACACGGTCGGAATTTTCCATGGGCAGGCCTCCGTCGGAATTTCGACCGTATGTACGCGGCATTAGGAGCAAAATCGCTCCTCCGCCCCTGCTGCCCCCATGCTTCGGCATATATGCTCTTTTTTTTAACTGTGGTGGTGAAATCACCTCCTACAGCACTGGAGTCACGGCTTTATGTATCGTGGGAGCAAACGCTGTTGCTGTCAAGATAAATAATTCCGCGCTGCAGTTGAATGGCGCACCTGAAAACAAAAAATTACATACCTGAAAAGCAAGCATGATAAAACATTGCAGAATAGAATACAGTAAAAAAGAGCAGAACAATAGAGAGAAAATAGAGAGAGAGAGAACAATAAAACGACAACTATTTTTGGTTTTTTTATTTTATATTTTTTTTGTGTTTTGTTTTTTACGTTTTTTTTTTTCTTTTTTACACTTTTTTTTGTAACTTTACAACTGTAATGGTTCGGGTCTCTCAAAATGTAATGGCATCTTGGGAGACCCTGTGTAAGTGTGTCCTTGTCTGTGAAATGCTGTACCCTACGCTAAAACTTCACTTTTGAGTGGTAGCGTTCAAAACATTCACCTTGGCAAAGACCAGGCTTGTCAGGACAGAGTGGACAAAAACTACGGGTGTCACGCCTAAATCCGCGCTTGCTACAGACACGACATCTTTTTTGGGGGTGGCTTTGGGTAGGGGTACTCGGGAGGACATACGAATAATGCCTCTCATGCAGCCGGCTTACTGCATTTGGTAGGGGATGGTGAGGTGCAGAACCGCCTGGATACAGGAGTTCTGTGACTATCTCATTCTGGAATTTTAGAAGAGATAACGTCCCGCCTGAAGCTCTGTATAGCACATGAGCGTTCAGCAAAGCCAATTGGAATAATGATAGAGACACTTTTTTGTACCAGCGTCTCGCCTTACGGTCAATTAGATACGGCGCCATCAACTGGTCGTTGAGGTCCACCCCTCCCATATTTTGGTTATATTCGTGGACACAGAGGGGTTTCTCCACAACACCAGTCGCCGTACGAATTTGGACTGTCGTGTCTGCATGAAGGGAGGTAAGAAGGAAAACATTCTTATTGTCCCTCCACTTCATAGCGAGCAAGTTATTACACTTCAAGCAGGCTCTCTCCCCCAGCCTAAGACGGGCATCTACAAGCCGCTGGGGAAAGCCCCGGCGATTAGGTCGCACGGTGCCACATGCTCCAATCTGATGATCAAACAAGTGACTAAACAGTGGCACGCTCGTGTAATAATTGTCCACATACAAGTGGTACCCCTTTCCGAATAAGGGTGACACCAAGTTCCACACTATCTTGCCAGCGCTCCCTATGTAATCCGGGCAGTTGACCGACTCAATCTGACTATCTTTTCCCTCATAAACCGTAAAGTTCACTACATAGCCTGTTGCCCTGTCACAGAACTTGTAGAGCTTGACCCCGTATCTGGCACGCTTGCTGGGAAGGTACTGCTTGAAAGACAAGCGGACAGAAAATTTAATCAGGGACTCATCAACGCAGACAACTTGATCGGGAGTAAACAAGGCTGCAAAACGTTCGTTGAAGTGGTTTATGAGGGGCCGAATTTTATAGAGCCGGTCGTATTCAGGGTCCCCACGTGGACGACAAAGTTCATTGTCGTTGAAGTGCATGAACCGCAAAATCTGCTCGTATCGTGCCCTGGACATGGAGGCAGAGAACACGGGCATGTGGTCAATTGGGTGCGTGGACCAATAAGCACGCAATGACGGAAATTTATGTGTGCCCATGTTGAGGGAAAGGCCCAGAAAGGTCTTAAATTCGGAAACCGTAATTGGTTTCCAATTTCTGGCAATTTTAGGCAACTGGGGGTTAGCGGCGATAAATTGACCAGCATATAAATTACTCTGGTCCACAATAGATCTATAGAGATCTTCCGTGAAAAACAGCGAATAAAAATCAATTGGAATAAAATCAGCTGTTTCCACCTGAATACTGGGTTGGGCAGTGAATGGGGGAAGTACGGGTTCTGCAGAAGTGGTGGGGACCCAATCAGGATAGGCGAATTCTGCAGGAAGGGCAGTATGGGCACGACGGGCCTGCCTTTGTCTTCTTGGTGGCAGCGGGACACTACTTGTGCTTGCCACCTCGCCAGCTTGAACTGCACTTATGGGACTCGCCACGTCACCAAGTGTTACTGCAGTGCTGGATGTACGTCCAGGCTGTACTAGGCCGCTGGTGCTTGCCAGTTCACCAGAAGGAATAGCGGCGCTAGTACTACTCTGCTCCATGATACGAGAGACCTGCGGTTCTTGCTCCTCAACAACCTCAGAAGATCGGGATCGGGTACACCTGACCTTAGCAGGGACCTCAACTTCGTCGTCAGAGCTATCTGACGTGGGGCCGCTGACGTCACTGTCTTCTACGGGAAGATATTCTGAGCCTGAATCTGACAGATACGTGACCTCCTCTTCACTATCTGTCATGCTCAGAATCTCGTAGGCCTCTTTACTAGTGTACCTTCGTCTTGCCATTTTGGGCTCTAAATTTAGGGGTACACTAGTAAGATTCACAGGAAAAAAAGCACCTGACTGTCGTCAGCAAATATATCAAACGCTACAAAAAAACTGTTAGCGATCGCAGGGATCAGGCCTGTCTCTGCGAACGCTGCAGTTATGTGTGTTGTGTTTGGTAAGTGACAGTGATCGATCGATACTGCACTTGGGTGGGCTGGGCTGGGCTGGGCTGGGCGGAGGGGCTAAACGCAGGCGCTAGCAGGTATCTGGGCTGATCCCGCTAACACTGCGTTTTTGGGAACCCTAAACCGCTGGGGATGCTAGTATAGATCTGATCAGATACTATACCACTAAGGGGGGTGTATGCTTTGCGCGTGGGTGTTAGCGTTACTGGCACTAACCTAACACTGCCTGGGGCGAAGCAGACCCTCTCTGGCGCTAAAACCTAATTGATCTCACCCGCCGGGCGATCAGGGGGGTTAAACCTTTATTGGGTTATATACGGCGGGTGCCCTGATGCTATAAAAAGCAAACTAATCAACCAGCGTCACCCGTAACCTTTATATGGTGATCACTGGTGAAAGGGTTAACTAGGGGCAATCAGGGGGTTAAAACCTTTATTAGGTTAAATATGGGGGTACCTGACACTATATAAAAACCTGACGGGTAACCTAAATAACTAAATAACTTACTGGCTAACCAGTGACACCAGTGACGCTTATACGGCGATCACTGGTGAAAGGGTTAACTCTAGGGGCAATCAGGGGGTTAAAATAATATATGGGGGTACCTGACACTAATAAAAACCTGCGGCGAACCTAAAAAAAAATAACTGCCTATCTAAAACACCAGCGACACGAATACAGCGATCGGAAAAACAATCGCTTAGTGACGCTGAAGTTAGGGGGTGAAAGGGTTACCTGGGGGGTGATCAAGGGGTTAAACCTTTATTAGGGGGGGTTAGGGGGCTACCCTGGACCTAAAGGGGCCTAATCCTAACTGCCCTGCAACTTTTTACAATCACAGATGACACTAAATGCAGTGATCAGTAAAATAAATGATCACTGCAATCAGTGACACTGTGATTGGGGGCTTTGGGGTGACCTGGGGGGTGATCTGGGGGTGACTGGGGGGTGATTTGTGTGCCTATGTGTACCTACGTGTCAGTGGACTGTTGGTGCACTAACCTGCTTCTTCTCTCCTCGGCGCCGGGAACGAAAAGACCGCGGCGAGGGAGATGACATCACTTCCTCCAGCCTGTGTTTACATTTCAGGCAGGAGGAAGCAATTTCATTCGCCGGGAGCGATCGCGAGGGGGGGGCGGAATCGAGCGGCCGCCGCCTCATGCCTGATCGCTCCCGAACACTTAACGGCCGCTCACTGCAGTGAAGGGGGGTCCGGATGGACCCCCCAACTGCACAAAGGCGATCACGTAGATCTACGTGATTCTGCCTGTCGGTGCCATTCTGCCGACGTAAATCGGCGGTGGGCGGTCGTTAAGTGGTTAATATGGACTTTATGGGGCAGGCCTGGCTTTATGCAGGAAATTCAAACCAAAGTCAACACTGATACTGGGCCAGAGCTCAATATCAACCAATATATGGTCAAAATGAAAAGACTTCTCAAAAAGAAAGCCAATCTACACTGGCACATTGACTTTTTACAGCAATATGCCCGTGAGAATATTAGCCCGATTGGATTACGGGTACAACTATTCCCCTCATTTCAGACTTACACTGAGGTTTTCAAAAAATCATGGGAGAAAGTCCTTACACAATGTAGTATTGACCTAATGAATCTACTAGTGATTCAATATCAATCAGAACTCACTAGTTTAGATCAGGATATTTTGTTGTTACAATCTACTGGGGATATATTTAAGGACCACACCCACTATAACAAACGGTGGCAAGAAGTCAAGGAATATATTACCAAAATCACTAGGGATATAATATCCAAGAAACAAACTAAAATATCCAAGGATAGAATGGCTTTCTTGGAGGGCTTTGCATACAAATGGCAAAACCCCCACCAGGGGAGAGGGCCAAAGAAAACTGCTAAAACTCGTAATGTTGGTAATGACTTTGGTTTTACGGAAGATGATACTGAATCTGATTCATCTATCTCTATGTCTGTTCCTGTATTACAGCCACCGATTAGACGAGGAGCACCGACACCTGTTACAAATGCAAAAGAGTCACGTAAGCGGGGTCATGGTGGTGGGTACTACACACCCTATTCTAAAAAAAGCTCATTTGATGTAAGAAATAGAAACCAAGCACAAGAAGGGGGTGCCGTCGCTTCTAATGGTGGTGGGAATAGTTCACAACCAAGATATATGGGGGCTATTGCTCAGCAAGCCGCCCAATTATTAAATATACAACCTAAAAATCCGAGACCACCTACTACACCACTGATAGTATCAGGACAGGCACCCACCTTCTCCAATATGTCCTTTTCTGATCCATCCATCTCTACTCAATTGTCTATGCCTTCTAATTCTAATTTTCAACCTTCTCTGAATTCTTTACTTCCACCTCAGACACCTGTGTTTACCAAACAAAGTACTCTAGACCCCCATTTAGCGCTTCCTTACACACCTCTACCAAATTTTCAGATGACGGGGCCTCCACCATTACAAACTTAGCACTGGATGTTATTAACCTCACACCCTACTCATTTACAGATCAACAGTTGGAAGTCTTGAGACTGGGTCTAAGCTTTTGTCCATCAGCTAACTTAGATAAATATGAATTGATTAAGGATGTCTATATGTTTGTACGCAATCTGACATATAGATACATCTATGATCAAGATAACATACGAATGAGACAGGAGCGGGAATTTGCTAAAAAAGCATTAAACACTACACTATGAAGGATTTTAGAGCCCTTCGTGACTTAATGCTACTACTGGACGAAAACAATGAAACTGATGACTTGAGTGATGCAGCTGCATCTCCCATTGTCAACACAACATGTGCATCCTCAACTACTCCCCTACAAGCTTCTGTTCTCCCTATCATCAATGATGGATATCAGAAAGGTTTAATTAACCAGGATACGTATGATTATCTTAATAACAAATTCCCTCGAGAAGCTACTTTTTACTCATTGCCCAAGGTTCACAAAAATTCTATTGAACCACCAGGGAGGCCAATTGTATCAGGTATCGGGTCCTTGACTGAAAATGCCAGCAGGCTCATTGATGCCACACTTATGCCTCATGTAATGAGCTTGTCCTCATATACTAGGGATACCTTAGATTTGTTAAAAAAGATTGAGGGAATGGCAATCCCTCCTGATGCCCTGCTCGTGACCTTGGATGTAGAGTCCTTATACTCTAGTATCCCTCACGAGCAGGGCATCGGGATGGTACGTGCCTTCCTCTATGAGGAACCCCATACCCAATGGAAGTATAATGAGTTCGTACTCACATTGCTTCAATTCGTCCTTACCCACAACTGGTTTGGGTTTAACGGTTCCCACTTCCTCCAGGTACAGGGGGTGGCCATGGGCACTTGTTAAGCACCGGCCTACGCCAACCTGTACCTGGGGGGGTGGGAGCGTTACATCTTCTCGGATGAGGGGATGGGGGTTTATACTGAACAGGTGGTTTGCTGGATGCGATACATTGATGACATCATCATGGTATGGGCGGGTACACCTGATTCCCTCAGGACCTTTGTTGATGTATTAAATCACAACTCTTTCAATTTAAAATTAAAATTAAAAATAACATTTTTAGATTTAAAAATCTTTAAAGACCATGATGGTTGCTTAGCAACAAGCCTTTATCGTAAGGAAACGGCTGGCAACACTATGTTGCACGCCACAAGTGCACATCCGGTGGCACTAATACGTAGCATACCATATGCACAATATATACGACTTCGTCGTAACTGCACCCATACAGAGGACTTTCAGAGGGAAGCACAAATGTTGCGCACATGACTGTTAGCCAGAGGCTACAGTAAGTCGCTTTTACGCAAGGCCTTCAATAAAGCCCTGCGACAACCAAGGAATAATCTGCTTTTTCAAAACAAGAATGTATCTGATACGCGAGCACCTCTGCGAATGATCACACGTTTTTCATCACAACATCAAGAAGTTCGTGCCATACTTACTAATCACTGGCACGTGCTATATCAAGACCCCACAGTTCGCAAACATCTAGGCATTAGACCAGAGATAACCTTCAGACGGGCAAACTCCCTACGAGACAAACTGGTGTCAAGCCACTACGTGGCTTCTACTATCAATAACAACACCACTAAAGGGATTCACCAATGTGGACAATGTAATTTTTGCCTGTGGATCTGTCCAGGACAGAGCTTCACCCTACCTAATGGGGAGAGGTTCTGTCCTGGTTTTAGAGCCGATTGTAGCACTGAGGGGGTCGTGTATTTGATGACATGCGTGTGTGGAGCCTTCTATGTTGGAAAGACAGTCCGTAAATTTTGGCAGCGTGTCAAAGACCATGTGTATTATTCAGGGAGTGGTAAGATGCTGACAACTGTCAGCCGTCATATAGATCTATACCACAAATTTGACACCACCTGTGTATCCTTCATTGCATTGGCAGTGATTCCCAAGGACCCACGAGGTGGTAATTGGGATAAAATAATCTTACAAAGAGAAACTATATGGATCGAACGACTCGCTGCCACACAACCACCTGGGTTGAATGAAACTCAATCATACAAATCTTTCCTTTGAGCTGGTTGTCCACACACGCATGATTTCATCAACTGCGCTTTGTAGGTCCCTACTTTATAATCTTCCAAGTCCCAATCAATAACCTCTATACAGCCTTTCTCTTCTCCCTTCCTCCTTTTTTCCTTCTTTTTCCCCTCCCTTCTCATGGGATTCCTAATATGGCCCAAGATGTTATTCTGGGTCATTTCTCTCTTGTTGTAAGTCACTGTTTAATTCATTGCTGGATTAAGGGATCTCTCCCTTAATATAACATCATATAATACTATATATAGACTTAGGTCTATATTATGAAGTTGAGATAAATGTAATATTTGATTATCTATTTTTATGTTAAATATGTTGACCATTTTTCTTTTACTATTTATATTAATAATTTCATTATTATTTATTATGTATTTTTCTTTTGTATGTGACCCCATGGGGGATATGATCCTCTTGTCCCCTTGGTGATCGCATGTGCTGAAAATGTTAGACCTAATGTTAAGATGCCTGGCCCTGTGGTCCTGGTTGAGACAATTTTGTTCCCCTCGCTGCAATGCCACTTTTTTCTGTTCTGTTTTTTCTATGACCACTAGATGGCGAATATCGGGGTTTGAGCTTTATACTAAATGTTATACTAAGTGTAATTGCCCTATAATGATCTGTGAGTCTATATGTTAATATAGATCTTCTTTGCTCCATGGCTGATTGCTCTATTGCCCTGAGTGTCGCATGGTGTGGGCTTGCTCTCCCCTTGAGTGTGCTGGGTAGAGGAAGGAATTGATTGCATCGCTTGACGATGTGCGGGCTTGATTTAGCCGGGACTGTTTTCAGTGTTAAGGCCGCCGTCCTGAGGTGGGCGGCTCTGCCCCTCCCACCGCTGCGAGATGAGTGTGTGGGTACCTATGCGCATGCGCGGTTGCCACGCCAACCTCCCATGTACACTTCCTGTTTCTCGCATATTGCTAGATAACAGGGGCACGTCACGTTTTTGGCCCCGCCCACTATCTAGCTCACTGCGGGCATTCCGACGCCTAGCTATGACGCCAGCCTATCAGAGGCACTGTGCGGACGGCACGCTTTTCCGGATGGGGTTGTCCTGGCGCGATTTGGTCCTATTTAAACACAGGACCTATTATCGCCCAGGGTGCAGATAATCCCTGACTACCGAGGGCTGCTACCTACTAAACGGAGGCACTCCCACCAACATCTATTACAAGGTAACTGGCTTTCTCTGTGTTATTATGGGCCAGCTGCGACAGCTCTTCTTGCATCTACCGTTCTTCTGCCATCTCCCCATCGCTGCAGCAACACCGCAGTGCACTACCTCTTCATCTTGGCAGTATTCCACCACTGGGAGACTACAGACACACGGAGTGACTCATGCCCTCCGCAGACAACTTAGAAGGATATCTATTTATGCTTATACTCCACTTCCATCCTGTGAGTAGCCATTTGGCTGTTAATTTAATTCTTTTCGAATAAATTTCTAACATACTGCACTTAGTAGGCGCATTTGTTTTTTCTTTTCTTTGCTGTATATAGAGTCTGCTTCGCTCTACAATTGCTGCCAACGGTGCATATGTTTATATGACTTGCTTTTAGTATTACATGGACTTCCAAAGAGAAAGACTTTCATACTCTAAACCCCATTGATTTTCATTTGATTTATCTTTATCAGTTAGGTTGTTGTTCCTTCTTTTTGCACCGTCATTTGTATTATAATTTGTGTTACAAGGGTGGCCAGGCGTCTATACACCTGTGTTACAGGGGCGGCCAGGCATCCATACACATGCAAATGAAGTAATAAATCTGTTGAAAGGGGATTTTTAAAATAGGAATAAGCGATAGTATATAGTGGATGTTGTGTAAATTGTACTGATTATGGCTTTAACAATGATAAAACAATGCTGAATATTACTTGACTATGAATAAGTATATATGTGTGTGTTACAAGGGCGGCCGGGCGTCTATACCATAAAGACAAGTAGAGGAAAATAGAGGATTCTTATACAAGTTGTATGAATTGTGCAGATTATGCCTGTAGCAATAATCTCACGGTGAGGGGTATTACTCAACTGTGAATTAGTATATAGAAGTGTTACAGGGGAGGCTGGGCAGCTATACACTACAGAAGGGTAATAGGAGGTGGTGGATGCTTATGCAAATAGTACAGATTATGCCTGTAGCAATACTCTGATGATAATAGATAATAATAGATAATAATAGACTGTAAGTAAGTATTTTAGTAAGTATGCAGGTGTGTTACAGGGGCGGCTGGGCATTTACACAACCACAAATAAGGTCACAAATCTAATATAAAGAATTTACTTATATGAATAGGTAATAAGATGTAATGGATGCTCTACAAATAGTACAGATTTTGCCTATAGTTGTCGATAATAGATCATATTTGACTGTGACAGATGGCAGATATGTACGTGCATATACATCAGTGTTAATTTTGGCAGCAAATTTCGATTTAGTTTTAGTCTTAGTCTTGGGACTAAAATAGCATTTTAGTTTTAGTCCCATTTTTGTCTTCTGCAATTGTTTTAGTTTTAGTCGTATTTAGTCGACTAAATCTCCAGTACATTTTAGTAGACTAAAATGTCCTCCGTTTTAGTCGACAAAAATCTCCAGTGCATTTTAGTCGTCTAAAATCTAATGAGTGTAATCAAATTGCAATGCATTAGTTAACATTTCTCTACAATTTCCAAACTCATTATATACTGCTGGAATGAAAAATCTAAATATCTTATTAATCTTATTGGAGGTATGAACATGCACTATAGACCAGTGTTAATTTTGAAGTCAAATTTCAATTTAGTTTTAGTCTTAGTCTTAGGACTAAAATGGCATTTTAGTTTTAGTCCCATTTTAGTCTTTTGACTAAAATGCCATTTTAGTTTTAGTCATATTTTAGTCATCTCAATTGTTTTAGTTTTTGTCGCATTTTAGTCGACTAAAATGTTTTAGTCATTTTAGTCGACTAAATTAACACTGATATACATGTACATATAAAACAGGCAAACACCATGACGTATGGATATTATAATGATAAGAGGGAATGAATGATAAATGAACAACTAAATGTAGTAGATCATATAACTTACACAAGATAAAATTAGGAGGTTAGAGGTGGATAGTATACTAGTAGTGGATAACAAATAGACACCATAATATCGCAGTCTGTATGTTAAATGTAGTATTATCTAGAGTTAGGTGCTATTTTCCAATTCTTCATTAATACCTCCATGCGAAAGTACGTCAAGAGCATATATCCAATAAGTCTCCCGTTGGCAGTGACGTTTAAATCTCTTTGCCCAGGGGAGAGTGGCTGGTATGGATTCGATGATCCATACTTTTAGGCCTACTGTGGATTTAGGATGATGTTGGGTGAAATGTCATGAGACGCTATGGTGGTCTTTACGGCCTCGAAGAATTGGCGGTGCTCTCCAAAATGCTGGCGTAGGGGGCGTACAGTTCGACCTACATAGTAGAGGCCACAGGGGCAGATCAGGCAGTGTACTACATGGTCTGTAGAACAGGTGTAGAATTCCAAAATTTTGTATGTTTTATTTTTAATCGTGAATGTTTTTTGACCATGTTGTACAAAACTGCATGTAAGGCAAAGTGGTTTGCGGCATTGATACATCCCAGTCATAAAAAAAGAGTTGGAGTGAAGATGACGTATTTGTTGGGTTTATTTGGTATACTGTCTTTGAGATGGGGATCCTGCGTTGTGTTCCATATTTTTGAATTTGTTATGAAATTGATTCATGAACCCAATGTCCTTTGATTAATTCATTTTATGGGTATGAGTATCAGGATTGACATATGTGGTGTAGGCTTGTTCGATGAGTGATGGATGGTAGCCTTTTTCGATAATTTTTTTGAGGTTTATGCTTTGTGTCTGATAGTCTGACTGCACGGTGCAATTATGTCTGAGATGGCAGAATTGACTTTTTGGGATGTTTTTTAACCAACGAGGGTGATGGTAACTATTGAAGTGCAGATAGGAGTTCCCAGCAGTAGGTTTGCAATAATTTTTCGCATGAATGCGACCAGTATCACCAGTATCATGGAATAGATCAAGGTCTAAGAATGCTAGATGTGTTTTATCATGAACGGATGTAAATGTTGTTATTATTACAAAGGGAAACGAATGATTCAATATCATCGGTATTACCATTCCAGATAATAATGACGTCATCAATATAACGACTGTAAAATATAATTTTGGCCATGAAAGGGTTATTCGCCCATATGCATCGTGTTTCCCAGAGACCCATTGTTAAGTTGGCATATGAAGGTGCAAAATTTGAGCCCATGGCAGTGCCATGGGTTTGAAGGTAGTAACATGAAATGCATGAAAAACATGGCAGAAGAATGTGGCATCTAGAATGAATTTTACTTGGTTTGGATGAATAGATGGGTCTTTCCGACACAAAGTGTTGTATGGCCTGCATGCTGACATTATGGGGGATGGATGTGTATAATGATTGGACATGCAGTGAGAGCCAGGTGTAGTTGGGCTCCCATTGGTATGGACCTAATAGTTCAAGCAGGTGTATTCCATCTTTGATATGGTATTGTAAATTGTAAACAAAAGGTTTTAGAAAAAGGTCTACATACTTGGAAAAACCACTAGTAATATTGTTGATAGAGGCAACTATGGGTCTGCCAGGGGGGTTGGTAGTGCTTTTATGAACTTTTGGAAAATGATAGAAATACAGAGTTTGATGATATTTTTTGACCAAGAATGAAGCTTCATTTTTGGTAATTACATTATCTTTGGTAGCTTGGTTAACTAAAATTGTAGCATCAATGGTGAAATTTGGTTGGGGGTCCTCTTGCAATTTTGTATAGGTTTGAGAGTCTGAGTAGTCTACTAGCCTCTTTGATGTAATCTACCCAGTTTTGCAGCACAATGCTACCGCCCTTATCTGCTAATTTAATGATAACATTCTCATTGGTTTTCAATAAATTGAGAGCTGATCTTTCCGGGTATGTTAAGTTGTGATTTTTATAGGGGTTGTGTTGCTGTTGGCACATCATCAATAATACACCTCTCACTTCCCTTATCATTGTGTATTCAACATCTGCCCATACTCCTCCCCTTACTCCTCCCCCTCACCATTCATAAGCCAGCTCGAGGAGTATGGGCGTAGGTCTGACGAAGGAGCCGCACATGCTCCAAAGCGCGTTACCGCCCCCTTCTCCCCACTGACACCATCAGCCTTGTGTGTCGCACAGTGAACCTGGAATACAGGCTTCCCTGCTGTCTCCTCTCTCCAAAACGTATGAAAACGCTTTACAGCTGCTGGACGGCTCTACACTGCTCTCTACCACCATGCTGAGGATGGACACATGATAAAATCAGGAGTCCTCATCCGTGGCATGTCTTTTAACACTCAACGATCTTATAAGTGCTTTTAACCCTTTGTGCCTTTTTTTTTACATTTTGCATACTGCACTTAGAGACGCCTTTCTTTTCCTTTTTTGAAGATATTTTATGCTTGTGCCATTAAGTGCCTTGTCTTTGAAAACCTGAAACCTGTTTGAAAATGTAGTGTAATTATAATTTTCCACTGACACTTATTCAGCAGAGTAAAGCAGGAAACTTAAAAAAATTGTTGTGGTCTGATCCCTGTGCATCATAGATACAAGCAACTCCTGCGCAACCCCTGCCCACAGGCTAAAAATCTCATTGGGGTAAATGGATAAAGTGCAGATTAGGAACCTATTTACTATTGTGGGTACCTTTCTATTGTCTCTAAAGCATGTATAGTATTAAAGTTAAACTAAACTATGCAATCATAACTTTACAAATATCAAAAAAAATCCTAATCAACATTATTTAATTAGAATATTGTAGCACGTTCCCCGTAAGGGGCCTCTGATGTTTGCGTCCTCTGACTGCAGATGTCAACGACCTTCCCGGCAATGCTACACCCTTTGATACACCAAGGCTGAAGGTAAATATTTATTTGGGCAACACACAGTAACACAATAACCAACCAAAAGATAAAAAAACAGTGATACGCACTTAAGGCCCGGTTCACACAGGTGGGACTCCTCAGGCGACTCGGTCGCCTGAGGAGTCGCGTCCCGGTCTGTGCTATGGAACCATTCTAATAGGAGCGACCTGAGTCACTCCGACTTAGAAAAAGGTTCCTGTACTACTTTTGTTGGCGACGCAGGGCGACTTGCATTGACTTCTATACAGAAGTCATTATGCAAATCGCCTCGGCGGGCGTCTCAAGTCGTCTTGAGATCGCGCCGCCGAGGTCGCCCCCGAAGTCGTGCCGCCCCTGTGTGAACCGGGCCTTAACCACTTCAGCCCCAATAGGTTTCTCCCCCCACCCCCCACCCTTCAGGACCAGGCCATTTTTTGCGATACGACACTGAATTCCTACACTCTTCGGACCACCATAACATCCTTGCCTCCGCTGGGATTCAGTGGAGGCAAGGATGTTATGGTGGTCCAAAGAGTGTAGGCATTCGAGGTGAGGTTGAGTGGCGCCGCCCACCGTGGACACAGTGATGACTCTGCCCCACCCTTTCAGAGGGCGAGACGCTGCGTCACCAGATTGTCCCACGCATGCGCAACTGTCCTGGGATCATCCTGAGGGAAACCTCCCCTTGTACATGTCATTACACAGAGCCCGTGCGTACGCCGTGGCGTGATTACGTCACATACGGGGCGGTCAGCTGACCGCATCACAGGAGGTACATTAAGCCCCGAGCGGCTTGTCAGTGCCGACACAGGGAGAGCTGAGGGAGCCGAGTGACATGCACAGCAGATTACAGGTAATTTGGTCACATGGAAAGTTAGATCAATAGGTTTGAGTTCTCAGTATCTATTGTTTATTGTCTTTGGGTGTATCCCATTGGGGATTTACTCGACGGACGATCCTCATTGATTGCTCTCTTACAGATGGCAATTGACAATCTTCCCTATGCGATTTGATCACACAAGCATCTACTGAGTCAAGGTAACTACGTTTTTCATTCTATTCTTGACACTCATGGTAACTACAGTGATATCCTGTGGTCCATGTCATTCAGAAGTATGCAAGGCAGAGCGTCATGTAATTAATTTAAATGTCTCTTTTCTTTTTTCTTTATTTCTTCCTTGTCTATCTTATACTATGGTTTTTACCTATGGACATCAGCTGCATGTGAGATCTCTAATATACTAAAGTGACTTCTGTTTCTGCCTGGGCAAGCTGTGCATGTCAGGCTCCTCAGCCATTCAAAATTTTTGACAACACATTTGTAAGTGTCATTTGTTTACTACTATAGACCTATAGCAATTTAATTGGTTATCTCCGCCATATAATAGGTGGAGCTGAGCGCTGAGGTCACTATTAGACCTTAGCAGGCTAAAATATTAAAACATTATGTGAGGGGCTAAGCTCGGCAGCGGGTGTGTGTGACCCCCGAGATGGGCTCCCCACACAAAAACAGGCCCAGCAAACGGAGGTTGTGGTTTTCAAAATCAAAAAGGTGCAGTTTATTTTCTATTTACAGTGACAAAACACAGCAAAGCAAAAGAAACATAAACAAAATAAATCCTGGTCAACTTGACCTCTGACTAAACATACAGGTTTCCTAACTAACAACTGGGATCAGCCTAGTGCTGCCCTAGTCCCTAAGTCCCTGGTTTTAAATGTCCAAGCAAATAGCCACACAGGCTTTGTCTCACCGCACAGGGGTTCACTCTCCCTAGACAGTCCACACAGGTCTGGGTCCAGGCATGAGCTAACATCTAATGAAGCTGGGAGTTCTTATAGAGGCCTAAATGAGCTGACAAGCTTCAGCTGGTCTCATCAACTCCCTGTCTGCACGACGCCCCACACTCTCCCTAGAGGTATGAGTCATCCATGAGCCCACTAGACTCAGCTGGGCTTATACAACTCTCCACCTAGTTGTATAAGTCGGCGTAAAGCCTGAATCTGGGCGAAATATATCTACCCCCCTGGATGCAACCAGGTGACTTTACCTTCCTGCTGTCACATACCCCCCCCCTCTTGTTTTAACCTCGGGGTTGGAACACCAGCAATCAGGCATTCATGTACTCGAGACAAAGCATCCACATTCCCCATTTGAACGCCAGGGCGATGCTTTACTGTGAAGTTGAATTCCTGGAGGGCCAGGAACCACCTATTCACTCTTCTATTTGTTTCCTTGTTTTGAGCCATCCACTTTAACGGAGCGTGATCCGTAACCATATCAAAGTGCCTACCTAGCAGGTAGTACCGAAGGGAATCTAGAGCCCACTTCACCGCTAAACACTCCTTTTCAACGGTGGCGTAATTTACCTCATGGGACTTCAACTTCCTGCTGAGGTAAATGACTGGGTGCTCTTCCCCGTTCCAGACCTGGGACAATACTGCTCCTAACCCCACATCTGACGCATCACTTTGTACGACAAAGTCTTTAGAGAAGTCGGGTGAGTACAACACTGGCTGGT